>CM077084.1:6312972-6912972 GCA_039513925.1 Platanthera zijinensis
GCAGAAAAGTTGGTGTGTAAAGAGGAGGGTAGACCGGCAGATAAGCTGGTGGATAGACTTGAGGAGTCTCTGATGTTGGTGCGGGATTGATTGGAGGAATTGGCGCTGCTGAAGATTGAGCGGCCAATTGCTGCGTGAGAGCTGCTAGAGTACGGTTGATGGCTTGAAACTGTTGGGCAGTTTCTCTGCGAGATTGCTCAAAGGCTTCCCAAAGAGAATCATCACTGGGACTTGGAGCAAGATTCTCGGCTGGCTGATGGTCTGACATGATTAACCACTGCTTTCACTGTCTGATCGAGATCTAAAGGTCGCGTGTTAACTATTGATGCGCGAAATGCGACACCGACCAGTTAACAGGTGTTCAATCTCACAAGATAAGGGTGAAGGAATAAGGGTTGCGGGGAAAGAGGAGAAGCTTGCTCGAGTAGAGGAGAAGCTTGCTCAAGCAGAGAGGAAGCTTGCTTGAGCAGAGGAGAAGCTTGCTCAAGCAGAAAAGAAGCTTGATCAGGTACTGTCGAGCAGACATCTACTTTGATGGTTAGCTTTGTAGGTTGATGTCGAGAGAGGCGATAGGAAGAGAGGAGGCCACTAGCAGCGGCACCGGCAGACTTCGCCCGCCGCGGCTTGAATGCCATTCTTGCGACGGGCTTTTCCTTTAATCAAGTAGGGTTACAACTTGCTATTACACCATTACATGAAAAAGCAGTAAAGGGTACAATGGGGGAAGCTGGAGGTTAAGGAAGAAGGTACCAGAAACTAAGTAAAAGAAGCTGCAGAGGGCTGGAGAACTGAGGCTGCAGATGTTGCTCAAGCTGCCTGCAGAGGGCAGAAAAAAATAAGTCCACAACCCTTGACGACCTGGGAGAACTAGAAATCGGAGGCTGCTCAATCTGCCTGTTGAGGGCAGAAAAAACTAAGTCCACAACCCTTGACGACCTGGGAGAACTGGAAATCAGAGGTTTCGGAGGCTGCTCAATCTGCATGTTGAGGGCAGAAAAAACTAAGTCCACAGCCATTGACGACCTGGGCGGACTGGAGATTTGAGTCCACCGACCCTGCTTGATCAAGCTGTGACAGACTGGAAAACCGAGGCTGCAGACCTTGATCATGCTGGCAGTTCTCCTTCCGCCCCCCCCCCCCCCCCCCCCGAATGAGAGGTCTTGGGGGGTATTTATATGCCAAGGGAGAATCTTCTAGAAGCGGGCCCGGTGATGTCATCATCGACGACCTCGACGGACTGAGAAAATGAGGTCGACGACCTCGGCTGGACTCTACGTACTGGACTTTTCTCTGCTGAATCAGACTTCTTGTTGGCAGCTGGATGGGGGCAGGCAGGCAGGGAGACCTGAGGAGAAAGCAGACGGATCCTGAGCAGGCAGCTCTGGGCCAACTGGACGAGCTCCAGGAGGAGTCCGCCCTTGTCGGAGCGGAGGCCGCCCCCTGGCGGGCGGCCTGGGGAGACTCCAAGGGGAGTCCGCCCGGCAGGCGGAGGCCGCCCCCTAGCGGGCGGCCTTGGAGGACTTGGGGGAGTTTGCCCGGCCTGGAGGAGGCCGCCCCTAGCGTGCGGCCAGGGAGGACTCGGGGGAGTCCGCCCGGATGGCAGAGGCCGCCCCCTAGCAGGCGGCCTGGGCAGACTCGGGGGAGTCCGCCCGGCCTGGAGGAGGGCGCCCCCTAGCGGGCGGCCTGGGCTGACTCCGGGGGAGTCCGCCCGGCTGGCGGAGGCCGCCCCCTAGCGGGCGGCCTAGGCGGACTCGGGGGAGTCCGCCCGGCTTGGCGGAGGCCTCCCCCTAGCGGGCGGCCTGGGCGGACTCCGGGGGAGTCCGCCCGGCTGAAGGAGGCCGCCCCCTAGCGGGCGGCCTGGGCGGACTCGGGGGAGTCTGCCCAGCCTGGCGGAGGCCGCCCCCTAGCGGGCAGCCTGGGCGGACTCGGGGGAGTCCGCCCGGCCTGGCGGAGGCCGCCCCCTAGCGGGCGGACTCCTGGGGAGTCCACCCGGTTGGCGGAGGCCGCCCCCTAGCGGGCAGCCTAGGAGGACTCGGGGGGGGGAGTCCTCCCGTCCTGGAGGAGGCCGCCCCCTAGCGGGCGGCCTGGGAGGACTCGGGGGAGTCCGCCCGGCCTGGCGGAGGCCGCGGCGGACTCTGGGGGAGTCCGTTCGGCCTGGCGAAGGCCGCCCCCTAGCGGGCGGCCTGGGCGGACTCGAGGGAGTCCGCCCGGCCTGGCGGAGGCCTCCCCCTAGCGGGCGGCCTGGGAGGACTCCGGGGGAGTCCTCCCGGCCTGGCAGAGTCCGCCCCCTAGCGGGCAGCCTGGGCGGACTCAGGGGAGTCCGCCCGGCCTGGCGGAGGCCGCGCCCTAGCGGGCGGCCTAGGCGGACTCCGGGGGAGTCCGCCCGGCTGGAGCGGGGGCCTCCCCCTATCGGGCGGCCTGGGCGGACTTCAGGGGGAGTCCGCCCCTGCTTGCTGGTGGAGCGGGGGCTGCCCTTGGAAGGCGGATTTTGAACCTGTCAGTCCGCATTGTGGGGACTTGGTGGATACCATGAGTATCCCGCTCCTTGAAGGTAGGTTGCCCTTGAGCCGAGTAACCTGTGGTAAAAAAGCAGAAAATAGGCGTCTTGGAGAGGATAACCAATTTCGGGGGGAACATTGGTCAATACAAACCGATCCATGGAGCAAGACATGAAGCGCGTACAGCATAAAAATGACTTGGTGTTAAAAAGGCCAGAGTTTAAGGTACCAAACTCATCGAAGACTGGGTACCGAAGGTGGAACAAAAATCCCAAATCTATTGTACCAGTTTCTTCATCTGTTACTTCTGGGGCAACGTCTGGGCGAGGGGGCCCAATTTATTGCTATAACTATGGCAAGCCGAGACACATAGCCCACGATTGTTGGAGTGGCAAGACGGAGAAAAAGGCAGGAGCATCATATGATGAGAAAGGGATGACGGTGAATTCAACCGCATACCATCATGCTTCATCCCAACCTAGAGTCTATAACTTTGGCCAGCATGAGGTCATTAAGCAAAGCAATGTGGTTACATGTACGCTTTTGACTTTAGATTTATTGCTTTTCATACCCTACGCCCTATGCATTGATTGTATGACATCTCGTATTAAGTTTTGTCTTAATCTTGGATTTTCCAGCTAGAGCACTGTTTGATATAGGAGCTTCGCACTCCTTTCTATCCGAGGACTTCGTATTGTGTATCGGAGTGCCTTCTTCTGTTGCGAAGGATAGATTAGATGTGTTTCTGTCTAATGGGTGTTCGATGCGCGCGGATAGAGTTTGTTGCGTAAAGGTGCGGATAGGGAGTCAAGAGTTTGACTTGGAAGCGTCATCATTGTCGATAATAGAGTTTGATGTAATCTTTGGCATAAACTGGCTCTCAGAGCAACGTGCGTACATTGATTTCTGTCTCAAGATGGTCAAACTAGGGCTGAATACGGGTCGTGAAACTACCTTCTCTGGTATGAAGGTTTCGAGCAAGAAGTCGATGTCTGCTCTACAAGTAGTCAAAACATTTCGTGAGGGTGCGGAGTTATTCTTCACCCCATTAGAGGCGACGAATCCCAAGCTCGGTTCGATTAGTGTTCTCCTGATATCAGAGTTTGCTGACTTTTCCCTGAAGATATCCCTAGAGCTCCACCTCAAAGAGAGATTGAGTTCACCATTGAGCTAGTGTTAGGTGCCAAGCCTGTGATACGCTCTTTGTACCGTTTAGTGCCAAAGTAGATGACAGAACTGAAGGTGCAGCTTTAAGAATTCCTAGAATCGGCGATTTGTTCGACCAACTAGTTAAATCGAATGTGTACTCGAAGCTGGATCTGAAATCTGAGTATTATAAGTTAAGAATCAGGGAAAGTGACATTCCCAAGATGATATTAAGTACATGTTATGGGCATTTAGAGTTCACGATCATGTTGTTTGACCTAACGAATGCGCCCTCGATATTCATGGACCCGATGAACAAAACATTCATAGAGTATTTGTACCAGTATGTTATAGTCTTTATTGACGAGATCTTGGTGTACTCTCAGTCTGAGAAAGAACATGCAGATCATTTACGCACTGTTTTGGAGACCCTAAGGAGGAGTCAGTTGTACGCCAAGTTCTCTAAGTGTGAGTTTTGGTTGTTGTCAGTGGCGTTCCTCGATCATGTGGTTAGCGGAGAGGGAGTTGTGGTGGATTCGCCGAAGGTAGTTGCGATACGGGAGTGGCATATGTTTTTGACAGTGGCAGAAGTCCGGAGTTTCCTGGGACTGGTTGGCTACTATAAGCGCTTCGTAGAGAACTTCTCGCAGATAGCTTTGTCCCTCACTTCCTTGATGAGGAAGGATCAGAAGTTTGTTTGGCCTGTTGGGGTTTCTCGTGAGGGTTGGCACAACACTTTGTGCACGCAGCGGAAAGGAAAAGTACGAGAACAGCCCAAGAGAACTGGATCTGGCCATGATCGTTGTATCAAGAAGTAAACAAAATAACTAGGGCAAAATACCTTGGTGGCGTTGAGTCACAACTCAACGAAGATGCTCCAAGTATTGAGTGCTGTCGGTGGCGAGTTGTACGTGGAATAATATCCACGTCTCTGCAGAAATCCACACGAGCAGGAGAACTCCCGAGCTCCGTCACACGAAGGGTCGGGTAGAAGATCGACCGCACCTCCGCATTCCCACGGACTGCTAGGTCCGCGCTAGGAAGCACAGCACCAGCGACTGTCGCCGGAGAGGAGGAGGTCGGCGGAACGATTGCGGCGGCGGAACTCTTCCATCCGGCGGGATTCGGGAATCGGCGGAGCGAACGAGCGGCGGAACGATTCCGTCGGCTTCGATTCGGTCAATCGTGTAAGTCCGGAAAAACCCTAAGTATCTATTTATACCAAAGGCATAAATAGACTTAGGAATACCGCTATCCGCAGACCACCCAGATAATTAGGGATCCAGAATCGGTGAGAATCATCCAGCAGATTCGGTGAGAATCAATCGGCGAGAATCACATAGGATCGGCGAGAATCAGTCGGCGAGAATGACCTGACAGAATCGTCGAGAATCGAGGCCTTAGTCGGCGAGTCATACTCGATGACTTTCCCATAGTCGTCGAGACAATCTCGACGACTCTATCTCGACGATCCTGACTTGGTCGTAGTCCTAGTCTTAGTCATCGAGGCATTCTCGACGATTTAGACTCAGTCGTCGAGACATTCTCGACGACTTAGACTTAGTCGTCGAGACATTCTCGACGACTTAGCTTAGTCGTCGAGACATTCTCGACGACTTAGACTTGGTCATCGAGACACTCTCGATGACTCATTCTTGATGATTTTCGACGAACCAGCTTGGCAACATTTGCCAGACCCCATATCTATGGTGATTGGTAACATTTACCAACACAGTCAATCTTCTAATTTCTCCACATGCTCTTATGTGCGACCCTGCAGGCTCATATCGCGTTGGCAGTGAGATTACATGTTTGACCACTTCTAGATCACCATGGTAACTCCAACAGTCTCCCACTTGATCTTGAAAGTATCAAACCAAAAACCTCACAAACAATGAGAGGCATCTAGCAATGCATCATTGCTCCCCAAGCAATAAGAGTTTATAACTCATAAGCCTTCATGACCAATGTCCCAGCGTTGTCTTTGTCCCTTTGTCCCTTACATCCGGAAAGAACTAGAGGCATGGATCGTGTCACCCTCATAATAGCTCAATCCAAGTTTCTTGATCTAGAACGGACATCCAGAGAATGGTGAGGCCAATATCACATATTGACTCCACCAAGCATGGCCATGCATTTCTCAGTCCAGTTCCATCAAGGGGCCCATGGATGCAACTCCTGTCATATAGGAGGACAAATTCCATATCTGCTCACACACAAACATCCAAATGATTCGTAACGTGCCCAACAACCACCCTTATCATCAACCTTTCTCAAGGAAGACTTTAGATGGCATCAAAGCATGCTCTTCCTCACTTGATGAATGCTGTGACTTCAGGTCAAAGGACCACAACACCATTGTCAATAGAGACCTACTTGTGACACAATTAGATAACAATCCACAAAGTAGTCTCTGGTTGGGTCTGTCCAGTACAACTTGTTCACTAACAAGTACCCACGTGATGACTTGATATCACAATATCATGACCTGTGAGAACTGGTCATCAGTCAACGCACGTGTAGTCTTCATGTATCATCATTACCCTTAGATCCTATGATGATACCACGACCAGGGACTTTTAAGAATGAAGCTTCTAATGAATCATAGGCTCTCACATTCAAGTCACGTACTTGATGTCCTATGGAAGCGAACATTCTAAGGGTATTTATTATGTTAACATTTAACTATCATATAGAAAAACCATAATAACGGAATATGCCATTAATTGTAAAAAAGAAAATCTAGGTACACAATTCATCATATGAATAAACAATAAACAGCCAACAGAATATATCTTTACATGCAACCCACAAGACTCCCACTAGACTTGATCATTCAGGTATCGTATACCCATTGATCTAGTATGACCATCATGCTTTCTCTGCGCGAGAGGCTTTGTCAGTGGATCTGCAATATTCTCCTCAGTCGGCACTCTGCAAATGTTCACATCTCCTCGTTCTACAATCTCACGAATAAGATGGAACCGCCGAAGTATGTGCTTGGAGCGCTGATGGGATCTAGGTTCCTTAGATTGTGCAATTGCACCATTGTTATCACAGTAGAGAACTACGGGACCAACAATGCTAGGAACTACATCAAGCTCGCCAATGAATTTCCTAATCCATACAGCCTCCTTCGCTGCATTAGCTGCAGCGATATACTCGGCTTCCGTTGTAGAATCAGCAACTGTCTCTTGCTTGGAACTCTTCCAGCTCACAGCTCCTCCATTCAGGCAAAACACAAACCCTAACTGAGACTTTGAATCGTCCCTATCAGTTTGGAAGCTAGCATCCGTGTAACCACTTACAACGAGCTCTTCCTCTCCACCATACACCAAGAACACATCCTTAGTCCTTCTCAAGTACTTCAGGATATTCTTGACTGCAATCCAGTGACACTCACCGGGGTCTGACTGATACCTGCTAGTCATGCTCAAAGCATAGGAGACATTGGGTCGAGTGCATAACATTGCATACATGATTGATCCAATTGCTGAAGTATATGGAATCAACTTCATGCGGTCCTTGTCTTCACAAGATTTTGGACACTGGTCCTTAGAGAGATTCACACCATGAGACATGGGTAAAAATCCTTTCTTGGACTCAAGCATGTTGAACCGCTTCAACACCTTTTCAATGTATGTACTCTGGGTCAAACCCAGCAACTTCTTCGATCTATCTCTATAGATCTTAATACCAAGTATATAAGTCGCTTCACCCAAGTCCTTCATAGAAAAGCAGTTCCCTAGGTTGTTCTTAACAACTTTCAGGGTAGGAATGTCATTCCCAATCAACAGTATGTCATCTACATACAATATCAGGAAGACAACAATGCTTCCACTGATTCGCTTGTAAACACAAGGCTCATCTTCATTCTTGATGAAACCAAACTCTTTGATTTTCTCATCAAAACGAAGATTCTAACTTCAAGAGGCCTATTTCAGTCCATAGATGGACTTGTTCAGCTTGCATATTTTAGTGGCTTCATTTGGGGATACAAAACCCTCGGGTTGTGTCATGTACACTTCCTCAAGGAGGTTTCCATTAAGGAAAGCTGTTTTGACATCCATCTGCCAGATCTCGTAGTCATAATACGCAGCAATAGCAAGCAATATCCTTATGGACTTTACCATGGCAACAGGGGAAAAGGTCTCATCATAGTCAATACCATGAATTTGTCTAAAACCCTTAGCCACCAGTCGCCCTTTGAATGTCTGTACATTCCCATCCATGTCGGTCTTCTTCTTGAAGACCCATTTGCACCTTATGGGTCGTACCCCTTCAGGTGGTTCCACCAAGTTCCAAACTTGGTTTGCATACATGGAGTCCATTTCGGATTTCATAGCCTCAAGCCATTTGTCGGAGTCCGGTCCATTCATAGCCTCTTGGTAGGTTGTTGGCTCATCATCATGATCCATAAGCAACACATTACCTATTTGAGACACGAGAAATCCATATCTCTCAGGCTCAAACCTCGGTCTACCAGATCTACGTAGGACTTGTGCTTCTTGAGCAGGTTCTCTAGCTACAACATCTTGTAGTCCTGTCTCAGAATCCAATTTCGGTTCATTCACTACCTGTGGGTCTTGAACTTCTTCAAGCTCTACCTTTTCAGTCTTTCTAGATAAGAACTCTTTCTCCAAAAAGACGCCAGTCCTTGCGACAAACACTTTGCCCTCAGACGGCAGGTAAAAGTAATACCCTTTCATTTCCTTAGGATATCCCACCAGATAACATTTATCCGATTTGGGTTCCAGCTTGTCAGGCATTTGACGTCGCACGTATGCCTCACAGCCCCAAATTTTAATGAACGACATACTAGGACGCTTCCCAGTCCATATCTCATATGGTGTCTTCAGAACCGTTTTCGTTGGAGCGCGATTCAATGTCATTGCAGCAGTCTCTAAAGCAAAACCCCAAAAGGAAACAGGCAAGTCTGCATGACTCATCATCGAACGTACCATGTCTAACAGAGTACGATTTCTCCTCTCAGACACACCATTGTGCTGTGGTGTTCTAGGTGGAGTGAGCTGTGATATAATACCACACTCTTTCAGATGATCACGGAACTCGTGACTCAGGTATTCACCACCTCGATCGGATCGGAGTGCTTTAACCCTTTTGCCCAACTGGTTTTCTACTTCATTCTTGAACTCTTTGAACTTTTCAAAGGTCTCGGATTTGCACTTCATAAGATACACATATCCGTATCTACTGAAATCATCAGTAAATGTAACGAAGTAGAAATACCCACCTCTAGCCATGGAACTCATGGGTCCGCATACATCACTATGTACAACACCCAAGAGATCCTCAGCCCTCTCAGTATAACCAGTGAAAGGAGCTTTTGTCATTTTGCCTAACAAACAAGATTCGCATCGCTCAAATGATTCATAATCAAATGAGTCCAAAAGTCCATCCTTATGGAGCTTGGATATGCGCTTCTCGTTTATATGGCCCAAACGACAATGCCAGAGATACGTAGGGTATGAGTGATTTGTTCTTAGTCTTTTATTATTTTCTATATTATAGATCATATGGTCTAAGTTCAAAACATAAAGACCATTAAACAGTTGGGCTACAGCATAACAAACATCATTCTTAAATATGGAACAACAGTTGTTCTTAATTATAAAAGAAAATCCAATCATGTCCAGACATGAAATAGATATAATGTTTCTAGTTATGGCCGGAACAAAATAACAATTATCTAGTTCTATTACAAGCCCACTGGGCAAAGAAAGACGGTAAACCCCTACGGCTACAGCAGCAACTCTTGCTCCATTGCCGACGCGCAGGTCCACCTCCCCTTTACTCAGCAATCTTCTCCTTTCCAGTTCCTGCACATTTGTACAAATGTGAGAACCACATCCGGTATCCAATACCCAAGATGAAGAAGCAGAAAGGTTTATCTCTATAACATAAATGTCTGAAGCGGAAGTCATACCTCCCTTCATTTTCTGCAGACCCTCAATATAAGAAGGACAGTTCCTCCTCCAATGACCAGCCTTGCCGCAGTGGTGGCATTTCCCTTCCTTCACCGTGCTTTTCTTCTTCTTCAGTGCAGAAGACTTGGGCTCAAGATGTGACTTAGGTCCCACCTTCGTCTTCTTGAAGCCCTTGGCCTTGCCCTTGCCCTTATGCACCATCAGTATGGGGCTGGTAGGCTTGGCCTTCTTCATATTGATTTCGGCAGTTCTCAACATGCCTAGGAGTTCGGGCAGTGTCTTGTCTATTTCATTCATGTTATAGTTCAAGACAAACTGCTCGTAGCTGTCCGGCAATGATTGCAAGATCAGATCTGTGGCCAACTCTTGACCCAGAGGAAAACCCAGCCTTTCAAGGTTCTCTATATACCCAATCATCTTGAGTACGTGAGTCCCTACTGAGTCTCGAACTCCCATCTTGCACTGAAACAACGCTTTCGTGACGTCGAACCTCTCTTGACGAGCCTGCCCTTGAAACATTTTCTTGAGATGCTCGTCAATCTCCTTGCACCCCATGTTCTCATGTTGCCTTTAGAGCTCAGAGTTCATGGTGGCAAGCATGAGGCATTCGATGTCTAAAGCATCATCGGTATACTTCTTGTAAGCATCCTTATCAGCACGGGAAGAATTCCCGGTCGGCACCTCGGGGGATTCTTCTTCCAAAACATAGAGCTTTCGCTCTTGCCTGAGAACAATTCTCAAGCTCCTGTACCAGTCCATGTAATTAGTCCCATTGAGCTTATCCTTCTCAAGGATGGCTCTCAGAGACAAAGTGGAGTGTGAACCACTTGCCATGGAATTCTACAAGAATTCATGCAGAATAAAATCAGTACCAAAATTTCAAAATACAATTTATTTTAATTTGGACTCTAATTAAAACTCCCACTATTTTATTCGAACTAATAGCCCTCACTATCAATTCGGAGAGTTCATGCGAGCTACTCTCTTAGTGGACAAGATCCGTATTTCACCAACACAATGAGTCAGCTTTGGCTTTCCTCTCACGATGTAGTTATTTAGGTAGGCAACGCTTGCCAATTGCATCCTCATGCAATTCTTGTATAGTTGGTGAATAACTCTTTATTCGCATCCATCATATGGTGCATGCCAACCCTATGCCTCTAGGCGCTCAACCTTTGAGGTCACCTAGTTAAGTGGGGCCCGATGTCGACAGTGGGATATCACAATTATCCGCTCGCACCCTTACCAAGATAGATTAATGCACCTTGCTTTGGCAAGCCCACACTTCATCGATCGAGGCAGGAAGAGTGTCATCCATCGGAAGGCATCCGAACACTTAATGTTTGATGAAGGGATTTAAATTATAGGCTAACAATTAACCACGATCAACATTTGATCAAAGTGCACATCTAAAGAAAAACAATTCTCAAAAGCCACATGCATCCCTTATGTGCACAACTTGACACTATCAACATTTGATAGTATGAAGGGCTAAATCTGAACATCCGGACTGTTCCAAATCTTCAGATTTACATGCATTGGACAAAGGCAAAGGCAACTCAACTTAAAGCAGTAGACAAGCTCATCTCTCCATGTTGGATTCAAAATCCAAAATAATCTCGAGGGATGGTTACTGCTAAGGAGACAACAGTTTCTACAATTAGAAAATGCTACGAAATCCCAGACATTTAGAACACTTCTAAATCCCTAGGTTTACACGTGTTGGAATTCCCTAACTTCCAATACAACAATCATGGCCGCAACCTGGCTCTGATACCACTGTTGGGGTTTCTCGTGAGGGTTGGCACAACACTTTGTGCACGCAGCAGAAAGGAAAAGTACGAGAACAGCCCAAGAGAACTGGATCTGGCCATGATCGTTGTATCAAGAAGTAAACAAAATAACTAGGGCAAAATACCTTGGTGGCGTTGAGTCACAACTCAACGAAGATGCTCCAAGTATTGAGTGCTGTCGGTGGCGAGTTGTACGTGGAATAATATCCACGTCTCTGCAGAAATCCACACGAGCAGGAGAACTCCCGAGCTCCGTCACACGAAGGGTCGAGTAGAAGATCGACCGCACCTCCGCACTCCCACGGACTGCTAGGTCCGCGCCAGGAAGCACAGCACCAGCGACTGTCGCCGGAGAGGAGGAGGTCGGCGGAACGATTGCGGCGGCGGAACTCTTCCGTCCGGCGGGATTCGGGAATCGGCAGAGCGAACGAGCGGCGGAACGATTCCGTCGGCTTCGATTCGGTCAATCGTGTAAGTCCGGAAAAACCCTAAGTATCTATTTATACCAAAGGCATAAATAGACTTAGGAATACCGCTATCCGCAGACCACCCAGATAATTAGGGATCCAGAATCGGTGAGAATCATCCAGCAGATTCGGTGAGAATCAATCGGCGAGAATCACATAGGATCGGCGAGAATCAGTCGGCGAGAATGACCTGACAGAATCGTCGAGAATCGAGGCCTTAGTCGGCGAGTCATACTCGACGACTTTCCCATAGTCGTCGAGACAATCTCGAAGTCTCTATCTCGATGATCCTGACTTGGTCGTAGTCCTAGTCTTAGTCGTCGAGGCATTCTCGACGATTTAGACTTAGTCGTCGAGACATTCTCGACGACTTAGACTTAGTCGTCGAGACATTCTCGACGACTTAGACTTGGTCATCGAGACACTCTCGATGACTCATTCTTGATGATTTTCGACGAACCAGCTTGGCAACATTTGCCAGACCCCATATCTATGGTGATTGGTAACATTTACCAACACAGTCAATCTTTTAATTTCTCCACATGCTCTTATGTGCGACCCTGCAGGCTCATATCGCGTTGGCAGTGAGATTACATGTTTGACCACTTCTAGATCACCATGGTAAATCCAACATGGCCGCCGACGTGCACACAAGCTTTTGAAGATTTGAAAAGTCGTCTAACCATGGCGACTATTTTGTGTTTGCAATGTGGTTTGGAGGGCTATGAAATCTATATTGATGCCTCAGGGAGCGGCTTAGGATGCATTATACTTCAGCATGGGAAGGTGATAGAATATGACTCGCGCTAGTTGAAAGTGCATAAGTGGAATTATCCAGTCTGCGGTTTGGAGTTAGCGGTCTTGATATTTGCTTTAAAGCTTTTGCGGCACTACCTGTATTGTATAAAGGTTGATATCTTTACAGATCATAAGAGCCTGAAGTATTTGATAGATCAAAAAGACTTGAATATGTGTCAGCGGAGGTAGATGGAGTGCCTTGGGGACTACAACTTCAAGATACATTACATTCTCGGCAAGGGAAATGTTTTTGCGGACGCACAAAGTCGTATGACTCCTATGCATGCCAACTAGATACAAATGCATGATGAGCGTCTTATTCGAGATTTGAAGGCCTTGGAGATCTCGTGTGTTGATGTGAGGTCTAGTGCAAATGCGTGTTTGAACTGGACTGAGTTGCAGTATGACCTCGCAGATCGGATTTGGCAAGAACTGGAGTTGGATGACAGCATGATGCGCTACATGGTAGAGTCTTTGGATGGGTCGAATGCCCAGTTTTTTGCTTTTGATGGCCTTTTGTGGAAGTACAGTCGATTGTGTGTCCCAAATGTGGGCAAATTACGGGAGGAGTTGATGTATGAGGCACATTTCATAAAAGTACTCAATCCACTCGGGGAGCACAAAGATGTTCAAGGATATGAAAAAGTTGTTTTGGTGGCCAGGTTTGAAAAAGGACATAGCTCTATATGTGGCAAAGTGTCAGACTTGTGCCCTAGTAAAGGCCGAATATCAGAAGCCCGGTGGATTTATTAAGTCATTACATATACCGGAGTGGAAGTTTGACGATATGTCTATGGATTTCGTGCACAACGTGCCGAGATCGTAGAAGGGGAAGGATGTCATATAGGTGATCGTTGATCATTTAACGAAAGTGTCACACTTCATTCCAAATAGGAAGGACGATTCAGTGGAAAAGCTGACGAAGATTTATGTTGACAATATCATGTGATTGTACGGTGTGCCCTGTAACATCGTTAGTGACCGAGATGTGATAGTTTAACTTTCAAGGCAGACTAAACACCTAGAGGGGGGGGTGAATAGGTTCTGCTTTTCTTATAAAAACTTCTAGGCAAAATTCAATACAATAGCTAACACAATAAGCACAGCAATCACAGAAAATAAAGCATCACAGATTGCACAATGTTTTATAGTGGTTCCCCAAGGTCTGGGTACATCCACTTTCCCCCTTCACCTATCTAGCAGTATGCTAGATTCGGCCAAACTTCCACTTATCTCAGATCAACAGATCCTACAACTCAGAACCCAACTGGTTCCTACAACTCAGGCACAACTGCCCTACCTCAGCCTTGCCCCAAGGCCTACAACTCAGAGAATATCCTTCTCCTACACTCAGGCAAACAGCCCTACCACTCAGAGTTCAACACTCCTACACTCAGCCTTTATAACATAGGCTTACAACTCAGATCTGTGTAAACAGATCCTACAGAAATATAGAAAAGATTATTAACCTGTCTTGCCAAAGTTGAGAGAGAAAAGGCCAAGACAATTCTTGATCAGCTGATGAAATCAACTGTATCTGAGCTTTCTTCAAAGCTTCTTGAATAAGAACTTAGCTGAGTTGATTCCAAACAGCTTCTTGAGAATCCACTGGTGGTTTCTTTCTTCTTCTTCTAATTCTGGCTTGATCTCTCTCTATCCAGCACTTTGAATAATTCTTCTGAATTCTGATTAGAACTCTTCTTAGATCTATCCTTAGATAGTCTTCTTAGATCTCCCGGAGAAGATCTTCTTAAGTGCCTCGCACTTTCTTGAAATGAATTGGATCGTAATCCTTCTCAACTTATTGATTCTCAACAATGTTTTTCAACAGTTACTTTCTCCTTCTGAATCCGTCTATTTATAGACTTTCTTCATGGTAACCGGCTGATCCGGTTTCTAACCGTTTTCTGACAAGACTGACAGCTTCAGTTAACCGGTGGCAACCCACAGCTGTCAAGTCTTCAAACAAGTCCTGTGCCTTAGTCTTGTACCACAGGTTGTCGAGACAGTCTGTCAGAAAGTGTCGAGACCATCTGTCTATCTGTGTCGACACAATTGACTTTGGTGTCGACATAGTCTTCAGTGATGTCGACTAAGTTGCCTTTGAGTCGACACAGCTCCTTCTGAAAATAACTTGGTCTTGACTCTCCAGTGTGTCGACACAAGTCCTGTGTGTCGACACAGTTGTTGTAGAATCATAACTTAGTAAGTGTCGACTTAGCCTTCAGGTGTCGACACATTCATTTTTAACTCTGCTATAATGTGTCGACTTAATCACAATGTGTCGACACATTCTGCTGGTGTCGACAAACTTGAGGTCGACTATTTTCTTCTGTGTCGTCACATTCAGCTGATGTCAACAATCTTGAGATCGACTATACTCTTCTGTGTCGACACATTCTCCCAATGTTGAGGTCGACGCTTTTCTTCTGTGTCGACACAAATTCCCAGTGTTGTGTCGACTTACTTCTTTTGTGTCGACACTTTTTCCCAGTGTAGTTGTAGACTAACTGCTATGTGTCGACACTGCTTCCCAGTGTTGTGTCGACTTACTTCTTCTGTGTCGACACTTGGACTTAGAATTTTTCTGCATACTTTATCAATTCTTCACCTGCACATGTCAACTTTAAAACAACATCAAATACACCTTGATGTATATCATTGAGCTAGGTTGGGCTTCTTCAAATCAGGTACACATTTTCTAATGTACCCAACAATCTCCCCCTATTTGGAGAAGTCATAACCCTTATAGCCAATGATATACACCATTTATAAACAGTACCAAATGATGATATATGACAGGAATACTTAACACATAAAAACAAAATTCACCACAGAATGCACATAATAATATGCCGAACAACATTTTGTTTATAACTGGGTAATGTTTGATTACATTGTTTTTCATTTAATGATTACATCACAACATTACAAAACAATATGAAGGAATTAAAAAAAAAATATAATCAGGATTGATCAGGCTCTTTAATGATAATCCCTTTTCCAGATTGAATTGTAGCTGTCACAGGAGCTTCTGATTCTTCAGCTATCTTCTTTCCTTTTAGATCAGCTTTCTTCTGAGCTTCTTCCTTGATCCTTTGCCTTTCAAAGTAGTGAAAAGGCTTTGGAAAGTACTTGCTTGGCTCCTTAGTATCAGATGGCAGTCTTCCCAGCTTAGCTTTCCTTCTGAATTGTACTATTGCTTCTTGTCTTGCCTCATACTTCTGCCATTCTATTTCATTATACCACTTCCCTCTCTCATGAACTTTATCTTGAACAGCTTTCCATGCAGTGAGTATTATGTTCCTTGAAGTAGGACTCCACTGCTCATAATCTGGCTTAAGTACAGCCTGCTCTCTGAATTTCTTCTTTGCTAATAGAGCATCTTGCTGTTCTTTCAGAGTAGCCTCAGGCTTATCAACCTTTCCAAAGACAATATTAGTAACCTCCTTTGGAGGACTATACATTCCTTGAACTTTCTGATCAATCATGTCAAAATCTGGAGGGGGGTAAATGACTTGGGCAACCTCAGGTTGATTGCCTTCAAGTAGATTTGATTGTATTCCTGACTCAGCCACCATAGCATCATCACACAATGGGGGATATCCCAAAGTGGCTCGGATACTATTGGTCACCCATTTGGAGTGCTCTGAGCCTGCATGAATTAGCATCCTCTCCCCCTTTATGGCTTCTCTAGATACATGATCTCTTAGATCTTCCTTTTGAAATCTTATTTGGTCATCCAAATAATTCACACCCTCTTTAAAAAATGGTTTTAACTTTTGAAGCTTTGCAGATATTTCTTTTTGAGAGGTTGTGATGGCAGTCGTAACAGAAGCAATGGCAGCTTGAAAATTCTTTTCAAATTCTTCCCTTTCTTTGGCTCTATCTGCAGGCAGTGTTCATCCAATTTTACTTGTATATCTACCATAAATTTGTTGTAATCAAAGGCTGGAGATACTTGTAGAGGTGTGGTCTGTAAAGCCTGCTTATAATTCTTGCTTCTTCTCTTAAAGACAACAAGTTTTCTTTTCTTTGCCACCCTGGCATCTTCAATTTCTGTTTCAGATGAAGTATGTACATGAATTCTTTCTTGAGGAGGATGATTTGTATCTGTCCCAGGGACCTGCTGCTCAGCTTCAACAGCCACTGGCTCCCCCTCAACTTGTGCCTCAACTGCAGCTTCCTGATCAATTTCCATACCTATTGACTTCTCAATTTCTTGTTCACCTCCTACTTTATCAGCAGTAGTATCAATATCAGGGAATAACTCCTCCATAGTAAATTCCAGTTGAGCTGTAACTTCTTCAGCAGTTAAATCTTGAGACAAGTTTAACTGTGCATCCTCTTGTACTTGCACTTCAGTATTTGTAGTATCTGGAGTAGGAGTGGACACTAGCTCTCCCTAAACCTGTGCAGTAATAAGAATATGAGCAATGTCTTGTATAGTAAAATACATTAGCTCCCCCTACACATGTACCTGATCAGGTGCAAATACATTTGGAGCAGGAGTGGAAACTGGCTCCCCCTGCATCTGTGCAGGTGTTGACACTTCCTGGACTATAGATGAGGCAAGCTGTTCTTCAACCTGTGTCCTCAGTGGGTCTTCTTGTAATTGTTCAGATTCTTGATTTTGTGTAGGGGATTTCACAGGGGTGTCTGGCCTGCTCTCTTCAGGCACATCCTTGGACAGCACCCTATCCCACCTAGAGAACAATCTCATATCCATTCTTCTTATATGATTAATCTTTGTCCCTGGCACTTGCTGCATCACTTCAGGAATCACTCCAGTTAGGTATAGGCTCATGATCCTGGCCATGTTAGGCTTCTTGATTCCTTCTTTGATCTTGTCAAAGATCACTCCTGACCAATCAGTAGGAATTGTAAAAACAATCCTGGTCATCAGGCTGAACATATAGGCAGAAATCCTATCATGTCCACCTGTCTTGCAGAGGATCACTTTCCCAACTATTTCTGACAAGAACTTCCCTTGCTGATTCATACCCTTCCTGTTGAATGCAGCTCCAATCTTCAAGCCTGAGTCCAGTCCACACCATTGAAGGGCTTCCCTTGTTTTAAAACTAGGTACTTCCTCTTCATTCTCAACTACTTGCAATTGAAAGATCTTTCTTAAACTTCTTGGATTAATCTTCACCTTAGTTCCTTGAACTGTGGACCTAATCTTGAGGCCAGTCGAGTGGACTGATGCAGAGATAAAGAACTCGTGCACCTCCTTCTTCCAGATTTTTGTTGGTTCTGAGATGAGAAATTCTAACCCTGACTCAGAGAGGAGGGTGATAACTCCTTGAACATCTGGCGGCGCCTCTGCAAAGGCCTGGCGCACCAACTCATACCCTTCATTAATGTTGTCTTCAATCCTTGGCGCCATCGGATTGTCGAGAAAGCTTGAGAGAAGAGAGAAAGATAGACTGTCGACACAGGGTTTTAGTCTCGAAAACCTTGGAAGCGTGTCGACAGAATGACTTTTTTTGACCTATTTATAGCCTCAGTTGAAAGAAGATCAAAAGGCGCCAAAAACAGTCAAAATGTGTCGACACAGACGGAATGTGTCGACACAAACTTCTATGTCTCGACATTACTTCAGTCTACTATGTGTCGATACCAATTTGTGGTTATGTCGACATCTTAGATAGACAGAAATTCTGTGTCGACACTAAGGATAAGTGTCGACACATATTCTGTAAGTGTCGACACCATTTTCCTGGTTGAGTCGACATTACATTTCTGGTTAAGTCGACAATATAACTCTCAAGTGTCGACACATATTCTCTGTGTCGACACAATATTTCTGACTTGTCGACATAATTTCTCTGAGTCGACACATTACTACTGAATGTGTCGACACATTCTTACTTAGCCAATTTCTGTAACTTCAATGTGTCCTTTTTAACACTTGATTATGTTGTTATTACCTTTACTTACTTATATGCCACTTCAATTGCATTGTTAATGATTTTGTTAATACATTAATCAATGGTTAACATACCTAATTCAATTTTGAATTTATTGAATTTGGTTTCATCTAAAGGCTTAGTAAATACATCTGCTATTTGATAATCTGTTTTTACAAATTCCAATGAGATGTCTCCTCATTCTACATGTTCTCTAAGAAAATGGTATTTGATTTCTATATGCTTAGTTCTACTATGAGAAACTGGATTATTAGCAATAGAAATAGCACTCTTTGAATCACATAAAAGGGGTGTTCTACTTACCTGAATACCATAATCCTTAAGCTGATGTTGCATCCATAATAGCTGTGCACAGCAGCTTCCAGCAGCAACATACTCTGACTCAGCTGTGGAAATTGCCACACTGGTCTGCTTCTTACTACTCCAAGATATTAGTCTTCCTCCTAGGAATTGACAAGTACCTGTAGTACTCTTTCTATCCTCTCTACATCCTGCAAAATCTGCATCTGAATAGCCTGTTAGTAGAAAATCTCTATTCCTAGGGTACCAAAGACCTAGAGTAGGAGTGCCCTTTAGATATCTCAGAATCCTTTTGACTGCAGTATAATGAGATTCTTTAGGGCAGGCTTGGTACCTAGCACAGACACATGTAGCATACATAATGTCAGGTCTACTAGCAGTGAGATATAGTAGAGACCCAACTATTCCTCTATACAATGATTCATCAACAGGTTTACCTGCCTCATCTTTGCATATAGGCATACTTGTTCCCATAGGAGTTCTCATGGAGGAGGATGACTCCATACCATATTTCTTAATTAATTCTTTGGTGAACTTAGACTGGGATATGGACAATCCATCATCAGTCTGTCTTACTTGGAGTCCCAAGAAGAACTTAAGTTCTCCCATACTGCTCATCTCAAACTTCCCTTGCATAAGTTTGGCAAACTTTTTACAAAGGTTGTTTTCAGTAGATCCAAAGATTATGTCATCAACATAGATCTGGACTAAGATGATCTTTCCTTTGGATTCCCTAAGGAATAGAGTTTTGTCTATCTTTCCTCTTGAGAATTTATTCTCAATGAGGAAGGTAGACAGGGTTTCATACCAAGCCCTTGGAGCTTGTTTTAACCCATACAAAGCTTTCCTAAGCTTATACACAGAATCAGGTTTAAGAGGATCTACAAAACCTGATGGCTGCTCTACATATACTTCTTCTTTAAGATCACCATTCAGAAATGCTGACTTCACATCCATCTGGTATACTTTGAAGTCTTGGTAGGCTGCATAGGCAAGGAACATTCTGATTGCCTCCAGCCTTGCTACTGGAGCAAAGGTTTGATCAAAGTCAATCCCTTCTTCCTGCCTGTATCCTTTTGCAACTAACCTAGCTTTATTCTTCACTATTATCCCACTTTCATCTAGCTTGTTCCTATAGATCCACTTAGTGCCAATTATGTTGTGGCCTCTTGGTTTAGGAACAAGCTCCCAGACTTTGCACCTTCTGAATTGATTCAGCTCCTCTTGCATAGCATCAATCCAGTGCTGGTCTTGGATAGCTTCTTCAAACTTCTTAGGTTCCATTTGAGACAAGAAACTTGAATGCAAAACTGTGCTTTGATTTCTGCTTCTAGTTTGCACTCCTTGTCTTGGATCACCAATTATCTAATCAGCAGGATGATCTCTTAGATATCTTATAGCTGGAGGAAGATTCTCTTCAGGTTGAGCATCTCCAGCTTCTTCATTCTGCTGAACCTCTTGGTTTTCATCAGCTTCCATTATCTCTTGTACTCCCCCTGGACAGCAGCCTTCATTTTCCAATGCTCCATCTTCCTTTGAAGCTTTAGCAATGGAGAGCTTGTCCATCTTCTTGCTTATACCTGTTGAGTCATTTGATCTACAAGACAACTCACAATTGATTAATCTTGTTTCATCAAATACAACATGCACAGATTCTTCAACAACTTGAGTAGTTAAGTTGAAGACTCTATAGGCCTTACTATTTGTGCTGTACCCAACAAATATTCCATCCTGGGATTTGGCAGCAAACTTAGTCAAATATGACTTGCCATTGTTAAGTATATAGCACTTGCAACCAAAGATCCTAAAATAGGATAGATTTGGTTTCCTGCCTTTCACAATCTCATAGGGAGTCTTTCTGTGGCTTTTGGTGATAGAAGCCCTATTGATGACATGACAAGCAGTGTTAACTGCCTCAGCCCAAAAATATTCTGGGAGAGAGGTGTCACTCAATAGAGTTCTACCAGCTTCAATTAATGTTCTATTCTTTCTTTCAGCAATTCCATTTTGCTGAGGTGTTCTAGGTGAGGAGAACTCTTGGAAAATCCCAAAGTCTTTACACAAGTTTGTTATGCTTTTAGATTGAAACTCAGTACCATGGTCACTTCTGATTTTGACCACTGTACTATTCAGTTCATTCTGAATTTGCTTTACAAAATTAAGTAATACAGTTGGGGTTTCAGATTTTTGTCTCAGAAAGAACACCCATGTAAATGTAGAATAGTCATCTGCAACCACAAAAGTGTAGACCTTCCTACGTAGACTATGAACTGGCATAGGACCAAAAAGATCCATATGCAAGAGGTATAAGCACCTCACAGAATCCTTGTTTTCAAGGCTTTGAAATGAGGATTTTGTCTGCTTGCCCTTTTGACAAGCTGAGCATACCCCTTCCTTTATACACTTAACTTGAGGCCCATTCCTCACTAGTTCTTTACTAATGAGTTGGCCAATTGTCTTGTAGTTTAGATGAGCCAATCTCTTGTGCCACTTAACACAATGGGAAGCATTGTCATCAGCTACAAGACAAATGGGGGAAGCCTTATTTTCACACTCAAAATTAAGGCAATATACATTTCTCTTCCTATACCCAGTCAAAATGATCTCTTGATCACTTGACCTTTTGATATGACATCCATCCTTACCAAATGAAATGTCATATCCTAGATCACTCAGCTGGCTTATGCTTATTAGATTATGTTTCAAACCTTTTACATAGGCCACTTGGGTGATAGTAATTAGGTTAGAAGAAATGTTACCAAACCCTTTGATGACTCCTTTTTCAGATCCACCAAAGATCACTTTATGTCCATCTTTGACAGATGAATACTCCTTCAGCAGCCCCTTTGTTCCAGTCATGTGCCTAGAACAACCACTATCCAAGTACCATATAGGGGCATGGTTACTTGGATTCACCTGCAATACAGAATTACTTACCCTTAGAACCCAAGTAAGTCTTGGGTCCTTGGTTCAGGTTAGCATTAATAAAGCTATCATAACCTCTTCTAACAGGTAGACTCTTATTCTTTATAACACTTGTGTTATACCAGCAGTCTAATGCAAAATGGCCTCTCTTGCCACAGCACCAACATTCAAACTTATTGTATCTAGGTCTAGATACATCCTTGTCAGAAGAATTTCTGTTCATTGCTGGTGCTGTTGCAACTTCACCTACTGATTTCTTAAAACCATTGGGTTTATGACCATAGGTAGGCCTGCTTGTATTTACACCCTTGTTCTTCAGAACATTAGTCTTAATATGACCTTGAATGTCTTCATGATCATATTTGTTAGAAGGCACTTTATCCTTACTAAACTTTATGGGGACTGAAAGGTTTAGTGGCTGAATAGGGGCTTTGCCTTTCCTCTTGAATCTGCCAGCCCTGGAGTTACCTTTAAATCCTAATCCAGTCTTACCCTTCTGAGTGACAAATTCATCTATCAAGGGTAAGACAGATTTTGGCTTAGAGTAACTAGCCACTAAATCCCTTTCAATTCTAAGTCTGGCCTCCAAACTCTTTACTTGATCATTAGTATAATTAATTGTGCCCATCTGAATAATAGTTATATTCTTCAGCTTGGCAATTTCATTTAATTTTTGATCAAGGACTTTTTCTAACTCAGTTGTTGCTACCCTTAGTTCAGCAATTTCCTGAGCCTGTGTTTTAACCAGGTTCTTGCTTTTCTTAAGGGCCTGCAACAAGTCCCCATACTTGTCTATCAATTGATAGACATCTCCTTCAGATCCAGATGCATCTTCATCACTTGATGCAGATGTAGCTGATTCTTTACTTGTACTACAAACAGATGTACAGGAAGGACAGTTTACCTCATTAGGACCAGACTGATTCTGGCATATGTCCTCTTCTGATCTTGTCATCAAACCCATGCATTGATGTTCATTGATGCAGTCTAGCAACTGCATAAACTCCTCTTCCTCAGATGCAGCATATAGTCCAATATATGCTTCAGCTTCAGATCCTGATTCTGAAGTTGACTGGTCTGACAGACTTTTATCTTTCTTTGCTACAAAGGATTTCTCCTTCTTGCCTTTCTGATAAGTCTTCTTCTTTTCTGAAGATTCCTTCCTTTTGTCAGGACAATCAGCCACTACATGTCCAGGCCTATTGCAACAATAGCAGACAATCTTTGAGGTAGTGGCTTTGCTGGGCTTTGATCTGCTTTTCTCTTTCCTTGATGACCTTCTCTTCTGATAATAGTCATCAACTTGCTGTGATGTGGAGGGCCTAGACTTCCATTGCTTCTTTTTCAAGAACCTTTGGAATTGCCTTGTAAATGCAGCAAAGTCTGCATCTGAATCACAGCTTTCTAAACCCTTATTTGAATTTTCAGAACTATCTTCTTCAATTTCTTTAGGAGGAGATGGTGATTCCCTCCTACTCTTTCTAGTGGCTTCAGCATTAAATGCCACAGTCTTTTCTCTATGCTCTCCTCTTGAGTTTCTTTCCTCCTTCCTTACCATAAGTTGCATTTCATAGGATAGTAACTTTCCAAACAGGGTTGGAGGAGATATCTCTGCCAATTTAGCCACTTCTCTTATGGCACAGATCTTTGTATCCCAGTCCTTTGATAAGGATCTTAAGAATTTGTCATTCAGTTCATAGGTACTGAAGACTCTTCCATAGGATATTAGCTCATTCACAATTTTATAGAATTTCTTATAGCACTCAGTTATGCTATCAGATTTTCCTTGTCTAAAGCTTTCATACTCCTGATTTAGCATAGACTTTCTGTCCAGCCTTACTTCTTCAGATCCCTCCATGTAGACAATCAATGTGTCCCACATCTCCTTGGAGGTCTTGCAGTGAATCAGATTCTGAAATGTTGAATCATCTATGGCACTAACAATGATGTTCTGTGCCCTTTTGTCCATGGTTGCCAAGATGATTTCATCCTTGGTCATTTCTGAATAAGTCTTTGGTATTTAGATATTTGCATCAAGAACAGATATCTTCATTGGAATGAAGGGCCCTTCCTGTACTGTGATGTAAATCCTTGGGTCAGATGCTTCCATAAACAATCTGACTCTCTCTTTCCAGATCCCAAAGATTTCCTTCTTGCATATGGGTAATTTCATAGACCCTAGCTCCTTATGATTCTCTCCAGAACCCATCTTCTTGAATCTTGAATCTGCCTTTCAGATCTAACTCGGACTGTTAAGTCCTTTTTGAGTAACCTACCTCTGATACCACTTGATAGTTTAACTTTCAAGGCAGACTAAACACCTAGAGGGGGGGTGAATAGGTTCTGCTTTTCTTATAAAAACTTCTAGGCAGAATTCAATACAATAGCTAACACAATAAGCACAGCAATCACAGAAAATAAAGCATCATAGATTGCACAATGTTTTATAGTGGTTCCCCAAGGTCTGGGTACATCCACTTTCCCCCTTCACCTATCTAGCAGTATGCTAGATTCGGCCAAACTTCCACTTATCTCAGATCAACAGATCCTACAACTCAGAACCCAACTGGTTCCTACAACTCAGGCACAACTGCCCTACCTCAGCCTTGCCCCAAGGCCTACAACTCAGAGAATATCCTTCTCCTACACTCAGGCAAACAGCCCTACCACTCAGAGTTCAACACTCCTACACTCAGCCTTTATAACATAGGCTTACAACTCAGATCTGTGTAAACAGATCCTACAGAAATATAGAAAAGATTATTAACCTGTCTTGCCAAAGTTGAGAGAGAAAAGGCCAAGACAATTCTTGATCAGCTGATGAAATCAACTGTATCTGAGCTTTCTTCAAAGCTTCTTGAATAAGAACTTAGCTGAGTTGATTCCAAACAGCTTCTTGAGAATCCACTGGTGGTTTCTTTCTTCTTCTTCTAATTCTGGCTTGATCTCTCTCTATCCAGCACTTTGAATAATTCTTCTGAATTCTGATTAGAACTCTTCTTAGATCTATCCTTAGATAGTCTTCTTAGATCTCCCGGAGAAGATCTTCTTAAGTGCCTCGCACTTTCTTGAAATGAATTGGATCGTAATCCTTCTCAACTTATTGATTCTCAACAATGTTTTTCAACAGTTACTTTCTCCTTCTGAATCCGTCTATTTATAGACTTTCTTCATGGTAACCGGCTGATCCGGTTTCTAACCGTTTTCTGACAAGACTGACAGCTTCAGTTAACCGGTGGCAACCCACAGCTGTCAAGTCTTCAAACAAGTCCTGTGCCTTAGTCTTGTACCACAGGTTGTCGAGACAGTCTGTCAGAAAGTGTCGAGACCATCTGTTTATCTGTGTCGACACAATTGACTTTGGTGTCGACACAGTCTTCAGTGATGTCGACTAAGTTGCCTTTGAGTCGACACAGCTCCTTCTGAAAATAACTTGGTCTTGACTCTCCAGTGTGTCGACACAAGTCCTGTGTGTCGACACAGTTGTTGTAGAATCATAACTTAATAAGTGTCGACTTAGCCTTCAGGTGTCGACACATTCATTTTTAACTCTGCTATAATGTGTCGACTTAATCACAATGTGTCGACACATTCTGCTGGTGTCGACAAACTTGAGGTCGACTATTTTCTTCTGTGTCGTCACATTCAGCTGATGTCAACAATCTTGAGATCGACTATACTCTTCTGTGTCGACACATTCTCCCAATGTTGAGGTCGACGCTTTTCTTCTGTGTCGACACAAATTCCCAGTGTTGTGTCGACTTACTTCTTCTGTGTCGACACTTTTTCCCAGTGTAGTTGTAGACTAACTGCTATGTGTCGACACTGCTTCCCAGTGTTGTGTCGACTTACTTCTTCTGTATCGACACTTGGACTTAGAATTTTTCTGCATACTTTATCAATTCTTCACCTGCACATGTCAACTTTAAAACAACATCAAATACACCTTGATGTATATCATTGAGCTAGGTTGGGCTTCTTCAAATCAGGTACACATTTTCCAATGTACCCAACAAGATGAGTGCTTCACATCTAATGATTGGAGTCTTATTCATCAATTGTTGGTACCAAACAGAAGTTCAGTACGACTTTTCATCCTCAGACAGATGGTCAGACTGAAATGGTAAACATGACGATGAAAGATATGCTCCATATGTGTGCCCTAGATTTCAGGAAGAGGTGTGAGGAACACCTCTATATGATCGAGTTCGCCTACAACAATATCTACCAAATAAGTATTCAGATGGCGCCCTTTGAGGCCCTATTTGGTAGAAAGTGTCGTACTCCCTTGGCATGACTGGAGATGGGCGAAACGAAGCTATTCAATCAAAAGGAAGTTGAAGATGCTACTTCAACTATACGTACAATCTGGGAGTGATTGCTGATCGCTCAGGGTAGGCAGGACAAATATTATAACGCCAAGCACAGAAATGCCGTGTTTTCCGTGGGCGACTAGGTTTATCTAAAAATCAAATCGTTCAAGGGCGTATCAAGGATTCGACGTTTGAAAAAACTAAGTCCAAGGTACCTTGGGCCATTTGAGCTATTAGAGCGCATTGGTGAAGCTGCCTATTGATTGAAGCTTATAACTGAACTTAGTGGTCTGCATGATGTATTCCACATATCGGTGTTGCGGAAGTCGGTGCAAGAGCCTACACAAGTGATTACTGTAGACCAAGTGACAATCAATAGTGGGTTGACAACGAAGGTCAAACCCATTCGAATCGAAGAAATGTAGGTCAAGCAGCTGCGGAATAAGCCGATCAGAGTGGTCAAGGTCCGGTAGGATAACTGTAGTCATGAGGAGCTGTCATGGGAACACGAGCAAACCATGAGGTGGAGTTTCCGGAGCGATTTCATTAAGATATACATTTGCAATATTGATACTTCTGTATTTTCCTACGACGCATAATTTCGGGACAAAATTTCTTTAAGTGTGGGAAAGGGATTTGTAACGCCCCAAGTTTCCTGTATCCACGAGATTGGTTCTGTGAGCTACCGCCCGGCGGTAGGGTTAGCGCTGGTGTTACCATTGTGAAATTATTGCAGGTGCTCTCTGTGAGATTCCGCGTGGCAGTAGGTTGATACCGCATGGCGGTAGGATGGTCGAATTAATCGACAAAGCTCTTAGTGAGCTACCGCTCGACGGTAATGTTAACGTTGGCGGTAGCATGACCGATTTGTTTGGAGTTCATCTCTGAGAGAGCTACCGCAGGAAGGTAGCGATATCGCATGGCGATATTGACTGTTCGTTGTAAACGATGCGTTGATGGGACGCATCGTCTATTGCGTAGAAGTAGTGAGGTACCGCGCGGTGGTAGCAGCACAGTTATGGCATGGCCATGTGTTAGGGCGTGATTGGAGGTTTTTGGTGGTGGGCTTGCGTAATAAGCCAACGCTTGAGGTACAGTGCGGCGGAAGCTAGTTACCGCGCGACAGTAGCTCAGTTTAAGGCCGAGAATGTTGAGTTCCACTTCATTTTCTCTCGTGGATTTCTTCTTCTGAGTGGTAAAGAGAGAGGAGAGTGAAGGAGAGAAAGGAGTTCCCGTCAGCGTTGGAGTTTCAGAGCTCCGAGTCGCGAGCCGAGTTCATATCCGCGGAGGCAAGTCCGTTGCGATCATTTTCATCCGATTAGATTCTCTCCCATAGCGCCAAAACAAACGTCAAGTGTAACGATCTTCTTCCTTGGACATGCGAAGTCCTTTGGTTTGGCATTTAGGGGGTAGATGCTCCATGAACACGTGGAAGCGATTCTCCCGATGGGGTGATCAGTTGTATCCTCGTCATCTTTGCATTTAGAATTCGAAATCGAATTACGATGTAGGCATGATGTGTGAAGCCCATCCGGACAGGTTGGTATGGATTGGTGATGATTGTTTGTATATCGGAGAAGACTCTGTGGTAAATGTGTGATTTACGGAGTCACGGGGTGTGCAGGTTGTTGTAGTGAGAGTATTGGAGTAGATCTCAAGGAATACACCCGTTTTGGGGGAAGAAATGATAGTCTGTCCCCTACCACGCAGCGGTAGCTCCCAGTGAGCAATGTGTGTCCTATCTTGTAGAGACTTGGGGGCCTGTATATTGAGGTGTAAGCTTGGATTGCCCTGCTATGATGGTCGTGAGTTCTTTCCTCAGATCATAACCTGGTTATGTATGGTTGTGAATGGGAAAGGGGAGGCTGACCCGCATCATGGTTTGGTGCGCCTGACGATTTGAGCATCGGGAAAGTGCTGAACCGTTCCCAGCCCTATGTTGTTTGATTTGGAGTGAGTCAGTGAGTGAATCTTGGAGATCACCTTGACTTTGTCGTAGCCATAGGAGTGAGTCATAGGCTTCAGGCCAGAAGACTGTATAATGCTCAAGGCATGCTGACCGTCGCTGAGAATGGAGGTGGGACACTTGTTATGTCTGGTGCACCGATAATGTGCTCTGAGTGCACGGGGCATGTGTCTGGTAATGTGTTGGATCCCTAGTTGGATTTGGGCTAGGTTCACTAACTTAGGCTTAGTCTGACCCAACATTGTATAGCCAGGGTCATGTTTAGTTGTCCTAGAGTTTAGGCTAAGTCATGATTAGTGCTACCTCCTTGGACAAGCAAGCAGTGGACCTCAGAGACTCAAAATTAGCAGTTTTCAGAAGATAGTGATCAGTTCGAAATTCTTCAAACTCATCTCGACGATCGTCGATCTCAGATCGACGAACTCAGAGTTAAGTCTCTGAGCTGAGCTCGACGATATTAGAGCTCAGGTCGACGTTTTGTTTTCAGACAGTTTCTCAGCACGACGAACTCAGAATGTAAAATTGGAAGGTTATTCTCAGTTAGCAGTGCGCAGAGCTCAGGTCGATGAACTTGAATTCTCTGGTCAACGATCTTTGATCGCAGGTCGATGAATTATGTTCAGTGTTCGATATTTTCTGTTTAGTTCCAGAATGAGTCTTTCCTTCTTCTTTTCCTTATCTTCTCTATTTATTAGCAGTATTATTCTGAGTATTTAATCCAAATATTCTTCTGAATATAGCCGTTATTGGCTGCATTAAATATGGTATTCATCAGAATAAATATTTGTTTATTCTATCAAGGATAGTTGGGAAACTCATTAGTGCTTTTATTCGAGCCGCTTTCATTTGTCCAAGGTCAGCCAGCATTTATGGAAAGAATTCAAAAATCCAAAGGAGAATTTTTTTGACAGTAGAATAAAAGAGATTCTCCCTTTTTTTCGAGACACACAGTTAGAGATACAAAGAGAAGAAATCAATAAGCACTGCATAGAGAACATTCAACCTGCAGTCGACGCTCTCAACGCTTTTCTCATTCCCTACCAACACTCTAGTTTGAAGAAGAACAAAACATCAAGATCAAGAGTCTTCTTTAACTTCTATTCAAGAAATCCTCAGAGACATTCTATTCAACATCAGTCACTGGATTTCCTGGACCTTGGCAGATCAAGCTGAAGACCTACTCACCCTTAAGCAAAGCTCATTCTTGCTGAAGCATTCAACTTCTCAGGGGGTGCTTTGACAACACAAGAATCCACATAGTCTTCTCAAGTTGTATTGAGAAAATAGAAGACTTCCATCAAACTCTTTCCACTCAATTGTATAGGGTTATAACTCCCTTTAAAAGTTAGTTTGGTTGACAAGTATCCTTCCAAAAGACTTGAAGTTGGTTTTTGATCACCTGATCAAAAGCCTGAAGGGTTTCCTGATCTACGTGAATCAGATCTTGTGGTGGTAGTCACCTGATCAAAACCTGCTAGTGGATTCCTACCTAGGGTGGTAGAAGAGTGGATGTACCCAAGTTTAGGGGAACCACTATAAACTTCTTGTGTCATCTAGTTGCTCCTTTTTCTTTTGCTTTGTTTTTGGTGTGCTTGTGAGTGCTGGAATAGTTAGCCTAGTTTTTCTTATTCTTAACTAATATATGGTATCATTATATTTACTTTGATATAAACTTTAAAAACAGCCAAAGTTTTAATACTCTATTCAGCCCCCCCCCCCTAGAGTAATCAGATTTAACCCCTCCTTTCAATTGGTATCAGAGGGTGTGTTTGTTTGGTTGTACAAGATAATACTTGAACCAAGATCCAGTTAGATCAGATTTTCCTCTTCCCAACTCTATCACTATGGCACAAAACAAGGATTATGCAAGCATCAGCCCTCTAGTATGCAACCTAAATAAGTTTGTCATATGGAAGGCAAAAATTAAGTTGTATTTGAACTCTATTGATGAGAATATATTTAACTCTATCTTGACAGGACCTCCTACTGCAGTAACTGCTTCAACTTCAACCTTAGGCACTCATGTTGTTCCACCACCTGAGTGGACAAATGCCCAGAAGAAAGCCAAGATTTCAGATGCTAAAGCCATGAACATATTGGATCAAACTATGTCTGATGACATCTTTCAAAAGGTGGCTGAATGCACCTCTACAAAAGCAATTTGGGACTCTCTCAATCAGATGGTTGCTGGCTCAGCAGATGAGAGAAAGGACAGAAGATCAACTCTCATCTCACAATATGAGATCTTCAAAAAATATGAAGCTGAATATGTTGGTGACATGTACAACAGATTAAGCTTTATCATCAGTGAGCTAAAGACTTTAGATAAAGACATCTCTCTCATAGAGGTGAATGACAAGATCCTAATGTGCTTCCCAAGCTCATGGGACTCCAGGATCTAGCCAGTCAAAGAGGACAGATGCTTGAATGAGACTTCAACTGAATCTCTCCTGGGAAAGCTCAAATCTTATGAGCAGTTGATAAAAACCAGAGAAGCTGTTGAACAAAGAACTCCTCCTCCAGCAAGAAAAGAACAAAACATTGCATTCAAAGCTGCTGGAGAGACTGAAGCTCTAACAGTCAATGAAGAGCTGATGAGTTTCTTTGCAAAGAGATTCTATAAAATGGCAAGAAAGGTCTTCAGGAGAAAATCATCCAGAAATGACAGCAAGCCCAGGTATGACAAAACTCCCACTAAAGAAGTAGTGTGTTTTGGATGCAGGAAACCAGGACACTTCATGTCTGAATGTCCTGAGAATCAAAGGTAGGAGAGGAGAGGAGAAAAGGAATCCAGAAGCAAGCATTACAGCAAGCCCTCTTCCAGCAAGCACAAAAAGAAGGAAAAGGGATTTATGGCTAAAACATGGAGTGACACAGAAGATGAATCCACATCTTCCAGCTCCAGTGAAGAAGAAGAAGAAGCAAAGGCAAAGGAAATCTGCCTCATGGCTATCAATGCCTCTTACAGTCCATTAGATGCTGAAGATGAATCTTAAAATGAATAAGTATTAGAATCACAATCTGATCAGGTATTATCTTCTTTTGATTATAGTTCTGATAGTTTTAAAATTGAATTTAAAACCATATGCATAGATTTAATCAATTCTGAAAAAGTTATTAAACAACTTAGAGAGAAATTAACTGAACAAAGTAACCTAATGCTAGAAAATGATAATTTAAAGAATGAAATAACACTAGCTAATGAACAAATCATAAAACTAAAGACTGAATTATGTGAGGCCAGACAACTTGACGAATCTCTCAATGGGAGAAGCCTTAAGCTGATGGACATTATAAGAACAGTCAATGCCAGATTGAATGGCAAGCTAGGCTTGGGTGCTTCTATAAGACCCCCCTCCCGGAACACAAAACACGGCACGAACAGCCGCCTTGTGGTAACACTAACACTCGGGCTAGCCTGTACTACAAGACTCCTATTCTGTCGGCTACAACCAATATCAATATATGTATGCCAACCAAACCATAATAATATGAAGAAGTCAATCCACACTAAGTCATGAGTCCAAAAGTACAACAAAAGAGAAGCTAAAACATGCTTCTATATAATCAGAGTACAGCTATAAAATTGCCCCGAAGGGGCTACAATAAAAATCTCTCACACTCACATCTGTAACTGACGTTAGCGACGGTACCGTCCCCTCAGGCCCTGTCGTCCTGGCCTGGCTGTCCAGATGCATAACCTGCTGCTCCACCTGCGGGGTTTCCTCCTAAAAAGGAAGACGTAGCAACCATTAGTCATAAAGACTAAGTAGCTTCACATCCGCTCCCCCGGCGACTCCTCGGCATCGGGCGGAGAAATGGACAGGGTACAATACATATAAATAAAGCAGGAGTATAAACAAGCAAGTGGTATATCGAGTAATAAGATATTCTAACATTTCTACCATCTACCACAGCATATGAATATAGAGTTATAACAGAAAGTAACTCAACTTATATGGATGCCCATACAAGCATATAAGTTGAGGGTCGTTCAGCAGTAAGTAACTCATCGTATAGGAGTGCCCATACAAACTTATACGATGAGGGTCTTGTGTATGTAATGAAGTGCAATGTTATGTATGCAATGCAATGACACACCCATGATCACGCACATGCAATCGCTATGTCGACACAGACTTATAGTTCCCACTATTCGAGCAGGTAGCTAACCTCTCAGGCGTCAACCGTCGTGGCCAGACGGTGACAGTAGAGCGGGCATCTCCACTACTAGGCTGGTCTCCACATTACCTGGCCTAGGCCTTCGTACGCCTCAACGCTAAGAACACAACAGCGGAGCTCACATGCGTACTATGGCTCAGAGGGTTCTCTTGGGTAGATGTGCACCAAGATCCTAGCCCCGAACTGGCCTATGGTATGACACGTAAGGAGCCTCGGAAATGAGCACGAGGACCAAGCTCAACCGTTCACTTGGCGCGGAAGGAGCCTCGGGACGTTAACACCGAGGACCAAGCCCAACCACCCAAGGTCTAACTGTCAACTCCCATCGGTGTGATGATTGGAGAGCCCGTAGACCTGTGACACTATCCTTAACCTGGGATTACGACACCGCATGTCGACTCACACCAAGCCCAACCGCCCAACTTTACTCATCTCAACATCATCCCAACTAGTGATGGTCAACACCGCACTTGCTAACTTCCACAATGCTACCCGTAGGGAGACGACACTCAAAGCATTGGACTACTAATTTCCTTCTATCAATTCAACATACATCATGTCCATAGCTTATTCATCTACATGTCCTTCCAAATGAATTCAACATGATATAAACAATGCGCATAAATGATAGTCCACCAATTTATATCAAGCCTTTTCGTTCAATTAAGATTGTTCACAACTCGTTATATGAATTCAAATTTATAAACATCAACCTTCATATCACTATGATGATTACGCCAAAAGATTTCACCCGAACCTCGAGTTAGATTGCAACATTAAATTCCACCGAATCTAAATCCACATTATACACAACCCAGAATTTAGGTGCAGAATTAATCTGGACAACAACTTCGACCGAGGATTCCCGTGGCTACAGAAATCCGGTGAGTGCGTGTAACCCCTCGATGGAAAGGTATTTCCATCAGCTACAATTTTCCCGTTCAGTCTGTAACCCAGATCAGACTGGAACTCACATGAAATTGGCTCCAAAGCCTACAGCGTACAGAACACTAAATCTGTGCGCTTAGTTTACAGCCCTAACTTTGATTGGACATTCCCGTGGCTACAGGGTTCACCTGAAGGCATGTAACCACTCATTGGAAAGATAATTTCGAGGGATACAACTTTTGTGTTTAGTTGAAAGTCCAGATCTGACCATTTCCTGCTTGAAAATAGCTAAGAAGGTCGTTGCGTGCAGAACACAGATTTTGCACGCATCTTGAAGCGGAATGAACGGCATCGGTTCATCTTCCTCCTCAAGGCGATTTTCCCAAATCGCAACCAGAAGTTCCTTCACCCTTATTCTCCCTCTCAAGGCCATTCCTCTTCACGGATCCACCCCCATCATCACTTGAAGAATAGGAGGTTGAAGATGACTAGTCTTTAGAACACATGTTCTAGCAAGGCCTTCCTAGAAAGCTTCATCTCACACGTCAAGACTCGTTTGAGTCGATATCTCGCCTAAGAATATCTATGGATCTAGCACCAAGGGAGAGGGGAGGAAGCTCACCTCATTTCCAGCGGTACCACCATTTCCGGCCATGGATCTTGTTATCCTCCTCCGCGGCATCACTTTTTCCTTGACGGCGGTGGCGTTTCTCCTCCCCCAAAGCTTGCTCCAGCAGTTCTCCTCCTCCAGAAATTTCCCTCCAGAAAAATAGGGCTTGGGAAGAGAATGAGAATGCTAGGGTTTCATTTTTCCTTTTTATACAGAAGTGACACGAGTAGGGACACGGTCGTGTCCTTACCCGTGTCCTGCTTTGGCTAAATTTAGTCAACGGTTCCTGGTGCACTTACACGGGTACCGACACGCCCGTGTCTGTACCTGTGTCCGGGAGACACAGCCGTGTCTCTGGCCGTGTTCCTAGCCGTGTCCTTCTCTGGACCACCCACTCAAAGCCACTTCACTCAAAGCCACAGAACACGGGTAGGGACACGCTCGTGTCTGTACCCGTGTCAGTTGACACGGCCGTGTTTCCTATCGTGTTCATACCCGTGTCCTTCTCTGACCAAACCACCCAACACCATTTCACTCAAAGCCACGGCACACGGGTAGGGACACGCTCGTGTCTCTACCCGTGTTCTTCACTCAACGTCGTGTCTTGGCACTCAACGCCACGACACTCAACGCCATGGAACACGGGTAGGGACATGCCTGTGTCCCCACCCGTGTCCTTCTCGGGACAGGCCACTTTCACTCAACGCATTTTTTTCTCCACACCAAGGCACTCAAGGCCATGGAACACGGGTAGGGACACTCCCGTGTCTACCCGTGTCACACTCAACACAGTTTTTCAGCCCATTTCCTTTCTCCTCGCAAGTGCGCACCTGATCGCCTGTACCCCCTTGAGCCTACCCTATCTCTCCTGACCCAAAAGCATGCACAAGGGGCCTAGTGCGAATCGAGATGTTATAACTTCATCAAGCCTACCCCCATTAATTCAGAAAAATATTTTAACAACTCCAGTTAAATTTGTTTCTGAAAAGGGAAAAGAAAAAGTAGAAGATAATATTCCTAAACAAACAGATCTAAAACATAAAACTAAGAAAAAGAAAAGAAGCAACAATAACAATAATAAAAACTATGTTCAGCAGATTTCGTCGAACTCAGATCGACGAAATGTGTATAGTTCGTCGAACTCAAGTCGACGAACTCTGAACTCAAACTTGTACTGTAATTATTCTCTGAACAACGATCAATGAAACCAGTATGGTTCATCGACCAAAGATCGACGTTTTTGGGGCTCAGAAAATGAGTATTTTCATTCTTTGAGTAGATCTCGACGAACTCATCCCCGATCGTCGAACTCAGGTCGATGAACGCACAAGAATTCGTCGAACGCAGATCAGTTTAACAGATACGTTAATTCATTTCAAACCTTTAATCCACCAAGAACTTTTAATAATAACTTTAATCAATGGATCATTCCACCTAGGAAATATCATCCTCTTGGTTATAAAAGCCAACCAGAATACTCTTACATTTCTAGTTTTAGTTATGTGAAGAAAGAAGGACCCAAGGTAACCTGGGTCAAAAATGACTAATCTGTTTTGCAGGTAAAAGACTGTTCTATCACAGAGCAACAGTGGTATTTGAACAGTGGTTGTTCTATGCATATGACAGGAAATAAGGCCAACCTAACTCACTACAAGGCAAAGCTAGGACCAAAAGTGATATTTGGTGACTCCAATTGTGGCCAGTCTGAGGGCTTTGGAAAAGTTAAAGTTGGAGTTGTCACCTTCAGGAATGTATCTTATGTAAGTGGACTGAAGCACAACCTTACCTCCATAAGTCAATTATGTGATGAAAGGTTTCAGGTATCATTTGCTAAAACCTTCTGTCTTATCACTTCCTTAGACAATAATGTAGTTTTGGCTGGCACTAGAGTAGGAAACATTTACCTAGTTAATTTTCAATCAGCTAAATCAGGAATCTGTCTATTTAACTCAACTAGTAATAATAATGACCTTTGGCATAGGAGATTAGGACATGTTAACCTAAAAAATATTGCCAAGTTATCTAAAGACAACCTTGTCAGAGGATTGCCTCCTTACCCCTATAAGAAGGAAAGCCTCTGCAGGGCTTGTCAATTAGGCAAGCAAACTAAAAGTAGTTTTAAATCATTAAATAAAAGTGACTCACCTAGAATTATATACTTACTACATATGGACCTTTTTGGCCCTATAGCAGTACAAAGTCTAGGAGGGAAATCTTATACTTTAGTTATTGTAGATGACTTCTCTAGATTGACTTGGGTTTTCTTTCTGAGATCAAAGTCTGATAACTTTAAGATTCTTACAGACTTTCTCAAGAACATACAGATTGAGCACTCTACTCCAGTTGTATTGATCAGAAGTGATCATGGTACTGAGTTTGAGTCTCTTCTTATGCAAGAGTTCTGTAGGAAGGAAGGTATCAGACAATGCTTCACAGCTCCTAGAACACCTCAACAAAATGGGGTTGCTGAAAGGAAGAATAGAACATTGATTGAATCAGCAGGCGCATTACTTGCAGATGCTTATTTTCCCCTATCCTTTTGGTCAGAGGCTGTAAGCACAACAAATTATGTACTAAATAGAAGTCTTATACACAAACTTAAGAATAAGACTCCTTATGAGTTACTGAAAGGGAAGAAACCTAAAGTAGATTACTATAATATTTTTAGATGTTTATGTTATATTCACAACAATAATAAGAAACACATTAGAAAGTTTGAAGCTAAGTATGAAATGGGAATTATTTTTGGATATACCCAAGTAAGCAAGACTTATAGGGTTTATAACAAATCTACCTTAAAAATTGAAGACTCTATTAATGTTTCTTTTGATGAGACTAACATGTTTAACAAGGAGAAGGAAGCTTCTACCAGTAACTCTTTGCAGGTACCTAACATGTGTGAAATGCTAAATGAGTTGACACTCACCAATGAGGCTGTTACACACTCTCCTCTACATAATGCTGAAGAAGTGATGATGAACTAGCTGATGTCCATGTTGAACCAACAACAGCTAATCCAATTCCTCTAGAGGAATTAATTCCCCAGGTTGTTGCTCAACTAACTCCACTAACTGAAATTGTCACACTTAGAGATCACCCTATATCTCTAGTGATTGGAGATATAGTAGTTGGTGTGCATACAAGGCATCAACTCTACCAGGATATGATGCATGTCTGCTTCATATCTCAAATTGAGCCCCAATCCATCAAAGATATTGAGCAAGATCCACACTGGATTATTGATATGTAAGAGGAGCTCAACCAATTTGAGAGATGCAGAGTTTGGGACTTAGTTCCAAGACCCAAAGACTACCCAGTCATTGGAACTTAGTGGGTTTTCAGGAATAAGCATGATGCCCAAGGATCAATCATAAGGAATAAAGCAAGACTTGTTGCTCAAGGCTATAGGCAAGAGGAAGGCATTGATTATGACCAGACCTTTGCACCTATTGTCAGGTTAGAGGTAATAAGGATTTTCCTTGCTTATGCTGCTTTCAAGAAATTCAAAGTCTACCAGATGGATGTAAAAAGTGCTTTTCTGAATGGAGAATTAAAAGAAGAGGTTTATGTTAAACAACCTCCAGGTTTTATCTCTTCATCTCATCCCTCTTATGTTTTTAGACTGCATAAAGCTCTCTATGGTCTAAAGCAAGCTCCAAGAGCTTGGTATGAAACCTTAGCTTGCTTTCTTTTAGAGCATAAGTTTTCTAGAGGCATGGTAGATAGGACTTTGTTTTTCAAGCATCATAATAATAAAATTATATTAGTACAAATATATGTAAATGATATTATATTTGGCTCTACAGATCCCAAACTATGCAAAAGGTTTTTTAACCTTATGCATTCCAAGTTTGAGATGAGTACCATGGGTGAGCTCTCTTACTTCCTTGGCCTCCAAGTGAAGCAGACACGTGATGGCATTTTCTTATCTCAATCCAAATATGCTAAAGAGCTGATCAAAAGGTTTGGGATGGCTGATGCCTCGGCTAAGAAAACACCTATGGCTATAAATGATGTAGTTGATTCTGATGAACAAGGGAAACCTATTGATCAGAAATTGTATAGGGCCATTGTTGGGTCCCTTCTATATCTCACAGCAAGTAGGCCTGATATAATGTTTGCTACATGTCTTTGTGCTAGGTTCCAAGTGAATTCTAAAGAATCTCACCTAGTTTTATTAAAAAGAATTTTGAGATATATAAAGAGTTGCCCAAATCTAGGACTCTGGTATCCAACTGAATCATAATTTGAGTTAACTGGATAGTCAAATGCTGATTTTGCTGGATGTAGAGTGGACAGGAAAAGCACATCAGGAACATGCCAGTTCCTTGGTGCTAGACTTGTCTCTTGGTTTTGTAAAAAGCATACATCTTTGTCTACATCAACAGCAGAAGCTAAATATATAGCAGCTGGCAATTGCTATTCACAGATGTTATGGATACAAAGTCAACTCCTAGATTATGGATACAACTTAAATAATTCAACTCTATTTTGTGATAGTGCCAGTGTTATATCTATAGCACAGAATCCAGTGCATCATTCTAGGACCAAGCATATAGATGTTAGACATCATTTCATTAGAGAATGTGTGGACAAGAAGAAAATTAATATTACCTTCATTCCCACTGATTTGCAAAGGGCAGATATCTTCACCAAACCCTTGGATGAAAAGAAACATCTATCCTTTATGAATCAGTTAGGCATGATGAATGGTGATTCATTAATTTAATTCTCTGTCTGTGGAGAATTTGCCATAATTCGTCGAGTGGAGCTCGACAAACTAAGGGAAGTTCTTGAGATATTTCGTCGGCATGAGATCGACGAACTCTCTGTGGAGGTCATTTTTCGTCGACCTTAAATCGACGATTTAACTTCAGAAAAGTTTTCGTTGACCTGAGTACGACGAAAAGTTTTCCCTTCTTCTGACTGAGATCGACAAATTCTTTTGACAATAAAATATTTCGTTGACCTCAGATCGAAGATTTCTCTTGTTTTGCAAGGCGGAGTTTGTTGTTTCATATTCTGACAAAACCTTATAACTAGGTTTTCTTCGACCTCCATCTGGCGCTTCTTGTTCCCTTGCACTTAATCTTTTTGCTTTCTTGTTGCAGGCAACTAATGACGATTCCAGCAGACGCTCTTTCTAGTATGAAATTTAACATGGGATTTGTGAGAAGTAGCGAACAAACGACTAAAGTAGTGAACAAACGACTAAAGTAGCGAACAAACGACTAGAAAACAAGCCGAAACTTTGAATAATTGAAATTTTTATTATCCAAAAAGATATCATTTACAAAGGTATGGCCTCCCTTTTATAGAATGGAGGAGAGAGGATAGAGTACAAACTAACAATGTGGGACTAAAGCTATACAACAGGTCTGAGTGGCAAGAACAACAGACCGGAACAGGCCGCGCGGTTAGACAACGTTCTAACCGCTCGGCAATACCAGAAGCAGGAGAGAGATGCGGTAGGAGACCGATAGACTGCCCGGTTTCCAAGCCGCCGGAGATAAACCATCAGACCGCCGGACACCACACTGCAACATCCTGGAAACCAACCCGCCAGACTCAAACCGCCATACCGCCCGGTTTATAACCCGCCAGGCTCAAACCGTTAGACCGCCCGGTCTCATACTTCGACACTCCCCCTCAAGCTGGAGCATAGATATCAATCATGCCCAGGTTGTCACAAATGTGGAAGAAGGAAGTAGAAACCGGCTTGGTGAAGATATCTGCCAACTCTTTGTCAGAGGTGACGAACGGAGTGCAAATCTATCTCTTCAAGACCTCTTCTCGGATGAAATGGTAGTCGACCTCTATATGTTTCGTTCTCTCATGGAAGACCGGATTTTTGGATATGTATATAGCGGCTTTGTTGTCACAGAACATAGGCAGAGGATAGTCGTAGACCTCTCCTAGGTCAAGCATGAGATCCCGCAACCATTTTAACTCACATGTGGTTGACGCCATACTCCGGTATTTGGCTTCTGCACTGGACCTTGAGACAACAGACTGCTTCTTGCTCTTCCAGCTCACAAGATTACCTCCAACAAATGTGCAAAAACCCGATGTAGATTTACGGTCACCTTTATCATCCGCATAGCTCGAGTCTGAGTAGGCTTCAACTCTCAGATGACCATGTTTCTGAAAGAGTAGACCTTTTCCTGGTGCTGCTTTGACATACTCTAGTATCTTCAAGGCAGACTGAAGATGACATTCCCTGGGAGCTTGCATGAACTAACTGACCTTTCCTACAGCATAAGCGATGTCGGGTCTGGTCACCGTGAGATAAATGAGTTTGCCCACCAGACGTCTATACCTTGTGGCATAGGATATAAGAGGTGAGTCATCTGTCCATGTTTTGTCCTCTCTAGTGGCCATGGGATACCGGGCCGGTTTGGCACCGGTCAATCCCGCCTCTTGTAGAAGATCAAGACCATACTTCCATTGGGAGAGAACCAACGAGTCGGGCTTCCGAGAGATTTCTATCCCCAAAAAATATTTCGGGGAGCCCATATCCTTCGTGACTAGGCGTTGCCGGAGGTGTTTCTTTGTCAAGTCCACCCCATCCTGATCATCGCCGGTAAGAAGAATATCATCCACATACACCGCCAAAACCACTAGACCCGATGCGGTTTTGCGAATAAACAATGAGTGATCGGCTGAACTTCTTGTAAAGCCAATGACAGCCACAATGCCACTAAACTTGTCGAACCATGCCCGAGGGCTCTGTTTTAGGCCGTAGATGGCCTTCTTCAACTGGCATACTCGTGTCTCTCCCAGAGCAACATACCCAGGAGGTTGCTCCATATAGACGTCCTCCTGAAGATCCTCATACAGAAAAGCATTCTTGACATCAAGCTGGGAAATAGCCCACTCCCTGTTGACGGCCACAGAAAGAAGAACTCGGATGGTGCTGAGGCGAGCAACCGGGGAGAAAGTATCAAAATAGTCAACTCCATAAGTCTGAGTAAAGCCTTTGGCCACCAGTCGGGCTTTGTAATGATCCACAGTGTCGTCTGGGCGAAACTTCACAACGAACACCCAGCGGAAGCCAACCACATCAGTACCAACCGGTGGAGGAACAAGGGTCCAGGTACCCCTTTCAGTAAGAGTGGTGATTTCCTCATCCATGGCAGATTTCCAATGAGGAATAACAAGAGCCTCCTAGTAAGTGCGGGGAGTGGTAGTAGCCGAGATAGCCAAAGCAAAGCACCTGCCAGAGGGAGTAAGCCGATCATAGGAAACAACAGCCGCAAGCGGGTGTTGGGTACACGCCCGCACCCCTTTGTGAAGGGCAATGAGAAGATCCAGGTCATCTTGTGCCTCAGGGACCGGAGCGTCTGTGGCGGAGAAAGCTGGCCCGGGACTAGAGAGAGACGGCTGCGGAGAAGAAGGAGGGGGTATAATAAAGAGAGGAGGAGACAGAGGAGGAGATGATATAGGAGGGGAGACGTCGATCTGTGTGGAAGGATCACAGAGAGATGGTGGAGAGTCAGAGACAGCAGGAGGAAGCGGGGATGGAGAAGAAAAGTAGGATGCATTTTCGAAGAAGGTGACGTCCGCGGAAACAAACTGTTTGCGCAGAACGGGGTCAAAGCAATAATAGCCTTTTTGAGTGGTCGAGAATCCCAAAAAGACACATTTTATGGAACGGGGGGAAATCTTATCACGGGTAGCAGACGGAGCATGTACGAAAGCCATACACCCAAAGATACGGAGAGGAAGAGGAAAGGGTTCCTTGCCCGGGTAGAGAATGGAGAAGGGGGTCTTGCTGTGGAGAACCGAAGAGGGAATGCGATTGATGAGATAGCAGGCAAGAAGAACAGCATAGCCCCAGTAGGAGTGAGGCACCTGCATCTGTGTCATTAGAGTGCGAGCGATATCGAGGAGATGACGGTTTTTATGCTCTGCCACCCCATTTTGCTGGGAGGTGTAAACACAGTTGGTCTGATGAATAAGACCATGTTGCATACAAAAAGGCGAAAACTCATGACTGAGATATTCTTTAGCATTATCAGAGCGTAGCACTTTAATAGACATAGCAAACTGAGTTTTAATCATATAGTAAAAAGATTGCCATACAGATAATAGTTCAGAGCGATCTTTTAATAGATACACCCAGGTACATCTAGAGAAATCATCAATAAAAGTTACAAAGTAAGAACTACCCCAACCAACGGTGAGAGTAAGAGCAGGACCCCAGACATCAGAATGAATGAGATCAAAAGGGCGGGAGGAACCACGGCCTTTCTTCGGCGGGAAGGAGGAGCGGTGATGTTTGCCAAGCTGACACGCATCACAGTTGAGCGGAGGACTGGTCTGAGGTAAGTGGGGAAGAAGCTGAAGAAGAATCTGAGGAGGAGGATGTCCAAGGCGAAGATGCCATTGAAGCAGATCAGTAGATGAGGAAGAGAAGGCGGACAGAGCGGAAACATTGTCGAGGAAGTAGAGGCCGCCTCTCTCAGTCCCAGTAGCAATCGTCCGTTGGGTCCTCGGGTCCTGAAAACAACAAGAAGTAGGAGTAAATAATACAGAGCACTGAAGTTGCTTGCATAAAGTAGTAACTGAGAGCAAATTGCAAGGGAACTTCGGGACATAGAGAGTGTCCGCTAAGCGAAGCGACGGGGTGACTTGAACCATGCCCATCCCGTGAATCGGGGAAGGCAAACCATCCGCAACAAGAACCGGGGGTAACCGATCATGCGTCTCTAGGAGAGAGAAGCAGTGAGGGTTTCCGGTCATGTGATTTGTAGCACCAGAGTCAATCAACCATTTACCTTGGGTAACAATGTGTGCACTACCTGAGGTTGTGGCCACAGGAGCAGATGGCCGAGAGGAGTCAGAGGTGGAGGAAGAAGTATCACCGAAGGGACGAAGATGAGGATGTTTCTGCCAGCAGCGGTCAACAGAGTGGCTGGTACGACTACAGTGAGAGCAGATGAACCTTGACGGACCACGCGTGTCAGACTGGCTGCGGCCATTATTTCCACCCCGCTGAACTTGGTGAGCATAAGAGTCCTGTGGAGGAGGGGAGGACAACAGAGGACGTTGGAGCAGTGAAGTAATAGCGGCAATGCGAGCCGCGGTGGCATCCAAGGTGGGAGACTCTGCTTCACCCAAGATCTGTTGGTGGATCATATCAAAAGACTCAGGGAGCCGTAGAAGATAACAAACAACCAGGAGTTCCTGGAAGTGTTTGTGCTGCTCGGCCAAGTCCGCGGAGAAAGGGCGATTCTGGAGGATTTCGGCGCCAAGAGCCTGAACTTGCTGATAAGGCGCAGTAGGAGACATGGAAGGGCGAGCAAAGAGATCCGCATAGAGAGTATAAATGTGGGATGTCTGGGCCCCCTTCAAGTAGAGAGCAGCAAGGTGAAGCCACGCGGTCTTAACCGTCTCATCATGGCGTATGACAGGAAAACATTCATCGGAGAGGCTGTTAACCAACCACGTGCAGACAAGCGCATCACTGGCATCCCAGTCATCAAATTCAGCAGAGTCTGGAGGAGGAGGGTCATCGGTGAGGTGATGACGTTTGCACTGAGAGCGAAGAAGAAAGGTGAAAGAAACGCTCCAATCCGGATAGTTGGATCCAACAAGTTTAGAAACCATGCCAAGTTTGCTAGAGGGAGTAGGAAGCGGAGCCGGAGTGGCGATAGGAGTGGTGGTAGTGGAGGTTTCAGAAAGGGCCATAGGAGAAAAACAGCGAGAAGCCGCGCGGTTAAAATACAAGCCGCGCGGATAGGAAGAAGAAGAGCTGCGGCGGTCACGATGTCAGACACTAGCGGCCAGAGAAGCCACGACTAAGCCGCAGATCCAAGCAAGGAAAGAAGTTGAATGGCTAGAAGATAGACCGCGCGAACAGAAGGGAGGAACAAACAAGGCGAATAAGGCAGCAGGTAGCGGCGAACAAAGTAACAGGTCGCTGTGACTGAAAGGCAGGAAAAAGGAGGATGCGAGAGAAAGGGACAAGCTGCGCGGACAGGGCGCAAGCAGGCGGAAGAGACAAACCGCAAGAACAGGTCACGAGAAGAAGAGGCAAGTCGCGCGGACAGGGCGCACAGAATCAGGAGGAGAAGATCGATTCCTCTGATACCATGTGAGAAGTAGCGAACAAACGACTAAAGTAGCGAACAAACGACTAAAGTAGCGAACAAACGACTAGAAAACAAGCCGAAACTTTGAATAATTGAAATTTTTATTATCCAAAAAGATATCATTTACAAAGGTATGGCCTCCCTTTTATAGAATGGAGGAGAGAGGATAGAGTACAAACTAACAATGTGGGACTAAAGCTATACAACACGTCTGAGCGGCTAGAACAACAGACCGGAACAGGCCGCGCGGTTAGACAACGTTCTAACCGCTCGGCAATACCAGAAGCAGGAGAGAGATGCGGTAGGAGACCGATAAATCGCCCGGTTTCCAAGCCGCCGGAGATAAACCGTCAGACTGCCGGACACCACACAGCAACATCCTGGAAACCAACCCGCCAGACTCAAACCGCCAGACCGCCCGGTCTATAACCCTCCAGGCTCAAACTGCCAGACCGCCCGGTCTCATACTTTGATAGGATTTGACATCAATTTCGATTCATTTCAACAATCAGACCATATCTTCATAGATATTTTGCAGTTATTCGAAGAACTCATTTTGAAGACCCTAATGACAACCAGAATGAAGATTGCTGCTACTGAAATAAGAGAATGGGTTTATACTTCTTCTACTCCAGATGTTATCACTATGGTTGGAAATATATCGGGTAACACCGTTCCTTTAACCCCAGATACTCTTTCTGAAATTTTTGGACTAGTAAAAGGGGAAGAAGATATTGAACTTGAATCTTCTGAATAAGATGAAATGTTGATGTTGATGGGTTACTATGGAGACAACCCAAACAAATTGTTGAAGAAGCATCTATCTGCTGGCTATAAATTTCTTGCAGATGTAGTCGGTAAGGTATTGCTAGGCAAGCATACAGCCCATTATCACATTACCAGACAGTAATTTTTAGGCTCTGTTTGGCGCGGCGTTTTTGAAGCAGCACACCGTTGATTCTGCCACCGCCGCGCCAAACAAATTTAGGGGGGGACGGTGGCATCAGCCACCGCTCTTTTGAGTGGTGGCCGGTGTTTTTTGAGTCGCGGAATCCCTTTCGCGACTCAGAAAACGCAGCAGCGCTACAGCCTTTTGGCTGCAGTGCTGCTGCCTTTTTTTTTAATATTAAATTATTATTATATATATTAAAAGTTATATATATTATAAATATTATTATTATATATTATTATATTAAATATAAAGTTATATAATATATATAAACAGCACTGCAAACGCTGCTCTTCCAAACAGATTCACAGATTTTGTCACCACTCTACAAAACAGCTGATTATTTCACCACTGCTTCCCACCACTGCTTCTCCAGTCACTACAGCCGCGCCAAACAGAGCCTTAGTGATGTGTGCTGTGGTGAATAAGAAGGCCGTTAATTGGGCCAAGATTTTGTTCAATCTGATTAGGAAGAAGAAGAACAAGAAAGAAGTCTGTTTTGGAAGGATTCTTGGAATCTTCCTTCATGCCAAGGCTGCTGAATCCCTGGTCGCCCCGACCATATTCATCAACGCCTCTAAGAGGCTGACCTGCGCCTTGTTTGGCAGGTGGGAGAGGAATATTCCAAAGCCTTCCAGGACTTCTTCCTCTAAAACTTTTGAGAGTACTAGGGCAGTACCAGCCACTCCCCACCTTACAGAAGAAATATCCATTCCTCCTTCTCCTCCTCTTGTTGAAACTCTATCCACATCCACTCAACAACCTTCTCAAGCTCCATCTCCAGAACATCAATCTCAACCTACACCTTCACTAACACATCCTGCTTGCCCCATCCACCATTCTTCACCAATTCATCATCCTACACCTCCTCAGTCCCCCATCATTTCATCCCTAGTGCAACAACAACAACAACTTCTAGAACAACCTCTATCTCTAGATTCTGCAACTCCACCTCTATCCCCCCTTCCATCTCATCTTGCGGATATACCTCCTCTTCAAAATCTCACTTCTCTACCATCTTTCAATCTTATTTCCTCTCCAAGCAATTCTTTATCTTCTTCAGATGAACAAATGATAGATTGTCATCCCTCATCCTCTTCCTTCATCAATCCATCTATCTCTACCCAAACCCCACCAAAATTCTTAGAATCATTTTCACCCTCCATCTCTATCATCTTAGAATCCATCACACCCCTTCTAAAACAACTGATAGCATAGGCTATTTCACCTCTTGCTACTTCTATCTCAACCCTTGTTGCTCAGCTCTCTGCCTTCCTTGTCCCATCTTCTTCTGTCAGGGGCCTGGCTCCAGTAGTCACTGAAACCAGGCAGGGGGAGATACTTAGTGAAGAAGTTGTTCTAGTAGTAACAACAGTAGAAGCTCCAGCAGCAGTAGTAGTTGCAGATTTTGTAGCTCCAGAAACAACAGCAGTTGTAAATATTATTGATACAGAAATTCCTGATGCAGATCTTGTTGAATTTTTGGAAACTGATATTGAGACTATTTCTTTGGAAATTCTTTATGGAGATTGTTTTATTTCTCCAGATTTTGACCTGGATTCAGTTCTAAGTTCTTTTGATCTTTTGTACAGAGACTGTCTTCCTTTTGTCTCTTTTAAATTGTGTACAGATATAGTTTGCTACACAGCTCCTATCAGTTCAGAGACTCTATAGCAGATTCAGAAAAGCTTTGAAGCTCCAGAGCCAGAACTTATTTTAGTTCTAGAGGCTGAGCTTATCCATGTGGTTGAGGAAGAATCTTCTGGGCCCAAGGCCTTTTCTCCTACCACTTTTGTTTTTTCCACCTCTCCATTGCCTGACATAGATGAGATTTTTGCTAAGGATATGGATCTGAAAACTGAAGAAGTTCCTGCTGAAGTCATTCCACCTCTAGCAGTTCTTCTTCCATTTATCCCTCCTCCAGCTGAAAAGAAAATTCCAAAAGAAGTTATTGCTGAGATTGATGTTATGTATGATAGTCCTCAAGGATCTTCTGATGATGATCAAGCTGATGACTCAGATTCTGATGATAGTAAAATGAAAGTGTCTAAGAAAAGGAAAGCCCCTCCTAAGGCTATTCCAAAGCCTAATCCACACAATGACACTCCATATTATATACTGCAAAAGATTAATCCCTATCCTGGAATGTCACAATGGATGTGGTTATCAAAGAACGAGCAGAAAGAAAGGAAGAAGAAGAGAAGGTATAGGTCTCCTCCAAGATAATTTAGGAAAGACCCTCCTCCTCCTCCTCCTCCCTCTTTAGGCCCCTCAGGAAACTTCTCTTAGAAACCTGCTTCGGTGACAAAAACTTATCAGAGACATCCCAGGCATAGCAGTCAACAGTCTTCTTCAAGCAATCCACCTCCAGACTCTTCTAAGAAAGTTCCTACTGAAGAACCAATGCAGGATTCTAGTTCAAAATGGCCAGAGTCTCCTCCAACTCCTTTTGTGGATCCAGAATAGGATACTTCTGCCAAGATTGCTAGATTCCATGAGCTTATAGGATTCTCTCAGATTAGCAAAGCAAAAGCTGAAGGCAAAGACATATCTCAATACTCAACTATGTCAACCTACAGAAAAGAAGAATTGAAAAGGTATGCTAAGGCTAATAAGTTTTTCAATGTTGATGATTATATGAAACTGCACCCAGAGGCTGTTGTACCCAGACTTCATCCCAAACTGTGATTAGAGCATCTGACATGTACATGTCAAAGAATGAAGCTGCCAATCCTAACAGGGAAATCAAATTCAGACAACCTTCTGAAGGATCAGATAAAGACAAAGCCAAGAAGAAGAAATGAGTTTATTTTTCTATAATTTTCAAATTGTCTTTTGAACTATATTCTCTAAGTATATCATGAAGCACAACTCTGTAAATATCTGCTGAATATTCATTTCTGTCAGATATATTTTCTTTTGCTTTATGATTGTTTTGTTTTTGTGTTAGTGACCTCACCCAAATAAGGGAAGATTGTTGGATCCCTAGTTGGATTTGGGCTAGGTTCAATAACTTAGGCTGAGTCTGACATAACATTGTATATCCAGGGTCATGTTTAGTTGTCCTAGAGTTTAGGCTAAGTCCTGATTAGTGCTACCTCCTTGGACAAGCAAGCAGTGGACCTCAGAGACTCAGAGTTAGCAGTTTTCAGAATACAGTGATCAGTTCAAAATTCTTTGAACTCAGCTCGACGATCGTCAATCTCAGATCGACGAACTCAGAATTAAGTCTCTGAGCTGAGCTCGGCGATTTTAGAGCTCAGGTCGATGTTTTGTTTTCAGAAAGTTTCTCAACTCGACGAACTCAGAATGCAGAATTGGAAAGTTATTCTCAGTTAGCAATTCACAGAGCTCAGGTCGACGAACTTGAATATAGCCGTTATTGGCTGCATTAAATATGGTATTCATCAGAATAAATATTTGCTTATTCTATCAAGGACAGTTGGGAAACTCATTAATGCTTTTATTCCAGCTGCTTTCTGATGTAGTGACCCAGAGCCGACCCGCTCTATCGGCATCGCACCGAGCCAGAGGAGCACGTCTAGACAGCTGCAGCTCAGTTGGTGATGAGAGCTATTAGGAAAGCTCTTTATCAAGGGGGCTGGGTTCGAGACCTCGCCTCAACATCCCTCCGCGCTGAGAATATGTGCAGTCATGGATGGGGTGCTTGGGCTGCAGCCCGGCAGTGGGCTGTCTAGACGTGCTCCTCTGGCTCGGTGCGATGCCGATAGAGCGGGTCGGCTCTAGGTCACTGCATCACTTTCATTTCTCCAAGGTCAGCCAGTATTTATGGAAAGAATTCAAAAATTCAAAGGAGAATTTTTTTGGCAGTAGAATAAAAGAGATTCTCCCTTTTTTTCAAGACACACAGTTAGAGATACATAGAGAAGAAATCGACAAGCACTGCACAGAGAACATTCAACCTGCAGTTGACGCTCTCAACGCTTTTCTCATTCCCTGCCAACACTCTAGTTTGAAGAAGAACAAAACATTAAGATCAAGAGTCTTCTTCAACTTCTGTTCCAGAAATCCTCAGAGACATTATATTGAACATCAGTCACTGGATTTCCTGGACCTTGGCAGATCAAGCTGAAGACCTACTCACCCTTAAGCAAAGCTCATTCTTGCTGAAGCATTCAACTTCTCAAGGGGAGCATCGACAACACAAGAATCCACATAGTCTTCTCAAGTTGTATTGAGAAAAGAAAAGACTTCCATCAAACTCTTTCCACCCCATTGTAAAGGGTTATAACTCCCGTCAAAAGTTAGTTTGGTTGACAAGTATCCTTCCAAAAGACTTGAAGTTGGTTTTTGGGAACCTGATCAAAAGCCTGAAGGGTTTCCTGATCTACCTGAATCAGATCTTGTGGTGGCAGTCACCTGATCAAAACCTGCTAGTGGATTCTTACCTAGGGTGGTAGAAGAGTGGATGTACCCAAGTTTAGGGGAACCACTATAAACTTCTTGTGTTGTCTGTTTGCTCTTTTTCTTTTGCTTTGTTTTTGCTGTGCTTGTGATTGTTGGAATAGTTAGCATAGTTTTTCTTATTCTTAACTAATATATGGTATCATTATATTTACTCTGATATAAACTTTAAAAACAGCCAAAGTTTTAATACTCTATTCACCCCCCCCCCCCCTCTAGAGTAATCAGATCTAACCCCTCCTTTCATAGTGTCAACGTCTGTGGTTAATGGTGCTTAAATTGCATGTTCTATTACAATTGTTGTACATGTTGTTCTACCTGCAGGGAAGGAGCACCGTCACCTCGGGTGTGGGGCAGAGTCGTTATAATTTGGTCAGTTAATGTTAAATGTTGCTTTGTTTGCCATCGTTGGGGTGAAATGTTTTTTTTGCAGGTGCAACTAAGCCAAGTGGGAAGTAGCGGGTTGCAACCCAAATTGCTGTGTCAGCCCTCGAAGGTCAAGTGAAGCGTTCTTTTACTATTTTATGTGTGGCCGACCTGCGTGTCGATGTTTGTAAAACACTTATATTTGAGAAAATAGTTGTAAAGCCTTAAGGCCAAAAACTCTTGATGTATTTTGTTAACATTCCTAATTTTTGGTTTAGTGGACATTCATGTAGCTAGGTTCTTAATACAACTTAATACTTCTGCTAGAATGCACTCTGAGTTAGGATGCGTAAATGGATAATGGTCTCAATACGTAACTCTGCTAACTGACTGTAGAATATGGCATGGGGCCCTTACCGGACCTTCTGTTATATCCTATGTAACATATGAGGGTGTTACACCCTCACCCCCACCCCCACCCTAACCCCATCCCGTAGAATTATGCACAGACCATAAATCATGCAAATGATTCACAAACCATAAATCATGCAAATGAGGAGTTTATTACTACCCATAGGAGTTCTCATCGGTGACTGGGAAATTCGATCGCACCTTGGTCAGCTTCGGCGAAGAGGTCATCACAAACGGAAGTCCTCACTGCGGCTTTTGGGGTTTCAGTCGCGTTCGGCACACGTTCAGCAGCTGTGGTGCGATAAAGTTCAGAGGGGAGTCAGAATTTGAGAGAGGGGGAGGTGGGGGAAACTGTCAATAAGAAAGAATTGGTTTACTAATATCGGAGTCGAGATTCTGGGAGGGGAGACTATTAATTAGAGTAATTTTTGAGTTTATTTGGCAATTATTTATCATTTTTATTATTTAGGAAGGAAGATATTTTTATTTGCTAGGTATGACGTTAATGACTAATTATTTTAGTCACAAGTAAAAAAATTTAACGGCGAAAAGATTATTTGGTGACTAACAATTAGTAATCTGTGATGAAATTTTATTTAGTCACTAATTAAAATACATTTAGTGATTAAATTTTACATATGATCACAAAATAATTGCTCTTAAAAATGAGTGACAAATATAAGATTGATCGCAAAAAGTAAATCATTACTTACCAAACTTTTATCATTAAAAATTGTGTCCCCAAAGATTAGTTTTTTTTGTAGTGAGGGATACAAATTGCTAATCTGAAATGAGAGGTCGATTGGAGTGAAAATAAAGAGAATGAGTGAAATTGCTTGCATGCTTCATACATGCGCTTGTGTCTAGCAGGAGGCAGTAGTAGGAAGGTAGTAGTAGGAAGGCGGAGATGATTTGCACCTGTCTAAAATTAGGCATTTTGTTTAATAATTTTATAATATTTTTTATTATTATCAAAATTATTTTCATATCATATATTCAAAACAAATCTGCACCTATCCAAAAACAAATTTGTACTTAATAATTATCATATTATTAATATGAAATTATAAATAAAACAATATAACATTCTTCGCTTTTATCATAATTTTAGTTCACACCGCACGATCAACGAATTAAATTACGGTCAAGATCTCTCCTCTCAAAAATAGTCCACGGATTTCTGGACCGCACAAAAAAAAGCCACGGATTCACTTCACTCCACCAAATTCCTCAACCGCACAAAATCTCTCGTACACATATTTATAGGCGACGCCTTTTCCTAAGGGCGCTGTTATTAGCACTGCATTAATAGCTATTAGCACTCAAATCAAAGGAATTTTTAGGGTTTCTTTTTTAACAACCGCACACATTCTTCTAACCCGCCGCACGCTCTTCTCCTCTATCGCGACCGACTCTCCCGCAGCCCAATCCCCGACGCGCGGCCCTCCTCCACCTTTGTGACCCTCTCCCCCTGGCAGTGGTCGGCGACATTGATAGTAACCCCGGCGGTTCTGCTCCAACATCTACCGACCCCTCTCTCTTGTGCCGCAGTCGTCTCCACCCCGACCTTCCCCCCTCGAAGTGGCCGGCGATCTTTCGTTAACACCTAGTGGGTACCATTTTCTTCCGGCGAGAAACTTAGCATCTGCCGACCTCCATTTCTTTGTGTTCCATGCCTTAGGTTGGGTGATTTTCTCCTCTTTTACCAGGCAAAAACCATTAGCTTTTCAGAAATCTCAAAGGTACCACAACTTCTTCTCCACCTTGAATTAATTTTTTGAATTTCATTGTTAAAAATGTAGATTACTCTTCTAGGTTTTTATATTGTTGTTTGGAAGAATGAGTCAAGAAGATTACACTATTACAGATCTACAACTAATCGGTATGACAACATGGCAACATGCAGTAAAAATTTAATTAACTTTTTTTGTGATTATGCATTGTGATTTACTTGTGTTTCATATTATGCGAAAATCCAAAATACCTAGTAGATGACAAGGTTCCCAAAATTGAAGTTGATTTGAACATGCATTTTCAAACCGATAAAGCATTTGGTTCGAAGGAGGAATTTGACAGAGTGGGCTAGATGTATTAGCAAAAGTCTGGGTTACGTTATTACTATCAAAACATCTGATAAAATTGTTGGTCTCCTCGCACCTCGTGTAATTCTTTGTTGTGATAGAGGTGAGCACTACCGAGAGAATCAATGTAAAAAAGGTTGGGTGAAGAAGGGGCTCTGTAAAAACACCTCCAAGTGATGCGGTTGTTTGTTCTCTCTTAAAGGAGTGAAAGTGGTAAATGTTGAGGAATGGAGATTAGAGGTTCTGTGTGGCGTGCACAATCATGAGAAAGTTCACATAGAAGTGCATGCTTATGTTGGGAGGTTAAATGCAGACGAGAAATCTCTTGCCAATCAAATTTATAGTGTCATTGTCAAACCAAGAAAAATCCTTTTGGCGTTGAAAAATAAAGACAGTGTGAACACTTCAGTTATGAGAACAATCTATAATGCAAGAGAAAAATTACAAAAGCAAGAGTTAGAAGGTCTTTCCCCGATACAGTTTTTGTACAAGTTAATTAAAAGTTCTGGGTACATTAGTTACAACACAGTAGATGATAGCTACCAAAAATTACGAAGTATATTTTTTGCACATCCGCTTGCAGTCAATAACAAACATGTTTCCAATAGTATTTGAACTTGATTGCACCTATAAAACAAATAGATATCAGATGCCTCTTCTATGCATTGTTTGGATAACTTCGACAATGAAATTTTTCTACTCGTGCTTTATTTTTTTATGTGATGAAACTCAACCAAGTTATGAGTGAATCTTGCACTGTTTTAAGAATGTACTATCCTGTAATGTGCCTACTATTTTGATAATGGATAGAGAAGCTGCTTTAATGAATGTCATTGCCAAAGTCTTTCGCAGTTCCAAGAATTTCTTATGTCGTGTCCATATAAATAAGAATAGTTTGGTACATTATAAGAAACTATTTACCAATGGAAAAGAGTTTGAAACGTTTATGTTTGAGTGGCAACGAATGATTGAAGCTAGCACAGAAGTTGATTTCAATATTTCATTTAACAATTTACTTGTGCAATTTTCTGCAATGCATTTAGACATGTTAAACTATGTTGTTACAACATGGATAAAGCCATACAAATATCGTTTGTGTCAGCATGAATCGATAAGCATATTCATTTGGATAATACTAGTACAAATCGGGTTGAGGGTGGATATAGTCTATTGAAAAAGTTTTTAGAAGTATCTATCGGAAACTTGACACCCGTATGAAGAACATTGATCAGATGATAAACCTACAACATATAGATATAAAAAAAGCTTTTGGAGGAAGTTGCATTAAAATTAGCAATGATTACAAAGGCTTTTTTTATTCGGAGTTGATTGAGAAAATATCTACACAAGCTTTACAAATAAACAAAGAGGAAGAAGATGTTATACATAAAGGATTACATTTCATGCAAGTTATGAGTGCTCACACATTAAAAGATACACTTTGGGTTTCCCTTGTGGACATGAGCTACATTCTTACATCACAAATTCAAAAGCAATTCCGCTATGGTTGATTAATTCACATTGGAAGAACCTGACACTAAAGGACAACATTGAAGTTGACATTAAGAACAACTTGGACATTGAGCTTGAAAAAGTTGTGCTAACGTTTTATGACTCGAATGAACAACAAAAGAGGGAAATAAAACTGAAATTAAGAGAGATTGTACATCCAATAACTACTCACACAAATGAATCATCCATTCCATTAAAGTTAAAGGGGAGGCCTAAGGACAGTTACAAAAAATTTAAAGACGAGGTTCTGTCAACTAAATGACTACCGTCACATTTTGAATATGCATTGATGGAGGAAAAAATATTGGAGACTACAAAAAACAAAGAAGAAATAAATTGGTTATTCGAAAGGGGAAAAAGTTTGTGGATACGGTCCGAAACAAATTTATGTCATTTTGGTCGGAGCATATTATCGACGCATTTGATGTGTTGGGAGATGACCATTGTGTTGGGTCATGCCTTGAATGTCCACGGTGGTTGGCAACAAGTGAGAAATGATCTACATTGGGAACTACAAAATCATAAAATTTTGTAAGGTAAGTTTTTGGCTGTCATAGATATGAAGAATTATTGGGAAAAGTCAAATGTATTGAAACACCAACACCATATGAGAAATGAATGACAATGCTCGATTTGGGTCTTGTAATTAGTTCATGCTATAACATTATTCTAGTTCAACTATCTAAAGTGCAAAGTTTGGCGTTCTTTCTACTACATTCTGCTTTGCCGGAGGTGTCACACATGATTTGCATGAGATTTTTGAATGAAAATCATTTCATTCAATTGACATTAAGTGAGTGTCGTCCAATACCGCACATCGTTCCGACATGGATGAGGTATTATGAAGCAGTTGCCGATCATTAGAAAATGCAGTACAAAACAAGAATTGCAACTTCGCAGCCAAATACTGGATGCACTATGTTAGTGGAGTTAGACGAGAGAGCTTGATGATGGTATGTATTATTATAATTTTTTAATAACTATAAAATTTTTTTAGATGATCTTATTTAACATATTTTTTTTGTTTTGGATAGGTGTTACGATTACAAGACCTCAACAACGAAAAGTCAGAGAATTATATGCATATATATAAAAAATTTTGGTACGTGTTATTAATTTATTTGATATACAATATTATATGTGTTGGGTATTGTATCCACAATTACCTGGATTTTAAGAAGCCTCCTGTCAAGCTAAGATGAATTCACAATGTATTTGATGATTTTCTTCAAGTTGTGCTTACAGCTATTCCACGTTAAGTACACGCCAATGTCAGGGTACAGTGGGTCAATATACACAGGTCTGCGCAACGTAATCTCTCGTTGAGCAGATCAGTGTGTTGACTCATGTGTGCTCTCTCTATTGGAGTGCATTTATTTTCAAGTACAGGGTCGAGATCGATCAAGAGCAGAAGAGGAGCAAATAATGGGTCAAAGACCAAGTGCAGAGGAAGGAAGAAGAAATCTTCCAAGGAAAATTCGACGGGAATCACTAAGTGATTCTCGTCAATTCGACGGGAATCACTAGCGATTCTCATCGATTCGACGGGAATCACTAGTGATTCTCGCCGAATCATCGGGAATCACTCGTCGATTCTCGCCGACTACATCCGGCTGACTCAACGCCTTCAAGAATTCTGCTAAGGCAGAATCGGCGGGAATCACCAAGTGATTCTCGCCGATTCGTCGAGAATCACCGCACATTCCCACCGATTCACTCCGGATGGCAAGCTTTTCAGCAGGAATTTTTCTAAGTAGAATTCGACGGGAATCATAAGTGATTCTCGGCGAGAATCACCAATGATTCCCGCCGAATTTGCCTTAGGCAATTTCCACCTGCTCGCTGGACCGAACCAAGTCTCGGGCGCTGTTTTGACCGGGCTTAGGGTTCGTCTTGTGGGGCCCACAACGGTCTTGTAAGGATGATCTACAGTATATATACTCTCCTATTTGAAGTTTCGGATGATCAATCACGAGAAAAAGACCGAGCCGCCGAGCATAACCTAGCCGATCGCAGATTTCCTCCTGTCGCCGCTTGCTCGCCGTCGCTGCTCGCTAAGGTGTCGCCGCCGCTGGTCTCGGATTCCTCTTGACCTCTCGGTGACAGAAACGAAGCTAAGATTAACGTCTCACGTTTCTTTCTTGAGATCCTTTGTCTCTTGGTTTGTTGAACGGGAATATCATTCCCCTCCGAATCGATTGAAACGATCGATCCAAGTAAGATCGTTGGTAGACCTCGCTAGCTTCGTCAAGAAGTTTGGATCTATAAAGCATCGCCGCCGCAATCCTTTGCCGCCGCCGATCTCGGGAAGATCCTCTCCAAGAGAGTGCTCCGGTCGTGGACTCTTCGTCTTCTTCAAGAACGCTTCATCGAACGAAGAGGGACACCGAGCTCTCCATACGTAGTTTGTATTTCTTGTACATTCTATTTTAACTTTGTTGTAAAGGAACTTTGTTTCCTCGTTGTAAGGGTTGGGTGCAACCCGTGGTGGAGGAGTAGTGAATCCTTCGGGTGGAAGGGTTTCTTTCATAGTGTGAGGATTGGATTTCAATCTGGTTGGTGAAGTGATCGATTCGTCCCTTGTTGGGAGATAGGTCAAAGGGGGAAAGTGGACGTAACCAAATCGGGAAACCACTATAACTGCATGTGTGTTTTTGTGTTGTGCTTGTTTTGTTTTCTTATGCAGGTTAATTGTTAATTCCGTAAAAAGACTACAAATCACCTATCCCCCTCCCATAGGTGAAGGTAGTTGACACTAGATTGACTTTCAAGTGGTATCAGAGGGAGGTTACTCATCAAAAAGGTTAACACCTTGAGTAAAATCCTGCCCCTAGTGTCAACAAGAAAATCAGACTCAAGCATGGAGCTGTATTCTGATGTCTCTCCTCTGAGACTCCCTACATGCACAAAGGAGTATTATCCTGTCTGGAAGATGAGAGTTCTGTTTCATCTGGAGGCCATCAACCCTCGAGCATCACTCAGTTTGGATGAGGGTCCCTTCATTCCCATGAAGGCTTCTGACTCAGGAAAAGATCTCCAAATCCCCAAGAGTCCCGAAGAGATGTCTGAGACTGAACTCTCTCTCTTCAACTTGGACAAGCTGATTCGTCAGATCATCTCTGACGTCTGGTCTGGATTATCTCGTTCAAGGTTAGACAAGTGCAGGACTGCCAAGTCTATGTGGCAAACTATCTCAGACCTCATGGAGTGATCAGAGACAGCAGGGACCAGTTGCCATCAAGAGGATGAAGCTTATGTGGGGGTCCTCATTTCTGAAAATGAAAGTCAAGACCTATCTCACAGTATCAGGGCTCCTGTGTCCATGTCTGAGACTGAAGAAGAGGTTGAGGAAAGCTGCTCTGATAAAGCTGACACAACGGTCTTTGCTGATCTTACCGCTAACTCTGAATATCAAAATCAGGATCAGGTAACTTCTTCATCATGCTCCTCTCCTCTTGAAGTTCCTGAAAACAGGAATAGTTCAGAGGGTTGTCCTTCTAGTGATGTAAGGGAGATGGATAGCGTCAATCAAAAGATTGAAAATCTTGACTCCCTGGAGAGTGCTCTTCAGAAGAGCAACTTACTTGTTGAGGAACAAGCTAAGGAGATTGCTCAGCTGAGGATCTTGATGAATCTCCAATTGGAATCCATCAAGGTAAAGGACTCTAAGATCTCGGATCTAGAGAGTCGTCTAGAGACCGAGAAGAGGATAGTTTCTAACTTTTCCAAGATAGATGCTATCAAGAGAAAAACAGAAAATGGGTGGATCTCCCAAATCATTAATTCATGGAGAAATGGGGAAACTGTGTTCAGACCTCCCACCCCGAGTAGAAAGGGCACTCATCATGCTTTCAGATATGACCACAGGAACAACCTTGGTCACTACAAGAGTGATCGACCCTCAGGTGGAAATACCCACAGTGCAAGAGCTGACATGGCTACCCATGAGAGAATACCCAAGGCTCATCCTGAACCCTTTTGTATTCTCGACATCAGCCCCAACTTGTCATGAATCTGCAGGAACCAGCTCTCACTGCATCTCTTACCACCCCAAGACACATGAAAGGGGGGTTGGGAAACATGTAGTAAGAACCCATGGGCCCCCTGGATGTGTGCTGACTGAAAGGAAGGGATCACCTCCCAGGCCTCATGACACTCACCACATGCTCTCTATCCACCCTCCCTCGTGTCTCGGTGGAAAGGGCAAATTTGTGAGCAGAACCTGCCCTGTCTCATTTAGACCTAAGATCATGACTACCTCAGTCAGTAGATCAGGTCAGAAACGGCGATATAACATTCATGATTGTTGGTGATGTGGCAAGGTGGGTCACTTTGCCATAGATTGTTGGCACAATCCCTCTGTGCCAAGGGCAAGGGTATGTCCACTTCCTCTGGACAGAGTTAGCCTTCCTGACAGAATTCCTGTAGGAAGGCATTCAATATTTTATGCTGACAAGAACCTAGGACCCAATAAATATTGGGTTCCTAAGGTAAGGTAATTCTTTTTTGCAGGATAGTCTAGGTTCCCGTAAATATGATGGGAACTAGACATGAAATGTTCCAAGAATGACAAGGAACACGTATATGGGTTAAGAGCAATGCTAACTACAATGGCTTACTCCAATTGGACACCTGGTGTACCTCAAATACAGGATCTGAATGATCAATTTAATGATTCCAGGTACACGCGTTCAGTTTCAATACTTGAGTCGTATTATAAAGATGCCTACATATATATTTATATCCACACGAATATGTCAATTCTTCTTCTAAAAAGTAAATGTTGATATATATATATATATATGCACATATATGTTCACATACCTGGTAAAAGGACGAAATAGTTAAAATCTGAAGAATTACATGTATTTACATATATATAATTGATAATGTATTTCAATGGGTGTAAATCAGTCTGCTTGAATTTCAAGGAGTGTGTGCCAGGTGCCATAACGAAAATTCTACGCTCTTGAATCACCTAGAATTACTCAGTCATTAGTTTTAGGGTTAATATACCATTCAACTCGACCTAGGTTTTGTGATCAACAAATGAAAAAGACGGCTAAGATTCGAAACAATATAAACTGCCTCAGTCAGTAGGTATGAAATAGCAGCTACCCGTCGATTTATATAAATAGCATAAAACCCCTATTGACTCTTCACATTCCGCATCCCGCTGAATTCTCTAGAACTCTCGTCGAATCCCCTGGTCGTGCGGAAGCTGCTTCGCCTGGTGCTCTCCGTCTCTCCTCCAGGCTCTCGTCGATAACACCCTCAGGATACAAGGACCGTACCGTGCCCGGTGGCTCCGTGCTTCCGCCATCTCCCCTTCAGGTTTCCCTCTCCCGACGACGATATTTCCAGTCGCCATCGTCCCGCCGAAAGCCATCTAATCGCTCGGCGCTAGGGTAACGTTCCCTCATCCTTGAAATTTCTTGTCTAGCGTAGCACCTATACGAGCAATTCTGATAGGGTTTAGACACTTGGACATTTCCTGTTTAGGTTTGAAATGGCTCCTAGAACCACAGCAGGACTCCTCACCGTAAGTGAACTAGTTAGGACGGGCTTCTCTCATGCCTCCGATGAGTTAAGAAATATCATCCTCATGCTTGAAGAAGCCGGGCTTTCCTTCATCCTGGAGCATCCTTGCAAGATCCTGGATAAGGAAGTGCTGGAATTCTTTGCAACGGCAAAGCTACGACGTGAAGATACAGTGATTAAGAGTAAGATTGTCAGTGTACGGATCAAGGTGACTGCAGGAAAACTGACACGATATTTGCAGCTCACCAGTTCTGATCAAGAGGACTATCTGGAGGAAGAGGATCTAGTCAGGACTCTCCTATTCTGTGGACTTGCTCGATGAACTAAATTGAACAAGCGAAGGGAAATGAATGAGGAAGGGAAGCTCCTGTCGGATATCATTGGGAAAGTACTGATCTGCAAACCAGGCTCCCACGATCATATCTCTGGTGATATGTTCAAGATCTTGGTGGCTATTGTGTGTCGAAAAAGATACAACTGGGGGGCTATGCTATTTGAGAAAATTAAAGATACTCTCTGAACCCCAAATTTTGGAAGAATCATTAGCATGTATCTCAACCAGCTGGATGGAGACAGGTTCGACATGAGTAAGGGAGTTCCTCTACATAACTTGAAGAAAATGGATTCAAGCGTATTTGACAGATGGGAAAGAAGGATTGGTCAAGCAGCTGCAGCTGAAGAGCATGATGAAACCTTGGCTGAGGCCCATGGTAATGAAGACAATAGAGCTCCAGAAGATTCCGTGGCTGAACCCAGTGACGTTCCTGATCTGCGGCTTGCAGGAACTAAGGGGGAGTCTCTACCCGCTTCTACTGAAATACACAGGACAGATCTTTTAGTCCCGGATCATGCTGATATAGTTTTTGACATCTCTCAAATTGCAAAAGATGCAGTTGAAACCCTTGCCACAGATCAGGGTGATGAGGAGGAAGACGAGGAGGACATGGACGATGCTGCAATTGACAATGAGGATATGGAAGATGAGGATACTGAAGAAGTGGATGATGTGGTTGGAAATGAAACAACCTTGAGGGAGATGGTGGAGATGGTGGAGCCACAGGATGAAGTTGATGTTCCATCTGAGGAACGGGCTCTAGTGGTAGTTCATGAGAAATCTGGTGCAACAATGGAGGGGGAGTCCTCTCAGCAAAAGATGATAAGCATTCCTGAGAAAACCACAGAGGCTTCCCCTATCCCCCCATTGGAGACTGTGCACATATCAAGCTCCCCTAGTGATTCTGCTGAAGAAGAAGACCAAGGCATGACTCAGGGTTATCCACTACAACCAAATCTAGCAAATCACGTCGTGAACATCATTCAAGGGATAGTGGATGAACTAAAAGCTTCTTTTGAAAAATCACACGACAAAGTGTTAAAACAGATTAAAAAATCTGAGGAGCTAATGGTCAAAAATGTGGTGGAAATAAATCATAAGCTGGATCAGATGGAAAAGAAGTTTAATGCCAAGTATACAGAAGCTGGCACTGCAGTTACTCTTCTCATGCAAGGATTTCAGAAGAATACAACCGATCTGGCAGCGGTCAATCAGAATGCACATGTTGTGGCCAACAACATTAAGTTGTTCGATGGAAACATGGTGACTCTCAACAAAAATCAACAATCCTTGCTGACTGAGTTTTCCAAGACTGTAAAGCATATAGATGAGTCACTACATTCTTATGCAAACTCAATTGCCCTAAAAGCCAAAAAGGGGGAGGAAGAATATAAAGCTAAGATGGCAGGGCTATAGGAAATAATAGTCAGAAACTTCGAACAGTCAAATGAATATGTATATAACAGTTGCCAGTGGCTCGTTCAACAGGTGTCAGGCACTCCTATTCCTGTTAATCCTGAGGTTAATCCTGCTGCTGAGATTAATACTGCTGCTGATGAGGGTGCAAGTGTAGAAGAAGTTCCTCTTAGTGAAGCCGATGCTAAAATGGCTGCTAGGGCCACTGCCAAAGCTACTCTCAGGGCCATGTTTGACCAGGAAGCCTTAGCAAAAGGAAAAAGGAAACTCCAAGAAGGGACGTCCAAAGAAACTCCTACCGAGAAGAAAGTAAGACTGAAGGAGGATGAAGTGAGAAATGAAAGATGGAGTCCTGTTTCAAGGAGCATTATTTTGGATACTTTTATGCTACAGCAGAGGGGGGAAATCAATCAGAATGATGTATACAATCAGTATGAGTGGGAGCTGCATAAAGAATATGAAGCTAAACAGAATATCTTTTTTAGGTCCAACACCGTGGAACATAAAGCTCCTCCCCCCAAGTACTATCTGAAGCCCAAGGAATATTTTGAGAGACAAAGCAAGAAGTACTTAGCTCAACAACTGAAGGATGATCTAGATAAGGAGAAATAGGCTTAGGATTTTGACTTGTCTTTTTCTTCATGTTTGCTTATCTCTTCATGTTTTTGTATGAACAATTCTTTTGGATATATATATATATATATATATATATATATATATATATATATATATATATATATATATATATATATATATGATCTCTTGTTGGCTCAAGTATTGTTCTGTATGCTTTTAATTCTATGTGTCTTGTCTCTCTTAATTTGTTATGCATATTACTCTGGTTGGTGAAATTCATCTTAGCTAGTAGGATTTTGGCTTCTTCAAATAGGAGGAGATTGTTGGGTATTGTATCCACAATTACCTGGATTTGAAGAAGCCTCCTGTCAAGCTAAGATGAATTCACAATGTATTTGATGATTTTCTTCAAGTTGTGCTTGTAGCTATTCCACGCTAAGTACACACCAATGTCAGGGTGCAGTGGGTAATTATACACGGGTCTGCGCAACGTAATCCCTCGTTGAGCAGACCGGTGTGTTGACTCATGTGTGCTCTCTCTATTGGAGTGCACTTATTTTCAAGTACAGGGTCGAGATAGATCAAGAGCAGAAGAGGAGCAAAGAATGGGTCAAAGACCAAGTGCAGAGGAAGGAAGAAGAAATCTTCCAAGGAAAATTCGACGGGAATCACTAAGTGATTCTCGTCGATTCGACGGGAATCACTAGTGATTCTTGCTGAATCATCGAGAATCACTCGCCGATTCTCGTTGACTGCATCCGGCTGACTCAATGCCTGCAAGAATTCTGCTAAGGCAGAATCGGCGGGAATCACCAAGTGATTCTCGCCGATTCGTCGAGAATCACCGCGCATTCCCGCCGATTCACTCCGGATGGCAAGCTTTTCAGTAGGAATTTTTCTAAGTAGAATTCGACGGGAATCATAAGTGATTCTCGCCGAATCGGCGAGAATCACCAATGATTCCCGCCGAATTTGCCTTAGGCAATTTCCACCTGCTCGCTGGACCGAACCAAGTCTCGGGCGCTATTTTGACCGGGCTTAGGGTTTCGTCTTGTGGGGCCCACAACGGTCTTGTAGGGATGATCTACAGTATATATACTCTCCTATTTGAAGTTTCGGATGATCAATAACGAGAAAAATACCGAGCCGCCGAGCGTAACCTAGCCGATCGCGGATTTCCTCCCGTCGTCGCTTGCTCGCCATCGCTGCTCGCTAAGGTGTCGCCGCCGCTGGTCTCGGATTCCTCTTGACCTCCCGACGACAGAAACGAAGCTAAGATTAGCGTCTCATGTTTCTTTCTTGAGATCCTTTGTCTCTTGGTTTGTTGAACGAGAATATCATTCCCCTCTGAATCGATTGAAACGATCGATCCAAGTAAGATCGTTGGTAGACCTCGCTAGCTTCGTCAAGAAGTTTGGATCTACAAAGCATCGCCGCCGCAATCCTTTGCCGCCGCCGATCTCGGGAAGATCCTCTCCAAGAGAGTGCTCCGGTCGTGGACTCTTCGTCTTCTTCAAGAACGCTTCATCGAACGAAGAGGTACACCGAGCTCTCCATACGTAGTTTGTATTTCTTGTACATTCTATTTCAACTTTGTTGTAAAGGAACTTTATTTCCTCGTTGTAAGGGTTGGGTGCAACCCGTGGTGGAGGAGTAGTGACTCCTTCGGGTGGAAGGGTTTCTTCCATAGTGTGAGAATTGGATTTCAATCCGGTTGGTGAAGTGACCGAGTCATCCCTTGTTGGGAGATAGGTCGAAGGGGGAAAGTGGACGTACCCAAATCGGGGAACCACTATAACTGCCTGTGTGTTTTTGTGTTGTGCTTGTTTTGTTTTCTTGTACAGGTTAATTGTTAATTCCGTAAAAAGACTGCAAATCACCTATCCCCCCCATAGGTGAAAGTAGTTGACACTAGATTGACTTTCAATATGATTTTATTTAACATATATATTTTTTGTAGTTGTTACAATGAGAAGTAATCTAATTTTTTTGGGCCCTAACTTTTTGAATATTATGTTCTGAAGACGTGTTATCTTTTATGTTTTTTTTCTATAATATCTTAGTTAAGTTTTGAACTAAAAATATATTACAAATATAATTGCCGATAGTAAAAGTATGGTACAAATAGAAATTTGCTTCCAGATAATAATCACTTAAAATAGTACTTGCTAATATAGACTAGTGAAAATAGCAAACAACGCCCCTTTCCTAAACCCTAAATTAACCGCTCCACGCACCACTCCTCATTTCTTCCCCGACATTCCTGTCTCCTCCCTAACCCCCTCCAACCTGCTTCCTATCGCCACCCGTGAATCCACAATGTATGTGATTTATCTGACATATTGTTTTCCTGAAGCTGTTAAGAGGTGTTTTATGTGTCTGACATATTGTTTCCCTCTTGCAAGCATCCCTATTCATCTCTGTGTCATTTTGGTGTTTCAGGTAGGAAACCTGAATTCCGTCGTCTTCTTATAGTGATGTCTTACTCCACTTTTTTGAAGTTTGTTCTGGCCGCTACAATTTGGTGCACTGCTTATGTTTCCCTAATGATCCTGTCGTTCTCTTTTTTTGACCATTTGTTTGGCGTCAATCTCGAGCAGTCTGTAAGTTCAGTCATCCGCCATGGGTTATGCTCAGCTCGTTATTGGCCCTGCTGGAAGCGGCAAGGTAGCTTTGTGGATGATGATGCACAAAACCATTGTTCTTTTCTATATGTTTTTCTTCAATTACTTGCCAAATTTGATGAATGTACTAATTGCAGTCAACTTACTGTTCAAGTTTGCACCAACATTGTGAAACCACGAGGAGGAAAATCCATATAGTGAACCTTGATCCTGCTGCAGAACACTTCGACTATCCTGTTGCCGCTGGTATCTTCAATTTAAACTGCTTGTGTTGTGTTCTAGGGATGAACTTTTAATCACAGTATTATGTATACAGATATAATAGAGCTTATATCTGTAGATGATGCTATGGAGGATCTCAATCTCAGACCAAATGGAGGCCTTATGTACTGCATGGAGTATCCTTTGTTGTTCTTCAAATACTTTGAAGTCTCTTTAAGCAAAGCTTGCTCAGTTCAGTAATCAGTACTAGTCGCTTCAATTTTGTTTATGTACTTTGTTGGATTGAGGATATTGCCTTGCTGGTTATGCCTATATTCATTTTCTGAACATTAGTGATGATTTTATCAGTTTTTTTTTTGAATAATTTATCGTTTATAAGTACTTGTAAGTTTTATCGTTGGAGTCTGTTCTTCCTTAAAGTTGTTCCAGGCAGCTTGAAGGTAATCTGGATGACTGGCTTGAAGAGGAATTAGATAACTTTTTGGATGATGATTATCTCGTCTTTGATTGTCCAGGTATTATCTTATACAAGCTTGAACTTCATTTGGCACTTCTTTTGATCGTCTTTTACACCACCCCTTGGAAATGGGAAGAAAATTTTCACTATGGCCCTTTGTAAATGTAATTATACATGAGTTTAGTTCAACTATTTACATTTTTTATTTGAAAGAATTTAGTTGATTTACTTATACTGTATCCTCATTGCATGTGTTACTTGTGAATTTCCAGTTTTCCACTCCATTGCCATATTTATGAGTTATTTTGTGATGATACAATGCACAATTAGATTTGTTGCGGGTCACCCAGCTTTTTCCCCGGTCCCGAGGATCGGACCGCCTTAGCTCGGAGCCGAGCCGGACGCGCAATTAGTTAAAGAAAACCGCAACAATGGACAAAAGACGTTTTTGACATCGAAAACCCGAAAAGGGTTAAAAATCACTGGAACTGTGTCGAGCCAAAATCCACTAGCTTCTTGGAGTGTTACAAAGATTGGTTTAATCTCGGAGGGAGACATGCCGCTACTCCGTTACAAGTACAACAAATGAGGAAAAACGACTAATTCCTCGGAGCCTCGATGGAAGCGCTCCGGCCTTGAGACGACGTTGAGCCCGCGGAACCTTGGTGGAAGCGCTCAAATTGGAAAATCTTCCAAGTACATGGAGCCTCGATGGAAGCGCTCCGGTCCTGAGACGTCGCTGAGCCCGCGGAACCTTGGTGGAAGCGTTCCGGGTGGAAAATCTTCTAAGTCCACGAAGCTTCTGAAGGTTGCGCTCTCGTTGATGGAGAGCCTGGATGGGAGCGCTCTCACAGAGGCGGTTGACGTCACTCGTGGTGTGAGGAATCCGTTGCGTAAGGAGAAGAACATAACGAGTTCCTGAGTGAAAGATCGGTCTAAGTCCACGATCTCGCCGAAAAATCTCAGAGCTCTCTCTTGCCTCTGGAGTTGCTTGGTTTGAAATGAAGGCATGGTGGTCTATTTATAGTTTCTGGAGGGCTACATCGGTAATTACATCAAGGAGTGATTTGTGCTGGCGAATGACGTTGCCTCGTTTTGATCACCCGGATCAACATTTTCCCGACATGACGAGAATACCCCCTCCCCCCGGTAGTTCGGGCAGCCCGGGCAGGGTTCCCGGAGGAGGAGGTGGCCGCCGGAGGTGGTCGGTGGCGAAGGAGGCGGCCGGGGCGGCGAGGGCCGTCGGCGTGCGGGCCGACATGGCGTGGCGCGCTTGCCGCTTGCGGCCACACGACACGCGGCTGTGCGGGGCGCGGCCTGGAGGCCGCGCGGTACACGCGTGCAGGTGGCCCGATACACGCGTGCAGGCCGCCCGCGCGCTGGCCGCAAGCGTGGTGCGGGCCACGCGGGGTGCAGGACATGCGGGTTGCGGCCATGCGTGCTCGGCCCGGGCCTGACACGCTTTTCTGGTCTTCTCGGATGCCTGCAGTTCTTCGCGAGTTACTGGTCTGGTTGGGCTTCCTAGTACCTGAACCGGCTTGACGCAGAAATTTCATGAGGACCCTATCAAGATTCTACATAGCAATTTATTGAATGCTTGAACTACTTTGTTTGTTTTATACATTTGGGAAATACTTGGTGTTGAAACCGAAAACTCGGTCTCTGTGGAGTTCACCCTTAGGGAAGGGGTGATCGCACACTTACTTCTATCCCGCGAGCCCAAACAACTAAGGAAGAAGAGCTAGGGATAGACCCAAGGCTTCAGCACGGAGGTCCCACCACACACCCGAAAGATCTTAGAGCGCTTCCTCTCGTTAGCCAAGTGTTGAAGCTAGGATACCTCAGAAGGCGCAAGAAGACCGGGCACAAGTAAGCATGCCTCCTGAGGAACCCTTTGGGTCCTATTTATAGGATTATGTAAATGGCCTGCAAACACCCAACCTTTGTTGTCCAGGTTGGTCTGCCTACAGCGTAATTCCGTTATTCTGAAGGGACAGGGGCTGACCAGCGGGGGTGGAATGGTAAAACACATCATGGGACTGGGCGAGTAGCCCTCTATAACCTCTACTCGCCTGGGGTGGCGAGTGCTCGATGGAGCTGGCACTCGCCGCCTCCCCTTTGCCCTGGGCATGTACAGGCCCGACCTGCCCTACTCGCCACCTGTTTTGTCGAGCACCCTGGGGCGAGTGCGAGCCCTTTTGCTCCACTCGCCCCCCAGAAATTCTACCCCGCCTTGGCGAGTTGGGGGCTGTCGAGCTCTAGCTCCCTGTCAGCTCGCCCGAGACTTGGACCGTCTGATCTTGACCGCCTTGACTCCTGTCGCCCATCACTCGTTGGATATGGGGTTGTACACAATCCCCGCTCTTTGCGAGTTTGGAACAAACTCAGAAAGAATCATCCAACCCCACAATATTCGGCGAGTGCGACAGGAGGGGGAGAATCTTTTGATGGGACCCACCGACGGCTATATATATACGCCTGCGTATCTGGGCGATCCTTGCAATTCCCTTTGCTATAGCCTTACCGAGATGCCTATTCCCAAGGAGTTCCAGGAGAAACTTTCCCGAGCTCGCGAGGCGACCATTACTCGCGTTGCCGATCTGACCGATATATCCCTTAATAAATTACCGAGCTGCATGTCAGAGAACAACCCCGCCAAGAAGGTGAAATCGCTTCCCGAGGCGGCCGAGCCCATCTATCTGGATCTGAAGAACGCCCTGGAGAACGGGGCTGACTCCTCCACTCGGCGAGCTCCTGAGCTGAAGGGTAAAGAGGTTATCGACCTCTGCGCCGACCTGGACAGCCAGCAGAATGACGACGGGTCCTCCCTGTCGCGAGTAGAAACTTTCCATGACAACTCGCGGCCTCAAACTCCGGACACCCGCCTGCGGGACAAATCGCTCCCCTTTGGAACCCTGGGGCTGGACTCGCAGAAACCGAGGTCGCCGGTTCGCAGCCCCTCTCGGCAACCTTCTCCCGCTCCTGGTCTTGATGGGGGGAGTCACCGGAACTATCCCGGTCCCGAGGTTCAACCTCCTCTCCCCGAAAATTCATCACCCGGGTCGTGGCAAGGACCTGGTCCTGTTTCCCCGCCACACCTCGTTGGGGGAGCCGGGCTCGCAGGGTAGGTTCATGCTTTCTCTAATCTGCCGTACCCAATTTCTTCATGGTACTCGCCCTTCACGTAAAGCTGATCAGTTTCCTCTGCAGATACCCCCAGCCCGCTTGATGCCGACGACTCTTTGGAGACAGCTCGCTACTCGCCCCTTCCTTCCCCTAACTCCATAGAGGCCTACCTGGGCCCTTTGGTGCAGAATGTCGAGCTGACGAGGCGAGGGGTCGGGATTTTTAAGAAGTTGGTGCGCGGGCTGCGCAAGGTCCAGGAGGACAATGAGAAGCTGCAGCGAGATTACGTGCTGCTTGCCGACGAGGTGAGGGGTGGCCCGACAGGTGAGGTGGTGGGCGGCCTGGCGAGCGAGGCGGCGTCTCCTACTCCGCTTATGTATGAGATCAGAGAGAATCTCCGGGCCGCCCAGAAAAATTTGGGGATGATACGCGAGCTCCACGAATCACGACGACCTGCGAGGGAAGGGACGCGAGACCGGGGTAGGTAGAAATTGCTCTCTTACTGAGCCCACCGTCACTCTCCCATGGGCCCCTCAGCTCGCGCGCGAGAGAGATGGTCCCCTTCCATTTTTGTATTTGATTCCTTTGAACAGCATTCATACCCTGTCTGTAATAACTTAGAAATATTTTTCAGATTTTAATGTTTGCCATTTGAATAAGATACTGTCCTTTAGGCTCAGCTCGACGCATAACAGAACAGGCCTCAGAAGTCGGCGAGCTGGGGTTGGCGAGCTAGGGAAGGCGAGTCGGACTGGTCGGTCGGCTCGGCCCCGGATTTCTTTTTCTATAAATAGGCCCCCTCACCAACTCCGGCCTACTGTCTTTACTGCTTTCATACCCCCTTCTCTCCTCTTCCACTACTTGTAGTCGCGCCTCACTCACCCTGCGAACATGGGCAAGACGAACCAAGACTCCGATGGTCGCTTCAAGTGTGCTTGGCATTTTGCCGAGTACTGCTTTGCCGACGGGAACACTACTGAAGAAGAGCTCGCTAAGTTCATCGCCGACCACTTGCCCCCTGGCTTCGAGGCGCGCGGGCCTAGGGAGGGTGAAGCCATCAACACCTTCTACCCTTAATAACTCGCCTTCCCCATCTCGCATTTCGAGGTGGGGTTGCGCCTGCCCCTCTGGCCGGAGGTCCGCCAAATTCTTAAATATTACGGCGCGGTGCCCGCGCAACTAAACTCGAACGTCATCGCCACGATGGTCTCGTTCGCGTGCTTCCTCCGCAAGGAGCGGATCGAGTTCAACTTGACCGTCTTCCGGAAGCTTTTCACTTACAAGGCGACCCCCGACGACGTCGCCTACTTTGGGGGCTTGCTCATCAGAGTTCGCGAGATCGTGAACAAGAATCACAACTGGATGACCAAGATCGTCTTCATCAAGGGTGATCTTGGCAACGTCCCCTACTCGCCTCAGCAGAAGGGCGAAGAGGTGTACCGGCCCCCTACCGTCTCCGGCAACGATGTCGAGCTCCACAAGTTTTTCCTCCATAAAGACTTCGAGGTCTCCTACCTCCGGAGGGACCTCGACTCGCTCTTCCCCGTCTTTCCCGACGAAGCTATTCCTCTCACCTCTTCTCCTTGCCGAGCTCGCCAGGTCGATGAGATTTTCTGACCAAGTCTTTTTATGTAGGGGAGCGCATAATTCCCGAGAGCCTGCCCTATGCGGACTCGGGGCTCTACCCGGATCCGCTCGCTCGCGAGAAGCCAGCCGCTGCGGCCTGCCGAGATGAGCCGGTGTACAAGCCCTCCTCCAGCAAGAGGAAGCTGAATTTTGGGGGGCCCAGCTCGCCTCTCCATCCGTCACTGCCAAAGAAGATGAAGAGGGCGGTGGTGATCCCCAGGTCGAAACAACAAAAACATCAAGAGCCAAAATACATGAGCTCGCCCGAGCCTTCTCCCGACGGATTGACGACGAGCCCGCTGAATGAGACGTCAGAAAAGGGGAGGGAAGTGGCGAGACCTCTGCTCCTCCGGCTGCAGCGAAGGCCGTGGCCCGTGGGCCGCATCTGCCGAAGGACCACCCCCTCTTCAGCTTTGGTGGAAGGGTGAAGGACTCGGCCGGCGAGCCGATGGTTCGGTGGGATGAGGGGGCCCACAGGGTTTCCATGTTAACCCTCCACCCCACTTGGTCGGACTGCGAGCCCTCCTATGCCCACGCCTACGCGCTCGACTTTGTCCTGTATGGCCGTGATGATGTCGAGGCTTTCAAGGGCATGGCCTTGCTCCAACTCGGAAATGAGGGCATGCAAGCCCAAATGTGGGCCCTGGAGCTGCACCATACGATGATCTGCCACGACGTCAACCTCAGCAACCTCCTGCAAAAAACTGAGTAAAGGCGCGACCTGGCCAAGGATAAGGTCGTCGATCTGACGAGGCAACTCGACATCGTCGAGAACTTACTCGCCCAAGCTGCCTGCGGGTTGGTAAGTACCGACAACACCCTTCTCTTTTTACTTAGATTCTTTCTCAGTGGAAATAGCTGACCTTTTGTTTTACAGGACGCCAAGGCTGTTAGCGAGCTGCGGGCCCGGGCCATCCAGCTGGAAGAGGAAAATAACCAATTGCGCGCTCGCGCCGCCGTGCTGGAGGAGAAGAACGGAGTGCTGAAGGGGAAGAACAAGAACAATGAATAACCATTGTCTGCTCTATCTTTGTCTCTTGGGGGCTCTCCAATATCACCCCTACCCCCAAGGAATGCTTACCTGAAGCACCATCCACCATCACTTTCCAAGGGACTGGGTGGGGGAGCTCTGCCTCCGCCACCTCGACCACGTAATTTGCCAGGAAGTCGGCCATAGCTTGGGTCTTGATCGAGAGGCGGGGGACAAAAGAGATGTTGAACTCGTTCAACTCCACCGACCACTTTGCCAACCTCCCCGAGTGCTCCACCCCCTCAAAGATGCTGCGGAGGAGATGATCTGTCACCACCTTGATGGAGTGTGCCTGGAAGTACGGACGGAGCCTCCGGGCCGAGATTACCAGAGCGAAGGCCAGCTTCTCCAGGATGGGATACCGAAGTTCTGCCTTCCTCAGGACCCGACTCACATAGTTGATTGGTAGCTGTCTCTTCCCTCTTTTCAGACCAGGACGGAGCTCAGGGCCTCGGCTCCCACTCCAAGGTATAGAGACAGGTCTTCGCCTTCCCTTGGCCCTTGGAGGAGCGGAGCCTGGATCAATTGCCTCTTCAAGACTTGGAATGCCTCCTCGTACTCCTTGGACCATTCGAACTTCTGGCCTCCCCTCAATGCTTTGAATAAGGGGGAGTGTTGGGGCTGCGGTCCGAAATCGCCCCCGCGCTGCGGTGCTATGCGGTAATGGCTTAACTGGCTGCCCCGTGGATCCGCCCGAGGACTTTTGATATAAAGATTAGTGGCGCCGTCCTCCAACAGTCCGGGCTTTTGGTGCGAGTGGTTGCGCTAAGTCCTCTCAATTGGTATCAGAGGGAGGTTGCGGGTTCGAAACCCCGGGGTCGTTTCCGGGGGGGGGGGGGGGGATTGTTGGGGCTGCGGTCCGGAATCGCCCCCGCGCTGCGGTGCTATGCGGTAATGGCTTAACTGGCTGCCCCGTGGATCCGCCCGAGGACCTTTGATATAAAGATTAGTGGCGCCGTCCTCCAACAGTCCGGGCTTTTGGTGCGAGTGGTTGCGCTAAGTCCTCTCAGGGAGCACTTTTCCCTTGCCCGGGAGAGGAACCTGCTCAGCCCTGCCAGTTTGCCTGTCAGTCATTGTACCTCTTTTGCATTCTGAGGCGATCCCAACTCCATGATTTCCCTTACCTTGTCAGGGTTTGGTTCCACCCTGGTGGGGGTGAGGAGATGGCCAAGGAACTTCCCCCTGCTAGCCCCAAAGACACACTTCCGGGGGTTCAGTCTCATCTTGTATTCGCGCAAGGTGGTGAAGGTCTCCTCCAAGTCCCGGAGGTGAGAGTCTATGTCCCGACTCTTGATCATAAGATCATCTACATACACCTCGAGGTTCCTCCCCTTTTGCTCCCGGAAGACTCGGTCCATCATCTTTTGGTATGTTGCCCCTGCATTCCTCAGCCTGAAAGACATCATTTTATAACAGTAGCACCCATCCCCTGTGATGAAGAAAACATCTTTTACGTCGGGAGGGTGCATCCTGATCTAGTGGTAACCTGAGAATGCATCTAAAAAACTCATTAAAGGGAAACCGACGACTGAGTCAACCAGCACGTCGATCCGAGGAAAGGGGTAACAATCTTTAGGACATGATTTATTAAGTAAAGAAAAATCAACACACATACGGCACCAGCCGTCTCCTTTTTTAACCATTACAACGTTGGAGACCCAGCCGGGTTATTGGATTTCGGATACAAAGCCGGCCTTGAGGAGCTTGGCCACCTCCTCCATGACAGGCTCGTCTAGTTTGTCCGAAACGGACCTCTTCCTCTGCTGGATGGGGCGGGATTTTGGATCCAGGTTGAGGCGGTGGCAGGCAACGTCCGCATCGATCCCTGACATCTCCGTCGCGCTCCAAGCGAAGATGTCCACATTTTTCTGGATGCACACCAGCATCCGGCCTTGATCCTCTAGGGTCAGCCCCCCGCTGATGCGAACCATCTCCACCCTGCCTCCCTGGGTGAGAACCTTCATCTCCACTACCTCTTCTGCAACCTCCAGCCTAGACTTCTCTCCCCACTCCCCCACGTCCCCTTCCCTTGGGACAAGGACCTCCTCCGCCTCTTCCACGGCCATTGCCTCAGCCAGCTCTTCCCGAATAACCTCCGCCACCACTGCCTGGGTGCGGACTTCTCCCTCCACCTCTATCCCCTCTGCTTCTTCTTTGGCCTCTGGCCCGGCCAACTCCTCCATCCTCCTTTCCATCTCCTTGGCGCCCTCCTGCCAAGAGATGGAGTTCACTGTCGTGACGTAGCACTCCCTTGCCACCTTGGGGTCTCCCCGGACCCGGACCTGGACCCCCTCAACGTTGAACTTCAAACATTGATGGAAGGATGAGGGGACGCAGCGGAAGGCGCTGATGAGGGGTCTCCCGAAAATGGCGTTGTAGATGCTGGGGGCGTCCACGATGACGAACCTGCAAGTACGGGACTGCCCCCCAAGGGCAACATGGAGTCCTACTCCTCCTTCCACTTACTTCCTCTCCCCGGAGAAATCATACAGAGGCCCGTCTGAGGCCAACACCTTGGCCTCCACCTTCATCGCGTCAAACGCCTTCTTGAAGATGACGTTGACCGAGCTTCCATTGGCGATGAGGATCCTGGAGACAGTGTAGTTCTCGATGGGTGTCTGGATGACCAGTGCATCGCAAAAGGGATCCTCATGATCTGACATATCCTGCCTCGAGAAGGTGATCTTCTCGTCCAGGGGTGGGGTTTGGGATGTGGAGCCAACACTCCGGCGGTACATAGTGTGGAGGCTCACATTTCGGGAAGCCCCCCCCCTCCCCCCCCCCCCCCCCCGGTCGGGCCTCACTCCGGTCCGACTGAATCCCACTGATTTTGCGCGATTCCCGTTTTACCCCGGCAGTTACTTGGAGCCTTTCGCGATTCTCTCGTTTTCCCGCAGCATAACCTATTCCCGATTCCTTTCTCTCCCGCAGCATCTCCGCCTCTCCGGTCTCCGCCTCTGCTCCAAGCCCATTCCTTTCTCTCCCGCAGCATCTCCGCCTCTCCGGTCTCCGCCTCTGCTCCAAGCCTCCGTCTCCCTACATCATATGCCTTCTGCTGCCCTCCCCATCGCTTTCCTCCTCACCGGAATACTCTACAACCCGCCTCGCCTAGAGGCCTCGCAGTCGCCATCTTCCCCGACGGAAGACTTCCCCTGCAACCACCGGGAAAAATTTAGGTCGGGGGCTTCGCCCCCGAACCCCTGAGCAGGGGGCGCGCTGCCCCCCTGCAACCCCCCAGCGAGCTCAGCGCCGAGCTCGACCGGCGAAATCGTTGTAAGTGTCTAGTACATTTTCCTCTTGTATTTGTTATCAGTTCACTCTATCTTCTTCCTCCTTATTCACTGATTTTTCACTGCACTCTTCTGAATTTTTCAGTATTTTGCATCGAATTTTAGTTGATATAGTGTTGCCTGCTGGAAGATTTTGTTGATGCATTTCTAGAAAGTAATATAACTATTTGAGGTGGAAAAGTCATCAAGAAAAACAATTCTTGATAGGAGAATACATGAAGATAACTATTTTAGATATATGTGTTCTACCATTTATGTGCAAGAGAATTGTCATTAACATGTTTGATGGAATGTGCAAGAGAATTGTAAATCATGACAACCATGAAAGCCATCATCAATGTGTTTGTTGTAATATATTACTAGTCTTTCATTAGGATCAAATCCAAAAGATAATTTGATTTTCAGCGGTAGGGAGTATCAACTAAGGGGGGCAAATGTTGAGCCTGGAACACCAATTATTAAAGTTATATTCAACTCAAAAGTTTAAGTCAAAGGATAAGGATACCCAGTTGTTGATTCTACGCAAACAAATTTTCATATATCTGGTATGACACTAAGCAAACACTCTAACGTCAGTGGCGCGTATTAAGAATTTTCTTACCTAAATGAGAATTAGTTTTATACAACAACCATCAATCCCACTTCACACGTAAGTTTTTCAAAATCATAAAGTGTCAGACACCAAGAGCAAACTTAGGCTTCGTTTGGGGGGATTTATTTTCACCGGTCAAGCGGTTACGACCGCATGAACCGGGACTTAATTTAAGTCCTGGTTCATGCGGTCGTAACCGCTTGACCGGTGAAAATAAATTCCCCCCAAACAGAGCCTTATTCATGTAGGACGTGGACATTGTAAAATAGAATGAGAGATTGATTTTATTGAGTATCCAGTGAGTTAGAGGTATATGAGATGCTAAACATATATTAAAAACTGAAAATAGATATTCTCTCCTTCAAGTTGAAGTGTACGCCTCCTGGCTCAGCTTTCGCGCCGATTACATCGCCACGCTTCTCCAGTTTCTCGCAAACGCCTGCGTCGTCCTCTTCCTTGTTCAAAGCGCCAACCGTTTCGTTATGTGTCTCGGCTACTTCTGGATCCGGTTCAAGAGAATCAAACCAGTCGGTGAATCCAGCACAGACGATTTTGAAACAAGTGTATTTAGGTATATGGTTTGTTTGTCCCCTCGCTTCGTTCGTTTTTGCTCTAAAGTTTGGGGTTTTATTAGTTCTCACCATTCGTTTTTTCCCCATTTCATTTAAGGGATTGCGGGAAATAAGTGTATTTAGGTATTTTCTTGGCGATCTTGGGAGTGATAAAATGAAATTTCTGTGTTAATGATGTTTGTTCAACTAATACATGACAAAAAATGTTTCTAAAATGTTAGAACTAAAGCATGGATTGATAATTTGCTGACTATAATCACTAGATATGACTAAGCATTTGTGATTTCCATGATTAGTGTTATTGACATAAATAGTGTATTTAAGCATCATCAACTTGGTCATTTGGTAATCAAGCCCTGTTAATTTTTTCAATCCTTTTGAGTTCATCAAAATAATTAACGTTCTCATGGATTTTGAAAGCATATACAAGATTTTAAGGATGGTTTTGATGTGACGTCTCTGAATAGTTCCTAATGATTTCTCACAACCAAAGCTGGATAGTTTGCCCCAACAGGAACTTCACGGTGTCCCGATCGTAGCTTCTCCGGCGAGAGTAAGAAGAATGAGAGAGGCGGTGAGGAGGAGAGTGATGGAGAAAGCCATCTTCTCCGGCCACCGCACTTAAATTCAAGATCTTGTAGTTGTGAACTTGTGATGGTAACCTTTTTCTTCTCATTTACTTTGTTTAGATTTGGGCAAAACATATTTTATCTTCTAGATCAGCAAAGTAATTTCTTTTATAAAACTCATAATCATCTAGATTAAGAAGTGCCTGCATAGTTTCCACTTTAGCAGAAATTTCACAAGTCAAATACACTTGATCCACTTTCTACTCCCAACACAGCTATAGAGTTTTGCAATATATTAACCCAACTTGCACCATATAAACGGTCTCTTTCATTATAAGAAATATTAGAACAAAATTTATAGTGTTTAGCTTATTTTAAAAATTTATTCTAGTTCTCTAATGTGAGTTATTTTTCTAGTGAGTGACATGCCTTCAATTTCTGAAAAGGGAATTTGCAGTCTTCATATAGTTGCTCTAAAGACTATGATTGAATCCTACTTTATGAGTTCTTCTGGCTGTGATCATGACAGAAGCCCTATACATTTTGGAAGAACACGCTCAGGTGATCTCCATCACAACGTTTCTCTCCTCTTCGATGATTATAGACTCAATGACAAAAGGATACCAATTTCTTCGATGATAATAGACTTAGTATGAATGGAATATGATCACTATCGATGTTAGAATCACTGCAATCTCTTTTTAGTGTTCCTGTGATGTTGTCAAGCAGGAGGTGACAGTGGCACTGGGACACGCATATGAGTTGATAGGTTATGAGGATTGCTGGTAAGTCGGGACTACTTGGATCCAATTTCCATGGAGTCATATGTTTTTGTCGTTGATTTATTGATTTATTATACCAATGATTTGTTGGTTTCTTACTTACCATATTTCCTTGATTTACTCCTATAACTCTAGGGGATGCTATTGAATGTTAAATGCAATATGATGAACTGATGATTCCTAGTGTTATAATTTGAAATGACATCAAGTATAATTTCAATTTAAAGAAAAATCATTTTATTCTTAAAGATTTTACTTTCCTCTTACTTCATCTCCCTTATTTTCTCATGGATATACGTCTTTTACAGTGATAGAGTTATATTAAATGATAGTGCAGAACAGATTTATCAGAAAATTAAAAAAGCTAAAAGCGATCATTTGACTTATATTAGCTATGATCATGCAGCTAGGCCAGAAATTAGTAATCTAATTGATATTTATGCTAGCTTGGCAGGTAAGCATATTGACCATATAATTCTAGAATATCAATATCAGGGTTTTGCTAAGTTTAAACAAGATTTAGCTGAAACGAGGTCATTTATCCTAGAATTAATCTCACTAAATCGTCATTCTTGCTTTAAGAAACTAAAAAAACATCGACTCCGTTAGGCACGGTGGTGGCGGTCATGAACAAAGGGGTTAAATTATCATTAGTTTTCGCCCACCGAAGGAACTTCATCCACTATTATGTTCAAAGGGATGATGTTTGTTAGGTGATCCTTAACGAATGACTGTTTAACCCGTATGTTTACGACCTCCACCACCGTGCCAAATGGACCCTAAGATTGTTAAGACCGGAATAAATTATGATGCTAGAAATCTAGGGGAATGCAGGTTTCCATAGTGATTTTGAGCATGACTTGCTCTTGATTCTTGATTTAGTGACCTGCTTTAGTAATTTTCATAGCATGACCGGCTATTTATATAATGCTTGTATGCCTAATAGTGAGATATGCATGACAGTTTATCTTTATTTCCCCTCTCCTCCCTTCTTCTATTTTCTGTATTTCTGGAATGAAATCAAGTACTAGTTCTAGAGGGGTTTTCATTCTATGTGGGCTTTGATTACAGGGTTGCATGTTGGGAAGTAGGCTGATTTATTGTGCTGCTTTATGTAGATTCGGGAGTGGGATTTGGGTGGTTTTGCTTCTAGTTTTGTTGGGGCTTACTGTAATAAATTTGGGGTTAAATTTTATGTTGATGTTGGGGCTTTTGATATATAGGCCGGTCGCTAGTTTCTCAATACGAACAGATTTAATATATTGTTGGATGAACTACTTGGGCTTTAATCAAGAGGTGCTACATAATTTATGATTTTTGGAGAAAATTTAGCGAGAATTGATGGGTTTAGAGGTTTTATCTATCGTTTGTGTGTGGATTTATCTATGTTTTTTTCTTGATATTTTTTTGTTTGTTTGTGTGTGCAGCTCTGGGGAATAGTGTCTCCATGAGAAAAGAACTTGTGCTACTTTAATGTGATAATTCTTGGCCCATGGCAATCTCCATACGAAGGTACTACCTTTTCGAGTGTGCTAATCAAAAAGAACAAACAAAATTTCTATGTGTGGAGTTACCTTTTACCTACTTTTCAGGCGAGCTGCACACACAAACGGCGAAATCGGGGTTTTCATTCGAGTGTGCCCTCCCTATGATGTCAACTAAGAGTTTTTTCTGAGGGTTCATATCACTTTTCTTCAGTGATCCATATTCTTCACCTGTGTAGTTACACCATCCCAGGGATGCAACATGGCCATCTCTAGTGATTTCCTCTTCATCTTCACCTTCAGTGAGAGTGGGGAGTTTTTGATGGAGGATAATACTTTTTGTAGTCACCCTAAGTCAGTGATTTAGCATAGAGGTTTTAATATTAGAGCCTGAACTGCTCACTTCAGCATTCTGGAAAAATTCCTCCAGTTTGATGGGTAATATTCTAGTTGGTTTTGAAATGATTTAACTCTAATCCCACCACACTTAGTAGGTAGATGATGTTTTGTATCTCTTCTGAGCAGGTTCTGAAGCCACCCTTGACGACCTCATTTCAGGTGTTGATCTCGTCTGATTAACTTTCCTTCGACGCCATCGATGAAGCTAGGATTGGAAGGACAGAAGATTTATGTATCAAATGAGAGCAGGAGTGCGAGAAGCTTGGTGCCGATGTTTGGGAGTTTTATTGTTTATTTAACCTAATGTTCCCGGTATTTTATTTCTGTTAATAAAAAATGGAATCTCAAAATGCGCATACCTGTATGAGGAATTAAATATGGAGAAATAAGGTGTGTTAATAACCTTCTTAAAATAAGTTATATTACCTTGATTGTTTTCCCATGAGGTCCATATTTTTCCTTATAAAGCTTGTTGCATGCATCTTTGTTAAGACCCTATATTCTACTGGAAAACAAAAAATAATAAAAGCAATACTAGTGCAGAACATTTAGGGGAGAGGATTGGTATTAAATTCATTCTAGATTCAACATGCATAATTAGATTTTGAAAAAATGGAACTTCTTTGAAAAATCGTGGTGAGTGTCCAGTACACCCATCCAGTCCAAAATTTCTTTGAAAAATTTTCTTCCAGGCGAGCTCGACCGGCTATATAAGTGTTAACCGGTGTAGTACGAAGGACACTTGCATTTAAAAAAGATGTGAGTCACCATAATCTACGTAGATTTTTACTTTAAACTGGAACAAAAATGCTTCAATTCATAATTTATGCTTATTTATATCTATCCATGCCTAATCATGACACAAATGATGCCGAATTTTTCTCAATTGTTCTCAATTCATGCTCAATTTTCTGCACTAAATTCTCATGAAAGCAAGATTTCAATCCTTAGTGCAGCAGCCTTTTCTTCAATTAGATTTGATTTTGTCAAAACTAAACACTTAGTTTTTGCAAATAAGTACTGACAAAGAATATGAGGGACACCCTTCCTATGCAAGATTCATTGACTGGCCTTGACGAAGCAAAGAGGCGGCCAAAAAGTTGCGCCAAACAGAGCCTATGTTAGAGGGTAGTTACACCCTGAAAATTGTGATCAAGCATTATTTAAGCATAGGTGCTCTATACAAGCATTAAAATTAGGACTAGTTAGAGCACAACGTCTAAAATTAACTAATATTGAATATTTCATTTTAAGTGATGCTTGTCTTTTGTATTCATTGTTTTGGATGACACAACCTAAATTATGTGGTGTTTGTAGGTTGATCAGAATGTGGAAAGTCATGCTTGAATGTCATCAGAGCCAGATCATCACAATCTCATCAGCATATCAGGCTAAGAACTCCATGCCACCATTCGGAAGCACAGATTTTTCCAAGCAAGCGGCCATGAATCTCTAAGACAAGGTGTTGGGAGAAAACCCAAATCTCCATCATTGCTTGCACACAAAGAACATGTTGGTTTGAAAGTGCCGATATGTGATTGACAAGCTTATCAACTCAACTCCGCTCTCCAATGCTTCTAGGAGATTGAATTTCTGCAACTTGTTGGCCTTTAATTGGAAGTGAATGAATTTTCATTTTATCAAGATTTTGGCTAGTTGCATTGACATCTACTAACTGAGTTACTATCAAAAACGCATTTTGATTCTTATTCAGGTTGTGTTTTAATGGATTTTTTTGTTAATTCGGTTGTAATGAATTTACTTGCTAGAATATGCAGACATGTCTTGAGGTTGTTGATTATGTTATAATGGATTTTTTATTAGTTGGGTTGTGATAGTCTATTTGGAATTATGAACTTTGCTTCTTCTTTTTCCTGCTCTCATGACTGGTTCTACATTTAAAACTGATTTTGATATATGTATGGTAAATTGAAATATATATTTCAATTTATTGTCAATGTTTTTTAAAACTATTCTGAATTTATAATTTTTTGGATTGCGAATAAAGACATTGGACTGCGAATAAATTTAATGGACTGCGAATATTATTGGACTGCGATTAGCAATTATAGGACTGCTTGAAATGTAATATTTTGTGATGTTTATTTTGAAAAGCATTATTGTAGAGTTTTAATTACGATGATATTTTGTTCGTGATATAGTTCATATTTTTCTCGACGTTTTCTTAGAAAGTGTCAAAAAAGATCAATTATTTATCATGATGTTTTTTGAAAAAGTGTTACGATATAGCAACTATCAATTATGACGTTTTTTGAAAGCGTCGCATAGCGCTACGACGACGTCCGCAATCACGATGATTTGGTGGCGTTTTTATAAACGTCACGAAAATTAACACAACGCTTAAAAATCGTCGCTAAAGAAATTAAAAAATGTCGCTGTATAACAATTTTGTTGTAGTGGTTCAAGAATGATGTTTGATCTTATTATTTTTAGTAGTTAGCAAAATACGTGTTATTTGACTTGGTGATTTGTTTTTGTATTGTGTTAATGATCATGAAGAGGTGTCTGTTGCAGAAAATCACATAGATGGAATGGAGAAAGTATAAATAAAATTTTTAATGGAAGGGATAGCATATCAGAAGAGCTTGTAGAAGGTACCGCACCAAAATTATTCAATAAAAACTTACAAACATTAAAGAGATGTCAATTGACTCTCAAGGTTTGTACATTAGTTTATATATACATTCATGTTGGATCTTTTTCACATTTGGATGCAGCCGAACAAAACCCACATGGCCACATCTCTCCCTCTCTTCCTTTTTTTTTCCTTCCCCCTCCTCTCTTTCTCACCCCCCCTTTCTCCTCCCCCTCTTTTTCTCTCTTCCCACCCCCCTCCCCCCTTTTTTCCCCCTCATACTGGAGTGGAACCCGGCGGCCCCCCCCCCTCCCCCCCCCCCCCCCTCCCCCCCCCCCCCCCCCCCCCCCCCCCGTGGATACACTCTGATGCCACCTCGGGTTCCAACATCGGCCCGGTCTTTGCACCTGTCCTCCTCTGCCTTAGGCAGGACCTCCTTGATCCGCACTTCCCGGTGGTCTTGATGTTGCTATTACTCCCTGTTCCCTCTTATCTCGAGGAACTCTGGGTACGTGGCAGTCGTGTGCCCTTCCTCCTGATAGAACTCGCAGTAGGGGAGCTCCATCCTTGCTTCCTGCCTCCTCCTCTGGTAACCTCCTATCCTTCTCCCCCCGAAGGCTATTGCCATAGCCTGATTTTGATCGGGGAGAGGGGGTCTCTAGCCTTGCCTCCCTCCCGAAGGATAAAACTGGCCCTGTTGCCCCTGACGGTTATCCCCGCCATGGTAACCTCTCCGCGTGCCCTGGTCCTGCCACTCCGGCCTCCAACCTAGCCGATGATTCGGCTCCTGACACCCCCACCTGGGCTGCTGCTGATGTTGATGCTCCCTCTGCCGGGGTTCAGCTTTCCTCTCCTCCTGGCCTCTGCCACCCCTCGGCTTCTCTTCCTCCGTGGCCCACTTGGCCAACTTCCGGGAAAACTCCGGGTTTGACGTCTCCATGTCGGCCTCTCTTGCCACCCTTTCCATCAGTGCCTCATAAGACACTGGAGGCGTCCTCTTCAACTCCATTCCGAAGAACCCTGGCTGAAGCCCGAGGGTGAAGGCCATCATCATGGTGTGTCCTAGCATCTCCTGGACCTGGAGAACCTCCTCCTGGAACCTGTCCAAGTAACTCCCTAAGGCCTCGTTCACACCCTGCTTAATGCGGAATAAGGACTCAGACTCCCTCTTCCTCTTCTTCGAGGTGGTGAATCTCAGCATGAACCCCCGGCGCAGGTCCTCAAAACAGTAAACGGAGCCGGCCGGGAGTTGGTGGAAACTGTCTCTCGCCTTATCTTTGAGAGTGATGGTGAAAAGCCTGCACTTGAACCCATCCGACATCTGTCGGATCGAAACCACGTCCTCAAACCACTGGATGTGCTGAACCGGATCGCCCTTCCCGGTATAGTAGGACATCTCCGGCTCCTGGAACCCCTCTGGAACTGGGGCGGATGAGACAAATTCACTGAAGGGACTCCCCCCTCAGCTGGGCGAGTAGGAAGATCTCTCCCCCCATCTCGCCGAGCCGGCTCTCGCCTGCCGAGCTGGGGAAGAGTACTCGCCCGGGGAGATCCCGCTCCCTTCCTTCCTCTGCAACCTCCTTCACAGCTCGCCTGCCGGGAGCGTCCTCGCCGAGAGCCGGGGCCGCGATCACTGGGGATGCTGGTGTCGAGCACTCGGCACGTGCGCCGAGTGCGAACTTGACGAGGCCTAGTACTTCTCGCCTGAAGTCTTCCAACATACCAACGGTGGCGTGAGGGGGAGGGGGTGGCGAGTCGGCCCTGTCCGAGCCTTGCCCTTCTCCTCCAGTCATCGAGCCTGCTGAAGATTTTCGGTGCTGACCACGCTCCACGCTCACCGCACCAAAATATTGAAACCGAAAACTCGGTCTCTGTAGAGTCTACCCTTGGGAAAGGGGTGATCGCGCACTTACTTCTCTCCCGCGAGCCCAAACAACTAAGGAAGAAGAGCTAGGGACAGACCCAAGGCTTCAGCACGGAGGTCCCACCACACACCCGGAAGATGTTAGAGCGCTTCCCCCTCCTTAGTCAAGTGCTGAAGCTAAGGATACCTCAGAAGGCGCAAGAAGATCAGACATAAGTAAGCATGCCTCCTGAGGTACCCCTTGAGTCCTATTTATAGGATTCTGTAAATGGCCTACAAACAGCCAGCCTCCGCTGTTCCAAACAGTTATGTGCAGTTCAGGTTGGTCTGCCAACAGCGTAACTCCGCTGTTCTGAAGGGCTAGGGGCTGACCAGCGGGGGTGGAATGGTAAAACACATCATGGGACTGGGTGAGTATCCCTCTAAAACCTCTACTCGCCTGGGGCGGCGAGTGCTCGATGGAGCTGGCACTCGCCGCCTCCCCTTGGCCCTGGGCGAGTACGGGCCCGGCCTTCCCTACTCGCCCCCTGCTTTGCCGAGCACCCTGGGGCGAGTGCGAGCCCTTCTGCTCCACTCGCCCACCAGAAATTCCACCCCGCTTGGGCTAATTGGGGGTTGCCGAGCTCTAGCTCCTTGTCAGCTCGCCCGGGACTTGAACTGTCTGATCTTGACCTCCCTGACTCTTATCGCCCATCACTCGCTGGATATGAGGTTGTACACTTGACTTCTTGCAATTCATATCGGTAGTGTTTTTAGTAAGATCGATCAAAACTTAAAATGTCATAAATAGTCTTCTTATTCTGTGAAACCTTTCAAAATGATTATTGTAAGTATTTATAATTAACCATGTTTACATCATAAAAATCCATTCTTCATGTTTCTTGCCTATGAGCAGAAAGAGTGGAACTTATCCTGTGCTGCAACTTACTATGAAAATATGCACCACAAAGTTGTTTCGTAACTCCTTTTTGTGAGCGTAAAATGGATGCGTGGAATTGATATATATTATTTGTGGAAACTGTTACTTTTTCTGACCGGGACTTAATTTGCTAGCGAATAATTTCTTTCGGTATTTATGTCTCAGGTCAAATAGAGCTTTTTACGCATGTCCCAGTTTTGCAAAACTTTGTAGAGCACCTTCAGCGCAAGAACTTCAATGTCTGTGCCGTATTCTTGCTTGATTCACAGGTGTGCTTCTAGACAATTTTGAGATTTCTCATTTTGTGTACCATGCCGTTTATGGTTTTTGACCACATTTCAACAGTTCATAACTGATGTTGCGAAGTATATAAGTGGCTGCATGACATCTCTCTCAGCAATGATTCAACTCGAACTACCTCATGTGAATATTCTCTCAAAAATGGACCTTGTGAAAAATAAGAAGGATCTTGACTAGTGAGTCTCATTCTCAATTCTTTCATTTGTGTAAATGTCATTTGTTACTGTGTGATGATTTTTTGTATTTAACTTGTTTCCTAAATTGTGATTAGTTATCTAGAACCCGAGGCTCGTGTTTTGCTATCAGAATTGAATCGGAATATGGCACCTCAGTACGCAAAACTTAATAAAGCTTTGGTTGAATTGGTATGACTTAGGTGGAAATACCTCTTGATTTTTTTTCTTTTAATTAATTCCCTTTTAGGCTTGTAGGTTTGGCCTAATTTTTATGCATGAGGAGAACTATATTTTGAATACCACCAGTTTTCTAGCATTTGTTTTTTTAAGTCTGTGAATTGATTTTTTGTATTTAATTATCCATGAATAACTTGAGTGGGATAAAGGCTTGAGTGTTGTTGTAATTATCCAAGAATAACTTTTTGTTCTACATACTCAAAGTTTACTTTTTATACTAGTTTTTTTTTATTTTTGTTAAAAAATAAAAAAAACATTAGATAATCAGATGTTCGTGCTGGCACCAACTTTAGTCTAAATTTTTGAAACTTCAGTGACTTTTTTTTATGTTAGTACATTTATTTAAACCTTATTACCTTACACATTATTAAGGAAAGAAGTTTTAAAATACCTTGAGGCTAAATCCTAGGAACTGATTTCTAAAATTATATTGAAAATGGTTTTTAGTGAGGCATTGTTTATTACTTGAAATACCGTGGACCAAAATGTATTCGACTAAAATGTTTTGAAGAATATGTGAAGGGAGCCTTGGCGCATGTGTTGAGGTGTTGCCGTGTGACCTTGAGGTCACGGGTTTGGGTCCTGGAAGCAGCTTCTTGCAAAATGCAGGGTAAGGTTTGCTTACAATTCACCCTTGTGATGAGACCCTTGCTACGCGGGGATGCTTTGTGCACTGGGCTTCCCTTTATGTGAATCATTTGTAATGTTGTGATTTCTATGCAATTTTACAATGTTATTTGAATCATTATAACAGTCATTTTGGTTGTTTTGTCCCAACTTATTACTACAGAATTCATTAGTCCTACTTTCGTTCTTGTTGAATCCTCTTTTTATTCATGTTTGTGTTCTACCTGAGATGTCATTGTGTTAATTATACTTTTTATTATTGTTTGCTCATGCTGCCTTGCTACTTCTGATATATTCTCTTTGTTTCAGTTTCTTTGACATTACTTATATATTTCTATCTACATGCCTCATTTATGCTCTTTTTTCCTTGACAGAATGCCTATTTCCTTTATCTTTCCTTTATAGGTTTTACTACTATCATACATAGTATAAGTTGTAATTAGTTAAGTTATTTTATTATTCCTGTAGTCCAAGTCGTCTTATTTCTTATTACTCTGTATCATCCGATGTAGAGTTATTTTTGTCTTTGTGGTTTGCCATTACTCATATATGTAAAAGTAATAAGCTTATTTTGAATACTATCGATTATTCTCTTCTTTCCACTTGGTATCAAAGCAATCGTAACCATGCACATCCTCCTTTCTCGCTTCGTCCGTCTCGTCTCGTTCTCACCCTTAATCATTTGATCCTCCAGCAACTTCTCTCCTTGCTGTTTTGAGCGTCCCTGGTGTGAAGATTGCTATCAAACCGAAAAGACAAGTGTACCTATCGAATTATAGTACCAAGGTCGTATTTAAACACGAGGCTATCAAGTACTGCTACTCACACTTCTACTATTATCCTACTGAAAGATTGTTGGGTGATTTTGAGAAATTAAAATTAAACTAGAGATGAAATTAAGTCGAAAACTAAGGATAAAAAACTAGCATTCAATCAATGATTCACCATGAAATGAATGAGAAGGATAAAAATATAACTTTATAATTGCAAATTAAACTCGACCGTGACGGATCCGATATTAGGAAGTAATTTCGCTAGAGCATTAAATCCCCTAACGTATAGACGTTTTGCCCGAAATCTCTTTACAAGTCAAAATGGCCTAAAGTCGCATTACCGAAGTGACCCGCACTATTGGATTTGACTCTAATCCGGAGGATTTACGTCATCCTATCTCTAGGGTTGCGTTCAACTCCTTCCTTCTTTGAGTGATCTTTCAAATCAACGAGTCTCTCGACTTCTATGAAATGAGATCAAATGCCTACTACCGTATACCGGAAATACGGAGTCGACGCGAAAAAAAATCAAAGAAGGATCGAGATTAATTTAGACAAAAATAAAACTAAGAAATAAAAAGAATCCTCATCTCACTTCATGGATCCTCACGATCGAATGCTAAGGGAAATTTAGCTACGCATGATTGAAATGAAAATCAAAATAAAAGAAGGAAATGACATTTTCATTGTTTAATAGAAAAATGGTACACAATAAAAAGAACAAGACAATACTATTCTACTAAAGCATAAATTATAATAAGGAAAGAAAATTACAACAAGAAAGAAAAGTACTTGCACTAGAACTCTCTTGCTCTCTCTCCAATCCGACCTTCCAAAGCATGAGACATGGGTTCCTTTTATAGGTGAGGAGAATGATCTAGAATGAAGGGAATATGAAGGGAGCAAGGGGGTGGCCGGCCATGTATGTTGGAGAGGGTTCATGCATTTCATTTAATGAAGGGAGAGGGAGAGGATGAGATTCATTGCATGTCATTTAATGGAAATGAAAAGAGAAAATAAAATAAACAAGGGGGATGAAAGAGGAGGGTGGCCGGCCATGTGTATGGGGAGATGCATCCATGACATTAAATGAGGGAGAGAAGAGAGAAAATAATAAAAAGGAGAGAGAGATGACATGATGTGGGTGGCCGGCCATGCAAAGGAAGTGCATGTATGTAATAAATGAAGGGGGAGGCCATGCAAAGGCAAAATGGGCTGCTAGTGTGGGCTTTATGAGGGGCTCGAGTAGAGGGGCTGTTTGTAGGCTTTGTGAGCTCGGGTAGGGCTAGGATTGCATGTAGGGGTTGCTCTTAAAGTGTCCAGGCTGCTCCAAAGGGCTGAGTTGAATGTTGAAGGGCTTGATCAAGTGAAAGGGCTGCACTAGCTTTGAATTTGAACTAGAGGGCTGCACATGTAGGCTTCATCATGCTTGGGCTTTGAACCTACAAATAAAACAAAACAAAACATTAGTTAATACAAATAAAACTAAACATTACAAACATAACATATCATATTATTAATTAATTATATTCATAACAAAACACAAGTAAACATAAAACATATACTAAAACTATAGATTTTTATATCAAAACAGAACAAAATAAAATTGCAACATAACAAACAAATAAAACTATAATAAAACTAGGAATTATAATATCCTAACACAAAAAGACTTTAAGAAGAAATAAAACAAAACATGCATAAAAATACTTAAGACATATAATTTAAATTAGGAATTTTGCATTCTAAACTACCCAAAAACGATAACTAAAACAAGTCATCAAATTCTCCCATGCTAGAGTATTTGCTTGCCCTCAAGCAAATGGAAATGAAAACTAGGGGAAAGAAATACAACAAAACAAAGCAAATTTAGGTTGCATAAATAAGAAAAACAAAACATGAAAAATTAAACCATCCTAATGTTCATGTTAACAACTAGTGGGGTGAGAAGTGCACAATAGAAAATTTGAAAGTGGAGACCTAAAATTATCATTAGAACATAAAGAAGAGTTACACATTTCTAAATCCCTAAAATAAGGCATCCAAAATTAATGAAAATAAGGAAAACAAAAGTAGAAGTTCTAAATAAACGGCGCATTGACGAACTAGTAGGTTGCTAGAATAACGATTAACCTTAAATCACCTCAAGATAACCTCCAAAGAAATCCATCAATGATGGTGGCCATAGGCTTGTCCATTTACACTCTCTCCACTACGCGAATTTACGTCTAAAGATCAAAAAGACTTAAAATAGGCGTTAAGACTTGGCTTAGGTAAATAATTAGGAATTGAAAATCAAGGATAAACATGATGGTTAGAACACACTAAACTAAGGGTGAGCTATAAAACATAAAAATGATAAAAATGAGAAATGACAAGTATGTCATTTCTCCAGTTCAAACTACAAAACAAGGCTATGAATTTTTTTTTTCTTTTCAAAATTTGGCCACAAATAAGCTTTTTTCTTTTTTTTTGATTTAATAACATTTTTATAATAAATTTTTTTTCTCATAAAAGAGAGCTCCAAATGCAAACCAATAATTTTTCTTTTCATTTTCAAAGATAATATCCCTTCACAAACATAATATTTAAGCTCAAAGTTTAGTGTGAAAAAGAAAAGACATTTTGGCTTTGGTGAAATAATGAAATGAAAGGTGGAGCTAAAAATAAAGAAACATGAAAAAAGGCCCAAAAATTGTTTTGCAACGGTGAAATTGTTTGGTGGGAAAAAAGGCTCAAACGGGTCAAAGGGTGGCCTAAATCATTTCTAAAGTACGTAAAAACGACGCAAATATTTCTAGAATAGCTAGAGACAAGTTCTAGACACCAAGAAAGTATTACCCCACAAATGAAAAAGAGATAACATTACCTAACAACCATTCATACACAACTAACCGAATAAAAAGATATAACTATAAATTGCTAACTTACAACGTAAAAAAAACAGATGTCTATATTTAAGAACAAGAAATTAGTAAAACTAAGCTATGTAAGAATGATAAATTTAGAAAACCAATTCAAGGAAATCTACATAGAACTACAAAACCGCACGAGCCTACACATCACTAGAAGAAACTTAAAACTAAAGATAGAAAATAATTTTTGATTTTGTTTTTCAAATAGATTTTAGCAATTTTTTGGATTTTGATTTTATAATTTTTTGGGTTTTGTATTTTCTAGTTTTTTGGATTTTTTGATATAGTTAAAGAAAGAAAATAGTACTCCTAAGAGGCTTAAAATAACTATTATAATAAAAAGATTACACTAATAATTTTTTTGTTTTTTTTGTAGAAATTTAAAACATTTTTTTTGAAAGGAAAGAAAAAAGAAAACAACTAAACCCTCACCCATGTTTGGATTTTTCATTGCCCTCAATGAAAGAAAACGAGAAAGAGAAGGAGAAGGAGAAAAAAAAGAAAAAATGCAGTAAAGTAAAGTAAATAAATAAAAAAAACAGGACTTCCCCGGGTTTGTGAGATGAAGGTGGATGTCGCTCCCCCATGCTTGCTTTTTAATGTACTTGATCATCAGCGGGTTTGATTCGATTCATCTTGATATCAGTAACGTTGGAGCGGCAATCACGAACTTGTAGTTAAATTGGCCACCGGGAGGAAGAGCAAAGTAAAAATAAAAGCAGAAAAAGTGCTTGGGCAGACTCCCAATAAAAGCAGAAACTGTGATGAGAAGTACACCAAGGGACACGCTTGCCAGAAGGTCCAGGTGTTTATGTTGCATGAGGAGGATGACGAGGAGGACCATATGGAGGCAGCCGTCGTGGAGGACCTGGATTTGGCAAATCTGGATTTGGCGGAGTTCGGGGTCTCCTTACAGGCCATGGAGGGATGCGCGGCCCCGGTGACGCTCCGTTTCACCGGATGGGTGGGCAAGGAGCGAGTGACCATTCTGGTGGATAGTGGGAGTACCCACAATTTCATCAACCCCGCAGTGGCTTCGAAGGTGGAACAGGCAATTAATAGAGAGGCAGCTTTCCAGGTAATGGTAGCAGATGGGAGTAAGCTAAAGTGTGAGGGGGTGATGAAGGGGGTAGAGTTCCGCATGCAAAGCTATGTGTGTCACACGGATATGTACCTACTTCCGATTCGAGGTTCGGACATGGTGTTGGGGGTCCAATGGTTACGGCAGTAACAGAGGGTGACCACCGATTGGGTTCGTTTGACGATGGAGTTCACCCAGCAGGGGAAGGACTATTGCCTGCAGGGCATTCGATCTTCACCTTTGAAGGAGATTTGCCTAAGAAGCTTGCAGCGGTTGGAGGAGCAGGGGTCCCTGATGGCCATGGTAGTCGGGGTGGAGACCGGGGCCCAAGGCCCACCAGACATTCCAGAGAGGATACAGGTACTTCTGTCACAGTTCGGAGATGTGTTCCAAGAACCCCGGGGCCTTCCTCCGCCCAGGTTCAGGGATCACGACATACAGATGAGGGAAGGGGCTGCTCCCCCAAACGTCCGACCCTACCGGTACCCTTACATTCAGAAGGCCGAGATCGAGAGGAGTGTGAAAGAGATGATGGCGACCGACATCATACGGCCGAGCACCAGCGCCTTTTCCTCACCCATCATCCTGGTGAAAAATAAAGACGGGTCTTGGCATTTCTGCGTGGATTACCGCAACCTGAATGATTCAACGATCAAGGATAAGTTTCCGATACCGATGATATAAGAGCTCTTGGACGAGCTGCATGGGGCGAGCTTGTTTACCAAGCTGGACCTCCGATCCGGCTACCACCAGATTCGGATGAAGACAGAAGACATTCACAAGACCGCGTTTCGCACACACGATGGGCATTACGAGTTCTTAGTGATGCCCTTTGGGCTCTCCAATGCCCCATCGACCTTCCAGGCCGTGATGAATGAGACCTTTCGGCCACTCCTACGGCGATCGGTACTCATTTTCTTCGATGATATATTGATATACAGTCGGTCGTGGGAGGAGCATGTTGAGCACGTGGCACAAGTTCTTACCATTCTGCGGCAGCATCAGTTCTATGCCAAGCTATCGAAGTGCTCGTTTGGGCAGTTAGAGGTGGAATATTTGGGGCATCTGGTTTCGGCACAAGGGGTCAGGGCGGACCCAAAGAAGATAGAGAGCATGGTGGAGTGGCCGCGACCGGCTAACGTGCGAGCACTTCGAGGCTTCTTGGGCCTCACTGGGTACTATAGAAGGTTCGTGAAGGACTATGGTAAGCTGGCAGGACCACTTACCCAACTCCTCCACAAAGAGTCCTTTACTTGGCATGAAGAGGCGGAACGGGCTTTCTCCGCTCTCAAGGAGGCTATGACGACCACGCCGGTGCTCGCACTACCGGATTTCACCAAGGAGTTCGTAGTGGAGACGGACGCCTCAGGAGTGGGAATTGGGGCGGTCTTGATGCAAGAGGGGCGGCCGTTGGCCTACTTCAGCAAGGCTTTGGCACCTCGGACCTTGGGCCTCTCCACGTACGAGAAGGAGATGCTAGCAATTTTACACGCAGTGATGCTGTGGCGTCCATACCTGCTAGGACACCATTTCAAAGTTCGCACCGATCACCAGAGCCTGAAACACTTCTTGGATCAGAGGTTAGCATCTCCCCTCCAGCAGAAGTGGTTGACCAAGCTGCTGGGATATGACTATGAGATCGTGTACAAGCAGGGCAAGGAGAATTTGGTGGCTGATGCCCTATCCTGCCTACCGGAAAGCACCATCTTCCGCCCGTCGGTGCCGTTGATCGAGTCCTTGGATGACATTCAGAGGGAGATAGTCGCGGACCCAGAGCTCCAACTTATTGTGGAGGCCTTGTCTCAGGGCCAGCCCACCCCTCCAGGGTACCAGCTGATTGGCGGACATTTGTATTACCACGGGAGGGTGGTCATCCCCGCTTCTTCCGCTTGGAAGGAGGTCATGTTGCAGGAGTTCCACTCGTCCCCGACCGGAGGCCATGCTGGGGTGCTTCGCACATTACAGCGGCTTTGGGCCAATGTCTTTTGGCGGGGGTTACGCGGGGATGCGCAGCGCTTTGTGCAGCAGTGTGATATGTGCCAGCGACAGAAGTATGAGACGTCCTCGCCAGCAGGGTTGCTCACGCCCTTGGAGATCCCTCAGCAGATATGGGAGACGGTCTCGATGGATTTTATTGAGGGCCTGCCTCGGTCTCAGGGCAAGTCCGTGATCTTGGTCATAGTGGACAAGCTATCCAAATACTGCCATTTCCTCGCTCTCAGCCACCCTTACACCGCGGAGACCGTTGCCGATCTCATTGCCAAGGAGGTAGTGCGCTTACATGGTCTCCCGAGCTCCATCATATCCGATCGCGATCCGACTTTCCTCAGCAAATTCTGGCAGGAACTTTTCCGGTTGCAGGGCACCAGGTTACGCATGAGTACGACACACCATCCGCAGACAGATGGCTAGACAGAGGTGCTGAACCGAGGGGTCGAGACGTATCTTCGCTGCTTCGTCATGGATGAGCCCCGCACGTGGACTCGATGGTTACACTGGGCGGAGTACTGCTACAATACTTCGTATCACACGGCCAGTCGGATCACCCCGTTCGAGGTTGTCTACGGGCGCTCACCACCCACTCTGCGGTCGTATGAGCCAGGCAGCACAGCTCTGCCGGCCGTGGATCGAGCTTTACGCGACCGGGATCAGACCTTGGTCCTCTTGCGGGACAATCTGCGGGTTGCACAAGACCGGATGAAGTTGCAGGCCGATAAGCACCGGACGGAGCGAACCTTTCAGGTTGGGGACGAGGTCTTCCTCCGTCTTCAGCCGTACAGACAGCTTTCAGTTGCTCGCCGATCCAATCAGAAGCTCGCCCCACGGTTCTACGGGCCGTTTCGCATCACTCGACGAGTGGGGCCGGTCGCATACACGCTTGCCCTTCCTGAGGGCTCTCGCATTCACCCCACCTTCCATGTGTCACTGTTGAAGAAGAAGCTGGGGGCGGCAGCCACTGTGCTTCCCTCTCTACCCGAGGCTACTATGACGGGGGAGCTGCGCCCCAGTCCCGAAGATATCTTGCTGTCCAGATGGAAGAAACATGGCACGAAGTACCGTTCAGAGATTCTGGTCAAGTGGAAGGATCTCTCCGAGGCCCACAACACGTGGGTGGACTTCTTGGAGTTCCGGGAGTTATTTCCCGACTTCCAGCTTGAGGACAAGCTGCCTCTTGATGGGGAGGGGAATGTTATGGCCCCGGACGATCTGCGGTTCCGAGGATTCAAGTACGCCAGAAGACCTAAAGGAGCGCCGGACAAGACCGGGCTGAACCATCCGGTTCAGCCCACATTTAATCAATAAGAGGAGGGAGGGCTGGACCACACCGGTTCAGCTCTCAATGGGGGGCCGGCCGGCCCTGGGAAAAGGGGGCTCCATAAATACCCCCTTTTCCTCTCTTTGGAGGCAAGCATTATCATTTTTAGGTATTTTCTTCTTCTTCTGCAAACCCTAGCCGTTTTCTTTCGTTCCTAGTTCCTCTTTCGTTTTCGAATCCTAGCGGTAGCATAACAGATACACTGTATTAAATTTAATAAATATATTTGCATATTTCACAAATACAATTATAAATTCTCAAAACAATAAAATATGAAGTATAAATAATCAATTGAAGTACAAGTGCATAACTAATGCAATATAACATGAAGTACTTAGACATAAGCTATTCATAATTGTTTCAAATAAAACGATGTTCATCACTCATTTTCTTCATCTTCCTTCATATTGTTGGAGATCAAGGCTACTGTTAAAATGCAGCATAAAATTTTCTAATTTCCAAGACCAAGTACAATCCTTCAGTTATTTTCTGATTAATGCAGCATAAACTTTTCTAATTTCCAAGATCAAGTACAATCCTTCAATTATCTTCTGATTAATTCAAAAAAAATATATCAATATTCACATAACCTGCCACCCCATGGCTTGGAAAAAGCAGTTCCAGCACCCTAAGTATTGTAGCTATCAACTTGGCAAAGAAAGTGAACTGTAGAAAAAATACCAATTTGAAACATAAATTGAGCATTCAGTCCAGTGTTGCCCAATATATCAACTCTCTCTTGAATGGTCTAACCAATAGCAGATAAAGCTTAAAGAGATCCTCTGGTCTTCATAAAAGCCCTAATTATAATGAGTGGGTACAAACTAATATCCATCTAAAGAAGAATTAATATATTTGGGTGATATACCAATAAAGATGAAAGCTTATGTAGATACCAATAAAAATCCAATGTAAAATAGTAGGACAATGACTAGTATATAAAAACAAAGGGCTCAAGCAAAAGAGAGCATTTTAACAGTAGAACTTGGAGTCACTTTGATTTCGAAGAAGAAGAAGAAAAAGAAAAAGAATGAACTTACAGTGATCGTCGGCAGCTGGGATCGTCGGCAGCTGGGTTCGCCATCAACAGGGATCGGCAGGGATCGCCGGCAACAGGGATCGGCAGGGATCGCCAGCAGCGGGGATTGGGAGCGGGACGGAACCGGGAGCGGGGATCGGGAGCGGGGCGGGAGCGCAGTGGCAGAACTAGAAATTTTATTAGAGGTTTTTAAAGAAAATTTGAATATAAAATTAATATAAAAAAAGAATAGCTTTTATTTTTAAATTTTAAAGCGAATCTGTACCGGATTCTACATATATATATGGTACTTTATGCTCTCCAAAATGTCGGATATCAAGAAGCTTTTCCAAATTTTTATCATTTAATTTAGTTAAAATCACTCTATTTAAATGTTTTGAAACTAAGAAAGGTGCTATATAGGAGACTCCAATTACAAGTAATTAAGAATGTTAGGAATAAATTTTTAAAAAAGAATAGTTTCATATAAAAAAAGAATAGCTTGACACAAATTTTTAGAGTAGAAAAGGGATGTTAGGAGCGGCTGTAGACTGCCTAGATTGCATAGAACGCCATTTAATGCTTTCCATAGCTTTTTAGGATAGATATGCTATATAGTAGGAAACCTTCATTGGTCCATTAGATAACCGGCCTAGGGGCAAGCCTATAGCTATTTTCCCCCAAAATTTACACCCGGGCAAGTGCCCAAGTGTGTCTCCACTTGGGTCTGCCCATGCGGGAGCGGGATGGGATCGTGAGCGACACGGGATCGGGAGCGGCACGGGATCAGGAGCGGGACCAAATGAAGCCTAATAAGCTAAAATCACGATTTTATCGAACCGGGGCGTGCAGTACACGTATCCGTACCGGAAATGTACCCGGTACGGGTACGGCCCTATTTTTGACGTATTTGTGCTTCATATCTCACTAGTCATGGTATCTTGCATTAGACCACCTGTGTTCACACTTCCACATAAAACAGGGTTGCCGAACAAAAGAATCAAGACCTTGAAGTGGCGCGTTGTTTTCTCCACACTATGCATCTTCCCAAATCCTATTGGGGTGATGCTATTCTCACTACTTCTCATCTTATCAATCGTTTTCCTTCAAGGATTTTAAATTATGCTACTTCTATCGCCTGGCACTTTTCCACGTCTGTTGTTTATACCTCTCATCTACCACCCCGTGTATTTGGGTGTGTATCTTTTGTGCATGTTCATCAGACTCATAGGGACAAACTTGACCTTCGGGCTTAACGTTGTGTCTTTATTGGCTATTCCTCCACCACAAAAGGCTATCAGTGTTACACCCTCCTTCCATGCGTATTTTCTACGAGGAGACGGAGAGCCCGACAACTCTCTGTGTGCTGACCTCTCTTCCTATGGAACTCGCAAAAGTGCTCTACGTTGCGATTTCTCAAGTCAGACTTGGGAGGGGCTGGCCTTCTGAAACAAAGTTGCTTCTGAAGGATCTGAACTATCTCCTCCAATAGGAGGATGTAGTCAGTATATGACTCTTGTGAGTCATCATATTATCCTTGGGGAGTATGAGAGGACCCAGCGCTACCAACTCGACCAAAAGACCGGTCTGTTTGGTGACGGCGCAACTGATCTTTATATCAACTTGGTCCTCGGGCGGATCCACGGGGTAGCCAGTTAGGCCCGCAGGGGACACGCCCTTCTGCTTCGAATAGTACCGCAGTACCGGGGCGATTCTGAACCGCAGTTCCAACAATCCCCCCCCCCCCCCCCCCCCCCCCCCAGAAACGACCCCGGGGTTTCGAACCCGCGACCCCCTCTGATACCAATTGAGAGGACCCAGCGCTACCAACTCGACCAAAAGACCGGTCTGTTTAGTGACCCGCAGGGGACACGCCCTTCTGCTTCGAATAGTACCGCAGTACCGGGGCGATTCTGAATCGCAGTTCCAACAGAGTATAAGATGGCGGAGGAGGTTGTGTCCGAGAGGAGGATGATTGATATGAGTGCAGAGCTAACTGAGGAGCGGGCCCGCTCCTTGGAGGAGAGCGAGGTTGCTTGGTCATCATCTGCTGAAATTTCTGATGAGGAATGTGAGGATAATGCTGGCGGAAGTTCCTCCCACGCTGCACTGGGGGTGGGAAGAACTCTTGGAGAGTATGCTTTGGTGGACGTTGAGCAACAGGAGGTTTGACAGAAGAACCTCCTTGCTTCTCCTTAACTAGCTTAGTTATAAAAGAGACAAGGTCGGTGTTGGTGGTCTCCCCCTCGGTGAAATGGTTGGCCATATCAATTAGCTCTTGATTGGAGCTTGGTGGCTTCCGGCTCACCTCAAACTTGAAGAGGTCCTCCTGAAGACCACATGTGAGAGCCACTTGATACATGATGGTTTCCACGCCGTGAATCCCCAAAATCTCTTCTTGAAATCTATCTATGAGGTGGGTTAGAGTCTCGTTCATGCCTTTCTTAATCTGAAAGAGGGCCTGAGGGCCACTTCTTTGCTTCCTTGAGGTTGCAAACCTCTTCGGAGGTCTCTGAAGGAGTTTACAAATCGGGAGGGCAGCTTATAGAACCAATCCCTCGCCTTGCCATCAAAAGAGGTGACAAATAATTTGCCTCTAATCCCATCACTGAGAGCCCTCATCGAGGTGGCAGACTCAAAATCTTGTAGGTAGCTATAAGGATCTTCCCTCCTGGTGAAGCGAGGGAGGTGTGGCTCTCAAAATCCATTTAGGATAGGTTCCCAGCGGATGTAATCGATAAAAAAAGAATGCTTTTCTTTTTCAATAACTTGAGGCTAGGCATAACCCTCCTGAAAATCAAGAACTCTTACCGGGCAAGAGTTTGTAGCTACCCTAAAGAATTCGCATTGAACAATGACGAACTCATCTTCCCGAGGAAGCAGAGGCGACACGGTCTCTGGCATAGGAGGACGACAAAAAGGAGTCCTGACTCCCCCAGAAGAAGATATTTGTTGTGTCAGATTGGAGATTGCCTTCATCATGCTCTAGAACTATTGTGCGGTCTCTTAATGAGAGAACTCGAGTTTCCTCTTATGAGACTCAAGAGAGATCCCACCCCCTAAGTCGAGGTGAGACCCTTCGGGCGGACACCCAGGGTGTTCACGGTCACCCATGCTAACCGACTGATTCCTCGAGCAACTCTTATCAGAAGGTCGTGTGAATGTTCTATTGGTGTAGAAATTGCACTACACGGACTCACGCTTTGCTAAGAGAGGAATGGGGGGGGGGGGTAAACTGAGAACGGTCTGCTACTTTGTAGTTGTTAAGGATGAAATGAAAAGAACAAGAGTGGTTGTCTCCGACAACTGCAATTCGTTGTTGCGGGTGATTTTATTGCTTACTCAAAATGGTTACACAAAAGTGGTCACCACTAGGAGAAGCTCGCAGTGACTAGAAGGGAACCAATTTGAGTCCGCAGCAGGCAGAAGCTGGGTCTCAGATTCCTTTTAAGTTACTATTCACCCCTATTTATACTAGTGAAACTACCCGAACATGCAAGTCGAAGAAAAATTGGGTTGCCCGAGTTACAAGAGAGTCGGGCAGGGATGATAGGATACATGTTGTGCAAATAGCCTTAAAAGCTAGACTCTGTGAACACAATATGAGTGCCCTCACGAGCTTAGGCAAAGAATAGCGCGAAGAGAATAAAGCTAAGCTAACTAAGGCAAAGTTGTTTATGAAGGCTGGCCGCCCGGGCTGACGAGGAAGAAGCCGTCCATCCTGCAAAGGATGGAGTTGTCAGGTTGCGCATACGCTGAAGATCTGTCCACCCAGGCCACTGAGGGAGACAACGACTTGCTTGTAGATAACTGGAGAAGTAAGCTGAGCGGACTCCTAAGGAGTGACCGCCCGATCATTCGAAGAAGAAAATATCGTGACTTCCATACTGAACACTAGGGTCCGGGCGGTCTCCACTATCCTGACCTCCCGAACTGTCGAAGAAGTAGGGCTGCCTGGCTTGAAGATAGCCTGAATGTCTGGATCAGGCGAACATCGAAAGGATGACCACCTGGGCCACTAAAGGCAAAGATTGATTTGCCAATATTAGGAGGGTCCAAGTGGACACCCAAATACTGTTCACATATACCGCTAATGAACTCTTCTATGGTCTCAGGATTTATGGTAAACAGTTAGCAGAATCAAAGCCACAAGGGCAAGAGAGAAGAGAAATAACTCAATAAAATTTATTTCCGAACTTGGTGATTACAAATGAATCATCATCCCCTTTTATAGGGCTCATTACCTATTATCCTAATATGCTTATGCATTGTGGTTCTACTTATTTTAATATACACACCACACTTTTATTATTTTATTATGCATGCACATCACTTGTATAGTAAGATAACCTACATGCATATCACATTCCTCTTATTTTATTGTACACAATAAAATTATATTAATTAATATGCATTACCTCTCATTAATATACAATTATGAGATAATGCATATCATCATCATCATCTTGATCCGGTTTGGCATGGATGTCATTGCATGAGCTTATTGGCAAGGTCGTGACATTCTCCCCACCTATCTTGGCCATGGCCTCGTCGCATCAAACTGTTGGACAAATTCTTTGAATTGTCACAAGTCTTCTTGTGTCTCACATGTCGCCTCTGACTCTGGCAAGCCTTTCCACTTGATCAAATATTGTGTGATTGGTGGAACCCCACGTCTTCACACAATCCTTGTCGCAAATACTTTGTCCACCTCTTTGTTAAAAGATTTAGTCACTACACAGGGGGTGCCCGTTGTGATGCTCCCCTTATGACATCCTCTGCATCTTCATAGTATTGCTTCAACATATTCGCATGAAAAATCGAATGGATCTTCAACGTGCTATACAAATGAAGGTGATTAAGAAACCTTGCCTACCTTAACAACCACTTCTTATTATATAGATAAAATTTAGAATTCTAGTATATATATATATATAGGAAGACAAAATGAATACACAAAAATTTGAACGAATGAGATCGATTGGATTGGCCTATTGTTGGAATGATTTCAAATGATAAACAAGTATCTATGTACTCTTTCCCATAAAAACCTCCAATTGCGTATTGGTATTTATTGGGTATAAAATAAGATCTGTTTCTTTTGTACCTTCGCAACAACAGTTCTTTGTCCATACCTCGCAAGACCTTGAACTATTGTGTAGAAGCTTTACCATCACCTGATCCCTCTCTTCATACTCTTGCATCCTTCAAATGACTTCTGCCCACTTCTTCATGCACTTTCTTGCATTCTTTAAGCAGATTCTGGTCATATCATTATTTTTCTCCCATGACTTGGCCATTTGTAACACTCTAGGGCTTCTCCCGTCACCAAATGTTGCTACTAGTGTAGGAGTAAGCGGTTGTCGTCCAACCGCTAGTCATATCTTTATTTTCTCCCATGACTTGGTCATTTGTAACCAGTGTTGTAGATGTTCTCTGACATGTCCGACATGTCGGCCGACATAAAGGTTTGGAAGATAAAATGCCACGACATCGATATTTTAAGCAAATATGTCATTTTTGAAAATATCACCCGATATATCCGTTTAACCCGATATATCAAGCGATATTTTTCGACCGATATATCGTCGAGAGTATTACAATTTTTTTTTTTCATTTTTTGAAAAGACCAAACACCGGTTAAGGTGTTGTCGTGTGACCTTGAGGTCACAGGTTCGAGTCCTGGAAGTAGCCTTTTGCAGAAATGCAGGGTAAGGTTTGCCTACATTTTACCCTTGTGTTGGGATCCTTCCTCGGACCCTCGCTGCACAGGGATGCTTTATGCACTGGGTTGTCCCTTTTGAGGAGACCAAACAAAAATAATTTATTTTGTGCTTCATTTCGTGTATCTCTATAAGTCTAGTATTGACTTTCTCATCTAACTCTCATTTGGTGATCTTTATCTCGTTTATTGCAGTCGACGACTCTTTCTTGTGTAATTTATAAACATACACTATTTGTATATATGTTGATTGTGTAATTTATAAACATACATTATGTATACAAATATACATATTTATAAAAAATGTGTAATATTTATGAATAAATTTATTTATATATTAAAATCCGACATTATAAAATACTCCGATATATCCACGGCAATGCGACATCCAACATTTTTAACTCAAACCGACATGAACCAGACATCTATAACCTTGTTTGTAACGCTCCAGGGCTTCTCCCGTCACCAAATGTTGCCACTAGTGTATCTGTGTAAGAGTAAGTGGTTGTCGTCCAGCCGCTAGTCATATCTTTATTTTTTCTCCCATGACTTTGTCATTTGTAATGCTCTAGGGATTCTCCCGTCACTAAATGTTGCCACTAGTGTAGCCGTGTAGGAGTATGTTGTTGTCGTCCAACCGCTAACTCAAAGGGACTCTTCCCCAGTGGACTCGCTTTGTTGCATATTAAAGGAGAACTGTGTGATATGTCCATCGTCTTCGCTCAATCCTACTGATTGACGCTAACAAAGTGGGGAAGATAACACTCAAATAGGTCATTCACCCATTCTGTCTGTATCATTCTGCAGATGAAAACTAGTAGAAAATCTCAACTTGGTCCCCAACATGCTGAACAACTCACTCCACAGCTTTCCCATTAAGCGTGGATGTCACTCACAAAATTCATGGTAATCCCTAATGTTTTATCACTTTTTGAAGTAGCCCCTTATCGCTTCTTTTCCTGAACAGTCCTTAGAACACGGGATTAAATTTAAAATATTGTTAAAAATTATTTTTAATTGAAATTATATTTATACACATCAACTCTTTTTTATTTATCAAAAAATCAATTAACTGAATTTTAAATTATAATTATACTTTTCAGTCAAATAAATTCGTTTGATAATTGTAAAAAGATTAACTGAATTTTTTAAAGAATAATAAAATCTAACTAGATAAATGAGTAAAAATGTAATTTAATAAACTTTTATCAGATTGTTTTCTAAAACTAACATTTAAGTTGGTCAAAATTTTTTTAAGGCTTCATTTTTACTAGGGCTTGTTTGGGTGGGCGGTGGCTGTTGAAAATGAAGCAGTCGGAGACGAAGAAACATCATTTGTAAACATGGCTCCCTCCCAGCTGTTGAAATTAGGCATACAATGGTGTTTGTTGGGATCCGTGGTTTCAAGCGGTCAAAAAATCGCATTTATGTTTTTCCAAAATCAACAACAACAACAATCAAGCCTTCATCCCAAAATCAACAACACTCGCCTTTATCCCAATATAGTGGGATCGGCCATTTATGTTTTTCCAAAATCGTAAGAAAAAAAATTGCCCAAGCAAATAATGCCTTAATCTTTGTAACTTTGGCGCATTTCTTCACGGGGTTAGAGTCCGGACTCGGGAGACTGCGGCAGCCATATATATAACAACTTCACTATAAAATCTGTTCAAAATCTGGAAGCTATAAACTTTTATTATGCATTTAGGTCAATTTTCCTAGTAACTGCTCTATTTTTCTCAAAAAAATGAGAATGAAAAAGAAAACTACAGTGAAGTTTTATAACATTGATCAGGCTTTGTAGTTTATTATATTATTAATCTTATTTTGTTCATCTTATACAAATAGTCCTCTATTTTGTTCGGCAGGATGAATTTAGCAAGGTTAATTTTGTGCCACTTGATCTCAGGAAAGAGAGCAGGTACGTTGTTGATGTTCATTAGTCCAATTGAATCTGGATTTTTATTGGCTGTTGTCATCTGTTTGAATTTGCAGCCTAAGTTGTAGCGTCTCCTTTACCTATTTTGTCTGTGTGGGACAACTATCCATGTTGTGCGGGGACGGGATACGATACGGATATGAGAAACGTAATTTTCAAAAAAAAAACTTAAGATATGAGATATGTTTTTTAATTTCTAATTATTTAAATGTAATTACAAATTAATACGAAGACAAATGTAAGTGTGTGAAATTCACTCATTTTGTTTTCATCGTTACATCTCATATATCATGTATTAAATGAAGATAAGTTTTTCATCACAAAACCGTATCATATCCTATATAGGTGTCATAAAAATGTATCATATCCTATATAGGTGCCATAAAAATGTATCATATCCTATTGAATCCCATCATTTATCATTCAACACTTTCTTTTTCACACTTCTTTCTTCATGTCACTATCACAAAACACAATTTTTGGATATTTTCGAGTATACTCAACCGTATTCGGAAGTATATGTGAGTATCCAAAACTTTTTTTATTAACTAAAATTAACAAAAAAAAAGTTTCCAAGTTTTGGGGAGGGTTTTACGAGAGTTTCGTGACTCTAAAATCGTATCATATCCTACATAGGTGTCATAAAATGTATCATATCCTATTGAATCTCACTATTTATCATTCAACATTTTCTTCTTTACACATCTTTCTTCATGTCACTATCACAAAACACAGTTTTTTGGTATTTTTGAGTATACGTAAGCATATTTAGTAGTATATGTTGTTGAATTTTCTCAAGATGATCAACGTGATAGTCTAAGCCAAATTAATATCTTCAGAACCATCAAGATCACAACTTGATCATGCGGAAACCGGGAAAGCAAGCTCAATCAACCAGATGCAAACAGAAGAAAACAAGCAGATCTTTATATCAATATCTTCTTTACAGGGCGAGGTATACATGGCGAGACATGATTTCGCCAGTACAGAAAAACAGGAAAATTACAAGTAAACAATCCGAGCGGACAGAGTCAGAGACCGTTGAAACCGCCAGTCCGCCGACACCACCAAGACCGCCCGAAGTGCTGCTTAGGAGAAGAATAAAACACGGAGTCCGCCGAGACCGCGAGGTCGCGCGTACACATCATTATTCGCTGAACTGCTACTGACTGCTGCCGAACTGACTAACAGGACGCCGAAACCGGAGGACACCGTTATTGAACTGAAAGTTGGAGAAGACCGATTAGCCGCAGATGCGACCTGATGAAACCGCTGGTTGATAACCGCAAGCTAAGCAGAATCCTGACCGAGGTCAACACCAAAAACCTGGCTTCTCTGTGTTAGCCGCACAACCTGCAACAGCAACAACCGGTTAAGCTTCTAAGACCGCGCAGACTGACAAAACTGAGACCGCAGTTTTTAATCCTCTCACAACTTACTGTTCACTCAGTTACAAATGAGGTGCCAGGAGGGTCCTATTTATAGGCTCGGGTAGGAGTGTGATCACCGCCCTTTGAGATAGGCTAACCGCCCCTGTACGCAGCTAAACACCAGATCGCGGAGTCCACATAGACCGCACTCCAATGCCGGACTCGCGATTACCCGCCTAGCCTTGAGACAAGGCAGAGCGCCATTCCGCTTCCCAGCGGACACCAACAGCTCGCCAACCAAGTAACTGGCGCGAGCTCGACGGACATGGCCTCAGTCCGCCAGGACCGCGACCAAGCTCCAACCTTGCACTTGACAACAAACCACTGCCGGACACAACCAATCTGCATAGTCCGCCCAAGTAACAAGCCATCACACCAAGCTGGCGACAACCCAGCTCGCAGGTGAAGAAGGCGGACTACAACATCAGTCCGCCCACTATGGCGACCTCCAACTCTCGCCGCACGGCTACTACCAGGACAACACACCAGGCCGCAAGATCTGTACGCCCAGGCCGCTTCCACCAGACCGCAAGATCTGTCCGCACAGGCCGCTTCAACCAGACCGCAAGATCTGTCCGCCCAGGCCGCCCGGTCTGTCTGATCAACCCTCCACTTCCACTTCACAAATTTCAACACTCCCCCTTGAAGTGAGAAGTGGTGATCAAGCCTAGTAGTCCTCACAATCGTTAGAATGACCCCTTCGACAATGGCTTCGTGAAGATGTCAGCAAGGTTGTCCTCACTCCAAACATGCCCAATCACAATAGATCCCTCCAACACCTTTTCCCGAATGAAATGGCGGTCGATCTCAATATGCTTGGTCCTTGCGTGACACACTGGATTGTTCACCAGCTTGAGAGCACTCTCATTGTCACCTCAGAGCAGAGTAGGACCTTGCACTTCCTTATGGATATCCTCTACTAGTCTCCTTAGCCAGATGGCTTCTTGAGCTGCCAAGGCCGAAGCCTTGTATTCAGCTTTCGTAGTAGAGACGAACACCAAATCCTGCTTCTTGCTACACCAAAAGATGCCGGCTGATTCACAAGTGAAAACATAACCCGATGTCGACCTTCGATCATCTGAGTCACCATCATAGTCAGCATCCGTGTATCCTAGCAACGAGAAGCTCGAGTCCCTCCTATAAAGGAGTCTTATATCAGAAGTCACCTTGACATATTTCAAGATACTCTTCGCCGCCATCAGATGAGTCTTCCTTGGCTCCGCCATAAACTGACTTACTCGGCCAACAGCATAAGCAATGTCTGGCCTTGTAATCGTCAGGTAGATCAAGCTCCCCACCAGAGCTCGGAACACCAAGGGATCAGGAAGAATCTTTCCCTCATCTCGTCGAAGCTTCACCCCATAATCCAGAGGAGTAGAGCAACTCTTTCCTTCCCTAATACCGAATCATTTCATAATCCGATCCACATATCCTTTCTGGGAAACAAGAATCCCGCTCTCCTTCCTCTCCTCTTCGAGATCGAGAAAGTGATGAAGCTCTCCCAAGTCTTTCATCTCGAAGCGAATAGCTAGCTCAACCCTAAGCCTAGCTACCTCCTTCTCGGAGTTCCCTGTGATGATCATGTCATCAACATACAGCAGGACCAAGACTTGAATCTCCCCCTTCTTCTTGATGAACAAGCTCGACTCCGATTTGGAACCAAGATAGCCGCAGAATTGGTGGTACTCTGCTATCTTCCCATACCAAGCTCTTGGAGCCTGCTTCAATCCATAGAGAGCCTTCCTGAGCTTGCAGACATAGTCCAGATGATCTTCTGAAACAAATCCTAGTTGTTGATCCATGAAGATGTCTTTGTCAATCTCCCCGTAAAAAAACGTTCTTCACGTCAAGTTGTCACATCTTCCACCCTCAGCAAGCAGCCAATGCGATCACCACCCGAACAAAAGTCATCTTTGCAACCAGTCTAAACGTCTCCTCATAGTCTTCTCCATACTGTTGCGAGAAACCTCGAGCAACAAGGCGTGCCTTGTATCTTTCGAGGCTCCCATCAGCCTTCTTCTTCAATTTATACACCCACTTGCAAGTCACAGGAGTAATGCCCAATGTTTTAAATATCGGATGTCGGCGACATATCAGATTGAGTTTTTAAATGTCGGATATCGGAAGTCGGAGACATGTCGGGGATATTTAAAATATCGGATTTCCATATCATATAAATAAAATTTTTATTTTTATGTATACTAATTATAATTATATGTTATAAAAATATAACAAATAAATAAAAATGAGTCATTTATATTACAAGATAAAATCGAATAATAATTAAGATAAAATATTATTAACAAATACAAAATGATACATTGTAAAATATATTTAATAGTATGCAATAAAATTAATTTGATAATAATAAGTTTATTAGAAATAAAGAATATTTAAAAGTTAAAAATCTTTGATTAATTATAAGTCTTTCCAAACCTATAAATTTATTTTAAAAACATACAGACAATCAAATAATAAAGGTATTAAATATTTTCATACTTTTTATAATATAAAATTAAAATTGTGAAACAATTATATAAAATTGGTAGTAAGAATAAAACATTAAAAATAAAAACAATAAGTCTAATCGATTTAAACATACATAATATAATATTCATAGGCGATTTAAATATATGTTGCTAGTATGCTAATATAACATAAAATAAAATAGCGAACGATATATTTAAAAATCATGTCGGCCAATATATCGTAAAAAATCGGACATGTCAGCCTATATTTTACAAAAAGGACGTAATCTATTTTTTAAGAAAAATATATCGTTTGACCCTAAAAAATGACATGTCGAGAGACATGTTGGACATGTCGAAGGACATTTAAAACAATGGTAATGCCATCAACCCTAGACACAAGATCTCATGTTTCATTCTTCTTGAGAGCAACCATCTCCTCTCCCATGGCATCTTCTGTTGAATTTTCTCAAGTTGATCAGCAAGGTAGTCCAAACACCAAATTAATATCTTCGAAACTACCCAGATCACAACTTGAACTTGCGGAAATAGAAAGCAAACTTAGATAACCAAAAGCACCAACAGAAACAAGTAGATCAAACTTTTATTACTCTTCTTTACAGGGTGAGGTATACATGACGAGACATGATTTCGGCAGTACAAGCAAAAATAGAAATACAAAACAACTCGGGCGGATAGACTATAGAGACCGTCGAGACCGCCAAGTCGCAGAGACCGCCCGAACTGAGATGTGCCGAACAGAACACGGAGTCCGCCGAGACCGCAAGGTCGCGCGGACACGCCGTTATTCGCCGAACTGCTGCTAAACAGAGGAACAAACCGCCGCCTAACCGCCGAGACCGCGAGGTCGCGCTGACAAGTTATTAAAACTTGAGAACTGCTGATGCTGGTAACCGCCGAATGCAGCCCGCTAACTTCACAGAGATCAGAACCAAACTATTGGTTTGATAGTGTTAGCCGCGCCACCTGCACACAGAAACCGGTTAAGCAAACAGCCCGCGCGGATACAGAAATCGAGTTCGCAGCCTAAACTCAAGCCCAACTTACTGTTCACTCTGTTACCAAATGAGGTACCGGGGGGTCCTATTTATAGGCCGGGTGAGAAGTGTGGTCACCACCCTATGAGATAGAGTCACCGCCCCTTGGTCGCAGCTAACAAAGCCATCCCGTTGAGTTCGTCCGCAGGGAGCCAATCAACCCGCCAAGTCCAGGCGAGAAGCGACCTGCCCATGGCAGTCCGCCCGGACCAAAGGCTGGACTAGCCGAGATGCAGGAGTCACTAGCCGAGTAATGCCAGTCCGCCGAAGAGACGACACCGCACCTGTCTGCAAACACCAGCCCACGACCACAGGCAAACCGCCCGGTCACAGCGGATTCTGCAGACACTAACCCAGCTCGCAATATCCACGACCACAGGCAAATTTCCCGGTCACAGCGGATACGCGGATACAACTCCATCTCGCATAGTCCAAAGGCCGTGCGCAACACTTTGCCAAGCTCAGATCATTGCCAGTCAAAACCAGACCGCGCAGTCCGCTAACTTGACCGCAGCAAGCCACACAGGTCTCCAACCATCAACCCGCCGGACTAAACACCAGTCCGCGCGGTCAGTCTGCCCAGGCCGCCCGGACTGCCCGACCACCCACTTTCACTTCACTAATTTCAACACTCCCTCTTGAAGTGAGAAGTGGTGATTAAGCCAAGCAGACCTCGTAGCCGCTGAAAAGACCCCTTCGACAGCGGCTTGGTGAAGATGTCAGCAAGGTTATCTTCACTCCGAACATGACCAACCACAAGAGATCCTTCCAACACCTTCTCCCTTATGAAGTGGTGATCGATCTCAATATGCTTAGTCCTGGCATGACAAACTGGATTGTTCACCAGCTTGATAGCACTCTCATTATCCCCTCGGAGAAAAGTAGGATCTTGCACTTCCTCATGGACGTCCTCTACTAGCCTCCTTAGCCAAATGGCTTCCCGAGCTGCCAATGCAGAAGCCTTGTACTCAGCTTCCGTAGTAGAGATGGATACCGAGTCCTGCTTCTTGCTACACGAAATGCCCGCTGATCCACAAGTGAACACATAACCAGAAGTTGATCTTCGGTCATCCGAATCACCACCATAATCAGCATCCGTGTAACCTAGCAAAGAGAACCTCGCATCCCTTCTGTAAAGAAGTCCCATGTCAGAAGTTGCCTTGACATACTTCAGAATGTTCTTTGCCGCTACAAGATGAGACTTCCTTGGCTCTGCCATAAATCGACTTACTCGACCAACAGCATAAGCTATATCTGGTCTAGTAATCGTCAGGTAGATCAAGCTCCCAATAAGAGCTCTGAACACCAAAGGATCAGGAAGAACTCTTCCTTCATCTCGTCGAAGCTTCAGCCCTTGATCCATAGGAGTAGAGCAAGTCTTCCCTTCAATCAAGCCAAACCGGTTCACAATGCGCTCAGCATATCCCTTCTGACAGATGAGGATCCCACTCTCCTTCCTCTCCACTTCGAGACCAAGAAAGTGATGAAGCTCTCCCAGGTCTTTCATCTCGAAGCGAATGACTAGCTCAGCTCTGAGCCTAGTAACCTCCTCCTCAGAATTCCCGGTGATGATCATATCATCAACATACAGCAGGACCAAGACTTGTAGCTCCCCCTTCTTCTTGATAAACAAGCTTGAGTCCGAGTTTGAAGCAAGGTATCCGCAGAATTGCAGGTTTTCTGCTATCTTCCCATACCAAGCTCTAGGAGCTTGCTTCAACCCGTAGAGAGCCTTCCTGAGCTTGCAGACGTAGTCTGGATGAACTTCAGGCACAAAACCAAGTTGCTGATCCATGAAGATGTCCTTGTCAATCTCTCCGTAAAGAAAAGCGTTCTTTACATCAAGCTGCCACATCCTCTATCCTTGGCAAGTAGCCAATGCGATCACAATTCCAGCTGAAGTCATCTTTTCAACTGGACTAAACATCTCCTCATAGTCTTCTCCATACTGCTGAGAGAATCCTCGAGCAACCAGGCGAGCCTTGTATCTCTCAATGCTCCCATCAGCCTTCTTCTTCAACTTAAACACCCACTTGCAAGTCACTGGAGTAATGTCATCAACTCTGGGCACAAGATCCCAAGTTTCATTCTTCTTGAGAGAATCCATCTCCTCTATCATGACACCTTCCCACTCCTTGACTCCAGTGGCCTCATTGAAGCTAGCAGGCTCTCGCTCATCAAGAGGACCTGCAAAGAAACATGAGACATAACTCACAGTGTTTCCTTCGCAATAATGAACTGGAGGCTTGATAACCCTCTTTGATCTCCGAAGAGGCTGCTCCTTACTAACCACCTCCGCTGCTTCTTCTGGTTCACCTCTGTTCTTCGGCAAGCTTGGAGCAATGCTCCCCCTGCTTCCTGACCCAGAAGCTTCTCCCCCAGAACTTGAAGCAACTGGAGCTGCTGGTGACACAGCCAGCTCCATCTGGTCAGCAACCTCAGCCTCCTCCTGATCTTCATCAACCTTGCTATCCGGTAGCTCAACCGAACTTCCTCCATATGACGTCAGTTCGTCAAAAACTACATCTCTTGATACCACGACTTCTTCGTCGCTGGATCCATGCATCTCCATCCCTTCTTCTGCTCATCATAGCCAACAAAGACAAGCTTCCTTGCCTTTGCATCAAGATTAGTCCTCAGAGCATCTAGAATGTGCACATAGCAAGTTGATCTAAACACCCGAAGGTGTTCAACGCTCGACTTCTCCTTCAGCAAAATCTCGAAGGGAGATTTCATGTTGATCGGATTGAGAGGCATCCGATTGATGACATACGCTGCACAAGACATTCCCTCTGCCCAAAAGGACCTTGGGATACTCTTGGCATGAAGCCAGCATTTGCAGGTCTCCGTCAGATGACGAATCTTCCGCTCTGCTACTCCGTTTTGTTGTGGAGTATGAGCACAAGTGAGCCCCCTCTGGATTCCATGCTTCCTGCAAAAGTTAAAAAACTCGGAGGAGACAAACTCTCCGCCGTTGTCAGTTCTAAGCTTTTTGATCCTCAGGTTAAGCCGACTCTCCACCAGCTCCTTGAACTCCACAAACAATCGGAAGGCTTCAGACTTTTCCTTCAAGAAATACACTCAAGTGTATCTTGAGTAGTCATCAATCAAGACTAACATGTATCTGCTTCCTCCAAGGCTAGCAGTAGCGGTTGGTCCCATTAGATCACCATGGATAACCTCCAATGGTGCTTTGCTTCTTGTTTGTGACTTATCAAATGAAAGACGATGAGACTTCCCATACTGACATCCAGCACAAACATGACCATCACCGAAGGATGATAGCTTAGGCAAGCCTCTCACCAGGCTCCTATTTGCCATAGCCTTTAGCTTATCCATCCCTACATGCCCCAATCTCTCATGCCACATAGCAGCGCTATCATTGATCCTCATCCGATCAACATAGGAACTTGTTGATAAAACAAACAAGTCCTTCACTCTCCTTCCAATGTGAGCAACATCAGCCTTAACTGCTGATACGTTGCGAAGGAACTTCACTTCTGTTGGCCCAAACAGAACGTGATAGCCGGCGTCGACAGCATTGGTCACAGAGAAGAGGTTCTTCTTCATGCCCGGTACGTGATAAACACTTCTTAACGTGAGAGGCCCCTTATCACTACCCACTGTAACAATACCCTCCTTCTCTACTGCATGAACAGTATTATCAGCAGTTATAATAGCTTCGTTACCTGAGTATGCCTGCAGCGAAGTGAACTTTGACATATCTCCGGTGAGGTGATGACCACACCCGGAGTCAACGATCCAGTCGTCCTCCATGTCGACGGTGGACAAGGCTCGGACACAAGTGCCCGTCATGAATGCTCCACCCCAGCCAGCTTCCTCCTTGCTAGAGGAGGCTTCCTCATGGCCTGCAGCATGCCCAGGCTACAGTTTGACCTTGCAGTCTCGCTTAAAGTGGCTTGGTTGATGACACTTGTAGCACTTCAGGTTCTTCTTCCAGTCTTTCTTAGGAGCAAAGCTCCCCTCCTGCTGTTTAGAAGATGAAGGTTCATCTTCAGTTGCAGTCTGCTTCTTCTTCCCTTCCCATATCTTCTTCTTCTTCTCAGTGAAAAGAGCTTCACTAGCTCCTTCAGAGACAGTCACCCCAGCCATCTGCCTTGCCAGAATCTCCTGCGAGGCAAGCAGATTTTCCAGCTCCAGAAGAGAGGGCTGAGTAGCCCAGCCTTGAACAGAAGTAACAAAGGTCACATACTCCTTCCGCAAACCGCGGATTATGTGCCTCTTCAGCTTGGCTTCGAAGATCGGCTCATCAGGATCAAGTGTTGAAAGTTCAGCACACAAGCTTTTCATCTTCAAGAAGTATTTTGAGATGGAAAGATCTCCCTGAGTTGCCTTAGCCAACTCATTCTCCAAGAACTGTAGCCTTGCTACATTCTTCCTATTGAACAACCCATCAAGGGAAGTCCATATCTCAGCAGCAGATTCACATCCTAAGATGTGATCAAAGAGCTCAGGTGACACCGCCCGCTTGAGAGCAAACTCAGCCTTGGCATTTGTCTTCCTCCACACTCTTACCTGCTCAGCTGTTCCAAACTCAGTAGTGATTTCTACTTGATCATCGCCACCAACGACCTCCCATAACTCCTCGCCCAGAAGATAGCTCTTCATGCACGACTTCCACTTCTTGAAGTTAGTCGGCGTCAGAAGCTCAATACCCAGACCTCTTGCAAACCCACTGTCCATTACACTAACTTGGTTATCCCTTCAGAAGCACACAGAGCAACAACAAAACTTGTTGATCACCGCTCAAGCAACTGAACCTTGCTCTGATACCATGTTGAATTTTCTCAAGTTGATCAGCAAGGTAGTCCAAACACCAAATTAATATCTTCGAAGCTACCCAGATCACAACTTGAACTTGCGGAAACAGGAAGCAAACTTAGATAACCAAAAGCACCAAGAAAAGCAAGCAGATCAAACTTTTATTACTCTTCTTTATAGGGCGAGGTATACATGGCGAGACATGATTTCGCCAGTACAAGCAAAAATAGAAATACAAAATAACTCGGGCGGATAGACTATAGAGACCGCCGAGACCGCCAAGTCGCAGAGACCGCCCGAACTGAGATGTGCCGAATAGAACACGGAGTCCGCCGAGACCGCTAGGTCGCGCGAACACGCCGTTATTCGCCGAACTGCTGCTGAACAGAGGAACAAACCGCCGCCTAACCGCCGAGACCGCGAGGTCGTGCGGACAGGTTATTGAAACTTGAGAACTGCTGATGCTGGTAACCGCCAAATGCAGCCCGTTAACTTCACAGAGATCAGAACCAAACTCCTGGTTTGACAGTGTTAGCCGCACCACCTGCACACAGAAACCGGTTAAGCAAACAGCCGCGCGGATACAGAAATCGAGTCCGCAGCCTAAACTCAAGCCCAACTTACTGTTCACTCTGTTACCAAATGAGGTACCGGGGGGTCCTATTTATAGGCTGGGTGAGGAGTGTGGTCACCACCCTATGAGATAGAGTCACCGCCCCTTGGTCGCAGTTAACAAAGCCATCCCGCTGAGTTCGCCCGCACGGGGCCAATCAACCCGCCAAGTACAGGCGAGAAGCGACCTGCCCATGGAAGTCTGCCCAGTCCGCCCGGACCAAAGGCCGGACTAGCCGAGATGCAGGAGTCACTAGCCGAGTAATGCCAGTCCGCCGAAGAGACGACACCGCACCTGTCCGCAACCACCAACCCACGACCACAGGCAAACCACCCGGTCACAGCGGACTCTGCGGACACTAACCTAGCTCGCAATATCCACGACCACAGGCAAATTTCCCGATCACAGCGGATACGCGGATACAACTCCATCTCGCATAGTCCAAAGGCCGTGCGCAACACTTTGCCAAGCTCAGATCACTACCGGTCAAAACCAGACCGCGCAGTCCGCTAACTTGACCGCAGCAAGCCACACAGATCACCAACCATCAACCCGCCGGACTAAACACCAGTCCGCGCGGTCAGTCCGCCCAGGCCGCCCGGACTGCCCGACCACCCACTTTCACTTCACCAATTTCAACATCTTCCCACTCCTTAATTCCAGTAGCTTCATTGAAGCTTGAAGGCTTTCGCTCATCTAGAGGGCCAACAAAGAAACAGAAGACAAAGCTCACTGTATTCTTTTCATAATATCGAGTCGGTGGCTTGATAGTCCTCTTTGATCTCCGAAGGGTCTGCTCCTTGCTCACCACCTCCGCTGCTTCCTTAGGCTCAGCTCCATTCCCAGGCAAGCTTGGAGCAATGCTCCCCCTGCTTCCTGACCCAGAAGCCTCTGCCCCAAAGCTAGAAGCAACAGGAGCTGCTGGTGATACAGCCAGCTCCTCTTGATGAACTTCAACAGTCTCCTTCTGCCCTTCATCAATCTTGCTCTCCAGTAGCTCAACCGAGCTTCCTCCATACAACGTCAGTTCGTCAAAGACCACGTATCTTGACACAACGAACTTCTTCGTCGCCGGATCCATGCACTTCCATCCCTTCTTCCGCTCATCGTAGCCAACAAAGACAAGTTTCCTTGCCTTTGCATCAAACTTTGTCCATAGAGCATCCGGGACATGCACGTAGCAAGTTGAACCAAACACCCGAAGGTGTTCAATGCTTGGCTTCTCCTTCAGCAACATATCGAAGGGAGACTTCATGTTGATCGGACTGAGAGGCATCCGATTGATGACATATGCTGCACAAGACATTCCCTCCGCCCAGAAGGATCTTGGGATACTCTTGGAATGAAGCCAACATTTGTAGGTCTCCGTCAGATGACAGATCTTTCGCTCCGCTACTCCATTTTGTTGTGGAGTATGAGCACAAGTGAGCTCTCTCTGGATCCCGTGCTTTCTGCAGAAGTTAGAAAATTCAGAAGAGACAAACTCACCACCGTTGTCTGTTCTAAACTTCTTGATCCGCAGACCAAGCCAACCCTCCACCAGCTCCTTGAACTCCACAAATAAACGGAAGGCTTCAGACTTCTCCTTCAAGAAATATACCCAAGTATATCTGGAGTAGTCATCAATCAGCACCAGCATATACCTGCTTCCACCAAGGCTAGCAATGACAGTTGGCCCCATCAGGTCACCATGGATACACTCCAATGGTGAATTGCTCCTTGTTTGAGATTTATCAAATGGAAGGCGATGAGCCTTACCATACTGACACCCCACACAAACATGGACATCACCGTAGGATGATAGCTTAGGCAAGCCTCTAACAAGACTCCTATCTGTCATAACTTTCAGCTTATCCATCCCTACATGCCCCAACCTCTCATGACACATATCAACGCTATCATTGGCTCTCATCCGATCAACGTAGGAGGTTGTTGATAAAACAAACAAGTCCTTTACTCTCCTCCCTACGTGAGCAACATCAGCTTTCACCGCTGATAAGTTGCGAAGAAACTTCACTTCTGTTGGCCCAAACAGAACGTGATAACCAGTGTCTACCGCATTAGTCACAGAGAAGAGATTCTTCTTCATGCCCGGTATGTGATACACACTCCTTAATGTGAGTGGCCCCTTATCACTACCCAAGGACACAACACCTTCCTTCTCTACTACATGAACAGTGTTATCAGTAGTAATAATAACTTCATTACCTGAGTAAGCCTACAGCGAGGAGTCTCCGGTGAGGTGATGACCACACCCAGAGTCCACGATCCAGTCATCTTCAAAGTTGATAGCGGACAAAGTACGAACACAAGTGCCCGTCAAGAAAACTCCACCCCATCCAACTTTCTCATTGGTAGTGGAAGCTTCCTCCTTGCCTGCAGCATGCCCAGGCTGTAGCTTGACCTTGCAATCACACTTGAAGTGACCCGACTGATGACACCTGTAGCACTTCTGTTGGATCCATAGTTGTATTTGGGCTAGGTTCACTAAATTAGGTTAAGTCTGACCCACCTTGTATAGCTAGGGTCATTTTCTTTGAGTCTTAGAGTTTAGGCTAAGTCATTAGGCTCAACCTTCTTGGACCAGCCAGCAGAGGATCTCAGAAGACTCAGACTTAAAAGATTCAGAGAACAGATTGTTCAGTTTGAAGTTCTTCGAACTCAGCTCGACGTTCGTCGATCTCAGATCGACGAACTCAGAGTTATTTCTCTGAGCTGAGCTCGACGATATTCGAGCTCAGGTTGACGATCAGTTTTCTTTAGACAGTTACTCAGCTCGATGAACTCAGAGTACAGATTTGACAAGTTATTCTCAGTACACAGTTCACAAAGCTCAGGTCGACGAACTGGAATTCTCAGGTCGATGATCTTGGAACTCAGGTCGACGAATTCTTTTCAGAGGTCGACGATTTCTGTCCCGCTCCAGAATGATAAGTTTTCTCCCTTCTGTCCCCAACTTTTTATATTAATTAGCAGTAATATTCCAGAGTAATTAATGCTCATATTCCTTTGAATATAGCCATTATTGGCAGCATTAGTCAGCAATTAATGCCTGAATTCAAAGGAGAAATTAACTACAGAATATAAAAGAGATTCTCTCTTTTCAGTCGAAATAAGATACAAAGAATAACAGAGAATAACAGAGAACAACATACTCACAGAGCATCACAGAGAAGAAAAACTCAGAGCATTAAAAAAGATCCTGATCATTCAGAATTTTCTTCTGTGTGCTGAAAACATTTCCGTTCTTTTACTTGTCAATCCTGAAATCTGAAGAAGAACATTCATCACAAATCAAGAGTGTTCTTCATCTTCGGAGCCTGGAATCTTCAGTGACATCCATTCAACATCAGTCTACTAGATTCCTAGACATTGACAGAATAAGGCTGGAGATCTACACCCTGAAGCAAAGCTCCAGTCTTCCTAAACCATTCAATATCTCAGGGGGAGCTTTGTCAACATTAAAGATTCACTAGTCTTCTCTGTTGATTAGAGAAAGAGAAGACATCATCACTTCCTCTCACCTCCTGTAAAAAGGTTTTAACTCTCTTCAAAAGTTAACCACTTGGTTGTCAAGTCACCTGATCAAAAGACTTGGTTGGTTTTTGGGCACCTGATCAAAAGCCTAAAGGGTTGTGATATCTCTCTACAAATAAATATTGTGGTGGCAGTCACCTAATCAAAACTGCTAGTGGATTCCTACCAGGGTGGTAGAAGAGTGGATGTACCCAGTTGGGGAACCACTATAAAATTCTTGTGTTGTCTGGTTGTGCTCATTTTCTGTTTTGTTCATGCTGTGGCTGTGATAGATAGAATAACTTAGCCTGCTTTTCTTTTCTTTATGTATTATTGGTATCACATATTTTCACTCTGAAATAAAAGTTTAAAACAACCAAAAATTTTAATACTCTATTCACCCTCTTCTAGAGTAAGTTAGATCTAACCCCTCCTTTCAATTGGTTTCAAAGGGTTTTCTCTTGGTTGAACAAGGTAACACTTGAACCAACAGATCCTTCTTAGATCTTAATTTCTCTAGCTTATTTCTGATAGCATGACACAGAACAAGGATTATGCAAGCACCAGACCTCCAGTGTTCAACTTAAATAAGTTTGCCATCTGGAAGGCAAGAATCAAGCAATATATGAATTCTATTGATGAAGATATTTTTAATTCTATTTTGACAGAACCTCTAGTTCAAGTGACTGCACCCATATCAACTTCAAGCACTCATGCAGTTCCACCACCTGAGTGGACTGATGCTCAGAAGAAAGCCAAAATAATTGATGCCAAGGCTATGAACATTCTGGCTCAGACCATGTCTGATGATATCTTCCAGAAGGTGGTTGAATGCATATTAGCCAAGACTATTTGGGACTCTCTTAACCATATAGTAGCTGGTTCTACTGATGAGAGACAAGACAGAAGATCCAACCTTATCTCTCAGTATGAGAACTTTAAGAAGAATGAGTCAGAGTCTGTTGGTGCATGTACAACAGATTGAGTTCAATAATCAATGAGCTGAAGAATTTGGACAAGGACATCACTCTTACAGAAGTGAATGATAAAATCCTCATGTGCTTCCCCAGCTCATGGGATTCAAGAATTTGGCCTTTCAAGGAAGTCAGAAGTCTTAATGAGATTTCCACAGAATCTCTTTTGGGAAAGCTCAAGTCTTATGAGCAGCTGATAAAGTTTAGAGAGGCTGCAGAACAGAAGACTCCTTCATCTGGGAGTAAGGAACAAAACATAACATTCAAAGCTACTGAAAAATCAGAAGCCCCAACAGTCAATGAAGAATTCCTAAGTCTCTTAGTCAAGAGATTTTACAAGATAGGCAAGAAAGATTTCAGAAGAAAGTCATCAAGACAAGATGACAAACCCAGGTATGACAAAACACCTACTAAGGAAATTGTGTGTTTTGGGTGCATGAAACCTGGACATATCATATCTGAGTGTCCAGAGATTCAGAAGAAGGATAGAAGAAGAGAAAAGGAGACCAGGAAGCATCATTACAGCAAGCCTTCCTCCAGCAAACACAAAAGGAAGGAGAAAGGTTTCATTGCTGAAACCTGGAGTGACACTGAAGAAGAATCATCATCTTCCAGCTCCAGTGAAGATGAAGAGGAAGCAAAGGCCAAGGAGATGTGCTTAATGGCCATTTATTCATCAATCACCCATTCTAAAGCTGACCAATCAGACACTGAAGAACCTCTATCTGAAGAGGATCAGGTATTGTCTTCTTTTGATTTTGATTCAGAAGAATTTAAAAGAGAATTCAAGTCCTTGTGTTTTGATTTAATAAATTCTGAAAAAGAAATTAAGCAACTTAGAGAGAAAGTAAATGAACAAGAAAACCTGCTGTCAGAAAACAACAAATTAATGGATGAAATCACCTTAGCTAATGAACAAATCATTAAATTAAAGACTGAATTATCTGAGGCTAGGCAACTTGAAGAATCCCTGAATAGGAGAAGCATCAAGTTGATGAACATCACAAGCACAGTGAATGCCAGACTTAATGGCAAGCTGGGCTTAGGTGCTTCATCAAGCCAACCCCCACTTATTCAGAAAAACATATTAACCACCCCAATAAAATTTGTTTCTGAAAAGGGTGATGAGAAATTAGAAGATAATGATCTTAATCAAAAAGAACTTACACACAAGAATAAGAAAAAGAGAAAGAGTAAGAAAAATAATAACCAAAACAATGTTCAGCAGATTTTGTCGAACTCAGATCGACGAAATGTGTACAGTTCGTCGAGCTCAAGTCGACGAACTCCGAACGCAAACTTCTACTATAACTATTCTTTGAACTACAATCGACGAAACCAGTATGGTTCGTCGACCAGAGATCGACGAAATTGGGGCCCAGAAAATGAATACTTTCATTCTCTGAGTGGAGTTCGACGAACTCATCCCAGTTCGTCGAGCTCAGATTGATGAACGTACCAGAATTCGTCGACCCCAGTTTATAATAACAAAATTTTTAATTCCAACAGGATTTTTAATCAACCTAGACAGAACATTAATCCTTTTAATCAATGGATATTTCACCAAGAAAATATCATCCTTTAGGTTACAAAAGTCAACCTTAATATTCATATATTACCAGCTTTAGTTATGTAAATCAACAAGGACCTAAGGTGACCTGGGTCAAGAATATCTAATCTGTTTTTGTACAGGTGAAAGACTATCCTACCACAGAGGAACATTGATATCTGGATAGTGGTTGTTCAAAACATATGACTGGCAACAAGGATAATCTATCCAACTACAAGTCCAAGCTAGGTTCTAAAGTTGTTTTTGGTGACTCCAACTGTGGCCAGACTAAAGTTTATAGAGATGTAAAGATTGGAGTTGTCACATTCAAGAAAGTAGCTTATGCAAGTGGATTAAAGCACAACCTGATTTCCATTAGTCAACTCTGTGATGAAGGGTTTCAGGTATCTTTTGATAAATCATCTTGTATTATTTCTTCTGTTGATAGCAAGATTGTTTTAACTGGATCTAGAGTAGGAAATATTTACGTAGTAAATTTTAAGTCTGCTAGGTATGAAATATGTCTGTTCAACCAAATTAATAATCACAATGAATTATGGCATAAAAGATTAGGTCATGTTAATATGAAAAATATTGCTAGGTTATCTAAAGATAACCTTGTTAGAGGATTGCTTTCTGGTCCCTACAAGAAGGAAGACCTCTGCAGGGCTTGCCAATTAGGCAAGCAAACTAAATCTAGCTTTAAATCAGTTAATAAGAGTGATTCACCTAAGATCTTGTATTTGCTACACATGGAACTTTTTGGCCCTATTGTTGTACAAAGCCTAGAAGAGAAATCTTATACTCTAGTAGTTGTATATGACTTCTCAAGGTTCATTTGGGTGTTCTTTCTGAGATCTAAGTCAGATACATTCAAGATTCTTACAGATTTTCTCAAGACCATACAGATTGAGTACTCTACTCAAGCTGCATTGATCAGAAGTGATCATGGTACTGAGTTCGAGTCTCTTCTTATGCAAGAGTTCTGTGAGAAGGAAGGTATCGGACATTGCTTCTCAGCTCCTAGAACTCCTCAACAAAATGGGATAGCTGAAAGGAAAAATAGAAGCTTAATTGAAGCTGCAGACACATTACTTGCAGATGTTTATATGCCCCTATCCTTTTGGGTAGAGGCTGTGAGCACAACAAATTATGTACTGAACAGAAGTTTGATATATAAACTCAAGCATAAGACTCCTTATGAATTGCTCAAAGGGAAGAAACCTAAAATCACTTATTTAAAATATTTGGTTGTATATGCTATATTCATAACAATGACAAGAAATATATTAGAAAGTTTGAAGCTAAGGCTGTAGAGGGAATTTTTCTAGGATATTCCCAAGTCAGCAAAGCTTATAGGGTGTTTAATAAATCCACTTTGAAAATTGAGGAATCTGTTCATGTAACTTTTGATGAAGCTAACATGTCTTATAAGGAGAAAGAAATTTCTACCAGTAGCTCTTTGCAGGTACCTCACTTGTGTGAGAGATTGGATGATATAAACCTCACCCAAGAGGTGCTATCTAATCCCCCTCCACAAGCTATTGAAGATGACAGTAAAGCAGATAGCTTGGATATTGCTAACACTCTCCAAACAGCTAACCCAATTCCACAAGAGGAATTAATCCCACAAGCTGTTACTCAAACTCCTCCCACTGATCTTGTCACACTTAGAGATCAACCCAGATCTCAAGTGATTGGAGACATTTCAGTTGGTGTACAAACAAGACATCAACTCAACAATGATGTGATGCATGCTTGCTTCATTTCTCAACTTGAGCCCCAATCCATTAAAGATGCAGAGCAAGATCCCAACTCAATCAATTTGAGAGATGTAGAGTTTGTGATTTGGTTTCTAGACCAAAAGACTACCCAGTCATTGGAACCAAATGGGTGTTCAGAAATAAATTGGATGCTTATGGCAACATTATAAGAAACAAAGCAAGACTTGTTGCTCAAGGATACAGACAAGAGGAAGACATAGACTATGACCAAAGTCACCAAACCTTTGCACCTGTTGCAAGGCTTGAAGCAATCAGAATATTCTTAGCCTATACTGCCTACAAGAAGTTCATTGTATACCAGATGAATGTCAAAAGTACATTCCTTAATGGTGAACTCAAAGAAGAGGTTTATGTAGAACAACCAGCATGTTTTATTTCTCCTACTCATCCCTCTTATGTCTTTAGATTGCATAAAGCTCTCTATGGTCTAAAGCAAGCTCCAAGAGCTTGGTATGAAACCTTAGCAAGTTTTCTTTTAGAGCGTAATTTTTCTAGAGGCACAGTAGACAGGACCTTGCTTACTAAGCACCATCATGATAAAATCTTGTTAGTACAAATATATATATATGATATTATATTTGGTTCTACAGATCCCAAACTATGCAAAATGTTCTCCAACCTTATGCATTCCAAGTTTGAGATGAGTAGCATGGATGAGCTCTCCTACTTCCTTGGTCTTTAAGTGAAGCAGACACCTGATGATATCTTCATATCCCAATCCAAGTATACTAAGGAGTTAATCAAAAGGTTTGGGATGTCAAATGCCTCAACAAAGAAAACACCTATGACTACAAATGTTGTGGTTGATTTTGATGAACATGAAAAACCTGTTGATCATAAATTATATAGGGCCATTGTTAGGTCCCTTCTATATCTCACAGCAACTAAATCAGATATTATGTTTGCTACTTGTCTTTGTGCTAGGTTCCAAGTGAACCCTAAAGAATCTCACCTTATTTTCCTAAAAAGAATTTTGAGATATATAAAGAGTTGCCCTAGTTTAGGACTCTGGTATCCAACTGAGTCAGAATTTGAGTTAATTGAATACTCTGATGCTGACTTTGCTGGATGTAGAGTGGACATGAAGAGTACATCAGGAACATGTCAGTTCCTTGGTGCTATACTTGTCTCTTGGTTTTTCAAAAAGCAAACATCTGTGTCCACATCAACAGCAGAAGCTGAGTACATGACAGCTGACAGTTGCAGATGATGTGGATTCAAAACCAACTCATAGACTATGAGTTCAACTTAAATAATTCAATTCTACTTTGTGACAATACTAGTGCAATTTCTATTGCTCAAAATGCAGTGCATCATAATAGAACAAATCATATAGAAATAAGACATTATTTCATTAGAGAGTGTGTGGACAAAAAGAAAATTAGTCTTGTCTACATCTACACTGATTTGCAAAGGGAAGATATTTTCACCAAACCCTTGGATGAAAGAAACCATCTGTTCTTTCTAGATCAGCTAGGCATGATGAATGGAGTAGCATTAATTTCATTTCTGTCTGCGGTCGAAGAATTTTCCACAGTTCGTCGAACGGAGATCGACGATCTGAGGACAGTTCTTGAGAAAATTCGTCGACCAGAGATCAACGATCTGGCTTTAGAAAGTTTTCGTCGACCTAAGAATGACGAAAAGTTTTCCCTTCTTCAAACTGAGATCGACGAACTCTTTTGTCAATAAAATATTTCGTCGAGCTCAGATCGAAGAATGTTTTATCTTTCACAGGACGGAGTATGACGGTTCATATTCTGAAAACCTTATAACTAGGCTTTCTTCGAGCTCCCTCCCACGCTTTCTGTTCCCTTGCACTTGATATCTTTGCTTTTCCCTCTTGCAGGTAATCAATGACGATTTCGACGAGCACTCTTTCAGCGATGAAATTTGACATGGGATTTGATATAGATTTCGAGTCTTTCCAACATTCCGATCAAATATTCCTGGATATTCTACAACTATTTGAAGATCAGCAGTTGAAAAATCTGATGCCACCAAAATGAAGATTGTTGTAACAGAAGTTAGAGAATGGATTTTCACTTCTTCATCTCCAGACGCTGATACTATTACGGGAACCATATCGGGTAACGCAGTATCTTTTACCCCCGCCGTGTTAACTGACATTTTTGGATTACTAAATGGAAAAGAAGAGTTAGAGATCGACATCACTGAATATGATGAAATGCTGGTTAAAATGGGTTATTCTGGAGACAACCCTAACAGACTGCTGAAGAAACATCTATCTGCTGATTACAAGTTTCTTGCAGATGTTGTAGGCAAGGTACTGCTAGGCAAGCACACAGCCCATGATTACATCACTGGACATCAATTCCTTATGATGTGTGCTGTTGTGAACAAGAAGCCCGTGAATTGGGCTAACATCATGTTTGAGATGATCAAGAAGAAAAATACCAAGAAAGAGGTGTGTTTTGGAAGAATTTTTTTAATCTTCCTTCAGGCCAAGACTGTTGAATCCCAGGTCTCCCCGACCATATTCATTAATGCCTCCAAGAGGCTTACTTGCGCCTTATTTGGCAGGTGGGAGAGGAATATCTCTAAGCCATCCAAGGCTTCCTCCTCTTTCTCAAGACCTTCAGAGAGTACTAGGGCTGCTCCAGCCACTCCCCACCCTGCTGAAGATGTTTCCATTCCACCTCCACCTCCTCATGATCAACCAACTTCAACATCCCTCCAACATCCTTCTATTCCTCAAACCCATACACCAACTCCTCCAGCTTCCCCAATCTATCTTTCTTCACCAGTTCATACTCCAATCCATCATCCTACACCACATCAATCCCCTGAACATCAACAATCACTAATTTAATCTCCAGTGAATGCTATTACACCAGAGCATGTCACTCCTCCTCTGTCTCCTCTTCCTTCACATCTTACTGATATCCCCCTTCACAACATATCTTCCTTACCATCATTTGAACTGATGTCATCTCCCTTCCATACTCCATCACCTCAAGATGAGCCAATGCCAGATTCTTCACCCTTTGATCCATCATCACCCTCCCTTAACCCATTTGTATCCACTCAAACCCCTCCTGAGTTCATGGTCATAGACTCTCCCTTCATTGTCTCCATCCTGGAGCACAACACTCCAGTCATCAAACAACTCATATCAGAGACTATTTCACCTCTTGATGCCTCCATTTCATCTCTTGCTGCCCTGCTTTCTGCCTCCTCTGTCCCTTCTTCTTCAACTAGGGGTCTGGTTCCAGTACTTACTGAAACTAGGCAGGGGGAGATACTCAATGAAGAAGCAGTTCCAACAGCAGCAGAAATAGCAGCAGCAGCAGCAGAAATAGCTTCAGCAGCAGCAGAAACAGTTTTGCAGATAGTTGAGGTCACAACATCAGATGTAGATATGGATACAGAGGCTGATATATTGGATGTAGATCTGCTGCTTGTAGATATTATGACTGATGATGATTGTTATATCAATCCTTCAGTAAACATTTTTGACTTATTACATTCTTTCTGTACAATTTATCTAAACTCTTTACTTCCAGCAGTTAAGCCACCCTTGACTATAGTTTTCTACGCTTCTTCTATAAGCCCTGAAGTTGTTAGTCAACTGAAGGCAAGTTTGCTACTGACATGGTTGTGGAACCTAAAGGCACAACCTATGTTATGGATGACACTCCTATTCCAAGCCTAAATGACTTGATTGCACAAGATGTTGCACAAGAGATTGCACAGATGCAAAATGATCCTGAGCTGAATGAGTTTCTATTTACTGATAAAGATTTAGAAGATTCTCAGATGGTCATAGAGATTGTTTCCCTTCCTGTAGTTGTTCAACCTCCAGCTCCTCCTCAGTCTGATAAACTGATTTCAAAGGAAACTATGAAAGAAATAGATGCTTTATATGATAATCCTCAAAACTCTTCTGAAGATGACACAAATGATGATTCTGCTGATCATAAATCTAAGAAGAAAGTTACCAAGAAGAGAAAGATTGTTCCAAAGGCTGCCCCTAAGCCTAATCCTAACAGTGACACCTTTTACGATATCTTGCAAAAGATAACTCCATACCCAGGGATGCCTCAATGGATGTGGCTATCCAAGAATGAACAGAAAGAAAGGAAGAAGAGGAGAAGGTACAGGTCTCCTCCTAGGCAATTTAGGAAAGACCCTCCTCCTTCTTCAGGTACTTCTGGAAATATTACTCAAAGAGCTGCTCCAGTGATCAAAACATATCAAAGACATTCCAGGCATGACAGTCAGCAATCTTCTCAAAGCCATCCTCCTCTAGTTTCAACAAAGAGAACTCCTACAGAAAATATTGATGAATCAAAGCAGGACTCTAGTCCAAAAAGGCCAGAGTCTCCTCCAATTCCTTCTGTAGATCCAGAACTGGAGACCTCTGCCAAAATGGCTAGATTTCATGAACTGATAGGACTCTCACAGATTAACAAAGTCAAAGCTGAAGGAAAGGATTTTTCTCTATTTTCAACAATGTCATCTTTCAGAAAAGAAGAACATCTAAGGTATGTAAAAGCTAATAAATTATTTAATGTTGATGAATATATGAAACTACATCTAGAAGCTGTAGTGCCCAGAGCAACTTCTCTCAACATCATTGGTGCATCTGACATGACAATGTCTAAAAAAGAAGCTACTAATCCAAACAGAGAAATCATCTTCAGATAGTCTGCTGAGAAGTCAGAGAAAGCAATTTCTAAACAGAAACAGTGATTGTGTTGTTATTATTTTTGAACTCTATTCTGTTTAATCATGAAACATATCTTGTAAATATCTGCTGAATATTTTATTTCTGTCAGATATATGTTTTCGTGCTTTATGATTGTTTCTTTTATTTTGTGTTAGTGACCTCACCCAAATAGGGGGAGATTGTTGGATCCCTAGTTGAATTTGGGCTAAGTTCACTAAATTAGGTTAAGTCTGACCCATCTTGTATAGCCATGGTCATTTTCTTTGAGTCCTAGAGTTTAGGCTAAGTCATTAGGCTCAACCTTCTTGGACCAGCCAGCAGAGGACCTCAGAAGACTCAGACTTAAAAGATTCAGAGAACAGATTGTTCAGTTCGAAGTTCTTCAAACTCAGCTCGACGTTCGTCGATCTCAGATCGACGAACTCAGAGTTATTTCTCTGAGCTGAGCTCGATGATATTCGAGCTCAGGTCGACGATCAGTTTTCTTTAGACAATTACTCAGCTCGACGAACTCAGAGTACAAATTTGGCAAGTTATTCTCAGTACGCAGTTCGTAGAGCTCAGGTCGACGAACTAGAATTCTCAGGTCGACGATCTTGGAACTCAGGTCGATGAATTCTGTTCAGAGGTCGACGATTTCTGTCCCGCTCCAGAATGAGAAGTTTTCTCCCTTCTGTCCTCTACTTTTTATATTAATTAACAGTAATATCATGAGTAATTAAAGTTCATATTCCTTTGAATATAGCCGTTATTGGCAGTATTAATTATGGTATTCATCAGGATAATTACTTGCTTATTTTATTATGGACAGTTGGGGAAAATCATTTATGACAAACATTCCAGCCGTTTGTATTTTCCAGATTAGTCAACAATTAATGCCAGAATTCAAAATTCAAAGGAGAAATTAACTGCATAATATAAAAGAGATTCTCTCTTTTCAGTCGAAACAAGATACAGAGAATAACAGAGAATAATAGAGAACAACATACTCACAGAGCATCACAGAGAAGAAAAAATCAGAGCACTAAAACAGATCCTGATCATTCAGAATTTTCTTCTGTGTGCTGAAAACATTTCTGTTCTTTTCCTTGTCAATCCTGAAATCTGAAGAAGAACATTCATCACAAATCAAGAGTCTTCTTCATCTTCAGAGTCTGGAATCTTCAGAGACATCCATTCAACATCAGTCTACTAGATTCCTGGACATTGACAGAACAAGGCTGAAGACCTACACCCTGAAGCAAAGCTCCAGTCTTCCTAAACCATTAAATATCTCAGGGGGAGCTTTGTCAACATCAAAGATCCACTAGCCTTCTCTGTTGATTAGAGAAAGAGAAGACACCATCACTTCCTCTCACCTTCTGTAAAAGGGTTTTAACTCCCTTTAAAAGTTAACCACTTGGTTGTCAAGTCACCTAATCAAAAGACTTGGTTGGTTTTTGGGCACCTGATCAAAAGTCTAGAGGGTTGTGATATCTCCCTGCAAATAGATATTGTGGTGGCAGTCACCTGATCAAAATCTGCTAGTGGATTCCTACCAGAGTGGTAGAAGAGTGGATGTACTCAGTTGGGGAACCACTATAAAATTCTTGTGATGTCTGGTTGTGCTCATTTTCTGTTTTGTTCTTGCTGTGGCTGTGATAGATAGAATAACTTAGTCTGCTTTTCTTTTCTTTATATATTATTGGTATCACCTACTTTCACTCTGATATAAAAGTTTAAAACAGCCAAAATTTTTAATACTCTATTCACCCCCCCCCCCCTCTAGAGTAAGTTAGATCTAACCCCTTCTTTCAACTTCAAACTTTTCTTCCAGTCCTTCTTAGGAGCATCGCTTCTCTCTTGCTGTTAAGAGATTGAAGGCGCATCTTCAACATCGGTCTTCTTCTTCTTCCCTTCTCATCTCTTCTTCTTCTTGCCTGTGAAGAGTGCTTCACTACCTCCATCAGAGATAGTGACTCCAGCCATCTGCCTAGCCAAACTCTCCTGCAAAGCAAGCAGATTCTCAAGTTCTAGCAGTGATGGCTGAGTGGCCCAGCCTTGAACTGAAATGACAAAGGCCACATACTCCTTTCGCAGACCGCGAATTATGTGCCTCTTCAACTTAGCCTCAGAGATAGGCTCATCGGGATTAAGCGCTGACAGCTCAGCACACAAGCTCTTCATCTTTAAGAAGAACTTGGAGATTGAAAGATGTCCTTGTGTGGCCCTTGCCAACTCATTCTCCAGGAACTGTAGCCGAGCTACATTCTTCCTGTTGAACAACCCATCATGGGAAGTCCAGATATCAGCAGCAGATTCACATCCAATGATGTGATCAAACAGCTCCGGTGAGACAGCACGTTTGAGAGTGAACTCTGCCTTTGCATTAGTCCTCCTCCAAACTCTCATCTGCTCAGCAGTCCCAAAAGCAGCTGTAACTTCTTGCCTGTCGTCACTCGTCACCACCGACGACCTCCCACAACTCCTCGCCCAGAAGAAAACTCTTCATGCTCGACTTCCACTTCTTGAAGTTAGTCGACATTAAGAGTTCAATACCCAGACCTCTTGCATACCCTCCTTCCATAACATCAATTCTGGTCAAGCTTTCAGAAGCACAGAGCACAACAACTTGTTAATCACCACTCAAGTAACTGAACCTCCCTCATGTACCATGTTGAATTTTCTCAAGGTGATCAACCTGATAGCCTAAGCCAAATTAATATCTTCAGAACCATCAAGATCACACCTTGATCATGCGGAAACCGGGAAAGCAAGCTCAATCAACCAGATGCAAACAGAAGGAAACAAGCAGATCTTTATATCAATATCTTCTTTACAGGGCGAGGTATACATGACGAGACATGATTTCGCCAGTACAGAAAAACGGGAAAATTACAAGTAAACAATCCGAGCGGACAGAGTCAGAGACCGCCGAAACCGCCAGTCCGCCGAAACCGCTCGAACTGCTGCTTAGGAGAAGAATAGAACACAGAGTCCGCCGAGACCGCGAGGTCGCGCAGACACACCGTTATTCGCTGAACTGCTACTGACCGCTGCCGAACTGACTAACAGGTCGCCGAAACCGGAGGACACCGTTATTGAACTGAAAGCTGGAGAAGACCGATTAGCCGCAGATGCGATCTGCTGAAACCGCTGGTTGATAACCGCAAGCTGAGCAGAATCCTGACCGAAGTCAACACCAGAAACCTGGCTTCTCTGTGTTAGCCGCACAACCTGCAACAACAACAACAACCGGTTAAGCTTCTCAGACTGCGCGGACTGACAAAACTGAGACCGCAGTTTTTAATCCTCGCACAACTTACTGTTCACTCAGTTACAAATGAGGTGCCAGGGGGGGGGGGGTCCTATTTATAGGCTCGGGTAGGAGTGTGATCACCGCTCTATGAGATAGGCTAACCGCCCCCTGTCCGCAGCTAAACACCAGATCGCGGAGTCCGCATAGATCGCACTCCAATGCCGGACTCGCGATTACTCGCCTAGCCTTGAGACCAAGGCAGAGCGCCAGTCCGCTTCCCAGCGGACACCAACAGCTCGCCAACCATGTAACTGGCGCGAGCTCGGCGGACACGGCCTCAGTCCGCCAGGAACGCGGCCAAGCTCCAACCTTGCACTTGACAGCAACCCACTGCCGGACACAGCCAGTCCGCACAGTCCGCCCAAGTAACAAGCCATCACACAAAGTTGGCGACAACCCAGCTCGCAGGTAAAGAAGGCGGACTACAGCATCAGTCCGCCCACTATGGCGACCTCCAACTCTCGCCGCACGGCTGCCACCAGGACAACACACCTGGGCGCAAGATCTGTCCGCCCAGGCCGTTTCCACCAGATCGCAAGATCTGTCCGCCCTGGCTGCCCGGTCAGCCTGATCAACCGCCAGGAACGCGGCCAAACTCCAACCTTGCACTTGACAGCAACCCACTGCCGGACACAGCCAGTCTGCACAGTCCGCCCAAGTAACAAGCCATCACACCAAGTTGGCGACAACCCAGCTCGCAGGTGAAGAAGGAGGACTACAACATCAGTCTGCCCACTATGGCGACCTCCAACTCTCGCCGCACGGCTACCACCAGGACAACACACCAGGCCGCAAGATCTGTCCGCCCAGGCCGTTTCCACCAGACCGCAAGATCTGTCCTCCCAGGCTGCCCGGTCAGCCTGATCAACCCTCCACTTCCACTTCACAAATTTCAACATATGTGAGTATCTAATTTTTTTTTTAATTATCTAAAATTAACAAAAAAAGTTTCCGAGTTTTGAGGACAGGTTTACGAGAGTTTCATTACTCCGCAACGTTTTAGATATGATACAAAAAACCTTATAAGTATCCGTGCTTCATAGACAATTTTGTCGTTTGAATGGTGGGATGCCAAACTGCGGTAGTAAACCCATGGTGGTGGTTTACCTACTTATGAAAATTTCATGATATTTTTTCTTACCTAAATTTCAATTTCCGCGGTCTTGGCTATCACCAGTACTAAAACTTAGTGGAACTTGGTCTTAGCGATCACCAATGTAGGTATCACCAATGCTAACACATTATTGTAGGAAAACCGGAGCGCCGAGAAGCAGAAATCCGAATGAAAGAAGTAAACAAATGAAAACAGAGTAAGCACACAAACACACAGATTTCAGAGGTTCACCCAAATACCGGGCTACGTCCCCTATCCCTTCTCCTTCTCCCTTCTTGTTATCACCAAAAAAAATACAGATTACAAAAGGTTACAAGGATCTAAACTGATCCTACCTTAACTCAATCTTCTGGACAAGAAACTGTAGAGAATATCCTTCTGTATCGCCTCCAACGAAGACCTCGTATGCGCCTCCAAAAGGTATATCAGCCGTCAGCCGTCGTCCCACCGTATCCCTAAAAAAGACCGGAATACGCCATTAAATAGGCTTCAGCATAACGTCGAACCCGGAATACACCAAAAAACCGTTCGACGTTCGACGATCGTCGAACTCGGCCCGTTCGACGGATCGTCGGCCTGTCCGGTCAGCGGGACCTCCGCCGGGGGCGGCTGCCCCCGGACCCCCGCTGTCGTCGGCGCCAGATATGTCGGAGGGGGATCACACTTCGATTCCTCTAAGCTCACGTGGGCTAACCCGGTGTGAGAAACAAGAGGATCGGAAGTGTTCCACAACCCCAACAATTATGATAACATAAAAAATCATTTTAAAGTAATTTAAGAAACTAATATTGTTTTGATAATTACATGAGTATTTTCATTTTGAGTAATTAAATAATTATTTGCTATGGGTAATCACTTTCATTTATTTTACCATACATTGGTTGAGGTGTTGTCGTGTGACTTTGAGATCATTGGTTTGATCGAGTCCTGGAAGCAGCCTCTTGCAAAAATGCACGGTAAGGTTTGCCTATATTTACCCTTGTGGTGAGACCCTTCTTTGGAGCCTCCGTGCGTCGGGATGCTTTTGTGCACCGGGCAGCCCCTTATTAGCTAAATAGTGCCACATGGCTTGGAAACAAAATATTGAATATTATGATCTCCACAAGCACTTTATATACCCAGCACAAAATATCGCCCTTGTCCAAATCTGCCCCAGGTTTCCCAAACCATTTTCTAAATTATTTTCTTAAAATTATTTATTTCTGCATTTCTACAGCATACAGTACGTGCTGTCAATGATCGACAACTGTATACAATATGGGAAGTTGCTGATGTTAAAATTAGGGACTTCGATTCGGATGCGGACGACTGAGCCTTCAAAAATCGCCTTGCATAAAAAGGCAAAAATATTCTCCTTATACGACCCCAGATCTTTTCCCATCAAACTGTAGGCTGAAACCCATCCTCTGCCAGTGGGTTGTGTAATTGAGAACAGCTATATGTTGTTTTTATGTTCTTATTGGAACCTACAGCCCAAAGAGGTTTTTGGGTGTTTACTGGGTTGGGTTTTGTTCTGTTTTATGTAAGATCTAAACCGAACCAAGTTATACACTCAAAATCGAACCCAATCGGTTTGGTTTGGTTTGATTTTTTACATTTGCTTCGAAGGTTTTTTATGTTTTTATGTGCATGAGTTCTATCAGATTTTAAACTATAAGTACAATATTTAAATTAACCAGTGCACAAAAATTTTTTGAACTATTCAAAATGGAGTTGACAGAACTAAAAAAAGTTATTAAACTAGTAATATGAGATTTTTGGCACTTAACACCCTCCAATTGGGGGTGTTTGACACATTGCACCTTAGGATTTAGAATTTGACACTTTGCACCCTCGAAACATGACATTGCACTCTAGCTGATATTTATTCATTTATTATTCTTTTATAATTCGAAATTAGAAGGGTCTTTTGGTCATTATTTCCTTAGGCAAAATTTTTATTTGCAGACCCCATACAAATTGAGCGGAAAATTCACTATTTCGTGAGCCAATCTTCATTCGCAGGCCACCCTTTGCTGTCTAAGTCAATATCGAATATTTGCAGGCTTTTTGCTTAGTCGTTCTAGGCTGTTATTTGCAGGCCAACCCTTGATCAAAATAAGTCGAGGTCGTTCGGATGTTTCGAGCAATTTTTAGAGCAGTGTTTCGAGCAATTTTTATTGTTAGCAATTTAAATTTTAATGAGTTGGCAATTTTAGAGCAATGTTTTGAAGACCCGTGAAATTTGAATTTTTTTTGTAATGAATGTGGGGAAGACGAGATTCGTCGTTTGGAATGTGGGGAATGGAGCTCGAGCATGCAGAGAGATTTTGTCCTACACCCTGCTCGATTAAATCCCTGTGCTTTGGTTATTTTTCGCTCCCAAAAATGTGTCCCACGCACTACATTTTGGAGAATACGGAAGAGCCTAGCAGCTTAAACAAGCAGGACTACAAGTACACCTGCAGCCACCTGAAGTATATAATCTTATTTGTTTCAAACGTAAGGAACTGAGATTAAGAAAATAGATAACTGTGACACCACAAGTATATCTGCAGTCACCTGAAATATTTGTTTACATAAAGTGTTTAATAACCTCTAATCAAATATGAATATAACTTGTGCCAAACCTAAGGCACAACTATAAACAAAATACATAATGGACAGCTTTACTAATGCAGCTCGCACTGCAACACGTCAAACCTGATTTCACTTGGGATGTACTTTACATTTACAATACAACCAAATATTGATTTACATAAAATTCATCAGTGCAACAGGACCATATCACACTTAGAAATGGACTCGAAAAAATGTCAGTTAGACCACACTATCTAATACCAAGATACATAGTAATTGCAGAGAAGGCATTGTCTTTCAGGATAATTAAAAGCCCAAAACATGGAAAATGCTACGTAAAGACTTAACTTTACTGATAAATGGATCCATTAAATGCTATGCAATAGCAACACATTCTCGAGCAATCGCAACAATTGATCCATTAAAGATATGTGACAAATGGAAACAAACGATCATCTAAAATTGCAAAAAAACCTCAAAATCATAAATTGAGTACTCTAATTAACAACCACAGTTGCATATAAAAACCCCCAAAATCATAAATTGACAACTACCACTTGCACTCCAAATTAATCGTTGAAGTCTTCAAACCCTGCCAAAAACACATAAAATTTAGGATTTTTATGTAACTACTTCTAGCTATGCATGTAACTACTTCTAGCTACACCATCAACAAACTGATTTTTTGCACAGACAATTTCTAAATTTTTTGATAATTTGCAGATAAAAAGAGTCAAAATATAAGTTTTATGAGAAATATTCACAGAACCTAGGTTTTGTGAAGGAAATTTTAGCTAAAGCTTTTTTCTATCTAACCGTTAATGAACCTTATAAAGAAGCTATCAAGCTCTACTTACATACTAATCCACAAGATCGCATATTATATAAAATTTTTATATCTATGAAACATGCTTATTTAAAGAATGAACATGAAATTAAAAATAGGCGAAATTGCTCCAGCATTTACTTTGCTAGTAGATAACAATAATAATATTAGTTTATCAGATTTAATAGGCAAATTTGTAATATTATATTTTTATGCTAAGGATGATATGCCTGGTTGATTACCTAGATTCGGGAGAGAGCACGCCGGCAGAGAACTCGCCTGAAGTTTGATGTCTTCCGGGAGAGAGGCCGCCGGAGAAGTCGCCGCCGCTTTGTCGTTCGAAAGAGAGCACGCCGGGAGAAGCACAAGTCCTGCGGTGAAATGGAATATGAGATCGAAATAAAGAGAGGGTTAAGTTTTAGGTTATAATCATACCGAATTACCTAAAATACCCCTCTTATACTTCAAAAATAAATAAAATAAATTTTAAAATAAACCTGAAAAACAATTGAGGGTGCAAAGTGCTTTCAAGTTTCGAGGGTGTAAAGTGCCAAATTCTAAATCCTAGGGTGCAATGTGTCAAACACCCCCAATTTGGGGGTGTTAAGTGCCAAAAATCCTAATATGAGATATCCCAAAGCATTTACTTATAGTTGAAAGAGAAACATTCTATAGAAGTTGCGGCCAACTCAACGCCCCGGTCAGACCTGATTAAATTCGATCGTCTTAGCTCACGGAGTAGTCGAGCGAGCACATAGTCATAGAAAGAGAGGCAATGCACACGATGTTTTTGACGTAAAAAAATTCCTCAGTCGAGTAAAAAATCACGAGACCGGATCTGTTCCAGTCGAACTCCCCTATTTGGTTCCGGTTACAGCTTGCTTGTAGAATTGAGTGTGACAGGCCTCTCCTCGTTACACTTTGGAGGTGAGAAAAATTTTTAGGCACTCAGTGGGTAACAAGCTGCTCCACGCGAGGCTTAGATTTCACTATCTTATAGCCATGGCGGGCACTCTTGAGCGCTGTGTAGGAGAAGATCATGACCCCGAAACGCGTAGAATGATGCTGGAGTAGACTTGCTGGGAGCTGCACATGAGCGGAGGCTTCTTCTCGCAGAAGGGAGAATTTCCTATTCGCGGCTCTCTTGAAGACTTGAACGAATTCCCGGTGGAAAAGTGGTGGCTCGCAGGAGAAATCCAGCAGAGCTCTGGCCTGAGGAAGAGGAAAGCAAGGAAGAGAAAGATGAGATATGAGAAAGCCCGTGAGCCTTTTTATAGCCTCCAGGAGGTGGTTATGGCAGTTATGCGGCTATTCGAACACCGTAACCACCCACATTACTCGGCGCAGACCATGCTTTGCATAGTTTATAGCGTATTATATTCACATATTTTTTTTTTACTAAATGCAACACCCACTAAAATTATGGCTCCCCCACTACCCGCGGCGGTTATGCGGGTGATTACCAGCGCAACGGATGGTCCCGATCACGGGAGATCGACTAGATGTCGGTGGAAGGGCGCGGCGATGAGGACGGCGAGGACGCCGCCCCAGGGAGGGCGAGGGCTGCGGCCGGCCACCACCTCATGGGTGGCCAACCCTTTGTTGGGTTTGACGTTCCCTCACATGACCCGTGACGCTCAGCTACTTATTTAAGAAATTAAGTTGCGCCCTTTCCAACAGTCCGAGCTTTTGGAACAGTTGGGTATGCGCTTGATCCTTCAATTGGTATCAGAGCAGGTACAGGTTCGAGACTGGGGGGGGGGGCAATATTTATCCCGATTTTTCCCTCTGAGCGTGGGTTCAATCCGTGTCCATGTGGTAACTCCTCCTCTGAGCCGTGGTAAACCATGGATATGTGGTAACCCCACCTCTGAGCCTTGTGGGCCATGGGATAACTCCTCCTCTGAGCCATGACAAACCGTGGACATGTGGTAACTGAAAGTCCACCTAGTGTCAACTACCTTCACCTATGGGGGGGGGATAGGTGACTTGCAGCGTATTTGCGGAATTAAAAGTGTACCTGCAGATTCAAAACAAAACACACAGCACAGAAAACAACACAGGCAATTTATAGTGGTTCCCCGATTTGGGTACGTCCACTTTCCCCCTTCGACCTATCTCCCAATCCAGGGACGACTCGGTCACTTCACCAACAGGATTGAAATCCAATCCTTGCACTATCGGAGGGAACCCTTCCACACGTAGGAGTCAACACTCCCACAACACGGGTTGCACCCAACCCTACAACTAGGAACCAAATGTTCATTTACAATGAAAAAGAAATTAGAGTGTATAAGAAATACAAACAACTTGAAGATCTAGGTGTCCCTTTTCGTTAGACTACTTGTTCTTGTAGGCAACGAAAAGTCCACAACCCTAGATCTTTCTTGGAGAGAATCTCCCCGAGACCGGCGGCGGCGACGAGCGGCGGCTAGGCTCTCGGTGTTGGCGGCGGTAACTGAAAACAGCAACAAAGCACTGGAGATTCAATCTTCTTAGCGAAGTCGGCAAGGTCTTCCAACGGTCACACTAGGATCGATCGTCTCGATCGATTTGGACGGGGATGGATTTCCCTATCTCAAATCAAGAGACAAAAGATCTCTGGTTAGACGCGTGAGACGCTGTGCAAGACTTGGCTTCTATCACCGGGGATCTGGAGGAGATCGAGATCAGCAACGGTGATCACTGTACGAGCGGCGGCGATGGAGACGAAGCAGGTTCGCGAATTTAGGGTTTGACGGCCGCTGGCTTTCGTATTCTGTATCCGTGAAAATCACTGTACACCAATACTTGTGTATTTATACACTAGGTCATAAAGATGACCGTTGTGGGCCCCACCAAAGCAAAGACCTAAGTCCGGTTCGAAATACCGCTGGAAACCTGGACTGGTCCAGGAAATGTCGGAAATTTGCCCAAGTCAAATTCGACGAGAATCGTATGTGATTCTCGACGAATCGGCGAGAGTCACTTACGATTCTCGCCGAATTCTACTTGGCGAATTCTGGCATCACAGGTTATACAGGCCGGGGAGAATCGGCGGGAATCACATTTGATTCTCGCCGAATCGTCGAGAATGCAAAGTCATTCTCGACGAATCGGCGAGAATCACTTAGTGATTCTCGACGATTCTGCCTTAAGAGGATTTCTGACTGCGTCGAGACAGCCAGCCCAACCTGGCGAGAATCATCTAGTGATTCTCGACGACTCGTCGAGAATCACAAGTGATTCTCGACGACTCGTCGAGAATCACAAGTGATTCTCGACAAATCGGCGAGAATCACTTAGTGATTCTCGACGATTTACACTTAGACGATTCTCGTCTTTCAACCCGTGAGCTGGTCTTTGGCTCATCCTTGCTCCTTGTCTGCTCTTGCTTTATCATAGCCCTGTACTTGAAATTAAGTACACCCCAATAGAGAGAGTACACGTAGGCCAACACACTGATCTGCTCAACGAGGGATTACGTCGCGCAGACCCGTGTATATTGACCCACTACACCCTGACATTGGTGTGTACTTAGCGTGGAATAACTGCAAGCACAACTTAAAAGATTTCATCAAACACACTGTCTATTTACCTTGGCTTGCTCAGGGGCTTCTTCAAATTAGGTACATTGTGGATACAATACCCAACAATCTCCCCCTATTTGAAGAAGCCTAAACCCTACAAGCTAAGGTGAATAGAGCATATAGAAATGAAAATCATAAACTTAAAATTGAGTTGAGAGATATTCATTACCAATTACTTGGGAGCAAACTTGGAGCCACCTTAGCCTTAGCCGAGAGGGTAATCTCCCCCTTTTCGGCTTCTGCAAATCTGGGTCTGGTGCATTTGACACCATGCTCCCCCTCAGTTCTTGCACCTATGCTTACACTTGAGTTCCTGGCAGATGCTCCCCCTAGATGCACGACCCAGGAGCTTCTGGAGTCTTCATTCCTCATAGTTGAGCATTCCCAATTCAGTTTTGAAGAGACTGAACTTGGCCTCATCTAAGGGCTTTGTGAAAATATCTGCAATCTGCTTGTCCGTGGGGACATAGCAGAGAGAGATGTCCTTGTTCTCCACGTGCTCCCGAATGAAGTGGTAGCGCACTTCAATATGCTTCGTTCTGCTGTGCGATACCGGATTGTTGGCAATATCAATTGCACTTGAGGATTCACAGTACATTGGTACTTCCTTGAACTGGAGGTCATAGTCGGCTAACTGGTTTCTTATCCATAGGAGTTGTGCGCAACAGCTGCCAGCCGAGATGTACTCAGACTCTGCAGTGGAGGTTGCTACACAATTCTGCTTCTTGCTGTTCCATGAAATATGCCTTCTTCTGAGGAATTGACACGTCCTAGAGGTGCTTTTCCTGTCATCCCTACTTCCTGCAAAATCAGCATCTGAAAACCCTATTAGCTTGACATCATTGCTTCTCGGGTACCATAAGCCAAGATTAGGGGTACCTTTAAGGTATCTAAGAATTCTCTTTGCAGCGACATAATGAGATTCCTTAGTGTTCACCTGATATCTGGCACAAACACATGTGGAGAACATGATATCCGGTCTACTCGTAGTAAGATAGAGCAGAGATCCAATGATGCTTCTGTATTTGGTTTCATCAAAAGGTTTCCCTTTCTCATCCTTATCCAGAGACATGGTGGATCCCATTGGAGTCCTCATAGAGGTTGCATTCTCCATTCTGAATTTCTTGAGGAGTTCATTTGTGAACTTCGTCTGAGAAATGAAGATTCCTTCCTCAGACTGTTTCACTTGAAGTCCCAAGAAATACTTAAGCTCTCCCATACTGCTCATTTCAAACTTTCCGTGCATAAGTTTGGAAAACTTTTTGCAAAGATTGTTGTCCGTTGAGCCGAATATAATGTCATCAACATAGATTTGCACCAGCAAAATCTTGCCTTTGACTTCCCTGAGAAACAATGTCTTATCTATTTTTCCTCTAGAGAACTTGTTCTCAAGAAGAAAACTAGACAATGTCTCATACCAAGCTCGAGGAGCTTGTTTTAGGCCATATAGCGCTTTATTAAGAAAATATACATGATTAGGATAAGTAGGATTGACAAAACCTGGAGGTTGAGCAACGTATACTTCCTCTTTCAAATCTCCATTCAAGAAAGCCGATTTCACGTCCATCTGATAGATTGTGAATCCTTTGTGAGAGGCATAGGCTAGGAATAGCCGGATTGCCTCGAGCCGTGCAACTGGTGCAAACGTCTGGTCAAAGTCAATCCCCTCCTCCTGTCTGTATCCTTGAGCCACCAGTCTGGCTTTGTTCTTGATGATGACTCCATGTTCATCCAACTTGTTTCTGAAGATCCACTTGGTGCCAATCACATTTTGCGTCTTCGGTCTGGGAACCAACGTCCAAACTTTGCATCTCTCGAATTGATGCAGCTCATCTTGCATGGCCAAAATCCATGATGCGTCTTTGTTCGCTTCGTCGAACTTCTTTGGCTCAACCTGCGACAGAAAGCTAAGATGCAAGATCTCATTAAGAGTACCTCGGCGAGTTCTGACACCGTCTCGGGGATCTCCAATGATTTGATTTCTGGGATGATCCATCACGTGTCTGAGCTCTAGAAGTCTTGCATCAGGAGCTTCGACTACTTCTTGGGCATCTCCTTCTTCTAAAGGATTTGCTTCATTTTGATCTTCAACTTCTCCGATCGGCGTTGATGTGGAGACCTTGATGTATTTTGGAGTTGCATCTTTCTCGGGATCATCCAGTTGTAACTTTTCGAGTCTTGCACCTGCAGTTTCAGGAAGACAACTAGAAGTCTTGCAATTAAGCAAGCTTCCTTCATCAAATACAACATTTATTGATTCCTCTACCACTAGGGTTTTCTTGTTGAAAACTCTATAAGCCCGGCTGTGGCTACTATAGCCTATGAATATGCCTTCGAAGCATTTTTCACCAAACTTAGTACGAGGGTACTTCCCATTATTCAGTACATAACATTTGCAGCCAAAGATCCTCAGATAGGACATGGTTGGTTTCTTGCCTTTCAGTAGCTCATAAGGAGTCTTACGATGGCTCTTGTTGATCAACGCCCGGTTTTGTACATGACAAGCCGTATTGACAGCCTCGGCCCAGAAGTATTCTGGAAGAGAAGCGTCATTCAACATTGTCGTGCACGCCTCAATGAGTGTTCTATTCCTCCTCTCCGCCACTCCATTTTGTTGAGGAGTGCGAGGGGAGGATAACTCATGAAAGATACCAAGTTCTTCACAGAACTCTGTCATAGCCCCAGACTCAAACTCTGTTCCGTGGTCACTTCTGATTTTGACCACTGAGCAGTTAAGTTCGTTCTGTATCTGCTTGACAAAACTGGTGAAGATGTCAAACGTATCAGACTTGCGCTTTAAAAAGAACACCCACGTAAACCGAGAGTGGTCATCTACAATTACTAGCGTATACGACTTCCCTCCTAAGCTATGAACTTGCATTGGACCAAACAGGTCCATATGCAGAAGATAAAGACATCTGGAGGAGTCTTTGTCTGGGATGCCCTTAAAGGTAGCCCGAGTCTGCTTGCCCATCTGACATGCAGGACATGGACTATCTTTAATGCACTTAATAATGGGAGCATCCCTTACTAAGTCTTTGGAAAACAGCATATTAATTGTCTTGTAATTAATATGTGCCAATCTCTTGTGCCATTGTTCACAAAGAGATGCACTGCCTTTTGCAACGAGGCATACTGGGGTAGAAGAATCTAAACTAAGAAAATCTAAACAGAAAATATTTCTGCTCCTAATGCCAGTTAATACAGTTTTCGAAGAATCACATGATATTATCAGGCATTTATCCTTGCAGAACTTAACGTCATACCCTTTATCACATAATTGGCTTACGCTGATCAGGTTATGATTTAATCCTTCAACATAAGCTACGTTAGTGATAGAGAGTATACCATTGGAAATCGTACCGTAACCTCTGGTGACTCCCCGATCAGATCCCCCAAATATGACTTTGGGTCCATTCTCGACTGGAGAGTACTCCCTCAGCAGGCTTCTTGTCCCGGTCATGTGACGGGAGCATCCACTGTCCAAATACCAAATAGGAGTTTTGTTGGCCTTTGGACATTCCTGCAAAACAAAATTAATTTGCCTTAGGAACCCAATCGTACTTGGGTCCTAGATTTTTCGTTAGCATACTCCCCCTTGGTTGGTTAGCTCTACGAGAGGTCGGCCTCGCATTGCCAACATGAGGAGTCTCGATATTACTCAGATTAAACCAACAATCCATGGCAAAGTGACCAATTTTGCCACAGCACCAGCAGTCAAACCTGTTATACTTCCTCTTGGGCGCCTGCTTCACCCTTGAAACGTGGGGTTCAGCCGGGGCTGAAGACCTGGAGGTGGAGGCAACATGATAAGCACAGTCACATGACTTCTTCACCTCTTGGCTTTTCAGAGTAACAGGCTTGGCCTTAGGTGCCTGCTTCCTATTATGGCCGCTAGAGAATTGACCATAATTTCCCAAGTGAATTTCCTCATACGGTGCTTTGAAGACACTCTCACTGAAGTTACGGGGAAAGGTCCACCCATCATACCAGCTCTTCAGATTTGCAACCGAGGGCCTGAAGTGATGGCCATATGTTGACTCAAAGTCATGTTGGTTACAGGGAAAGCTAGGCTTTCTGAACTCAACAGGGCAGAGTGGGGCCTTTCCTTTCTCATCAGCAGAGGCCTTCTTGGCAGCCTTATTCTTCCTCTTGTTCCTGTTTCTCCTGGATGAGGAGCTAGATACCCCTACATGCCCCAAGCCAGCTCCTTTGGCTTGAGCAGAGAAGGTATCAACTAATGGAAGAACAGTTTTGGCATAGAGAAGCTCTTGACGATCTTCCTTTCTGCCTCAAGTAGTTCTTCCAACTTGTCGACTTCCTCCTGCTTAAGATCAAGGAGCTTAAGAGACTCTGAATGCTTTGAAGTCAGGTCCAAGTGCTCCTGTCGGAGGGAGATCAAACTGGTGATCTCTTCCCTCAGGGATACACTCTCACCCTTAAGGAATTTAACTTCCTTTTTCTCAGCCTTCAGTCTCTTTCGACATTTCAGGAAAGTATTGAGCAGAAGCTCATACTTATCGAGGAGCTCAGCTTCAAGGGCAGAAGGGCTATCCTCAAGGTCATCATCCTGAGACTCAGGATCAGAGTCAGAGTCGGAGAGAGGGGTGTGAGCTTTTACCTTCCCAGTAAATGGGGGGCATTCTCCTTCTGAGTCAGAGCGACCCATTAGCCCAAAGTAGGCTTCCTCATCATCGCTGGTGTCTGACGTGTCAGATTCACTCAGCGTCTTTGGCTTCTTTGCGATGTAACTCCTCTCCTTCTTCTTGTCTTTTGAGGACCTGTGCTCCTCTCCCTTTCCCTTTTCCCTCTTGCCTTGATGGCAGTCGGCCACGACGTGTCCTGGCTTGTTGCAACCAAAGCATATAATGTCAGATGAGCGGTGTTTGTTCGGTTTGGAAACATACCTGTCAGAAGAATAGTTCTTCTTCTGATCCCTTGAGGAGGAGCCGTTTCTCTTTCTCTGATTCCTCAGCTTGAGGAACTTCTTGAATTCCCGTGTGATAAGGGATAAATCTTCCTCTGACAATTCTAAGCCAGAGGAGCTTGGCTCAGAGTCTTCCTCTTCATCCCTCTTCCACGCACGGGAAGACGCGGCACCCTTGCCCTTTCTGGATTGAATAGCTTTCAGGGCCACCGTCTTTTCCTTGGCCGCGGCTTTCTCTGCTTCCTCTTCAGCCTTCCTTGTGTTCAACTGAAGCTCATAGGACATGAGCTTCCCGAACAGAATCTGTGGGTCAGTTTCCGCAAGTCTGCCAAACTCGCGGATGGCGCAGATCTTTGTGTCTCATTCCTTAGTGAGGGACCTAAGTAACTTATCATTGAGTTCACCGTCAGTGAACACTCTTCCATATCCTTTGAGTACATTGACGATCTTGAGGAAGTTTTCGAAGGTAACTCCGATCTCCTCCTTTGGCCCTTGCCTGAAGGCCTCATATTTCTGATTGAGGAGGGATCTCCGATCGTCCCTCACTTCATCTGTGCCCTCCATTAGGACAATCAGACAGCTCTAGAGATCCTTGGCTGTCCTGCAGTTGCAGAAGTTCTGCATCATAGAGTCGTCAACTGTGCTTACCAGGATGTTCTGAGCTTTCTTGTCGAGTCCGAACAACACCATTTCGTCCTTGTCCATTTCCGAAAGTTTCTTGGGCACTTTCTTGGTTGAATCAATGGTGGAGGCCTTAGTGGGAATGTAAGGTCCCTCCTCCACTATCATGAAGAGCCGGGGGTCGACTGCTTCCATGTAGAATCTGATTCTTTCCTTCCAGATAGGAAAGTTCAGTCTGGTGCATACTGGGATTTTGCCGGAGTGCTTGAGTCCGTCCATGGAAGATATCGGTCTTCTTCTTGACACTGATGGCAGGATTCTACTCAAGGTGTGAACCTTTTTGATGAGTAACCTCCCTCTGATACCACTTGAAAGCCCACCTAGTGTCAACTACCTTCACCTATGGGGGGGGGGGGGATAGGTGACTTGCAGCGTATTTGCGGAATTAAAAGTGTACCTGCAGATTCAAAACAAAACACACAGCACAGAAAACAACACAGGCAATTTATAGTGGTTCCCCGATTTGGGTACGTCCACTTTCCCCCTTCGACCTATCTCCCAATCCAGGGACGACTCGGTCACTTCACCAACAGGATTGAAATCCAATCCTTGCACTATCGGAGGGAACCCTTCCACACGTAGGAGTCAACACTCCCACAACACGGGTTGCACCCAACCCTACAACTAGGAACCAAATGTTCATTTACAATGAAAAAGAAATTAGAGTGTATAAGAAATACAAACAACTTGAAGATCTAGGTGTCCCTTTTCGTTAGACTACTTGTTCTTGTAGGCAACGAAAAGACCACAACCCTAGATCTTTCTTGGAGAGAATCTCCCCGAGACCGGCGGCGGCGACGAGCGGCGGCTAGGCTCTCGGTGTTGGCGGCGGCAACTGAAAACAGCAGCAAAGCACTGGAGATTCAATCTTCTTAGCGAAGTCGGCAAGGTCTTCCAACGGTCACACTAAGATCGATCGTCTCGATCGATTTGGACGGGGATGGATTTCCCTATCTCAAATCAAGAGATAAAAGATCTCTGGTTAGACGCGTGAGACGCTGTGCAAGACTTGGCTTCTATCACCGGGGATCTGGAGGAGATCGAGATCAGCAACGGTGATCACTGTACGAGCGGCGGCGACGGAGACGAAGCAGGTTCGCGAATTTAGGGTTTGACGGCCGCTGGCTTTCGTATTCTGTATCCGTGAAAATCACTGTACACCAATACTTGTGTATTTATACACTAGGTCATAAAGATGACCGTTGTGGGCCCCACCAAAGCAAAGACCTAAGTCCAGTTCGAAATACCGCTGGAAACCTGGACCGGTCCAGGAAATGTCGGAAATTTGCCCAAGTCAAATTCGACGAGAATCGTATGTGATTCTCGACGAATCGGCGAGAGTCACTTACGATTCTCGCCGAATTCTACTTGGCGAATTCTGGCATCACAGGTTATACAGGCCGGGGAGAATCGGCGGGAATCACATTTGATTCTCGCCGAATCGTCGAGAATGCAAAGTCATTCTCGACGAATCGGCGAGAATCACTTAGTGATTCTCGACGATTCTGCCTTAAGAGGATTTTCTGACTGCGTCGAGACAGCCGGCCCAACCTGGCGAGAATCATCTAGAGATTCTCGACGACTCGTCGAGAATCACAAGTGATTCTCGACGATTTACACTTAGACGATTCTCGTCTTTCAACCCGTGAGCTGGTCTTTGGCCCATCCTTGCTCCTTGTCTGCTCTTGCTTTATCATATACCTGTACTTGAAATTAAGTACACCCCAATAGAGAGAGTACACGTAGGCCAACACACTGATCTGCTCAACGAGAGATTACGTCGCGCAGACCCGTATATATTGACCCACTGCACCCTGACATTGGTGTGTACTTAGCATGGAATAACTGCAAGCACAACTTAAAAGATTTCATCAAACACACTGTCTATTTACCTTGGCTTGCTCAGGGGCTTCTTCAAATCAGGTACATTGTGGATACAGTACCCAACAGTAACCCCACCTCTGAGCTGACGAATTGTGCTAGACGCCGGGGGGGGGGGGATTGTTTGGTTCGGTATTCCCTCACATGACCCATGACGCTCAGCTACTTATTTAATAAATTAAGTTGCGCCCTTTCCAATAGTCCGGGTTTTTGGAACAGTTGGGTATGCGCTTGATCCTTCAACCTTGGCGACGATGGCAGGCTCCGGTGCGGAACCGGCCAGGGGCGTGGCTGGTTTGCCGGAGCCGAAAGGGCCGACCGGACACACCCAAACGGGACGCCAGGCACCGACCACCAGCCCGACATCGTCCGGCCGGAGCCGGCCTGAGGGGGAGTGGGGGGTCGAGCATGCCTGATCGGAGGGCGGGGTGCGACCGACCGCGACCCGCACCTTTCGCGGAGGCCGCATGTTGGAACACCCTATTACTAATTTGGGTCAGGATCACTATGTCAATAGGATACTTGTTTTGACCTTGTTGTATAGAGAAAAAGTCAACTAGTTTGGTCTAAGGCTTAGGATTTAGGATTAAAGATTTCCCCAAAACCTCCTAGTTCAGATGCAGAAGCCAAGAAGAAGAATTGAAGTTGTCGTCGAGCTCTGATCGACGATGCGTCGAACTCAATTCGACTATCTATGAGCTCAGGCTGACAAAGCGTCGACCTCAGTTCGACGATCTCTGAGCTCAGTTCAACGATAGTTGAGCTCAGATCGACGATTTCTGTTCAAGTCAATTTCCAATTTCTCTTAGCTCAGTTCAACGATAGTTGAGCTCAGATCGACGATTTCATTTTGAGATCGAGACTAATTATTCTAGTGACTAAAATTTCCAATAATGTACATGAAGTACCATTTTCAGGCAAGATATCATTCCACAAATTTTATATGATATTTAAAATAAGGATTTAACTCATCTTCCAAAACATCTAAATTTTTCAGTAAGGTTTTATCGCAAAATTCCTATTTCATTTTAACCCTTGAAAATACATTTAAAGAAATATAAAAGACTATATTGCTTCCAAAAATCCAGAGAAAATTCCAGTATGATTCTAATGGCATATAAATGATTTGGGCCAAATTTCATAATTTATTTATCAGTAAATAGTCTTAATTAAATTATTGAATAATTTCCATATTTAACAAGCTTGTGAAGTAAGTACCTCAATTATGTATCCAAAAATCTTCATAAAATTTATATATGTATATAATGATTCAAAACTTCTTCTACCAAACTTTCATAATTTATTTATCAGTAAATAGTCTTAAATAAATTATTGAATAATTTCCTTATTTAACAAGCTTGTGAAGTAAGTACCTCAAATATGTATCCAAAAATTTTCATAAAATTTATATATTCATATAATGATTCAAAACTTCCTCTGCCAAACTTTCATGACCTCCCAAGGGTTAGAGGGACCATAATCTTCAATTTATTAAATTGAGGTATCTCTTGTGTTACACAGGAAGTACTATAACTATTGTCCCAAAATTCCCAATTAAATTACCAGAGTCTCATAATATCCTTATGACCAAACTACCAAAATTGAACCTTAGTTTGAGGAGTTTAGATAGCCCATTTCAACCCTACAATGTTTGTGCCCTAAACTAGGGTTAGGGTTTTGTGGGTCCCAAAATCTCCAAAACACCCTAAGATTTTAACCAAAGGGTTATAGTTACCCTAATATCCTCCCTACAAAATTTCATAGTCATACAAGGTGTTTTGGCCACATGCCCTTCACAACCCTCAAAACCCTCTATTTAGGGTTTGAGCTTGGATCCTAGGGTAAATCAACCCTAAACCACCCCATTTTCCCTAAGGGGGTGATAATGATCATACCAAACCAGTGGTAAAAGTATCAGCCTCTGCTGAGGTGAGTTGACCACACAAAACCTCAAGTACACTTTTACTTAAAAACCTTCTTTTAAGGTAGAACTAGGGATTGATCATTCCCTGACCAAAACACCTTCAAATGAGGTGAAATTAATACCAGAGCCCTAAGATGCCCTATAAGACCACCCACCAAAATTTGGGGGAGTTTTGAGATGTTTGTGATACCCAAATAATTTATTCATGGATTATTAAATTTTTCTAAAAACTATAGAAAACTGTTCTCCAAAAATTCTAATTTTTGGATATGTCCTAGATATCGATAATAATAGCCCATACCCCAAATTTCAAGTCATTTGGAGGTTTGGTTTGGAATGGGCATCAAATTCATTCTCTGGTCGGCCCTATGTATAGATCTCACCAAAATGAGTGCTGTGATCTACCCAGGACTTCAAATTGACTCAAATCAATTTTAAAATAAAGTAGACTCATAGATCTACAATGTTCATGTTAACAGTTTTTCCTGATCTATCCTCTAAGTATTTGTTCCAATTTATTTAATGTAACAGATAATTTCATTCAGAAATTGCTTTAAAGAAATAAAACTAATATTTATGGTACTGTTCATCTTCCTCAACAGCCCGAACAGAGCTTTAAAAACTCATTTTCCTGTAGCTTTTCCGTGAGCTACTGCTGGCCATCCGGCCACTTTCCCGGCCAGCCACCACCACCACCACCTCCGTTGAGGCGAGGGCTACCGTCGGGTGGCGGCACGGCCGCCGGAGTGGCGGTTTCCGGCAAACCCGACCACCATTTTTTTGGAAAAACCATGGAAAACTTCACCCGATCCAGCTCTTTTGAGCCCGATTTTCTCTCCTAATAACTTCTAAGATCTATCCATAGAAGAAGGAGTAGAGGAGGACCTTTTTGGCGGCCTGAATTCGGGAGGATCGCCGGGATGCCATGGCGGTGGCTGGTGGTTGTCGGCCTCTTCAAAAACACCGGAAACTAGCTGGCTCCTTTAGGAAAGTGGTGGGAATTACTCCTTGGACCTCAGTGAAGCTTTTAAAGAGGGAAAGGAGGGGAGTTAGGTGGCTGAATGCACTTTGGCCATTTTTGGCCAAAGTCAAGCTTGGTGGCTTGGTAGGTAGGGTGGTGGAAGCATGACTCCAAGCAGTCAAAGATTTCTGCTGCACTCCCCTTGCCTTGCTGAATTGAATGGGAGGTTGGGGAAGGAGGTGGAAGCCAAAATTTCCAATGGCCATTAATGCCTGTTGAAAGCTTGGCTCGACCATGGCTGGAGGGAGGGAGAGGTGGCTGCCACATGGCATTGACCAGTCAAAATTCTAAAATAAGACTTATAAAAGTCTTAATAAGAGAAAAACGTCCCAATAACACCTTCTGGCCCATTTCCTGAACCGGCCCGGTTCAACTGAACCATCAGCCCAGTCAGAATATTTCTAAGTATAAAGGCATCGAGTGAGCTGAGCTCACTCGACGCTTTTTAGTCTATGGCGTTGAGTGAGCTCAGCTCACTCAACGCCATATAATTGATGTAAAGATGGCGTTGAGTGAGCTGAGCTCACTCAACGCCATTCACCCTATGGCGTTGAGTGAGCTCGGCTCACTCAACGCCATACTGTTAAGGCAAGACGGCGTTGAGTGAGCTGAGCTCACTCAACGCCATTCACTCTATGGCGTTGAGTGAGCTCAGCTCACTCAACGCCATTCACTGAATTGGCAAGACGGCGTTGAGTGAGCTGTGCTCACTCAACGACGTTACCTCTATGGCGTTGAGTGAGCACAACTCACTCAACGACATTTCCTCTATGCCGTTGAGTGAGCTGAGCTCACTCAACGACATTTCCTCCATAGTGTTGAGTGAGCTCAGCTCACTCAACGACATTTCCTCTATGTCGTTGAGTGAGCTGAGCTCACTCAACGAAATTTCCTCTATAGCGTTGAGTGAGCTCAGCTCACTCAACGACATTTCCTCTATGCCGTTGAGTGAGCTGAGCTCACTCAACGACATTTCCTTTATGGCGTTGAGTGAGCTCAGCTCACTCAACGCCATTCACTCTATGGCGTTGAGTGAGCTCAGCTCACTCAACGCCATGCTCTCTATGGTGTTGAGTGAGCTGAGCTCACTCAACGCCATGCCTTATTTGTCCCTTGGAGGTCATTTGACCCCTTAACTAGGGCACTTTGACCACCTTAAGGCTAGAGTTGACTTTGGTCAACTTAGCACCCCCTTTTTTTAGTTGACCCAAATGGGTCCCTGGTGACCCATTGGCCTCTCACTAGGGTTGGGAAGGTATGTGTGGGGTCCACTTTGCTTAGGTAGGGTCAATTAACCCTGGGTAGGCCAGTTTGATCCATTTAGGGTTAGGGTTGACCTTGGTCAATTCAGGCTCTAGGGTTGACCCTGGTGAGTCCTTAGGGCCTTAACATGGGTTAAGAGATCTTGGGGTCATGGTGAGGGCCCCTGGTCACCCTGGAATTTACTATTTGCAGACCATAGTGCCCCTATCCACACCACCAGACCCACTTGACTCTTCTTGGGCTTCCTAGGGTTTTGTCATGACAAAACCACTCTTAGGGGTCTAGTTGGAAATGGGATGTTACAAATCCCAATAAACAAAACAAAGATTTCGTCCCCGAAATCCAGGTTAAGCCTACGGGGACTCCTATCAGGGAGGAAGAAACTTGTAACATCCCATAAGAGTTGAAAGTTTTATGTCACGACCTCATGTTTGTCATGTGAGGTTTAAAGGTGTTTGTCAATTTCAAGACCAAGTAGCCCAACTGGCAAAAATCTAGACCCCAATAAACAAAAGTTTAGCCCATAACCTTGAAATTTCAGTTCTACTAGTTTAAAATAGGAAGGTAATTTGAACATCTTGAGTGGTTGCGAGTAATACCTGACTGAAGAGTTCCGGGTATCTTTGTCGCATCAAGTCCTGGGGCTCCCATGTGTGCTCCTCTCTTCCGTGATTTCTCCACAGGACCTTGACTAACGGAACCCTCTTGTGGCGTAGAACTCGTACCCCCTTGTCGTCAATCCGGACCGGTTCTAGGTGAACTGACCTATCAGATGCTATCGATCCATCTGTGGTTGTAACTTGCTGCTCTGGACGTAGTAGAGCTCTCCTAAGAGAGGATATATGGAACACGTCGTGCAGACTTGCCAGCTCCGGTGGCAGTTCCAGCCTGTATGCCAAGGGACCGATCCGCTCCTGGATCCTATAAGGCCCCATGTACCTTGGGCTGAGCTTCTTCCTCTGTCCGCGTACCCGAGTAACTCCATGCATGGGTCGGATCTTCAAGAACACCTGATCTCCTATTTGGAATTCCACCTGACGGTGTCGAGCGTCGTAATACTTAACCTGCCGGCTCTGTGCTTCCAGCATTCTGTCCCGTATCAATCTTACCTGAGCCTCGGTGTCCTCGACAAACTCCGAACCCAATGCCTTAGGATCCTCGTCCTGTATCCATGACAGAGGAGTCCTGCACTTTCGTCCATACAACGCCTCATAAGGAGCCATTTTAATACTGGACTGGTAGCTGTTATTATACGAGAACTCGATCAGTGGTAATAACTTCTCCCATGGATCACCGCGATCTAATACGCAGAGTCGTAGTAAATCCTCCAAAGTCTGGTTGGTCCGTTCTGTCTGTCCATCTGTCTGGGGATGAAAAGCCGTACTGAAGGTTAGTCGAGTGCCTAAGTAAGTTTGCACTGACCTCCACTCCCTGGATGTAAATCGTCCGTCCCGGTCTGACACAATCGACTTGGGTACACCATGGTAGCGGACGAACTGCTCCACAAATTTCCGGACTAACACCCCCACCGAGTCATCCTTCCTGATTGGAATAAACCTCGCCACCTTCGTCAGTCGGTCGATGATCACCCATATCGAATCGTTCCCTGTCCTGGATCGAGGAAGTCCATGTATAAAGTCCATGGCGATATCATCGAACTTCCATTCTGGTACTGGGAGTGGCTGCAATAATCCTGCAGGGTTTCTGCACTCCGCTTTTACTAATTGGCACGCCTTGCAATGGGTCACGAAGTAGGTGATATCCTTCTTCATGCCGGGCCAGAACATAGTCTTCTTCAGATCTGCAGTCATCTTCGTAATCCCCGGGTATACCGAATATCGACTGCAATGAGCCTCCATTATGATGTCCTCCCGGATCTGGCCTCCCTCTGGTATGTAGACCCGTCCTCTGAAGCATACTAAATCATCCCTCAGTGTGTAATCTCCCGCAGTGCCTGCTTCTAAGGACCGGAATATCGGCTCTAGCTGAGTATCCTACCTTTGTCCATCCTTGACCCGTTCTCGTATGTCATCCGTGGCGATTAATGACGACAGATATTCTCGGTATAACTCAGGGTGATCCTCAGATACCAGGGATACTTGCATCTTATCAAACATCTGTATTAACTCCAAGGCCATCAACGGTGTTCCTACTCCAGCGTTTGCGGTCTTTCGGCTTAATGCATCTGCTACCACATTCGCCTTTCCGGGGTGGTAGTGCATCTCATACTGGTAGTCTGCTAAAAATTCCACCCATCGTCTCTGTCTAATGTTTAGCTCCTTCTGTGTGTCCACATACCTCAGATTTTTATGGTCGGAGTATATGTCGCAGTGGACACCGTACAGATAGTGACGCCAGAATTTTAGTGCAAAAATGACCGCTCCCATCTCTAAGTCATGAACTGGGTAGTTTTGCTCGTGCTTCTTCAGCTGCCGAGAAGCACAAGCTATCACATGGCCATTCTGCATAAGTACTGCCCCCATGCCCTGGTAGGAGGCATCGGTGTAGACCTGGAATCCTTCTTTCCCCGAAGGAAGGGCAAGTATTGGAGCCGAAGTGAGTCGCCCCTTTAGCTCTTGAAAAGCCTCTTCACATCGTGGGGTCCAGATAAAGGGCACCTCCTTCCTTGTCAGAGATGTGAGTGGGAGGGCGATACGAGAGAATCCCTCTACAAATTTCCGGTAGTAACCGGCAAGTCCTAGGAAACTTCGTACATCTGTGTCCGTCTTCAATTGTGTCCAGTCCCGAACCGCTTGGATCTTGGCCGGGTCCACTGCCAACCTAGCACCACTGATGATATGGCCTAGGAAGGCCACCTCCTTCAACCAAAATTGGCATTTGCTGATTTTTGCATAAAGCTTGTGCTCCCGTAGTCTCTCCAGGGTTAGCGTCAGATGTCGTGTGTGCTCCTCCTCTGTTCTTGAGTAAATGAGGATGTCATCGATAAACACGATGACAAACACATCTAAATATTCTTCGAACACCTGATTCATAAGGCTCATAAATGCTGATGACGCATTTGTGAGCCCGAAGGGCATCACTGTAAATTCATATAGCCCATATCTGCTACTGAAAGCAGTCTTCGGAATGTCCTCCTCCTGGATCCTTAGCTGGTAGTAACCAGACCTCAAATCCAATTTGGAAAAGAAATGCGCACCTTCTAGCTGGTCAAACAGCTCATCTATCCTTGACAACGGATATGTGTTTCGGACTGTCAATCAGTTTAGTGCTCGGTAGTCGATGCACAGTCTCAGAGTTCCGTCCTTCTTTTTAACGAATAAGACCGGGGCTCCCCAAGGCGAAGAGCTCGGTCGGACAAATCCAGCCTCCACCAGTTCTTGGAGTTGGCTTCGAAACTCTGTTAATTCCTTCGGGGCCATCCGGTAAGGGCCCTAGCTGCCGGCTTAGCCCCTGGCACCAGCTGTATCCGGAAATCCTGCTCCCGGTGCGGGGGTAGCCCAGGCAGTTTCTCTGGGAATACGTCAGCAAAATCTCGCACCACTGGAATATCTGAGGTGGAGACCTTGGTCTCAGTCATCTCAAATATTACTTCATACACTTCTTCCCCCTGTAAGTGAGCCTTGACGGCTTGTACAGACGACAGTATGAGAGGGGGAATAGATTTAATACCTTCAATGACGAGGTAGGAATCCCCATGTCTTACGGTAACTCTTTTGGACGTGCAGTCAATTTGAGCATGATTCCAGTTCAACAACGTCATCCCTAGGATCAAATCAAAGATTGGCATCTTTATGATCGTCGCTGGAGCTTCAAATATCTTTCCTCCGATCTCTGCCTCCATATCGCAGTGGGCCGAGGTGAACAACTCTGATCCGTTGGGTAGGCGTATCCTCATCATCAGACCCGTGAATCGTTTCACGCCTTCCAATACTTCTATGAAGGCCTCCGATACAAATGAGTGCGAAGCACCCGTATCAAATAGAGTATAAGCGGGTTTGCCGCTGATGAAAACTATTCCTGGGGTTTTGGGAAAAATCAAATGTCTCAGAATTCTAGCTATGGTTTTCTTTCCTAGATTGTCACTTCTATATAAAATTTAAGTTCATGAGGAATAACTTAAACCAAAATTTTCAGACGTACCAGTGATTACTTGCTCCGAGTTTCGGGGCTGAGCCAGATCCAGTGCATAAATCTGCTCCCTCTGCTGCCTACAATCTGCACCCTGGAAACCACGTCCTCGACCACGTCCTCGTCCTCCAAACTGCTGGGCATGTGGGGCAACCTGTGGTGCTGGTAGAGGTGCTTCCCTCATGGGGCAGTTTCTCCGAATATGCCCTATTTGATGGCAGTTGTAGCACTCTGGTGGGGGAAATGCCATGCCCCCGGGTCTTGGTGCCTCCCTCATCTGAAGAGGCTGAGGAGCCATTACCACCGGCTCCCTCGGCTCTCGTCTTATTTCCTGACGAGGTTGGTCTTCTGTTCTTCTTCCTTCTCTCCCATCTGTGATGCGGCCCCGCCGCTGATCATTCCGAGCTCCTCGGCCCTGGTCCTCTGTTGGCCTCTTTCGACCCCGAGTGGTGTGCCAATCGGCCTCGATCCTCTTTGCCATCTCCAAAATCCGGGAGGTAGGCCCGTCGGATACAAACAGAAGGGCCTCCCTCAAGTTCTCTCGTAGACCCTTATAAAACCTTTTTGCGTAGCCCGCCTCGTCTAGTTGGTACGAATCTGCATAGCGAGCCAAGTGGTCGAACTCTCGATGATACTCTACCACCGTCCTGGTACCCTGCTTCAACTGTAAGAACCGTTCCTCCAACTCATCCCTGGCTGATTGTGGAACAAAATATTCCAGGAGAGCGGTCCTGAACTCTTCCCAGGAGATTTCTGTAACCTCCCTATCAGCAAATGTTGTATCCAGCTGCGTCTTCCACCACCTCTTTGCATGGGACTCTAGGCAGGAGACAACCAAGGCCACCTTCTCCTCCCAGGGACATCGTATCCCAGTCAGCATTTCGTACATAATATCTAGCCACTCCTCTGTCCGTACAGCGGATTCTGTCCCCAAGTAAGATGGAGGAGAGAGTCCTCGAAAAATGCTCAGCCAATTGGCCCCCGGGTTCGGCTGCGGAGCCGGAACCTGCTGAGCCCTGAAAGCATCTAGAATGGCCGTCAGCGTTTGACCCATCTCCGAGTGTAAGAATGGAGTGGGGACCGGGGGAGGTGGTGCAACAGTCAGAGTCTGCTGAACTCTGCCTTGTGGTGTTGGCTGCGCTGGGGGCTGCGTAATAGAAGACAATTATAAGAAGTCTCACAGGTTTAACTAAAAGTGGACAATTTTCATGTGATTTCCCATATGGGCCCACCACTGCTTCCGCTGCTTAGTTTGTCCCCAAACTAAACTCGAGCGGGGGTGTCCCAGGGTTAGTGGACTGCTACTTTTCTGATCGAGGTTTCCTCTGATACCACTTGTAAGACCCCCATTTTTTTTCGACACCGGGGTCTTAGGCCCAGAACCGCCGCCTTGCGGTGATACCTTCTCACCCGGGAAGGTCGTCACTACAAGACGCCGGTTCTGCCGGCCGAATCGATCTCTACTGTAGCATAAGTATAGATGCAAGTCCACAGAAATCACATATATAGAAATAAACTCCACGAAGGGAGTGTCCACAGATAGTACATATAATGAAAATCTCGAGCTTATGCCCAGTACATCAAGTCCTCACTACAATTCACTCATCGCGGAAGCAAACTAATACAACTACTATAGTTCGGGACTCACTGTCCCTGCTGTCTGGACTCTAGTGCTAGACTGTCCGATCTCCAAACGTGCCGACCTCCGGGGCTGCTCCTCCATGCTGGGCTCCGTGGTCCCCTAAATGATGTGGTTTGAAAACCGTTAGTCTAAAAGACTAAGTCCTATCGTCCCCCACCCCTTCCCCCATGGCTCCTAAGCACCGAGCGGGGAGAAGGAAAGGGAAGGACATGAAGGCGGAGAATAGTCAAATTCCAGATGGAAGCGGAACTAAACTAACAGTGTACGCATGATAATAATTATACAAAATTAAATAAGTAACCTTAACTTATGCGGGTACACATAAGCTAAAGGATCTTTTGCAGGGCTCCTATCGTATAAAAAGTCCCATACCGATTTATACGATAGGGTGTCGGTTCTATTAGCAGGCTTATAATATTGAAAGAGAACCTTGACTTATAAGCACGCTCACACGAACTTATAGGCCAAGGGGTCGTTTTGCAAGGCCTAATGTATAGAGCGTCCCATACCGCTTATACATTAGGTGTCGGGTTTTATGCAATGGTTATGCTATGAAATACAATTATGCTATGATGTGAACATGCAAGTGCAACTCACCCACTCGACTCTGTGTACACAGACCTTTAGTTCCCCCTTTCAGAGCCGTTACCTCCCAGGATACCTCCGTAGTGGCAGACGGAAGCGGTGGGTTGGGCCTCGCCCACCTCAAAACCAGTATTTGCACTACCGGTCTGACCTATCGTACGCCTCAATGCTTGGTGCACTAAGCGGACGTCTGCGTACTCTTGCCGGCTGGCGCACCAGACTTCTGTTGGCGAAGTGTAAAACCACACTTGCCGAGTCAACGATATTGGTGTCGGTGCAACGAACTCCCCAATATCGAAGACCCACCACCTTATACCTTTTATGAACATGCAATAGTTATGAGTCCAATAAATAACCGAGCCGAATCTTCCCGGACTATCCCGTCCGTCATAATCTACAACCGAGCCGAAGCTCCCCGGACTAACCCGTCCGTCATAATCTACAACCGAGCCGAAGCTCCCCGGACTATCATGTCCGTCATAATCTGTAACCGAGCCGAAGCTCCCCGGACTAACCCGTCCGTCATAATCTACAACCGAGCCGAAGCTCCCCGGACTAACCCGTCCGTCATAATCTACCACCGAGCCGAAGCTCCCCGGACTAACCCGTCCGTCACAATCTACAACCGAGCCGAAGCTCCCCGGACTAACCCGTCCGTCATAATCTGCAACCGAGCCGAAGCTCCCCGGACTATCCCGTCCGTCATAATCTGCAACCGAGCCGAAGCTCCCCGGACTAACCCGTCCGTCATAATCTACAACCGAGCCGAAGCTCCCCGGACCACCATGCCCCCCAGACTATCCCGTCCGTCATAATCTGCAACCGAGCCGAAGCTCCCCGGACTAACCCGTCCGTCATAATCTACAACCGAGCCGAAGCTCCCCGGACCACCATGCCCATTACCTTAACCACTGGCTTATTGCCCGAGTAACCCAAACTATCTCTCGGGACACAGGGGTGTGAGAGTGTGAAATCCCAAGTTTACTATCTACTCCTCAATTTACTTTATGCTTACAACTTAGGTTTTACCCCATTTCATTTTCACATTACAGTACACTATACCTAAGGCGATTTTGACCTTCCACCCTACGGGGAAGACGATCTTTCGTCGATCCCAAACACTACTCAACACTACCGACTCATATCCCACTATTTAACCTAAACTTCTAGGATGACCCATCCACATATACAACATCACAACATCCAGCAAGATGGCTAACTCCAACTATGCCAATTCATTTCCTTTCAACAATTTACTAAATGCAGACCACAAGGTTAAATGCCATGTAAAATGGGGAGTACATCAAATAATCATCCGATACTCTTATAATAATTAATGGAGGTTCATTATGACCTTTAAGCCCTAAATCCAGAGACCCAAAATTTTCCTTATTTATTTAATAATTTATTTAATTATTCTAGTGACTAAAATTTCCAATAATGAACATGAAGTACCATTTTCAGGCAAGATATCATTCCACAAATTTTATATGATATTTAAAATAAGGATTTAACTCATCTTCCAAAACATCTAAATTTTTCAGTAAGGTTTTATCGCAAAATTCCTATTTCATTTTAACCCTTGAAAATACATTTAAAGAAATATAAAAGACTATATTGCTTCCAAAAATCCAGAGAAAATTTCAGTATGATTCTAATGGCATATAAATGATTTGGGCCAAATTTCATAATTTATTTATCAGTAAATAGTCTTAATTAAATTATTGAATAATTTCCATATTTAACAAGCTTGTGAAGTAAGTACCTCAATTATGTATCCAAAAATCTTCATAAAATTTATATATGTATATAATGATTCAAAACTTCTTCTACCAAACTTTCATAATTTATTTATCAGTAAATAGTCTTAAATAAATTATTGAATAATTTCCTTATTTAATAAGCTTGTGAAGTAAGTACCTCAAATATGTATCCAAAAATTTTCATAAAATTTATATATTCATATAATGATTCAAAACTTCCTCTGCCAAACTTTCATGACCTCCCAAGGGTTAGAGGGACCATAATCTTCAATTTATTAAATTGAGGTATCCCTTGTGTTACACAGGAAGTACTATAACTATTGTCCCAAAATTCCCAATTAAATTACCAGAGTCTCATAATATCCTTATGACCAAACTACCAAAATTGAACCTTAGTTTGAGGAGTTTAGATAGCCCATTTCAACCCTACAATGTTTGTGCCCTAAACTAGGGTTAGGGTTTTGTGGGTCCCAAATTCTCCAAAACACCCTAAGATTTTAACCAGAGGGTTATAGTTACCCTAATATCCTCCCTACAAAATTTCATAGTCATACAAGGTGTTTTGGCCACATGCCCTTCACAACCCTCAAAACCCTCTATTTAGGGTTTGAGCTTGGATCCTAGGATAAATCAACCCTAAACCACCCCATTTTCCCTAAGGGGGTGATAATGATCATACCAAACCAGTGGTAAAAGTATCAGCCTCTGCTGAGGTGAGTTGACCACACAAAACCTCAAGTACACTTTTACTTAAAAACCTTCTTTTAAGGTAGAACTAGGGATTGATCATTCCCTGACCCAAACACCTTCAAATGAGGTGAAATTCATACCAGAGCCCTAAGATGCCCTATAAGACCACCCACCAAAATTTGGAAGAGTTTTGAGATGTTTGTGACACCCAAATAATTTATTCATGGATTATTAAATTTTTCTAAAAACTATAGAAAAATGTTCTTCAAAAATTCTAATTTTTGGATATGTCCTATATATAGATAATAATAGCCCATACCCCAAATTTCAAGTCATTTGGAGGTTTGGTTTGGAATGGGCATCAAATTCATTCTCTGGTCGGCCCTATGTATAGATCTCACCAAAATGCGTGTTGTGATCTACCCAGGACTCCAAATTGACTCAAATCAATTTTAAAATAAAGTAAACTCATAGATCTACAATTTTCATGTTAACATATTTTCCTGATCTATCCTCTAAGTATTTTTTCCAATTTATTTAATGTGATAGATAATTTCATTCAGAAATTGCTTTAAAGAAATATAATCTAATATTTATGGTACTGTTCATCTTCCTCAACAGCCCGAACAGAGCTTTAAAAACTCATTTTCCTGTAGCTTTTCCGTGAGCTACTGCTGGCCATCCGGCCACTTTCCCGGCCAGCCACCACCACCACCACCTCCGTTGAGGCGAGGGCTACCGTCGGGTGGCGGCACGGCCGCCGGAGTGGCGGTTTCCGGCGAACCCGACCACCATTTTTTTGGAAAAACCATGGAAAACTTCACCCGATCTAGCTCTTTTGAGCCCGATTTTCTCTCCTGATAACTTCTAAGATCTATCCATAGAAAAAGGAGTAGAGGAGGACCTTTTTGGCGGCCTGAATTCGGGAGGATCGCCGGGATGCCATGGCGGTGGCTGGTGGTTGTCGGCCTCTTCAAAAACACCGGAAACTAGCTGGCTCCTTCAGGAAAGTGGTGGGAATTACTCCTTGGACCTCAGTGAAGCTTTTAAAGAGGGAAAGGAGGGGAGTTAGGTGGCTGAATGCACTTTGCCCATTTTTGGCCAAAGTCAAGCTTGGTGGCTTGGTAGGTAGGGTGGTGGAAGCATGACTCCAACCAGTCAAAGATTTCTGCTGCACTCCACTTGCCTTGCTGAATTGAATGGGAGGTTGGGGAAGGAGGTGGAAGCCAAAATTTCCAATGGCCATTAATGCCTGTTGAAAGCTTGGCTCGGCCATGGCTGGAGGGAGGGAGAGGTGGCTGCCACATGGCATTGACCAGTCAAAATTCTAAAATAAGACTTATAAAAGTCTTAATAAGAGAAAAACGTCCCAATAACACCTTCTGGCCCATTTCCTGAACCGGCCCGGTTCAACTGAACCATTAGCCCAGTCAGAATATTTCTAAGTATAAAGGCGTCGAGTGAGCTGAGCTCACTCGACGCTTTTTAGTCTATGGCGTTGAGTGAGCTCAGCTCACTCAACGCCATATAATTGATGTAAAGATGGCGTTGAGTGAGCTGAGCTCACTCAACGCCATTCACCCTATGGCGTTGAGTGAGCTCGGCTCACTCAACGCCATACTGTTAAGGCAAGACGGCGTTGAGTGAGCTGAGCTCACTCAACGCCATTCACTCTATGGCGTTGAGTGAGCTCAGCTCACTCAATGCCATTCACTGAATTGGCAAGACGGCGTTGAGTGAGCTGTGCTCACTCAACGACGTTACCTCTATGGCGTTGAGTGAGCACAGCTCACTCAACGACATTTCCTCTATGCCGTTGAGTGAGCTGAGCTCACTCGACGACATTTCCTCCATAGCGTTGAGTGAGCTCAGCTCACTCAACGACATTTCCTCTATGCCGTTGAGTGAGCTGAGCTCACTCAATGACATTTCCTCTATGGCGTTGAGTGAGCTTAGCTCACTCAACGACATTTCCTCTATGCCGTTGAGTGAGCTGAGCTCACTCAACGACATTTCCTTTATGGCGTTGAGTGAGCTCAGCTCACTCAACGCCATTCACTCTATGGCGTTGAGTGAGCTCAGCTCACTCAACGCCATGCTCTCTATGGTGTTGAGTGAGCTCAGCTCACTCAACGCCATGCCTTATTTGTCCCTTGGAGGTCATTTGACCCCTTAACTAGGGCACTTTGACCACCTTAAGGCTAGAGTTGACTTTGGTCAACTTAGCCCCCCCTTTTTTTTGGTTGACCCCAATGGGTCCCTGGTGACCCATTGGCCTCTCACTAGGGTTGGGAAGGTATGTGTGGGGTCCACTTTGCTTAGGTAGGGTCAATTAACCCTAGGTAGGCCAGTTTGACCCATTTAGGGTTAGGGTTGACCTTGGTCAATTCAGGCTCTAGGGTTGACCCTGGTGAGTCCTTAGGGCCTTAACATGGGTTAAGAGATCTTGGGGTCATGGTGAGGGCCCCTGGTTACCCTGGAATTTACTATTTGCAGACCATAGTGCCCCTATCCACACCACCAGACCCACTTGACTCTTCTTGGGCTTCCTAGGGTTTTGTCATGACAAAACCACTCTTAGGGGTCTAGTTGGAAATGAGATGTTACATGTAGAGTGCCGATTGAGGAGAATATTGCGGATCCACTGACAAAGCCTCTCGCGCAGAGAAAGCATGATGGTCATACTAGATCAATGGGTATACGAGACCAAAATGATCAACTCTAATGAGAGTATTGTGGGTTGCGTGTAAACATGTATTCTGTTGGCTGTTTATTCATATGATGAATTATGTACCGAAATTTAATTTTACAATTAATGGCAAGTTCTTTTATTATGATTTCTCTATGCGATAGTTAAATGTTAACATAATAAATACCCTTAGAATGTTCGCTTCCATAGGACATCAAGTACGTGACTTGAATGTGAGAGCCTATGATTTATTTGAAGCTTCATTCTTGAAAGGTCCCTGGTCATTGTATCATCATAGAAACTAAGGGTGATGATGATACATGAAGACTAGCACGTGCGTTGACTGATGACCAGTTCTCACAGGTCATGATATTGTGATATCAAGTCATCACGTGGGTATTTGTTAATGAACAAGTTGTACTGGACAGACCCAACGTGAGACTACTTTGTGGATTGTTATCTAAACGTGTCACAAGTAGGTCTCAATTGACAATCGTGTTGTGGTCCTTTGACCTGAAGTCATATCATTAATTAAGTGAGGAAAAGCGTGCTTTGATGCCATCTAAAGTCTTCCTTGAGAAAGGTTGATGATAAGGGTGGTTGTTGGGAACGTTACGAATCATTTGGGTGTTTGTGTATGAGCAGATATGGGATTTGTCCTCCTATATGACAGGAGTTGCATCCATGGGCCCCTTGATGGAACTGGACTGAGAAATGCATGAACATGCTTGGTTGAGTCAATATGTGATATTGGACTCACCATTCTCTGGAAGTCCATTCTAGATCAAGAAACTTGGATTGAGCTATTATGAGGGTGACAGGGTCCATGTCTCTAGTTCTTTCCAGATGTAAGGGACAAAGGGACAAAGACAATGCTGGAACATTGTTCATATAGGCTTTTGAGTTATGGACTCTTATTGCGTGGGTAACAGTGATGCATTGCTAGATGCCGCTCATTGTTTGTGAGGTTTTTGGTTAGATACTTTCAAGATCAAGTGGGAGACTGTTGGAGTTACCATGGTGATCTAGAAGTGGTCAAACATGTAATCTCACTGCCAACGCGATATGAGTCTGCAGGGTCGCACATAAGAGCATGTGGAGAAGTTGGAAGATTGACTGTGTTGGTAAAGGTTACCAATCACCACACAGAATGGGGTAGGGAAAACGTTGCCAAAGGAGGTTCATCGACTAAGGCAAATTCGTCGAGAGTCGTCGAGTATGACTCGCCGACTAAGGCAAATTCGTCGAGAGTCGTCGAGTATGACTCGCCGACTAAGGCAAATTCGTCGAGAGTCGTCGAGTATGACTCGCCGACTAAGGCCTCGATTCTCGATGATTCTACAGATGATTCTCGTTGATTCTGTCTGCTGATTCTCGCCGAATCTGGATCTGATTCTCGCCGAATCTGGATCTGATTCTCACCGAACCTGGAGCTCATTCTCGCCAAATGATTCTGAAACCCTATGCTGTGTGGTCTGCGGATAGCGATACTCTTAGGTCTGTTTATAACTTTGGTATAAATTAGGACTTAGGGTTTTGGGATTTGTGTGAGTGAGTTCTCTTGCGGCTGGATCTAACCTGACGAAAGTGTTTCGCCGTTCTGCCGATCCGCCGATTCCCGAACCCCGCCGGACGGAAGCGTTCCGCCGCCTCGCCCATTCCGCCGACGGAAGTGTTCCGCCGATGGAAGTGTTCCGCCGACAGAAGTGTTTTGCCTCCGCCGATCGCTCTCTTTGTCGGCCTCCTCTCCCACGATAGTCGCCGGTGCTTGCTATTCCTGGCGCGGACCTAGCAGTCCGTGGAAGTGCAAGGTGCAGTCGATCTCCTTCCCGATCTTTCGTGTGACGAAGCTAGGTGTTCTCCGGCTCGTGTGGATTTCTGCAGAGACGTAGATGCTATTCTACGTGGAGCTCGCTGCCGACAAGAACTCATACATTGGAGCATCTTCGTTGAGTTGTGACTCAATGCCGCCAAGGTAATTTTACATAGTTATTTCTTAACTTCTTGATTCAACATTCATGGCCCGATTCCAAATCTCTTTTGGGTTGTTCTTGATTTTATTACTTTCGCTGCGTGCACAAGTGTTGTGCCACCCTCCTAGAAAACCCAACAGACTTCTCTAGATTCACATGAGTGTTCTTTCTGAGGAAAAAGTCTGATAACTTCAAGTGTTTGACAGAGTTTCTCAAATGTATACAGATTGAGTTCAATACTCACATAGCCCTGATCAGAAGTGATCATGGGACAGAGTTTGATTCTCTTCTTATGCAAGAGTTCTGTCAGAGAGAAGGGATCAGGCACACTTTCTCAGCTACTAGAACTCCTCAATAGAATGGGGTTGCTGAAAGGAAGAATAGAACCCTTATTGAATCTGCCACAACATTGTTGACAGATGCTCACCTTCCTCTATCCTTTTGGGCAGAGGCTATGAACACTTCAGACTATGTTTTGAATAGGAGTTTGATACATAAGCTAAAGGGCAAGACTCCCTATGAATTACTCAAAGTGAAGAAACCTAAAGTTGATTATCTTAGGATTTTTGGTTGTATCTGCTACATTCATAACAATAACAAGAAATACCTAGCAAAATTTGAAGCCAAAGCTGATGAAGGAGTGTTTCTGGGATACTCCATGATCAGTAAGTCCTATAGGGTTTTTAATAAATCATCTCATAAAATTGAAGAGACTGTGCATGTTTCTTTTGATGAAACTAACATGTCTTACAAGGAGAAGAGCACTTCTACCATGGACCCTTTGCAGGTACATTCTATATCAGAAAATTTGGACAGGCTACATATCATTGAACAAGATCCATCACCTTCATCCATTCAACAAGAAGCTGAAAGCAGTGAAAATGAAGATGACAGTCAGATCTTATCAAGCCATGGTGACAATCTAAATGAAGAGCCAGTTGTTGTTCCACAAAAGGAAACAACAACACAGGTTGGTGAACAATCAACACCCATTGTTTATTTAGTAACATCAAGAGATCATCCAATCTCCCAAGTGATAGAAGACATCTCAGCTGGTGTGCAAACCAGAAACTAATTCAATCAAAATCTGATGCACACTTGCTTTCTTTCTCAAATTGAACCTCAATCCATACAAGATGCAGAACAAGATCCAAACTGGATCATTGCAATGCAAGAGGAATTAAATTAATTTTAAAGAAACAAAGTTTGGGAGCTAGTGCCAAAGCCAAAGAATCATCTCATTGTTGGAACAAAATGGGTATTTAGGAATGAGCTAGATGATCAAGGAGTTATAGTGAGAAATAAAGCAAGGCTGGTTGCTCAAGGATACTCTCAAGAAGAAGGCATAGACTATGGCCAAACCTTTACACCAGTTGCAAGGTTGGAGGCCATAAGAATCTTCCTGGCATATACAGCTCACAAGAAGTTCAAGATTTATCAAATGGATGTCAAAAGTGCATTCCTCAATGGTGACATCAAGGAAGAGGAAACATGTCGGTTTCAGTCGCTGTTTTAGCAGCAATGAAGCTCGATACTGGGTTTGACATTGATATGGATTCGTTTGAAGGAACTGATCAAATGTTCAAGGATATTTTGGAACTGTTTAAGGAGAAACAACTTGTGAACATCATGTCAACCAGAATCAAACTAGGAGCAGATGAAATTAAAGAGTGGGTCTATACTGCCCACAATCTGGATCAACATACAGTCATTGACACCATCTCAGGAACTCAGGTATCCCTAACCCCGACTATTCTTACAAAAATTTTTGGGTTAAGTAATGGACATGATAGCATAGACCTATCAGGGGTAGAATTTACTGAAATGTTGGATAGAATGGGACACAATTCTGAAAACCGTAATAAGCTGTTAAAGAAAAATCTGTCTGTGGAGTATAGATTTTTAGCAGACATTATAGGAAAAGTGTTGTTAGCCAAACATTCAGCTCATGACACAATATCAAGACATCAGTTCTGCATAATGGCTGCCATAGTAGATAAGAAGCACTTGGATTGGGGAGCCATCTTCTTTGATTTGATCAAGAAGAAAATCAATAAAAATTTTGTGAATTTTGGAAGAATTCTGGGCCTATTCCTGCAAAATAGGTGCCCTCAGCTGTTAGTGTCAAATGGAATGCATATCAATGCTTCAAAGAGACTTTCCTCTTCTCTCTTTAGCAAATGGGAGAGGCAGATTGTCAAACCAAGTAGGGGTCCTGCAGCACAAACTTCTTCAGGAACAAGGACTGTTTCAGTCACTCTTCCACAATCCTCTGCCCCAGCAGAAGTGTTGCCATCCACCTCAATTTCCTCTCCTCTATATTCACAACCAGTTAAATCTTCTCCTCCTTCTCCTCATCCTGTAGTTTCTTCAACTCCTCTAGCCACTTTCCAAGAAAATTTCCAATCTCTACCTTTCTTCTCCTCCATTGACTTAGAATCATCCTCCCATCTTCCATCCTTCAATCTTCTAGATGATTCATTCATGGATGATTCCCCCTCTTCACCTCCAGACTTCCCATCCACCTCAACATCATTCCAACAAATGCTTCATGACATCATCTCTCAACCATCTTTTTCACCTACCATCTCCTCATTTCTACCACCAGTCACCATCCCAGCTCCATCTATTACATCCATCCCCACCTCTCAACCCTCCATACCACTTCACTCAGCATTCATTCCATCCATCTCTGCAGCACACCCCTCTACCTCTACTCAAGTTAATCTTGAGCAAGTAGATCTTCTTCCTCTGGCAGATAGACTGTATGAGTTGTTGGCCCCCAAGCTAACACTCTTACTAGATTCAACCTTGGCTCCCTTAGTCAAGAATCTGACTGATTTATCTATTATACTCTTTTCTTTCTTCTCCCTTCCGGCCACCCCTTCTTCTGGGGGCCTAGATTCAATTTTCCCTGACGCTAGGCAGGGGGAGATGCCTTATGAAGAAGTGCTGCCTTCAGAGAAATTTGCTTCAGCAATGCAGATTTCAGAGAGTCCAGCTTCAGAACAAGTTTCAGTTCCATCTTCAGCTCCAGCTCCAACCATCAGTTCCACAGTAGATATACATTCCTTATTATCTTTATTTGATTCAACTTATAGATGTTGTCTTCCAGCACCTCTCCCTGCTGAAGATTTAACCAGGGCTATTGTTCCCCTCTCCTGCTGTGATCCAACCCTGATAGAGTTGTATATAAATTCTGTTAAATCTGTGGAGAGTGATTCTGTGGTTCTTGAGTCTGCTGCTGCTGCTGATGTTGATTCTTCAGAGGCTATTGAAGAACCAGTTTGTTCAGTTACTGAGACTACTGCTTCAGTTGGTGTTCCTGTTGTTACTGTTGTTCCTGCTATTTCAACTCCTATTTCTAGTGCTGTTGTTGTTATTTCTTCTACTGCTCCTTCTGCTTCTGCTCTTGTTTCCTCCACCAAAGCAGCTTATAAGGAAATAGATGACTTATATGATGAGCCTCAGAGTTCTGATGAGGATGATGAATTCAGGACTGACTCAGATGATTCCTCTGTAACTATTGCAACAAAGAGGAAAGCCAGAAGCAAGGCTATGAAAAGGGTTCAATTGACCAAAGCTACAACTGATCATGACATACCATATTACATTCTGCACAATTGTCCTATTACTGAGCATTGGATGCAATATTCTAAGAACCAATTGAAAGCAATGAAGAAGAAAAGAAAGTATGACAAAGGAACTTCTCACCTCAATCCTCCTCCTCCTCCTCCTTCTCCAAGCACAGGATCTGGTGGAGACTAAGTTCCTCAAGCTTTTAACATTTCTCAACCCCAGCAGACCTATCAAGGAAGATCTCAATCCAGAGGTTATCAGCAAAGAGGAAATCAGCCTAGAGAAAGACAGTATAGAGGAAATCAAACAAACTATCAAGTTTATTCAAGAGGACAGCCCAGACAGCAACCTTTTCAAAGGAAAGGACAAGGCCCAATTGACTCAACTACGTGTCCCTTTCCTTACAAGCTCAAAGAAAGTTTTCACTCAAAATCTCCTCCTACTGACACCATGAACAGGTATGAGCCACCAGTACCTTTTGAAGATCCAGAGAACAATCCAGCTTCCTGGATAGCCAGACTTAAAGAAATGGATGCTCTAGATCAAATTAAGAAAGCAAAAGAGAAGGGTCAAGACACATCCAATATATCTACTCTATCAGAACAAAGAAGACAGGAACGTGAAAGATACAGCTCCAAGAGATTCTTCAATACTGAGGAATACATGCAGCTACATCCAGAAGCTTTAGTTCCTAGGAGCAAAATCCAAAGGACTCTTGGTGCTGCTGATAATTTTAGATCAAAGAAAGATTCAAAAAATCCAAACAGAGAAATCATTTTCAGGAAAAGAACTGATGACAAGCATTAATCTGAATGTAAGCTGAAAACTATATTATATCTCTGCTGAACTATTTTTTTTGCTGTGATATAATCATATCTGTGGTTCTGCAATGTTGTTTCTGTATTTCTGTTGATTATTGTTTTCTATAACTCTTGTAAATAATAATCCTAACCCAAATAGGGGGAGATTGTTAGAACACCCTATTACTAATTTGGGTCAGGATCACTATGTTAATAGGATTATTGCTTTGACCGTATTGTATAGAGAAAAGGTCAACTAGTTAGGTCTAAGGCTTAGGACTTAGGATTGAAGATTTCCCCAAGACCTCCTAGTTCAGATGCAAAAGACAAGAAGAAGAATTGAAGTTGTCATCGAGCTCTGATCGACGAAGTATCGAACTCAGTTCGACTATCTGTGTGCTCAGACTGACAAAGCGTCGACCTCAGTTCGACGATCTCTGAGCTTAGTTCAACGATAGTTGAGCTCAGATCGACGATTTCTGTCCAAGTCAATTTCCAATTTCTCTGAGCTCGGTTCAACGATAGTTGAGCTCAGATCGACGATTTCATTTTGAGATCGACGATTTCTGGGTTTTTGTCAGCTTGTTAAGGATTTCAAATCAGAGCATTTATTGCAGAAGATTTCTAGCCGTTATAATGAATCTGGAGCAAGTTTCAAGGAAATAAAGAAGGAATGTACTTAGGTTATTTCCTCCAGAGACAGTTGACAATTAAGGAAAACATTTATGACTTTGCTAATGGCTATTATCAACATTTGACGACTAGAGTTATTATTATCATCATTCAGAGAGAACAAAAATTTACAGCAATACACAACAGTATACATAGAGAGACACACACAGAGAGAAAAGAGAAGATCAATAACTCAGAAAAACTGAACAAGTTTTCTTTCTGATTCCTGCTGATCAAAAGCTTTCTCAAGTCTTCATCATTCACACTCCAGACAACAAACATTTCAGTTTTTGCTGAAATCATCTAGTGCTGGAGCAATCATTTCATTGAAGACCAATCACCCTTGCAAAGCTTCCAGTTCCTGAACTTCTGCTATATTTCAGGGAGAGCTTTGACAACATCTCATCCACTAGTGCTTCTCTTTGATAGTTGACAGAGAAGACAACTTCACCCCTTTCTTTTCCTTTCCTGTAAAAGGGTTTTTAAACTCCCTTCAAAAGTTTTGCTTTGGTTTCTGAGACCTGGTCAAAACTCAGTGGTGGCAAGACACCTGATCAAAAAATCTGGTTTGGTTTTTGAGCACCTGATCAAAAGCTCATTGGTCCCAGGACACCTGATCAACTCATCCTGCAGTGGATTCCTACCAAGGGTGGTAGAAGAGTGGATGTACCCAGGTTTTGGGGAACCACTATAGTTCCTTGTGTCTTCTGGATTGCTTGCTCTTTCTTGTGTTGTGTGCTATGAATTAATCCTTTTGTAGTTGTTTTGTTTTAATTTCTTCTTAGCACTCTACACTTATTAAATCAAGTCTTCCACTGCTAAAATAATTTTTAATTTACCAAAATTATTTTAAATCACTCTATTCACCCCCTCTAGAGTGAAGGATTGATCTTACCCTCACTTTCAATAAATCAAGTTGCGCCCTTTCCAACAGTCTGGGCTTTTGGAACAGCTGGGTATGCGCTTGATCCTTCAACCTTGGCGGCGATGACATGCTCTGGTGCGGCACCGACCAGGGGCGTGGCTGGTCGGCCGGAGCCGAAAAGGGCCGACCGGACACACCCGAACGGGACGCCGGGCCCCGACCACGAGCCCGACATCATCTGACCGGAGCCGGACTAAGGGGGAGTGGGGGGTCGAGCATGCCTGACCGGAGGGCAGGGTGCGACCGACCGCGACCCGCACCTTTCGCGGAGGCCGTAGAAGGGAGAGCTCCCGCTAGCCGGTGAGGTTGGCACATGACGGCGAGCACGTGACAGCGTGAGCGCGGTTGCGGGAGAGCATCCGCATGAGCGCCGTGGCGGGCGGCCGCGAGGCGCGGCCCTTTGGCCGGCCGGAAGATTGGCCGTCTTGAGCCGGCTCGCCGATGGAGGGAGAGAGGGGTCGGCCCTGGACGGTTCGGGGGAGTGGGATCCCTCGCACGTCGATTGCCCACGCGGTGCTCCCCCCTTGATTTCCAATAAGGTGGTGAGATCATAGGGGAGCGGGCTAATTGCACCCCAATCATTTTATAAATGGGTATGTCCCCATCAATTGTCCCCAATCTTTTTCTCCTACGAAGGATTCTTTCAACGACAACAATGGTGATGAAGAACTGAGAGGTGCCAAAGAAGGCAGATGGCGGCGCTTCGCGGGCCAAGGTAAGCTATAAAAAATGAGAATAACGGAGAAGGCGCGCAGGCGAGGGAGGCCGGCGAGCAGAGCCTTCCTGCGCGGGGACGGGCTTGCCGGCCGGGGCGCTCGCCGAGGCAAGTGCCCCCAGGGGAGTAAACAGGTCCTGTGACGGGCGCCGATGCAAGTGCCCCCACGTGATTACTCCCTAGATGGGAATCAGGTGGTTGCCGATGCTATAAATAGGTCTCGCAGTGGGACTGAGGTGCTGATCTGTGAGTTTCATGCTGTAGAGAGAAGATAGGAACAACACATCAATTGAGCTCTCGTTGTCTATGAGGATTCTTTTGATATTAAAGAAGCGATCTCCTATTCCTACACTGATGACGGGCGGATCCTGGTGCAGGGTTTATAACCTTCGAGGTCTTCATCAGCAAAGGAGATGGTGATATCCCGCTTGAACTCCTTGTCCGTACGAGTTCCTTCTGATGCTTCAACTAAGAATATCTAGGTAGAGTGGAATGGGGGCCCGACGATGGTCTCAATGTTGCCGACCATTTATCTCCTGTCGGCGGCCCCCTGCGGCGCGTTCTGCTATTCTCTTACTTGGCGCGGTGCTCGCTGATCTTGCACCCATCCTTGCAGAAATCTTCCAAGGAGCCATTGGCAGACATGGAGCTCATTCTCATTCTTTAGTCCGGAACATTCTTCAGTAGTGTGACCAGTCGTACGATGAAGCTCGTAGTATTTCGACTGATCACTTCTTGGGTTTGGCGGTAGCACTCTTGGTCGCTGGAATGCCGGATTGTCTTGAATTGCATAAAGCACATTGATCCGAGTAATGTTTAATGGAGTATACACTCAGGGCGACCGCTGACCCACATCCCTAGGGGGTCTCGGCGACGGTCGCCATTTCGACGCTCTTCCAGACGTCTTTCTTCTTATCTTACAGGGGCCTGCTCCTTTCCCCTTTTCCTCTTCTACATGCTTTTAGACTGTTGGTGATGTGTCTTGATAGCCTCATAGACTGCTATGTGGGCTTCAAACTGGTGAACAAAGTCTGAGTAACTGGACATTGTTTCCCTCATTAGTGTCGAATAAAAGCTACATAGGCGAAGTCCTCCGAGGAAGACACCCCTTAAGAGCTCGGGGTCGACCCCCAAAATTTGTCGTGCTTCTGAGGTGAAACGACGAAAGAAATCCTTGAGGGTCTCACCCTCGTTTTGATGGATTCCTGAAAGGTGAGATGGATCCCAAAATGATCCTATGGTTGACAACGAACTGGTCTGTAAACTAGCATGCCAATTATGGGAAGTCAATGATGGTTTATTCTCGTAAATAATGGAACCAGGAGCGGGCTTGACCCTTCAAATTTGCTAGGAACACCTGACAAAGAAACTGGTCTGGGCCGTTGTAGATCATCATTATGGTGATGAAGTGGTTGATCTGTTCGAGGGGATCCTCTGTTCCGTCAAACATCTCGATGTTGAGGAGATTGAAGCCGTGCGAGATCAGATTAGCTAGAACCCGGGGGCGAGCAGGGAACCCTGGTGGAGAAGGCGGAGAGCGAAGACGTACCGCCGTCTAAGCTGTCCACACTCTTGAAAAATCATCTCGTGTATCTCTTCACATGTGAGTCTTTCGCCCGGTGGTGCACGAACTACATGTTCGAGATGATGATGGTCACCCCCAGCTCCCCGATGAGCGGGGTGCGTGGAGCTGGCGGCGTTAGAAAAATCTTCATATACATCTTCCCCGTGGGGGACATGCTACGACGGAATGTGATCCGAAGCCAGAGGTAGGGGATTAATCGGCGCGGGGGTCTGAATAGGAGCTGGAGGAGCTCCAAGATTCCCGAGGAGGGCTAGAATCTCGACCTGATGCTCTTCCATTTGCTGCATGCGCCCTTCCAAAGCGACTATGGGCGAGAGAGTGGACTCTCCGCCGAGAGTCGCATTGACGAGCGAGTGGGAGGGAGTCGATTCCACACGCCCTCCATGAATTGATCCGTTGGTGGTTTGGGTGCTTCTTCGTGCCATTGAAGCTAGCCTCGAGTACTGATGTGCATTGAGTACTATCTTCTTAAACCTTTGAGGATGCTGAGAACTATTTCCCACAGACGACACCAAACTATTGCTGCCAACTCAACGCCTCGGTCGGACCGTACTAAATTGGACCGTCTTAGACCACGGAGCGGTCGAGCACACACATAGTCAAAGAAAGAGAGAGGCAATGCACACGATGTTTTTGACATGGAAAATCCCTCAACCAGGTAAAAAATCACGCGACCGGATCTGTGCCGGTCGAACTCCACTATCTGCTTCCAGTTACCACTTGCTTGAAGAATCGAGGGCGACATGTCGCTCCTCGTTACACTCTGGAGATGTGAGAGAGAGATTTTCAAGAGCTCGGCCCGCAACATGCTGCTCCACGCGAGGCTCAACTTTCACTGTCTTGTAGCAGTGGCAGGCGCTCTTGAGCGCTGTGCTAGACAAGATCATGGTTGTAGAATGCGTGAAATGATGCTGGAGCGGACTTGTTGGGAGCTGCGCACGAGCCGAGGCATCTTCTCGCGGAAGGTGGAATTTACTATTCGCAGCTCTCTTGAAGACTTAGTCGAATTCTTGGTGGAGAGGGGGTGGCTCGCAAGAGGAATTTGATAGAGCTCTGACCGGAGGAAGAAGAAAGCAAGGAAGAGAAAGATGAAAAATGAGGAGGCCTGAGGTTATTTTAATAGCCTCAAAGAGGTGGTTACGATAGTTATGCGGCTATCCGGACACCGTAACCACCTACATTACTGGGCACAGACAAAACTTTGCATAGTTTGGAGCGCATAATATTCACATATCCTTTTTACAAAATGCAAGCCCCCAATTAAAATCAAGGCTCCCTCCACTACCTGTAGCGGTTACGCGGGTGGCGACAAGCGCAACAGACGGTTCCGATCGCGAGAGATTGATCGAACGTTGGTGAGAGGGCGCAACAAAGAGGACGGAGGGGACGCCTCCCAAGGAGGGTGAGGGATGCGGTCGGCCTACACCTTAAGGGTGGCTCGACATCGGCCGCCGGTCACTGGGCGCGGCCCGTGCGCCTGCCATGAGACCGGCACTGGCCGACCACAAGGAGCCGGCGACCGGAGCTGTCATGTTCGGGGCGCAGCCGTCCGAGCACGCCCGACCGGGGGGGGGGGGGTTGGCTGTAACCCGCACCTCTTGCAGAGTCCGCGGGAGGGAGGTCTCCCGCTGGACGGGGTGGCCGGAGGAACCGCCGCGCCTTGCGGCCGCAGGAGCGCGGCCGTGAAGCGCGACCCTTTGGCCGACCGAAAGCCGGGCCGGCTTGAGCCGGCCCGCCGGCTTGAGCCGGCCCGCCGGCGGAGGGAGAGAGGGGCTTGCCCCCTATGTCAGCCTCATATGGTTCGGGGGAGTGGGATCCCTCGCGCGCGATTGCTCGCGGGGCGGTTCCCCCATGATTTCGAATAAGGTTGTGGGATCAAGGGGGAGCGGGGTAATCACACCCCAATCATTTTATAAATGGGTTTGTCCCCATCAGAAGTCATCATGTATATACCTACAGGAGAGTGATGTCGAATTTGAAGAAATTAGGGCGGGAGGAGTGCGACACAGTGGTAAGATTGGACGAACCTGCTCTTTAAACGCCGAACATGGCGGAAGTAGTGCGAGGGAGGCTCTGCTTTTTGAAGGTGGGAGGAATGCACGACAGCTCGCCGACCCTGCTCGAAAATCCCGTGCCGCCGTGCAATGTGCGGGAGGAGTGGAGTGCGTGCGGCTCGATGGCTCTGCTCGAAAAAGGAATTAGGTCGACAAAAATATTGTGGGATCTGCGGCCCGTGCGGCTTAGCGCGAGGATTGTGCTTGCTATGTGCGGGCTGAGCGGCTTAGTATGAACACTGAACTCGTGAACCCGTGAACCGCTGAACCGTGAAGCATATAGTTTTGAAGGCTGAATGACTGATTGTAAATGTCGTTATTTTGATTCGAATTGTACCATGTTCAAACCGAATAGAGATCAGTATTAAGCCACTGAAAATCGAAACCGAACTGAAATGTACAGTTCAGTCGGTTTCAATTTTTTATACAAACTCATGATCTTCAAATTTTTATACACTCGTAGTCTTCTCAAAAATTGACGGGCTCAGTGCTGGAGTTTAAATGAGTTGCTTTGTTTGTGTTCTTTTAAATCTTCCAAAATAATAAATTACGGAAGGGATAATTTTTGAATCTTGCAAATATTAATATAAATATTAGATTAAATTAGAATAATAAATATTACGGTAAAGTAAAGTCTCATAATTTAGTTTAAATAATATTAATATAATTCTTTCCACTTTTTTGATAGCCCTTTAATTACTATTGTCAGGTCTATGAGTGAAACACATTTGTGCATTGCGGGGACCCACTAATGGCCGTTTATGGCTTGGAAGTTGAAAGAGTGGATGCATCCTTTTTAGGTTGCGCTGGACTTACTTGAAACCTGGCGCAGAATCGTATCCTTGGAGCATAAAATTTTGGGAACGAAGTGCATTTTGGAGAGAAGTTAAACACGGGAGAATTGTTTTGGTCTGGCCTGTCTCCCAATTCCAATTTGGAGACGGCCGTTCCGATTTAGCCACTTTGCAAATATTTTAAGTAATATCACACTCATTGGCGAGATCAAAATATCTTAGCGACTTTTTTTGATCGCAAATAATCTTTCTCATTCCGCTGGACCAATGGTTTCCGACTGCTGTTTCGAGATTGCAAAGAGTCGTCTTTCTTTTTCTTGCTGCCCTATCGAGTTTCACGCGGTGTTTAAGGTAATATTTCTTCTTTATGCTTGCATTCTAAACCTCCATTATAGATATCATTTGGGGTTCGAATCTCTGGAATTGGAATTGAGAATTGGAATTGGGGCAATATAATTTCAATTACAGTGTTCGGATGTTAGGAATTTCATCGGAATTGGAATTGATCCAATTCCATGAAGTTCAATTTAGTACTATAACCAATTGTTAGAGGTAAAGACAGATATTTCATGTATTTTAGTTTTTTACTATAGCCATCGTTGCACGATCTCGCGCCGCCGCCGTTCGATCTTGTTGCCGCCGCCCGATCTCGCCGCCGCCCGATCTCGCCGCCGCCCGATCTCTCCGCCGCCGTCCGATCACGCTGCCGCCTCCCGATCTCGCCGACGCCCGATCTTGCCTCCCCGCCCGATCTCTCCGCCGCCGCTGCTGCTCGATCTTGCCTCCGCCTCCCGATCTTGCCGTCGCCTCCCGATCTCGTCGTCGCAGCCTGATCACACCCCCAATCACTTCGTCATTGCCTGATCTCGCCGTCGTCGACCGATCTCTTCTCCGTCGCCCGATCTCGTCATCGCCGCCCGATCTTGTCGTCGTCGGCTGATTATAATTAATTGTTAGTACACTACCTGAAGTTGATTTCTCTGGTATTGTGTTCTTTTTTTGCAAACTTCTACATTTTTTGAGAGATCGTAAAATAATAATTTCCTCCACCACTTGGTTTTGTTGCAATAACTTTGTCCGGAGTGACACAAGACTCCAACTTCAAATTGTCGTCGTCGCCTGATCATGCAGTCATGAGAGAAAAAAAAAGAAATTCTAAATCAATTCCAATTCCAATTATAGAAATCCATCCTGCAGTCGAACAACTACATTGAAATTCAGACCAATTCCATTTCCTACAATTCCAATTCCCACAGGAATTGGAATTGGATAAATTCCAATTCTTGAAATTCGAACAGATCCTTAGAGTTTAGGCAAAAGGTTGAACAAATACGACGAGATATCGTGCTTCTGAATGTTGTTAGAAAGCAGAGTGCTCCATTTCTGATCACCAAAGGTTTGCATTTCCTTTTATTACTGTGATAATTTTTGGTTTTCTAGCTACCTGTGTTGGATTATATTCTAGTTTTGTTTAACTTGCGATCACCTTTGTTTAACTTTCACATAGTTATGTTTATCTTGCGATCAATTTTGTTTCTCTCGTGATCGTATTTGTTTAACTTGCAATCAGATTTGTTTAACTTGTATTCGTTGAGTTATTCTATTTCTAGAGATGAAGAGGAGCTGCAAAGTACGTAGACCACACTTGTTGTGTACCAGATGTTTTGTCTAGGCATTTTGCGAGTTAGCGGTACCTGTTATATCCATCCTGAAAGGTGAAAGCAAGAAATTAATTAACGATTGCGGCATCACACACTTATTTGATTTGCCACGACTGCGGTGGAATGTCCCATTAATTTACGCTCTAAGAGTATGTTTTTCTCTCAATGATTCTATATTTGTGTTAGACGGCAAAAAACTTGTTTTCACCATCAATGAAGTATCATCAATCATAGGGTTACTAAATCGGGGTGATGAAGTAGTTATTAGAATTAAACCATGTACCATAATTTATTTTTTGTTCCAGGAATCACATTGCATTTCTAGCAGAAAATATAACTGGTGTTAGAGAATCTATGGAGGAACTCCTCTTTGGGAAGTTTGTTGCCAATTGTCATGCTGTTGTATTCGCAAAAATACTAGCGAGTTGGAGGAAAGAAAACACAAAATGATGGTTGTCTTTCCTTTATGTTTTCCTAAACCTTTGGGTAAGTGTAATAAATCATATTCTTTTATGATTCTTTACCTTCCTCTTAATCTTTGATTTATTCATAAATGTGTTTTAGCTGCACAACTTGAATGTTAAAGGCGATGACCATGATTATGTTACCAAGACATTTGTTCCGCATATTTGCACTGCTTCTGTCAATATATCATCTATTATTTTCTTTCATGTGTGCCGTAGTGAACATTGGTGTCTTATAGCTGCCTATCCATGAAAAAAAAATATTGGGTATTATACGACTCACTTACAAAACCGCAACGGAAGGGAATGGTTAAACAACCAGTAAGTACCTATCATTTGTACTTGCAATGACCAAGTAAATGTTTCAATTGTTTCATCAACAACAAAAGCAACCGCAATGACTACATTTTCCAATGATGATTAACAACTACAAATGGAGCATGTTAAAACTTGAACTCGACTTCAAGCGGAGTTTAGACCCAAAAGAGGAAACCTCACACCTACTTCTCCCAAAGAAGTGCACTTGACCGATGGCTTAGGACTAACGAACATACCCAAAGCTGCAGCGTGGAGGTCCCGCCACACACCCGAAAGATCATTGAGTGCTTCCTCTCCCTAGAAAATATTAAGCTAGGCACCTTGGATTCAACTTGAGGCCAACCAGAACTAGCTTAAGGAGGAAGAAGACAAAATCAGATTCCCTCCAAAGGTGCCTTAAAGGTGTATTTATAGTTTTCTAAGCCTGGTATGCCAACAGTGGAATCCCGCCTCTCGGTTATACTATACGCATACCACAGGTGGCCTACGAAGAACGAAACTCCACTGTTCGGAGGGGATATTAGGAGGTACCAATGGGTATCATGGTAAAAACACTACTGGGCAAGTGGTCCCTACTATCATCACTCGCCTGACCTGGCGAGTACCTAATGTTGGGTCCATTGCCCACAATGTTCTCTAGATTGGATTTGAAGAGGAATCACCATCAACACTAAGAACATAGTTGTATTTGATATTGTTTAAGCTCATCATGTGCATGATGTTCCATGGAACAAGTTTAGACAAATTGTCTAAGTGATGTGACAGGTGGTCACAATGTGAAGATGCTAGACATGCTAAAAAAATCGTCTATGTCCACATGCGTTGAGTGAGGTTTATTCACTCAACGCCATGTGAGTAAATTCATTGAGTACAACTTGTATAATCAAAACCAAAGAATTGGCAAGCTGAGAATGTGGCTAAGTCCACATGCATTGAGTGAAGTGAACTCACTCAATGCCATACAGCTAAAGGCTGTGAGATAGGCAAAGCCTAAGAGGAAGCAGGGAGAAATGTGGCTAAGTCCATAGACATTGAGTGAACATCATTCACTCAACTCCATAACTTCATAATTGTTGAGTACAACCTTGTAAGTCAAAGCCACAGAAAATCTGTACTTACATTTGACTAAGTCCATAGGCGTTGAGTGAGGCAAGCTCACTCAACACCATGTGATGAAAGATTTGACTATATCACATCAAGTTGGTGTTTGAGTTTTCAGACACAAAAATTTGGCTAAGTCCAAATGCGTTGAGTGGAGCTTACTCACTCAACGCCAAGGAGCAGAGAAATCAGGCTAAAGACTAAAAGCGTTGAGAGAGACAAGCTCACTCAATGCTCTCAACGCTATTACTCAGAAAATAGTAATCCAGAGAATCTCAGTTCGACGAACGCAGAGCTCAGTTTGATGAACGTAGAGCTCAGTTCGACGAACACAGAGCTCAGTTCGACGAACACAGAGCTCAGTTTGACGAACGCAGAGCTCAGTTCGACGAACTGCGTTCGTCAACTCAAAGCTCAGTTTGACGAAAGCCACGCAATAGAAAGCTGATAAAGCAGTTTGACATTGAGTAAAGCTGAATCACTCAACGCCTAGAAATACATTTTATATTTTAAGTGTTTTGGAGCTGAGTGAGGCTTGCTCACTCAACGCGTATTCTACTGATGCTTGATTTTGGCAAAGTCCACAGGTGCTGACGTCAGCAAGTCAACAAGTCAACATTATTCAAATTGTTAACGCCAAAGCTACAGTACAAGCCAAAAGGCGCCATAGAGACACTGTACGATAATTAGGCGTTAAAACAAAGTTGTAGCTGCCAATTTCAGTGGGGCCCATGGGTCAAAGAGCCATTGATTGGCGAAATAGAAAAGGAGACATCGACGAAGAAAAAGATGAGCTTCTGGAAATATAGCTGGCGTTCGTCTTCTTCCTCCCCATTATTGCTGAGGCTGAAGAATAGAGTTCAAATCAGTTGGCCTGAAAGCTCAACACAGTTAGTTGTTTGTCTTCCTCATCGACATCAGCAAGTTCAGAGTTAAACTCTGAGAAAAAGGAAGCAGCCAAGGTCTAACCCTAGTTGAAGGATCTGGGATCTAAAGAAAGTTAGCTGGTGCCATTTTTATCTGCACCAGTAAGTTTAGAAAGTGTTCTTTCTAAGGAAGAAGAAGAGACAACAGATCTATCAAGTTCTGCAGAAAAAGGTAGCAGTAAGGGCCGACCCTTGCTGCAGGTGCTTCACAGATCTAGCTAACCTAACATTGAAGATCATCTACCGGATGCTGTGAATAAAAAGTCAGGGCTGAATCACCTCAGCCCAGGAAAGAAAGTAGAAGCAGAAATGTTGTCTGCAAGTTGCTTCCAGCACAAGACTCTTTATTATTATTACTGTGAAGCAGTTGAGCTGAGAGTCCTTCAGCTTAGGTAGCAGCTAGTTTTGCTGCAGTCACTTCATAGTTTCAGCAAAAAAATCCCTGATGCTGTGAAGAAGAAGATATGACTGAGTATATCTCAGTTCAAGTAAGGTAGACTCAGGAAATACATTCCTGGAGTTAAGGTTGGGATGAATTTATCTCAGTTCAGGTAGATTGGCACAGAGAAATTTCTCTTATGGCCAATTATTTCACCAACCCACTTTCATCCTATAGGATCCAAGTGTGGATCTGAGTGTAGGGCTTAACAACCTGAGGTAGGAGAGTGCTGTCCTCTGAGTGTAGGATACTTTGTGGATCTGAGATAGGGCTGTCCTCCCAGCCTAAGTGTAGGGCTTAACAGCCTGATGTAGGTGATATTTGTATCACTGAGTTGTTGGCCCTTATGGCTGAGCTGTTGGTTTTGGAGAAGACTGAGTGCTCCTGAGGGATCTGAGGTGTAAGATCTTTGGAGCAAAGATTTGGAGAAGTGCCTAGTCCTACAAGATAGTTGGATAGGTGGGAGGGAAAGTGGATGTACCCTTATTAGGGGAACCACTATAAATCTGTGTGTGCTTTGCTGTGTTATCTTCTTTGTGCAGGTTGAATGTCTTGAAAGCAGAATTTAATCAACTAATAAAGCATCCAACACAAGAAAAATAAAAGATAGTCACTAAGGACTAAGAAACATATTCACCCCCTCTAGGTGATTTAACTATCTTTAAAATAAAGACTTTCAAGTGGTATCAGAGGGAGGTTACTCAAAAAAGACCTAACAGTCTGAGTAGACCTCAAAGGATATCTAAAAGGTTTAAAATTATGTGTTCAAGAGTGAACCATAAGGATTGGAGATCAATGGAGCATCAAATCTATAGAGTGGACATGAACATCATTGGACCATTAGCTGCTCTTGTAGAAGATAAAGTCAATTCAAATGAAAGGACAAAGATCAGGGCCCCTCTATCACACTTAGATAGTGACTCAGAGGTGGATGAAGCTGAGGAAGGTGAATGCAGATTCTATGGGCTGATATCTGCACTAGAAGAAGGATCATGCCAGGATCAGCCTGGTCAAGATCAGGTAAAATCACTTTCTAGTTCTTCCTTAGAATGTGGATATGAGTCCTGTCCAGATTCTGAGACATTCTCATCAAGTGATGATGAGGGTCCTTTGTCAGAAGATGATATCAATCAATTGATTGAAAATAATGTTGCACTTCTGGAGGCTTTCAAGAAAAGCAAGTTTCTTGTTATGAAACAAGCAGAGGAAATTGCCTCTTTACAGCAGGCTGCTTCCTAGCAAGATGAGATTTCATCCTTGCTACATCTAAAAGTAAGGGAAGTAGGCTATTTGAAGACCATGGTAGATATCCATGTGGAGTCCATCAAATATAAGGACTCTATGATTAAGGATCTTGAAAAGAAACTTGAAAGGGAGATTAGAATTGTGGCTAACTTCTCTAAGATAGATTCTATCAAGAGAAGATCTGAATCTGAGTGGATTTCTAAAGTGATGCAATCTAAGAAAAGAGGACAAGTTCCTGTCAGTCCTCAATCTACCTTTTACAAGGTAATTCTCCCGTCCAACAGGTATGGCTAAGACCCCATGTATAGTCACTGGAGGAATGAAAATCTTTCTTGTAGGACTACAAATGTACCTCACAATGGAGGAAGACATGACATGAGAATGATTGCTCAGAAGACTCCCCATAAAGAATCCCAAAAGGCCCATCCTGGACCTTTAGTATTTGGTGCCCAGCCCCCTCATTTAAGGGTAGGGCAGTGACCTTTTCTCAGGTTCTTCCAACAAGAGCCCAAACAAAAGGAAGGATAGTCAGTAAGGCTGAGTTGACTGACTTTGAAATCATTAAGAACATGCCAACTACAAAGAAGGCTGTTGCTAATGAAGTTCAAGGTAAGCCAAGTACCTCTACTGACAGACTGAATTATGATCATGCTCTTGCTGATAGGAACAAGAAGAAGGCCACAATTCTCCCCACTAAACAGGCAGCCTTGAATGGCTTGCATTCTTCAAAGAATATTCAGAAAAGGAGATACAACATCCATGAATGTTGGTGCTATGACAAAGTGGGCCAATTTGCCATAGACTGTTGACACAACCCTAGTGTGCCAAGGGCAAGGCAGTGTTTTCCTGACGGACTCCTGTAGGTATACATATGCATTTTTATGCTAACAGGAACCTAGGACCCAATAAAAATTGGGTTCCTAAGGTAAGGTAATCTGTTTTGCGGGTTAATCCAAGTTCCCAACCCCCATGTGGTATATGGACAGAGTTTGTTCCAAAAATAGGACTGGAACAAGGAAGTTATCCTATGGATCATACTCCAAGGATTAGGGCTGAGCATATTATTCGAAACTCAAAAGTCTCTCGAAAATCGTTCGAAAATTGAGCCGAATCGGAATCGGTTAAAATTGATTTGACTCAATTTGAGTCGATTCAATTTGACTCGAATCTGATTACGAGTCGATTTCGAGCCATCCCTGAATCGCTCAAAATATGATTCGAATCAACTCGAATTAATTAAAAAAATTATGTATTTATTAATATATTCTTATTTTAAGATTAAAAAAAACAAAATTTAAACCTAAATAAAAAGAATGAAGACTTCAAATGTTTCATTTACTAAATTTATAGGTTGTCCAATTTAATTTTGAGCAAACTATGAATAAAACGAAAAATATCTTAATTTCGAGCCGATTTGATTCGATTTCGAGCCAACCCGATTCGATTTCGAGCCGACCCGATTCGATTTCGAGCCGACCCGATTCGATTTCAAGCCGACTCGATTCAATTTCGAGCCGAATTGGAATCGAGTCATTTCGAGTCGAGCCGAGTCGTCTCGAAATCAATTTCGATTTCTAGTCGATTTTGAGCCGAGTTCGAGTCAAAAATTTCAATTTCGAGCCGAGCCAAAATCTCTCGAACTCGACTCGATATCAACCCTACCAAGTATAAGATGGTATCAAAGCCTAGGCAAAGGTCTGCAGGATCCAGCCAGTAGGAATGTCTGGTTGAACAAAGCTTTGCTGCCACACCAGCAAACTAGGAGAAGGACAAGTGAGCTTAACTCATCGCCGAGGAAAGCACTAGAAGTAGCTCTTCTGTGAGCAGCAAGGAATTAGCACATAATGCTCAGCTGAAAAGGTTCTCAAGTGGTATCCTATGGTAGATTTTTTAGAGGAAACTTTGTTGGGTACATTGGAAAATGTGTATCAGATTTGGACAAGCCTCACCTAAATAAATGATATACATCAAGGTGTATTTGATGGTATGTTGAGTTTGAATGTGCAGGTTAAAGAAATGCAGGAAAATATTCTAAGTACAAGTGTCGACACCTGAAGCCAGGATGTGTCGACACTAAAAGAAGAATTGTGTTGACACATAGGACTTGTGTCGACACACAGAAATTGTGTCAACACCAGATGCCAGAATGTGTCGACACCAGAAGAGGAATTGTGTCAATACACAGGACTTGTGTCGACACACAGAAATTCTATCGACAGCAACTGTGTCGACATACAGGACTTGTGTCGACACACACTCAACGCCATCTATCAACACTAGTTATGTCGATACCAGAAGCAACTGTATCGACACACGCAAAGAATTCAGTCTACATCAACATTGTCAAGACTAAAAGAAATTGTGTCGACGCACATGACTTGTGTCGATACATTCTACAGAAGCTATGCCGAGAAGTTAAAGAAGGGCTGTGTCGACACTGTGGGAGTTGTGTCGACACCATCAGGACTTGTGTCGACACATGGACTATTTATGTGGACACATATGAAGAGTTGTCTCAACGCTTTTCTGTTGAGATAGAAGTTCAAGGAGGAGTCAGTTGTCAAGACTGAAGACCTGACAGCTGTCATAAATAACAAAATTGACACATCTATCAGTACTGTCAGAAGGTCATTATAAACCGGATCAGCCGGTAATCGTGGATGAACTCTATATAAAGGGCTGATCCATAACAACCAAACGAGACAGAGAGAATCAATCCAACAGAATCAAGAGGAGAAATAACTGACTCAATAGAGATTGAGAACCAGTGAGGGGGAGTAAGAGGCAAACCCAGAAGAAGGCAGATCCTGAAAAGACTGCAAGTAAAATTCAGATCTGATTCTGAATTCAAGAAGGAAGCTGATTGAAGATCAACTCCAACTTGAAGATCTACCTTATTTTGTCCAAATTCAAGAAGCTTTGAAGAAGCGAAGTCAGGTTGGATCTAGAGTATTCAGTTCTATCAATAACTGATCTAGAAGTACCCACCCTTTTATCTATTGAACTGGGTGGAGTTCTTATTTTATTAAACAAACTTTTATTTGTAAGATCTGTTATAGATTTGAGTTGTAAGCCTAAATTTTTAAAGGTTGAGGTAGGGCTGAGTGCCTGAGGTGTAGGACTTGAAGAATTCTGAGTTGTAGGCCTGGAGATAAAGGCTGAGGTAGGGCTGTTGCCTAAGGTAGGATTCTTGGGAATAATCTGAGGCAGGGCTGTTGCCTGAGGTAGGATTCTTGGGAAGAATCTGAGGTAGGACTTAAAGAAGTCTGAGTTGTAGGAACCTATCAGGTTCTGAGTTATAAGATCTGTGGATCTGAGCTAGTGGAAGGAAGTTTGTCCGAATCCAGTTCTCTACTGGATATGCGAAAGGGGAAGTGGACATACCCACAACTTGGGGAACCACTATAAATCTTGGTATGCTGTGCTGTGTATTTTCTGTGATTGTTTTTGTGATATTTGCACTGTGTTAATTGCCTTAATTGTTAAAAAGGACTAGAACATATTCACCCCCTATAGGTGTTTAGGCTCTTGAAATCAAATCTTTCAAGTGGTATCAGAGGGAGGTTGCTCAAAAATATACCTAACAGTCTGAGTAAATCTCCAAGGCAATTAACAATTAGCCAGAATGGGTTCAAATGAGAATCAAAAGGAATTTGGATCCATGAAACTGCCCATCTGCAGGAAAGAAAACTTTGGGATATGGAAAGAATGAGTCAGATTGTTCATGGAAGCATCTGATCCTAGAATCTACATCATAGTACAAGAAGGTCCTTTCATTCCAATGAATATATCAGCTCTTGATGCTAATCTCAAAACCCATAAGAGCTATTCTTAAATGACTAAGGATGAGATCATTCTAGCAACCTTAGACAAGAGAGCACAAAACATAATTATGAGTGCTATAGATGATGCCACATTTCAGATTTTGGTACATTGCAAAACCTCCAAGGAGATGTGGGACACCTTAATTGTCTACATGGAAGGAACTGAAGAAGTTAGAGAGGATAGGAAATCTATGTTGAATCAAGAATATGAAAGCTTCAGACAAACTAAGTCAGACAGCATAACAGAATGTTACAAGAAATTTTTTAGAATTGTAAATGAGTTTATGACCTACAGAAGAGTCTTTAGCACATATGAATTGAATGATAAGTTTCTCAGGTAACTAACCAAGGACTGAGATACAAAAATATGTGCCATCAGAGAGGTGTCCAGGCTTGCTGATACACCTCCACCAACCCTGTTTGGAAAACTGCTATCTTATGAGATGCAGCTCACTGCCAGAAAGGAGGAGGAGAAAAATAGTAGGTCTGAGTATAAAGAGAAGTCAGTAGCCTTCAAAGCTGAAGCCACAAGAAAGGGTAGTAGAAAGTCACCTTCTCCACCCAGAAGAAGTGCTGAGGCTGAAACAGAAAATCCTGACATCAGTACATCAGACAGCCACAATTCTGATGAAGACTTTGCTGACTTTATAAGGCAGTTTCAGAGGTTCATGAAGAAGAAGAAATGGAGAACCAAGCCATCTTCATCCTCCTTCAAGGATGATTATTATAAGAAGAAGACGAGTTTTAAGGAGGACAGGTATGCCTCTAATCCTAGTAAACAAACTACCCCTAAAATTGTTTGTTATTGCTGCAACAGGCCTAGACATATCATAGCTGACTGTCCTGATAAGAGAAAGGAGACTAAGGATAAGAAGAAGCCTTAAAATAAGGGCAAGAAGGAGAAATCCTTGGTTGCTCAGAAGAAGAAGAGTTGGACTGACTCTTCATCCTCAGAATCTGGAGAAGAGGATGATGCAGAAGCTTATATTGGGATGTTTACGACAGAAGATGATTCTATGGAATCAGAATTCTTGCAAATGCTGGATTCCATAAATGGAGGTGAAGACTATTGTTGTAGAGGTCTGATTGCTCTTTCAAAAGAAGATCAGTGCCTAGATCAGCCTGGTCTAAGTAAGGTATACAGTCCATCCTTAGCTTCTTATTATTTTACTGGATCAGAATAAGTAACATCAACATCAAGAGAAGTGGATGGTTCTGAATCTGAGGGGGATGTACATCAATTAATTGATGAGTATGGTGGTTTGTTGCAAACTCTTAAGAGGAGAAAATTCCTTGTCAAGAAGCAGACCAAGGAAATTGAATCTCTCAAACAGGCTACATCAGATTCAACCAAACTAATAGATTTGAAATTGAAGGAGGTTGTCAAACTGAAAAACATAACTGTTATTCAGATGGGCACAATCTCCTTCAAAGAAATCACATCAAAAATCTAGAAACAAGACTCCAGAAAGAAAATGATCTAGTGGCTAAATTTTCAAAGCCAATGTTTGTCTTGCCTTTAATAAATAACTTCATATCTCAGAAAGGAAAGACAGGACTAGACTTCAAGGAAAGAACAAGGGAAGCCAATTCTCAAGGAAAAGGCAAAGGCCCAGTTTAGCCACTAGCTATGAAACCCCCTATTTATTTTAGAAAAGTGATGCAACCTACTAACATGTATGATAATGACCTCACTCATGGTCACTGTGAGTATGGTGATCTCAATGGCAAGGGTGCATATGCTAATAGGGCACCCTATAAGCAAACCCATCAGGTTCTTAAGGAATCCTTGGGGTATGCTGCTCCAACACCTACACTTAAAAGGAATGCCGACAACAATGTTGTGAAGCCTGTACTTAAGAAAAAGTACAATATATTTGAGTGCTAGTGTTGTGGCAAGGTGGGTCACTTTACCATTGATTATTGGTTCAATTCTAGTATTCAGAATAAGGCCAGTTTACCTGTCAGAAAGGCTGTAGGTAAGCATGTCAGATTTCAAGCTAACTTGAACCTAGGACCCAATAATAATTTGGGTTCTAAGGATTGGTAAATCTTTATTTGATGCAGGTGAGTCCAAGTGGCCATACTCCTATATGGTACTTAGATAGTGGATGTTCCAGGCACATGACTGGAATAAGAAGGATGTTGAAGGACTATTCTCCCAAAGAGAATGGACCCAAATTAATCTTTTATAGATCTGAAAAAGGTGTCATCAAAGGGTTTGATAACATTTCTAGTAACTCTATCTGTATCACTCAAGTGACTTATGTGAAAGGTTTGAAACATAACCTAATTAGCATAAGTCAACTAAGGGATCTTGGGTATGACATCTCTTTCCTCAAGGGTGAGTACCAAATAAAGAGGTCAAGTGATCAAGAGATCATTCTGACAGGCACTAGGAAAGGGAATGTATATTGTCTTATCCTTGATTGTGAGTATAACAACTCACCTATCTATCTAGTTGTAGATGAGAAAGCATTAGAGTGTGTCTAATGGGACAAGAGGCTAGCTCATCTGAACTATAAGTCAATAGGACAATTATTTAGTATGGAGCTACTGAGGAATGGTCCTCAGGTCAAGTGCATTAAAGATGGTGTTTGTTCAGCTTGCCAAAAGGGCAAACAGACCAAGACCTCTTTCCTTGGACTTGTTACCAAAGATTAAGTGAGATGTCTATATCTCCTGCATATGGATTTATTTGGTCATATGCCAGTTCATAGTCTAGGTAAGAAAGCATACACATTAGTCATTGTGGATGACTATTCTACATTTACATGGATTTTCTTCTTAAGGCAGAAATCTGAAGCCCCTACTATCTTCTAGACTTTTGTTAGAAAAATTCAGAATGAATTTAACAATTCAGTGGTCAAAATCAGAAGTGATCATGGAACTAAATTTCAGTCTGAGTATATGACAAAGTTCTGTGAAGAACTTGAGATTTATCAGGAGTTCTCCTCACCTAGAACTCCCCTGTAAAATGAAGTTGCTAAGAGAAAGAATAGGACTCTAATTGAGGCAAGTAGAACACTACTAAGTGACACTTCTCTCTCTGAATACTTCTGGGCTGAGGCAGTAAATACTGCATGTCATGTACTCAATAGAGCTTCCATCAATAAAAGACATATGAAGACTCCCTATGAGATTATGAAAGGCAGAAAACCAAACATTTCCTACTATAGAATCTTTGGTAGCAAATGTTATGTCCTAGTTAATGGTAAGCACTACCAAACTAAGTTTGTTGCTAAATCCCTAGATGGGTTATTTGTTGGGTACAATAATAACAGTTGGGCATACAGGATTTACAACTTGACTACACAAGTTGTAGAAGAATCAGTCCATGTAGTATTTGATGAGTCTAAGTTAATTAACAGTGAACTATCTAACACTTCTGGTAGTTCTACAGGTTTAAAAGAAAGGATGGACAAGCTAACTATTAGTAAAGACCAACCTGCTAGATTGGATGAAGAAAAGGATGGATACTGTCCAGGGGGAGTACAAGACTCTCTGGATTAAGATAATGATAATGAAGTGCATCAGGATGAGGAAAGTGAAGAAGACCAAGAGGTTGCCAGATTTCTTCCAGCTAAAAGACACTTGAAGGATCATCATGCACACCAAATCATTGGTGATGCAGGCCAGAGAGTTCTAACCAAAAACAAAAGCATGAACACAGTTCTATGTACAAGCTTTATGTCACAGATAGAACCTAAGAAGTTTGAAGAAGCCATGCTAGACACAAACTGGATTGATGCCATGCAGGAAGAGCTGAATCAATTCAGAAGATGTAAAGTCTGGGAGTTGGTTCCTAAACCAAAGGACCACAATATTATAGGAACCAAGTGAATCTATAGGAATAAACTAGATGAGAATGACACCATAATCAAGAACAAAGCCATACTGGTAGCAAAGGGCTACAGATAGGAAGAAGGGATAGACTTTGATCAAACTTTTGCCCCAGTGGTAAGGTTGGAAGCTATAAGATTATTCTTGGCTTATGCTGTCTATCAAGGTTTTAAAGTATTTCAAATGGATGTCAAGTCAACTTTTCTGAATGAAGACTTGAAGTAAGAAGTATATGTAGAACAACTATCAGGTTTTGTTGATTCTCATTATCACAACTATGTATATAGGCTTAAGAAAGCTCTATATGATTTGAAACAAGCCCCTAGGGCTTAGTATAAAACTTTGTCTGCCTTCTTTATTAAGAATAAATTCTCAAGAGGGAAAATAGACATAACTCTATTCTTTAGGGAATCTAAAGGCAAGATCACACTAGTCTAGATATATGTTGATGACATTATCTTTGGATCAACAGAAAATAACATTTGTAGTAAGTTTGCCAAACTTATGCAAGGGAAGTTTGAGATGAGCGTCATGAGTGAGCTGAAATTCTTCTTGAGACTCCAAGTTAGACAGGCTGGTGATGGATTGTCCATATCCCAGTCTAAGTTCACCAAGGAGTTAATTAAGAAATATGGCATGGAGTCAGCCTCCACCATGAAAACTCCAATGGGAACAAATATGCCTATAAGCAAAGTTGAAGCAGGAAAACCTGTTGATGAGTCTTTGTATAGAGGGATAATTGGATCCCTACTTTACTTGACTGCTAGTAGACCTGACATCGTGTATGCTATATGTGTCTGTGCTAGGTACCAAGCCTTCCCAAAGGAATCTCATTATATTGCTGTCAAGAGAATTTTGAGATATCTTAAGGGCACACCTAATCTAGGTCTTTGGTACCCTAAGAATAGAGATTTCTTACTGACAGGTTATTCAGATGCAGACTTTGTAGGATGCAAAGAAGATAGAAAAAGTACCACTGGAACATGTCAATTCCTAGGTGGTAGGCTGGTGTCATGGAGCAGCAAGAAGCAAACAAGTGTGGCTATTTCCACAGCTGAATCAGAATATGTAGCTGCAGACAGCTGCTGTGCTCAGTTGTTGTGGATGAAAAATCAACTTGAAGACTATGACATCAAGGTAAGTAGAATTCCATTATTTTGTGATTCTACTAGTGCTATTTCTATTGCTAAAAATCCTGTTTCACACAGTAGAACTAAGCATATAGAAATTAGATTTTATTTCATCAGAGAACATGTTGAAAAGGAAGACATAATTCTAGAATTTGTCAACACTAACAACCAAATTGCTGATATATTTACAAAACCTCTAGATGAAAGTAAGTTCAATTATTTCAAAATTGAATTAGGTATGTTGAATCAAGAATAAGATGATAGGTCAACCTAAAATTTTTCAAGTGGTATCAGTAAGTCCAAAATTTTTCAAGAAATTTTGTCTAAGTTAGAAAGTTGTGTCGACACATGCTAACTGTGTCGACACTATCATTAAGTTGTGTCGACAAAGAAAAGAATTGTGTCGACACAAAAATAGAATCTGTGTCGACAAAAAAGTTGGTGTCGACACAACTCTGTCGAGACCTTGTATTTTTGTGTCGACACACAAAAATCAGTGTCGACACATAAAAATCAGTGTCGACACACTCTGTCGAGACTTTGATAGTATATGTTGACACTGGCAAAAGTATGTCGACACATAGACATGTCGACTACAACAAGGTTTTGTCGAGACCTAGGTTATCTCTGTCAACACATATAAAATTTATCGACTAGTAAATTTCCTAAGTGAGGTGCGTCTTTTGACCTACCCTTTACAAGTACACTATAATAGGAGAAGACAAAATCTGGTCGACTGTGCTTTCAAAATTCTCGATTCTAGACTTTATGTCGACAAATAATTTCTCCTGTCAACTCTCTTTTCTTCTCTCTCGTTCATCAATGGCACCGCAACATGACGACAAGGTCAATGAGGGATACGAACTGGTACGTAAGGCATTCGAGACAGCCTCACCAGAAATCAAGGGTATGATTGCCCTAATCACAGAGAATGGCTTGGAGTATTTGGTCTTTGAACCGTCAAGGATATGAAAGAAAGAACTTCTTGAATTTTACTCATCTGCAACTATGGATTCTCAAAGACAGAAGATGAAGTCCATTGTTAACGGCACAAAGGTAAGGCTATTACAGAAGACAATCAGGAAGTCGCTTCAACTCTCCAAGGTTAAAGAAGATGATGAAATTACTCCATCCATGACAAATGATGGACTCAGTTGGTGTGGGCTGGATCCAAATACAAAGATAGGATCATCAATTACCAGGAAAGGAATGAATCCCAAGGTAAATTTCTATCAGAGATTATAAGCAAACTAATTCTCTACAAGACAGGAGGACATGATAGGATCTCTGCATACATGTTCAAACTTATGATCAGAGTAATAATCAAAGTGAAAACAGACTGGTCATCTGTAGTTTTTGATAAGCTTCAAGAAAGTGTTAAGAAGCCTAATCTGGGTCGAATACTGAGCTTGTGTCTGGCTTCCAGCATTCCAGATGTCATGAATAAAATTCCAGAATCTAAGATAAATCACATGAGGAGAATGGACTTGAGAATTCTATCCAGATGGGATAGAGTCTTAACCAAAGAAGTTTCCACCCCACAGAAATCTGTGAAGAAAGATAAGAAGAAGAAAACTACTAACCAGGAAGCAGAATCTTCCAGTGATTCTGAAGAATTGGTTGTCTTCAGCTCGAATAAAGAACAATAAGAAAAATCTCCCACACCACAACTAGATAAAGAAGCTCAAGTTTAAGGGGAGAGCATTCTACTACCAGAGAGACAGATGGTCTCCACTCTAGAGGGAGACAACACACATACTTCAATTGTTCATGAACCTGAACAATCACAGCTGCCTGCCCAAGGGAAAGGTATTCCTGAAGCTGCACTAGAGAGTGAAAATGCCACTGATACTGTTATGGAAATAGTATCAGAAATCAATAATGAAACACAAGTCAATACTGAGAAATAAGCACAGGATGTGCAAGTGTCTGACCAAGCTCAGGATGAGCAAGTTCACTTCTCCAGTTTTGAGAAGTCCCTGGACAAAGATCTTGATGTCCAGGGGGAATCATTAGTTCCAAAAGACAACCTTGTTGATCCTGTTCAGATGCAGCAAGTGTTCACTTTGGAAGAACTGTTCCCTGACTTCAATGAAACAAGGACTGAGGGGGAGCTGCAAAGGATTGAGAAAGAGATACAAGGAACTGAGGGGGAGATGTCTCAACATGCCCCTACTGATAAGGAAACTGTGAATATACAAAGCTCATCACAATCTTCTGATGATGAAGAAGCCTCCATGGCTAAGAAAAGGAAGCTGGAAGCTATCAGGAAAAGGAGCATAGGCTATAAGAAAGCCTTACAAGCAGTCTCTCAACAATCTGCTCAAGAAATAGACTTCAGTTCACTATTGGTGCAACTGCAAGTAAAATTGGATGAGCAAAGACTTGCTTTAGTAAAGTATGTGTATGAGTCCCATAAAGAAGTGCATTTCCAGCTAGCTCAAGATATCAAATCCATCAGATTTGAAGTCAATCAGAACAAAAATGAGATGACAGATTGCTTTCATAAGGGAGGTAATGTTGTAGTTTACTTGGCTGAGCAACAACAGCTGATAAAGAATGAAGTATAGGACATTGCAGTCAAGCAAAGATATGTTCTAGAAAATCAAATCAGAATGAATGACAATCTCAAGGATTCCCATGCTGCTATCTTAACAAGATTGGGAATATTACAACTGATATCAAAGAGGAAGTATCGAAGCAGATCAAAGAAGATCTAGCTGCTATTCAAACTACAATTCAAGCTTCACAAACAACTATCTCTGATCAATTGAAAAAGTTCAGGACATATTACAAAGAGGGTACAAAATATCTTGCTGATCAAGTCAGGTTTCAAAAGGATGATCTGAGAAATCATGTTGAAAGAGAAGTCATAAAGGGGGAGAGAGTGTTAGTCAAAGCCAGCTCTGATCATGCTAAATGGGTATCTAATTCTATCAGAGCTACTCTTGGATATCCACCCCTTTGTGATGATGACAATACTACTGAGTCAGTGTTAGGTACAATAGAAACTATGTACCAGATTTGGAGAAGTATCCCCTTACTCAATAATATACATCAATTTGTATTTGATGGGATGTTTAAGTTCCAATGTGCATGTTAAGAAATGCAGGAAAATTTCTAAGTACAAGTGCCGACACTTGTAAGGAATTGTGTCGACACCTGAAGCAGGAGCTATGTCGACACCCAGGAATTGTGTTGACACCTAAAGAAGGCTTGTGTCGACACACAGGACTTGTGTCGACACACACTCAATGCCATCTATCAGTAACAGCTGTACTGAGTCTGAAAGGCTTGTGTCGACACACATGACTTGTTTCGACACACAATCAACGACATCTGCACACACACTCAATGCCATCTATCAGCAACAGCTGTACTGAGTCTGAAAGGCTTGTGTCAACACACAAGACTTGTGTCGACACACACTCAATGACGTCTGGACATACACTCAACTCCATCTGTCTGCATCAGCTATGTCGAGACCCAGAGCAGTTGTGTCAACACACAGGACTTGTGTCGACATATACAATAGAAGCTGTGTCGAGAAGTAGAAGAATGACTGTGTCGACACATTGAGTGCTGTGTCGACATCATCAAGACTTGTGTCTACACTTAGTCTATTTGTGTCGACACATATGAAGTAGTTTGCTGAGTGTTTCCTGCTGAGATATAAAGTCATTGCAGAATCAACTATCACGGCTGTAGACTTAACAACTGTCATAAACAAGTCTGAAACCTTTGTCCAAACTATCAGAAGGTTGTTATAAACCGGATCAGCCGGTAATCATTGAGAAAATCTATATAAAGGACTGATCCATGACAACCAAATCAAGCAATTAAGCAATTACATGGGAACAAACCAACATAGATCCAGAGAGAGAACTCAATAATAAGAAAAGGGGGGAACCCTTAAGAAGGCAGATCCTGAACAGTCTACAAGAAAGATTCAGATCTAATTTTGAATCTAAGAAGGGAGCTGTCTGAAGATCATCTTCTACACCAAGTCAGGATCAACCTCATTTTGTTCAATGAAGAAGCTTTGAAAAAGTCAAGTCAGGTTGGATCTGAAGTATACAGTTTATTCAAGAACTGATCAAGAAGCTCACACATATTGAGAGTTATTTCTGGGTGAAATTTCTGTTCAACTAAATATTCTTTTTCTTTGTAAGATCTTTTATAGATCTGAGTTGTAAGCCTGTGTTTATAAAGGCTGAGGTAGGGCTGAGAGCCTGAGGTGTAGGACTTGTGAAAGTCTGAGTTGTAAGCCTGGTGATAAAGGCTGAGGTAGGGTTGTTGCCTGAGGTAGGGTTCTTGGGGAGAATCTGAGGTAGGACTTGTATAAGTCTGAGCTGTAGGTAACCTATCAGGTTCTGAGGTGTAAGATCTGTGGATCTGAGTTAGTGGAAGGAAGTTGGGCTGAATCCAGTTCTCTACTGGATAGACGAAGGAGGAAAGTGGATGTACCCATAACTTGGGGAACCACTATAAATTTGGTGTACTGTCATGTGCTGTTATTATTGTGCTATGAATTGTATTTTCTGTGCTGAGTTAGAACAAGATAATTGCCTAAATTTATTAAAGAAAATTAGAACCTATTCACCCCCCCTCTAGGTGTCTAGGCTCTTGGAATCAAGTCTTTCAAGTGGTATTAGAGGGAGGTTCCTCAAAGATTGACCTAACAGTCTGAGTGAATCTCCAAGGCAATTAACAGATTTCAAGAATGGGTTCAAATGAGAATTAGAAGGAATTTGGATCTATGAAACTGCCTATCTGCAGGAAAGAATGCTTTGGCGTATAGAAGGAAAGGGTCAGGTTGTTCATAGAAGCATCTGATCGAAGAATCTACATCACAGTACAAGAAGGTCCCTTCATTCCAATGAATATATCGGCTCTGGATGAAAATATTAAAACCCCAAAGAGTTATTCTGAAATGACCAAGGATGAGATCATCCTGGCAACATTAGACAAAAGAGCACAAAACATTATTGTAAGTGCTATAGATGATGCCACATTTCAGAATCTGGTGTATTGCAAAACCTCTAAGGAGATGTGAGACAGCTTGATTGTCTACATGGAGGGAACTGAAGAAGTTAGAGAAGACAGGAAATTATACTGAATCAATAATATGAGAGCTTTAGACAAGCCAAGTATAACAACATAGCTGAATATTATAAGAAGTTCTTCAGGATAGTAAAAGAGCTGATGACCTATGGAAGAGTCTTCAGCACATATGAATTGAATGATAAGTTTTTCAGATCACTAACAAAGGACAGGGACACAAAGATATGTGCCATCAGAGAGGTGGCCAAGCTTGCTGATACACACACACACTATTTGGAAAGCTGATATCCTATGAAATGCAACTCACTATCAAAAAAGAGGAGGAGAAAAGTAGTAGGTCTAAGCACAATGAAAAGTCTGTAGCCTTAAAGGCTGAAGGCACAAGAAAGGGTAGGAGAAAGTCTCCTTCTCCACCCAGAAGGAGTGCTGAGGCAGAAGAAGAAAATCCTGACAACAACACATCAGATAGCCACACCTCTGATGAGGATTTTGATGCCTTTACAAGGCAGTTTCAAAGATTTATGAAAAAGAAGAAATGGAGAACTGGACCATCAACATCCTTCTCCAAGGATGATTATTACAATAAAAAGAAAACTACCAAGGAGGACAGGTATGCCTTAAAACCTAGTAAACAAACTAATTCTAAGATTGTTTGTTATTGCTGCAACAAGTCTGGACATGTCATAGTTGACTGTCCTGACAAGAGGAAGGAGTCTAAAGATAAGAAGTAACATCAAGTAAAAGGCAAGAAGGAGAAATCTTTTGTTGCTCAGAAGCAGAAGAGTTGGACAGACTCTTCATCTTCAGAATCTGGAGAAGAAGATGATGCAGAAGCATATGTTGGGCTGTTCTCTATAGAAGAGAATTTTAGGGAATTAGAATTCATACAAATGCTGGACTCCATAAATGGAGTTGAAGACTATTACTATAAAGGGTTGATGGCTCTATCAGAAGATGATCAGTGCCAGGATCAACCTGGTCCAAGTAAGGTATACAGTTCTCCCTCTACTTTTGATTACTATACTGGATCAGAATCAGAAGCATCTGCATCAAGAGGTGTGGATTGTTCTGAATCTTAGGGGGATGTACATCAACTCATTGATGAGTATGGTGGTTTGTTGCAAGCTCTGAAGAGGAGCATGTTCCTTGTCAAGAAGCAGGCCAAGGAAATTGAATCTCTTAAGCAGGCTGCATCAGATTCAGCAAAGATGTTGGATTTGAAATTGAATGAGGTTGCCAAACTGAAAAACATAACTGTTATTCAGATGGACACAATCTCTTTCAAGGAAAATCACATCAAGAATTTGGAGGCAAAACTTCTAAAAGAAAAGGAGTTAGTGGATAAATTCTCTAAGACAAAGTCTGTCTTGCCCTTAATAGACAATTTCATTTTTCAAAAAGGAAAGACAGATCTAGGCTTTAAGGGAAGAACAAGGGCCACCAATTCTCATAAAAAAGGCAAAGCCCCAGTTCAACCACTAGCCTCAAAGCCCCCTATCTTCTTTAGGAAAGTAATGCAACCTACAATCAGGTATGATCATGATATTACTCATGGTCACTGTGAGTATGGAGATCTCATTGGCAAGGGTGTATATGTCAATAGGCCACTCTATAAGCAAACTCATCAGGTTCTTAAGGAATCCTTAGGGTTTGCTGCTCCAGCACCTACACTCAAAAGGACTGCTGACAACCAAGTTGTGAAGTTTGTACCTAAGAGAAGGTACAATAGATTTGAGTGTTGGTGTTGTGGCAAGGTGGGCCACTTTGCCATGGATTGTTGGTTCAACACAAGTGTTAAAAACAAGAATAGCTTACCTGTCAGAAAAGCTGCAGGAAAGCATGATAGATTTCAAACTAACAAGAACCTAGGACCCAATAACAATTTGGGTTCTGAGGATAGGTAAATCTTTATTTGATGCAGATGAATCCAAGTGGCCATACCCCTATATGGTACTTGGATAGTGGATGTTCCAGGAACATGACTGGAATAATAAGAATGTTGAGGGACTATGCACCCATAGAGAATGGACCCAAAGTAATCTTTGGTGGATCTGAAAAAGGAATCATCAAAAGATTTGGTAACATTTCTAGTAATTCTATTACTATCACTCAAGTGGCTTATGTGAAGGGTCTGAAACATAACCTGATTAACAAAAGTTAGCTTAGTGATCTAGGTTATGACATATCTTTCCTCAAAGGGGAGTGCGAAATAAGGAGGTCAAGTGATCAAGAGATCATTCTGACAGGCACTAGGAAAGGGAATGTATATTGTCTTAACCTTGATTGTGAGTATAACATCTCACCCATTTGTCTAGTTGTTGGTGAGACAGCATCACAGTGCGTCCAATGGCACAAGAGGCTGGCTCATCTGAACTATAAGTCAATAGGACAGCTATTTAGTATGGGGTTAGTGAGGAATGGTTCTCAAGTCAAGTGCATTAAAGAGGGTGTTTGTTCAGCTTGCCAAAAGGGCAAACAGACTAAGTCCTCTTTCCAAGTACTTGATACCAAAGATTCTATGAGATGTCTATATCTCTTGCATATGGATCTATTTGGTCATATGCCAGTTCATAGTTTAGGTAGAAAAGTATACACATTAGTTATTGTGGATGACTATTCTAGATTCACATGGGTTTTCATCTTGAGGCAGAAATCTGAAACCCCTACTGTCTTCCAGACTTTTGTTAGACAAATGCCGAATGAATTTAATAATTCAGTGGTCAAAATCAGAAGTGACCATGGAACTGAATTTCAGTCTGAGTGTATGACAAAGTTCTGTGCAGAACTTGGGATTCATCAGGAGTTCTCCTCACCTAGAACTCCCTAGCAAAATAGAGTTGCTGAAAGATAGAATATGACTCTTATTGAGGCAAGTAGAGCACTACTTAGTGACACTTCTCTCCCTGAGTACTTTTGGGCTGAGGCAGTAAATACTGCATGTCATGTACTCAATAGAGCTTCCATCAATAAGAAACATAAGATGACTCCCTATGAGATTTTGAAAGGCAGAAAACCAAACATTTCCTACTTCAGAATCTTTGGTAGCAAGTGTTATGTCCTAGTTAATGGTAAGCACTACCAAACTAAGTTTGCTGCCAAATTCCTAGAAGGGATATTTGTTGGGTACATCAATAATAGTAGGGCATACAGGATCTACAACTTGACTACACAAGTTGTAGAAGAATCTATCCATGTAGTATTTGATGAGTCTAAGTTGATTAATAGTGAATTGTCTAGCTCTTCAAGTAGGTCTACAGGTGTAAAGGACAAGCTTGACAAGCTGACTATTAATGAAGAAGCACCTGCTAGGCTGGATGAAGAAAAGGATGCATGCTGTCTAGGGGGAGAACAAGATTTACTGGATGAAGAAGAAAACAGTGAATTACATCAGGATGAGGAAAATGAAGAAGGCCAAGAGGTTGACAGATTTCCTCCAGCAAGAAGACACTTGAATGATCATCCAGCTCACCAAATCATTGGTGATGCAAGACAAGGTGTTCTAACCAGGATCAAGAGCATGAACACTGTTCTATTTTCAACCTTCTTGTCACAAATAGAACCCAAGAAGTTTTAAGAAGCCATGCTAGACACAAACTGGATTGATGCTATGCAAGAAGAGCTGAATCAATTCAGAAGATATGAAGTCTTGGAACTGGTTCCTAAACCAAAGGATCACAATGTTATAGGAACCAAGTGGATCTACAAAAATAAACTTGATGAGAATGGCACCATAATCAAGAACAAGGCCAGGATGGTAGCAAAAGGCTACAAGCAAGAAGAAGGGATTGACTTTAATCAAACCTTTGCCCCAGTGGCAAGGCTGGAAGCTATAAGGTTGTTCTTGGCCTATGCTGCCTATCAAGGTTTCAAGGTATATTAGATGGATGTAAAGTCAGTATTTCTGAATGGTGACTTAAAAGAGGAAGTCTATGTTGAACAACCCTCAGGTTTTTTAAACTCTCACTATCCTAACTATGTATATAGGCTTAGGAAAGCCCTATATGGTTTGAAAAAAGCCCCTAGGGCTTGGTATGAAGCCTTGTCTGCTTTTATTATTGAGAATAAATTCTCTAGAGGAAAGATAAACAAAACTTTATTCTTTAGGGAATATAAAGGCAAGATCATCCTAATCCAGATATATGTTGATGACATTATCTTTGGATCTACTGAAAACAACCTTTGTAGAAAGTTTGCCAAACTTATGCAAGGGAAGTTTGAAATGAGCAGTATGGGTGAGCTGAAGTTCTTCTTAGGACTTCAAGTTAGACAGACTGATGATGGATTGTCCATATCTCAGTCTAAGTTCACCAAGGAGTTGATTAATAAATATGGAATGGACTCAGCCTCCACCATGAAAACTCCAATGGGGACAAGTATGCCTATAGGAAAAGATGAGGCAGGAAAACCTGTTGATGAGTCTTTGTATAGAGGAATAATTGGCTCTCTACTCTACTTGACTGCTAGTAGACCTGACATCATGTATGCAACATGTGTCTGTGCTAGGTACCAAGCATCCTCAAAGGAATCTCATTACACTACTGTCAAGAGAATTTTGAGATATCTTAAGGGCAGAATTAATCTAGGTCTTTGGTACCCTAAGAATAGAGATTTCTTACTAACATGCTTCTCAGATGCAGACTTTACAGGATGCAAAGAAGACAGGAAAAGTACCACAGGAACTTGTCAATTCCTAGGTGGAAGGCTGGTGTCATGGAGCATCAAGAAGCAAACAAGTGTTGCTATCTCAACTGCTGAATCAAAATATATAGCTGCAGGCAGCTGCTGTGCTCAGTTGATGTGGATAAAGCATCAACTTGAAGACTATGACATCAAGGTAAGTAGAATTCCACTAGTGTGTGATTCTACTTGTGCTATTTCTATTGCTAATAACCCTGTTTCACACAGTAGAACTAAGCATATAGAAATTAAGTTTCATTTCATCAGAGAACATGTGGAGAAAGAAGATATTAATCTAGAATTTGTGAACACAAATAATCAAATTGCTGATATTCTTACAAAACCTTTGGATGAAATTAAATTCAATTATTTTAAAATTGAATTAGGTATGTTGAACCTAGACTAGGCCAGCATAAGCTTTCCTAAGTAGAATATGTAAGCACTAAATTTCTCAGGAAATTTGGGTAAGTGAGAAAGTTTAGGTCGATACAAGCAAATTGTGTCGACACTCTCAGTATGTTGTGTCAATACAGAAATAATATTTGTGTCGACACAAGAATTGGTGTCGACACACTCTATCGAGACTTAACTAGCCCATGTCGACACTGACACTAGTATGTCGACACATAGATGTGTCGATTAAACATAGGTTTTGTTTAAGATTCAAGTCTTTTATGTCGACACATGTAAAATTTTGTCGACTAGTATTATTACTAAGCAAGGCGTGTCTTTTGACCTACCCTATACCAGTACACTATAAATAGAAGACGACAAAATCTGGTCGACTTCGCCTTCATAATTCTCGACTCTAGACCTTGTGTCGACATAGATATTCTCTTCTTTTCTCTTCTTTCTCTCTCTATCTCGTCAATGGCTCCACACCAGGGCGACAAGGTGAATGAAGGATACGAGCTAGTTCGCGGGGGATTCGAGATAGCTTCTCAGGACATCAAGGGTGTGATTACCCTAATTTCCTATAGTGGTTTGGAGTTTTTGGTCTCTGAACCTACAAGAATTTGGAAGAAGGAAGTTCTTGAATTCTACTCGTCTGCAACGGTGGTTTATGAAGGAAAGAAGATCAAAGTCACAGTCCAGGATTCAAGAGTGAAACTCTCACTTAATACGATCAGGAAGTCGCTCCAACTTCCCAAAGTTAAGGATGATGATGAAATAGTTCCATCCATGACAAAAGATGCACTAAGTTGGTGCGGGCTGAACCCTATTACCAAAGTTGGATCATCAATTACCAGAAAGGGGATGAATTCCCAAGGTAAGTTTCTTTCTGAAATCGTAGGCAAGGTAATTCTGTGCAAGACTGGTGGACATGACAGAATATCTGCCTACATGTTCAACCTAATGAACAGAGTCATATTCACTATAAAAACATACTGGTCATCAGTGGTGTTTAACAAGATTCTAGAAGGAATAAAGAAGCCAAATCCGGGAAGGATACTAAGCTTATGTCTAGCTTCAACAATACCAGATATTATGAACCACCTGCCAGGATTCAAGATCAACCATATGAGGAGGATGGATATGAGAATTCTATCCAGATGGGATAGAGTATTGACGAAAGAGGTTTCTACTCCATAAAAACAGGTCAAGAAGGATAAGAAGAAGAAAGAAATTGTTCAACAAACAGAATCCTCCAGTGATTTTGAAGAATGGGTAGTCTTCAGTTCAAATGAAGACCAACAACAAAAAGAAGCTAAAGATCAAGTAGAGAGCAGTCAACACCCAAAGCAACAGATAGCCTCCACTCTAGGGGGAGAACACCCTGAACCAGCAGTACAAGACACTGAATTATCTGAGCTGCCTGCCCAAGGGGGAGGCATTAGTGTAGCTACTCTGGAGAGTGAGTATGCTGCTGATACAGTGATGGACATTGTATCAGACATAAACAAAGAAGCACTGATCATTGCTGAGAAGAAATCACAAGATGTGCAGATGAAAGATACAGCTCAAGATGAGCAAGTAAGTATCTTCTTTATAGAGAGAGCCCTGGACAAAAATCTGGATGTTCAGGGAGAACCTTTTATTTCCCAAACTAATCTTGTTCCTCCTGTTCAGATGCAGCAGGAGGTAACTATAGAAGAGTTGTTTCCTGATTTAGCTGCAGCAAGGACTGAGGGGGAGCAACAAATAGAAGAAAAGGAACTGCCAGGAACTGAGGGGGAGGAGCTATTGAATGCCCCTTCTAATAAGGAAATAGTTGATATAGAAAGCTCATCACAATCTTCTGATGATGAGGAAACCTCTATGGCTAAAAAGAGAAAACTGGTTTCTCTGAGGAAAAGAAATATAGGCTATAAGAAAGCCTTACAAACAGTCACTCCATCACCTGCTCAAGGCATGGATTTCAGTACATTACTGGTGCAACTGTAAGTCAAATTGGATGAACAAAGGCAGTCCTTAGAAAAATATGTGGATGAGTCAAATAAAGAACTGCAGTTTCAGCTGGCTCAAGACATTAAATCCATCAGATTTGAAGTCAATCTGAATAAGAAAGAGATGAAAGATTGCTTCCACAAGGGAGGTAATGCTGTAGTATATTTGGCTGGGCAACAACAACTAATAAAGACTGAAGTTGAGGACATTGTAACCAAGCAAGGATATATTTTAAAAAATCAACTCAGATCAAATGAAAATCTCAAGGACTCACATGAAGAATTTCTCAAAAAACTGGGAAGTATTTCTACAGATTTGAAAACAGAAGTATCCAAGCAAATACAAATAGATCTAGCTGCTGTCCATACAACCATTGAAGCTTCTCAAAAGACTATTTTTGATTACCTGACTAAATTCAAAGCCTACTACCAAGAAGGTACAAAATATCTAGCTGATCAAGTAAGGTTTAAAAAGAATGATCTGAGGGATCATATAGCTAGAGAAGTCATAAAGGGGGAGAGAATATTAGTCAAAGCCAGTTCTGATCATGCAAAATGGGTATCTAATACCATCAGATCTACACTTGGATTTCCACCCTTATGTGAGGATGATAATACAGTGAAGTCTGGTGTTCAACCTGCCTATATTGAAGGGGATCAGCCAGAGGTTGCACAAGTCATTTATCCTCCAGCTGATTTTGACATAGTCCAGCAAGAAGTTCAGCAAATGTATAACCCTCCACAGGAGGCACAGAATATTATTATTGAAAAGGTAGAAATGTTAGAGGCTGCAAAGGAAGCTCAGAGGGAGGCACATCTTTCCAAGAAAAGGTTTAGAGAACAAGCAGAACTGAAGCCTGATTTTGAGCAGTGGAGTCCTACCTCCAGGAACATTATTTTAACTGTCTGGAAAGCTGTGAAGGACAAAACATATGATAGAGGCAAATGGTACTCTGAGTAAGAGTGGAATAAGTATCAGGCAAGGCAAGAGGCTATACTTCAGTATAGGAGGAGTGCTAAAGCTGGGAAGTTACTTGCTGACTCTGTGGAGCCTATCAAGTACTTTCCAAAGCCTTTTCACTATTTTGAAAGGCAAATGATCAAGGATGAAGAACTGAAGAAGAAAGACCTGAAAGGAAAGAAACCAGCTGATGATACTGAACCTAATGTGCAGGCTAAGATCAGATCTGGAGAAGGAATAGTAATCAAGGAGCCTAGTTTATCTTAGGATAAATAGGCTAATATGTAGAACAATGTAATCTTTTGATTTTTGTTCTTTAAAGAAATATGTAAACCTAAACATTTTTCTGATTAATGAATGACATCATTTTCAGTATTGAGTTTAGCTATTATCTATGCTTATATGTTACCCTGTAGTGAAATGTATGTACATCTATTTTTTCTATGTTTCATTATGTGTGGTGTATATCTTTGACTAAGGGTTATGACTTCTCCAAATAGGGAGAGATTGTTGTGTACATTGGAAACTATGTACCAGATTTGGAGAAGCCTCCCCTTACTCAATAATATACATCAATTTGTATTTGATGGGATGTTTAAGTTCCAATGTGAAGGTTAAGAAATGCAGGAAAATTTCTAAGTACAAGTGTTGACACTTGTAAGGAATTGTGTCGACACCTGAAGCAAGAGCTGTGTCGACACCCAGGAATTGTGTCGACACCTGAAGAAGGCTTGTGTCGACGCACAGGACTTATATCGACACACACTCTACGCTATCTATCAGTAATGGATGTACTGAGTCTGAAAGGCTTGTGTCGACGCACAGGACTTGTGTCGACACACATTCACTGATGTCTGGGCACACACTCAACGCCATCTATCAGCAGTGTACTGAGTCTGAAAGGCTTGTGTCGACACACAGGACTTGTGTCAACACACACTTAATGACGTCTGGACATACACTCAACGCCATCTGTCTGCATCAGCTATGTTGAGACCTGGAGCAGTTGTGTCGACACACAGGACTTATGTTGACACATACAATAGAAGCTGTGTCGAGAAGCAGAAGAAGGACTGTGTCGACACATTGAGTGCTGTGTCTACATCATCAAGACTTGTGTTGACACTTAGTCTATTTGTGTCGACACATGTGAAGTAGTTTGCTGAGTGTTTCCTGCTAAGATATAAAGTCATTGCAGAATCAACTGTCACGGCTGTAGACTTGACAACTGTCATAAACAACAAGTCTGACACCTTTGTCAAAATTGTCAGAAGGTTGTTACAAACCATTCCAGCCGGTAATCATTGAGAAAATCTATATAAAGGACTGATCCATGACAACCAAATCAAGCAATTAAGCAATTAAGCAATTATAGGGGAACAAACCAACACTGATCCAGAGAAAGAACTCAACAACAAGAAAAGGGGGGAACCCTTAAGAAGGAAAATCCTTAACAGTCTACAAGAAAGATTCAGATCTAATTCTGAATCTAAGAAGGGAGCTATCTGAAGATCATCTTCTACACCAAGTTAGGATCAACCTCATTTTGTTCAATGAAGAAGCTTTGAAAAAGCCAAGTCAGGTTGGATTTGAAGTATACAGTTTATTCAAGAACTGAACAAGAAGCTCACACCAATTGAGAGTTATTTCTGGGTGAAATTTCTGTACAACTAAATCTTCTTTTTCCTTGTAAGATCTTTTATAGATCTGAGTTGTAAGACTGTGTTTATAAAGGCTGAGGTAGGGCTGAGAGCCTGAGGTGTAGGACTTGTGAAATTCTGAGTTATAAGCTTGGTGATAAAGGCTGAGGTAGGGCTGTTGCCTGAGGTAGGGTTCTTGGGGAGAATCTGAGGTAGGACTTGTATAAGTCTGAGCTGTAGGAACCTATCAGGTTCTGAGGTGTAAGATCTGTGGATCTGAGTTAGTGGAAGGAAGTTGGGCTGAATCCAGTTCTCTACTGGATAGGCGAAGGGGGAAAGTGGATGTACCCATAACTTGAGGAACCACTATAAATTTGGTGTACTGTGCTGTGTTGTGATTATTGTGCTGGGAATTGTATTTTCTGTGCTGAGTTAGAACAAGATAATTTCCTAAATTTATTAAAGAAAATTAGAACCTATTCACCCCCTCTAGGTGTATAGGCTCTTGAAATCGAGTCTTTCAGCCAGGACTTCAAATTGATTACCATGAAGGGGTTCAGCAGGAAGTTGCACAAGTCATCTATCCTCCAGCTAATTTTGAAGAAGTACAACAAGCAGCACAACATATGTATAGCCCTCGATAGGAGGCTCATAATGTTTTTATTTAAAAAGTTGTAATGTCTGAAGCTGCTAAGGATGCTCAGAAAGAGGCTCAACTTTCTAAGAAAAGATTCAGAGAACAGGCAGAATTGAAGCGTGATTTTGAGCAGTGGAGTCCTACTTCTAGGAATATCATTCTTACTGCCTGGAAAGCTGTAAAAGACAATATGCATGATAGAGTCAAATGGTACTCTGAACAAGAATGGAATAAGTATCAGGCAAGGCAAGAGGCCATACTTTAATTTAGAAGGAATGCCAAAGCTGGGAAGTTACCTGCTAATTCTCTGGAACCTAGCAAGTAGTTTCCAAAACCTTTTCATTACTTTGAAAGGCAAAATATCAAGGCAAAAGAGCTTAAAAAGAAAGATCTGAAAGGGAAGAAGCCAGCTGAAGATTCTGAAGCCAAAGTGCAAGCAAAGATAAAATCTGGAAAAGGAATAGTTATCAAGGAGCCTGAACAATCTTAGGGATAGATAGGCTAGTCTTAGGACTATGTAAATTTTGTTCTAAACAATCTTGTAAATCAAACACTTATTTTTGATGAATGAATGTTATCATATTCTGTGATGATATTAAATGTTATTCCTTGCTATTTCTGTTTATGAGTTACCCTGCCCGTGAAATGATAATATACATCTTCTTTGTTTTATTATAAGTGATGTATATCATTGACTAAGAGTTATGACTTCTCCAAATAGGGGGAGATTGTTGGGTATATTGGAAAATGTGTACCAAATTTGAAGAAACCTCACCTAACTCAATGATATACATCAAGGTGTATTTGATGGTATGTTGAGTTTGAATGTGCAGGTTAAAGAAATGTAGGAAAATATTCTAAGTACAAGTGTCGACACATGAAGCCAGGATGTGTCGACACCAAAAGAAGAATTGTGTTGACACATAGGACTTGTGTCGACACCCAGAAATTATGTCGACACCAGATGCCAGATTGTGTCAACACTAGAAGAGGAATTGTGTCGACACATAGGACTTGTGTCGACACAAAGAAATTCTGTCGACAACAACTATGTCGACACACAAGACTTGTGTCGACACACACTCAACGCCATCTATCAACACTAGTTATGTAGACACCATAAGCAACTATGTCGACATACAGGACTTGTGTCGACACACGCAAAGAATTCAGTCTACATCAATATTATCGAGACTAAAAGAAATTGTGTCAACACATAGGACTTGTGTCGACACATTCTATAGAAGCTGTGTCGAGAAGTTAAAGAAGGGTTGTGTCGACACTGTGGGAGTTGTGTCGACACCATCAGGACTTGTGTCGACACATGGACTATTTGTGTCGACACATATGATGAGTTGTCTCAACGCTTTTCTGCTGAGATAGAAGTTCAAGGAGGAGTCAGTTGTCAAGACTGAAGAACTGACAGCTGTCATAAGTAACAAAACGGACACATCTGTCTGTACTGTCAGAAGGTCGTTATAAACCGGATCATCCGATAATCGTGGATGAACTCTATATAAAGGGCGGATCCATAACAACCAAAAGAGACAGAGATAATCAATCCAACAAAATCAAGAGGAGAAATAACTGACTCAACAGAGATTGAGAACTAGTGAGGGGGAGCAAGAGGCAAACCCAGAAGAAGGCAGATCCTGAAAAGTCTGCAAGTAAAATTCAGATCTGATTCTGAATTCTAGAAGGAAGCTGATTGAAGATCAACTCCAACTCCAATTGAAGATCAACCTTATTTTGTCCAAATTCAAGAAGCTTTGAAAAAGCTAAGTCAGGTTGGATCTAGAGTATTCAGTTTTATCAAGAACTGATCTAGAAGTACTCACCTTTTTATCTATTGAGCTGAGTGGAGTTCTTATTTTATTAAACAAACTTTTTTTTTGTAAGATCTGTTATAGATATGAGTTGTAAGCCTAAATTTATAAAGGCTGAGGTAGGGCTGAGTGCCTGAGGTGTAGGACTTGAAGAAGTCTGAGTTGTAGGCCTGGAGATAAAGGCTGAGGTAGAGCTGTTACCTGTGGTAGGATTTTTGGGAAGAATCTGAGGTAAGGTTGTTTCCTGAGGTAGGATTCTTGGGAAGAATCTGATGTAGGACTTGAAGAAGTCTGAGTTGTAGGAACCTATCAGGTTTTGATTTGTAAGATCTGTAGATCTGAGCTAGTGGAAGGAAGTTTGGCTGAATCCAGTTCTCTACTGGATAGGCGAAGGGGGAAAGTGCACGTACTCACAACTTGGAAAACCACTATAAATCTTGGTGTGCTGTGCTGTGTATTTTCTGTGATTATTTTTGTGATATTTGCACTGTATTAATTGCCTTAATTATTAAAAAGGATTAGAACCTACTCACCCCCTCTAGGTGTTTAGGCTCTTGAAATCAAATCTTTCAAACATGAAAAGGAGTGTGCTCAGGTTCCAACATCATCTGAACCTGTAGCACAGGTTGTCTAAGTCAGTGGGTAGTATGGACTGAATCTGTGTAATTATTAAGGGGAAGCCAATACTGTCTAGTTCAGTATAGAAAGCTTAGAGTCTAGTCTAAAGAATTGGTGTATGAAAATCTCTAGATCCAAAGAGATCAGAAGAATACTTCTGAAGTTCAGACTGTTCCTATGGATAATGCTGAGGATGAAAAGAAAGACTTGGTACCAGAATGAAAGGATGGTTCAAGGATTGATCAAGTGATATCAAGTTACATAAGAGAAGTGGGTCAGTGATATCAACTCAAGAGATATGGTCTCTAGTCTAGTGGTATGAACACTATTAGAGTTGGATCAATCCAAGAAAGCAATGATCAATGGGGAGTAGGCTGTCTGGGTTGCCAGTGAAATCAGAAGTACTTTGGGACTATGACAGCATGCAGACAACATTCCTCCTATTCAAGAAGGATTATATAGAATCCAGTGTGGTGATCAAGAGGGAAGATCATTGTGATGATCAAGATAGTACTCAGTGGGCTGAACACTCTTGTGCTGCTGATCAGAAAGCTGAAGCCAAAGGCAAGTCTGTTGCTAAAGAAAAGGAGAAGATCTGGCTCAGCAAGAAGAGACTATGCAAGGTGCAAGGGAGTTGTTGTGCACACTTACTGTAAATCCAGCATTAACTTCATAGTATCAGAACCATAACCTTCAGATAAGTAGAATTTCTTCATAGTTGATATTCTACTAGTGTAATCAATTTTGCTAGGAACCTGTCTTTCAAAGCAGGACTATGCATATGTAGATTAAGTATCAATTGTTAGGGAGCATGTGGAAAAGGAAAAACTCAGTCTTGAGTGTGTCCCCATAATCATGATAGTGGCTAAATATCTTTACTATGCCACTAGTAGATGTCAAGGTCAACACCCTCAAGGTTGAGTGGGTATGTTGAACTTGGTATAGATTCTGTTGCTCAATGTGAATCTTCTATTACAGAACTCACCCTTCTTGTAGGAAGATAAGTCTTAGATATAGTATCAAGACTGTTAAGTCAACCACTTGATATCAAGCCTCTAAAGTGATATCAAATGGCATCAAGACTTAGATGGGCTCAAGTGTCCAGTAGAGAGAAGACAACAGCTGCTCCTGTTAAGGAGGAGCAAATCCAGAAGATGCAGGAACAGGTTCAACTTCCTATTAAGTAGCAAGCAGCTACTGTAGTGGATCAGGGATCTTCACTGCTAATCCGTTTGTCCCAAGGACAATGCACATACTAAGGGGGAGATTACTTATGACATTGTCATAATCTTCTCTGAGTCTGAGAAGCACTGTTGCTGCTGAGAATTTCAAGTGCTGCTGCTGGAGAAGAGGAACAGTCAGCTCAAGTGGAACTATGTCAGCAACAAGTTCAAGTGCTGCAGAGTGGTGTTGTATCAATGTATCAACACAAAAGGTATGACTCCTAATCAAGAGGATTGGTTATTAGGCTAATTTCCTTAGTAATATCAACATGGGAATTTGGATAGGATCAAGAGATAAACTCTTCCATGATCCTTTCTCCTCCCTCAATAGATATACCTATTGAAGAAGCCTGAAAGGGAAAGATGTGTGGCAATACGTAAGGGGGATAGGTGGAAGCAATACTTCACATGACTAGGTCATGTTAAGTCAGTTCATATTACTTGGAAAGATTCAGGTAATATGAGGAATGCAATGACTGACTACATGTTGAACCATTTTTATGTCAGTGCATATTATGAGGTAAGTACTTCTAGTAGTGCCCCATTTAGGTATTAAATAGTATAAAGGAGAGTGCATATTACTTGAGCAATTGTTCAAGTGGTATGAGGTTGCGTTGACTTGACTTGTTGGGTCAATGCAATTAAATGAAGTACATTGAATTGATATGCTGAAATTCATATAACATAAGGTAGCATATATAGCATATATAGCTTACAGTTGTATTAATTAATCTGCTTATTATGTTAATGCTTCTTAGTATTACTGGGTGTTCTGCCTTCTTAAAATAGGGGGAGATTGTTGGGTCCATTGCCCACAATGTTCCCTAGATTGGATTTGAAGAGGCATCACCATCAACACTAAGAGCATAGTTGTATTTTATCTTGTTTAAGCTCATCATGTGTAGGATATTCCATGGAACAAGTTTAGACAAATTGTCTAAGTGATGTCACAAAGTGAAGATGCTGGACATGATGAAAATCATCTATGTCCATAGGCGTTGAGTGAGGTCTATTCACTCAACGCCATGTGAGTAAATTCGTTGAGTACAACTTGTATAATCAAAGCCAAAGAATTGGCAAGTTGAGAAAGTGGCTAAGTCCACGGGCATTGAGTGAAGTCAACTCACTCAATGCCATACATCTAAAGGCTATGAGATAGGCAAAGCCTAATTGGAAGCAGGGAGAAATGTGGCTAAGTCCATATGCGTTGAGTGAACATCATTCACTCAATGCCATAGCTTCATAAATCGTTAAGTATAGCCTTGTAAGTCAAAGGCACAGAAAATCTGTGCTGACATTTGACTAAGTCCACAGGCGTTGAGTGATTCATGCTCACTCAATGCCATGTGATGAAAGCATTGACTGTATCACATCAAGTTGGTGTCTGAGTTTTCAGACACAAAAATTTGGCTAAGTCCAAATGCATTGAGTGGAGCTTACTCACTCAAAGCCAAGGAGCAGAGAAATCTGGCTAAAGGCTGAAAGAGTTGAGAGAGGCAAGCTCACTCAACGCTCTCAATGTCATGACTCAGAAAATAGTAATCCAGAGAAGCTCAGTTCGACGAACGCAGAGCTTAGTACAACGAACGCAGAGCTCAGTTCGATGAACTCCATTCGACGAACACAGAGCTCAGTTCGACGAATACAGAGCTCAGTTCGACGAACTGCATTCGTCAACTCAAAGCTCAATTCGACGAAATCCACACAGCAGAAAGCTGATAAAGTAGTTTGGCATTGAGTAAAGCTGAATCACTCAACGCCTAGAAACAAATTTTATATTCTAAGTGTTTTGGCGCTGAGTGAGGCTTGCTCACTCAACACCTATTCTACTGATGCTTGATTTTGGCCAAGTCCACAGGTGCTGGCGTCAGTAAGTCAACAAGTCAACATTATTCAAATTGTTAGCGGCAAAGCTACAGTACAAGCCAAAAGGCGCTGTAGAGCTACTGCACGACCGTTAGGCATTAAAGCAAAGTTGCTGCTGTCAATTCCAGTGGGGCCCACGGGTCAAAGAGCCGTTGATCGGCAAAATAGAAAAGGTGAGATCGACGAAGAAAAAGATGAGTTTCTAGAAATATAACAGGCTTTCGTCTTCTTCCTCGCCATTTTTGCTGAGGCTGAAGAACAAAGTTCAAATCAACTGGCTTGAAAGCTCAACACAGTTAGATGTTTGTCTTCCTCATCGACATCAACAAGTTCAGAGTTAAACTTTAAGAAAAAGGAAGCAGCCAAGGTCTAACCCTAAATGAAGGATCTGGGATCTAAAGAAAGTTAGCTGATGCCATTTTTATCTTCACCAACAAGTTCATAAAGTGTTCTTTCTAAGGAAGAAGAAGGGAAACAAATCTATCAAGTTTTGCAGAAAAAGGTAACAGCAAGGGCCAACCCTTGCTGCAAGTGCTTCATAGATCCAACCAACCCAACACTAAAGAATATCTACTGGAGGCTGTGAAGAAAAAGTCAGGGATGAATCACCTCAGCCCAGGAAAGAAAGTGGAAGAAGAACTATTATCTGCAAGTTGCTTCCAGCACAAGACTCTTCATCCTTATTGATGTGAAGCAATTGAGCTAAGAGTCCTTCAGCTCAGGTAGCAGCTAGTTTTGCTGTAGTCACTTCATAATTCCAGCAGGAAAAATACCTGGTGCTGTGAAGAAGAAGATAGGACTGAGTATATCTCAATTCAAGTAAGGTAGACTCAGGAAATACATTCCTGGAGTTAAGGTTGGCCTGAGTTTATCTTAGTCCAGGTAGATTGGCACAGAGAAATTTCTCTTGTGGCCAATCATCTCACCAACCCACTTTCATCCTGTAGGATCCAAGTGTGTATTTGAGTATAGGGATTAACAGCCTGAGGTAGGAGAGTGCTGCTCTCTGAGTGTAGGATCCTTTGTGGATCTGAGGTAGGGCTGTCCTCCTAGCCTGAGTGTAGGGCTTAACAACCTTAGGTAGGTGATATTTGTATCACTGAGATGTAGTCTCTTGTGGTTGAGCTGTAGGTCTTGGAGGAGATTGAGTGGTCCTGAGGGATATGATGTGTAAGCTCTTTGGAGCAGAGATTCGGATAAGTGCCTAGTTCAACAAGATAGTTGGATAGGTGGGAGGGAAAGTGGATGTACCCTTGTTAGGAAAACCACTATAAATTTGTGTGTGCTTTGCTGTGTTGTCTTCTTTGTGCAGATTGAATGTCTTGAAAGCAGAATTTAATCAACTAATAAAGCATCCAACACAATAAAAACAAAAGATAGTCACTAAGGACTAAGAAACCTATTCACCTTCTATTTAGGTGATTTAACTATCCTTGAAATAAAGACTTTCACCTAATGACGATGGAACTCACCGCTAGTCCGGGGCCAAGGGCGAGTGCGGGCATGGCCACTCCACTCGCCATCCTTGGCCCTGACTTGGGGAGAGTGCGGGCCCATACACCCCACTCTCATGTCCAACTTGCTTGAGTCCGAAATGGTTTTTTTAACCTGGGTTTTCTACTGTGGGTCCCACCTTGTCAGTACGAGATTATTCACAATCCCCACTATTTGTGAGATTATCCCAAGCTCGGAAAGAAAAGTCTAACCCATATTACTCGGTGAGTGGAAGATCATCATGAGGGAATATTTGGTGGGTCCCCCAACCCTTTATATATACCGCTCTCGGGGTGAGAAGAGAGGTCCTTGCAAACCTATCTCCTTCCTCTCCTTCTACCCCTGCCACATGATGTTTATTCCCAATAATTATCGAAGTCGCCTTACTTTTGTGCGGGAGCACACTAAATTGGAGATGGCTAGAATCATGTCCTTGCTCGCTCGCAAATCCTTGGGCCTGCCTTCCAAGCGAAAGAAAATCAAGAAGGCCAAGTCTGTCCCGACGTAAGGAGAGAACCTCCTCTCAAACCCGATGCCTTCCAAACCTGATCTTTGGTCCTTGCCTCCTGAAGGGGTACATGTTCTCATAGTTTTCTTTACCCGAACCTTACTAAGAAAATATAGTTCTTGACTGTCTTGCCCACTCGCAGGCAGAACCCGCCGAAGAACTAGTTGTTGACACATCCACCTGGCTGCCGATGCACAATCACTGGACGACACGATGATGCAAGCGGATAATGGAACTTTTCTTCAGGTGGACGCGAGCACCCATGCCGATCCTGGGATCTCCCTGCAGGCATCTGGTAAGTCATAATCTATCACATATTTAAGGTCTTAATCTTATATCTCGGCTTGACTTGACGTCGGCGTGTGCAACTCTTCCTTTCGGGACCACTGGCCTAGGTACCCTATTGTCACATTCCCCTGCTTGCGAGAGATCGTGCGAGCTCATCCGCAACCCCTCAGTCGTGGACGAAGGTGCCCTTGATATTTTTGTCCCTTCTTCTGCTATGATCCTTGACTTAGACTCTTCTCGCCCGGGCTGCGGGAAGTCGCTTACTCTTCCTCTCGGCGCGCCCTTCTAGGGAAGGTTGAGTTCGTCTCGATGTCCCCTCAACAATGATTGTGAAAGTTTCTAGTTCTCAACCTAAATCACATAGAGGGGGTGAATAGGTGAATCCTGTGGCTTATATCAGAATAAAAATTTAGTAAAGATAAAGCGCATAAAATAAGAGATTAAGCACAACACAAACACAAGGATTTATAGTGATTCCCCAAAATGGGTACATCTACTGTCCCGCCTCTCCTATCTAGCATTTCAGGCTAGACTCGACTATTTTATCAAAACTCAGATTAATAATAATCTTATAACTCGGAATCTCCCACTCCTACAAACTCGAAGAACAACTTCCCATACACTCGATCTTCTCAACTAGGATCTACAAATCTCGGAAGCAAACAACTTCTTACAGGGTATAAAAAGATTTATACAAACAAATAGATTGTAAACAATCTTCTTAAAACTCTTAGGAGTTTTTCTTTAGATCTGGAAAACAACCCTTCTTTTTTGCTTGAAAACTTTGACTCAAATCTTGACGATGAAGAATAGGATTGCTTAAAGATTGATCTGAACAAAACATCAAATGAATCTCTAGAAGTATTCTGAAAAACTTTGAGAATAAGAGATCAATCAAAGCTTTTCTTTGTAGGAGGAATCGCTGATCGGAAGGGTTGTCGGCAATAGAGATATTCGGGAAAACAATTTTGAATTTCCGATTATTTATGGCAATTTGCAATTAGATCACGATTAGGGATTTCTGAAATGTCCTTGACTATTTATAGACGATTCCTCACTAACGGCTCTATTTCGAACTTAGTTCCACCGTCCACGTATACTGTACATGGCGGAAGCCCTAATTATGGAAAGCCGTAAAAATGAGAATGAAACTGAGCAAAAATTCGCTTAAGTCCAAATTCGTCGATACATCACGTGAACTCTCTATACCACTTGATGAACCAGTCAAAATAACTTGGGAGAGAGCTTACTGAGATGTTTGGACTTTACGAGACCTTTCGACGAATTAGATGAAATCTTTCGAGTGTACTCGACAAATTTACTTGAGTACTCGACAAATTTTACTTGAACTGACTAATCACTAACTTCCTTTGGAGTATAAAGGTAGTTCACTTTACTTCTCGAGAGGACTCAACAAATTTCATGAGTACTCACGTAAGTACTCGACGAATTCACTTGAGTACTCAACGAATTTTACTTAGCCGTTCTGGACGATAGTTCTCAGTGATCTCTCAAGTACTACTAAGATCACTCTACAAATTCTACAAGTGCTTACGTGAGTTCCTGATGAATTTAACGAGATCTCACGAGATCACTCGACGAATTTGCCTTAGCCAAAATCTGCAACTTCCGAACATCAACTTCTTTTGTGATGCTAGATGAAGTACACCCCATTAGAGAGATTACACATGAGTCAACACGATGTTCTATACAATGAGGAATTACATTGCACAGAAATGTGTTTGAAGACCCATTGCAACCTGACAATGGTTTGTACTTGGTAATAAAGACCTGCACCACACACAACTAAAACTAACATCAAATACAACCTCAATTCAACTTACTTGAAGGGATACTTCTTCAAATCATGGCTATTGTGGATACAATACCCAACAGGTTGGTCAGAGAACTCGATACCCCTCTTCTATCATTCTAGCTCTAAAACCTTTTTGCCTTTTCTTTTCATAGACAAATAAGTGATCTTGGCAGCTGGAGTATTTTACGATATAGAAGCCTTCTTGCCACCTCCTTACCTTAACTCGATCGAGGACTTCCTGGGCGACTCGATCGACCACGTGGAGATGAAGAGGCGAATGGCCAAGCTCTTTCAGAAGCACGAGCTCTTTTGGAAGCACGAGCTCATGCTGCGTGATCTCCAAGAGGACAGGGTCGCCAGCAAATGACTACTTCAAGATCTTAAACAAAATTACAAGACCCTAGATGAGGAGGTGAGGCAAGGAGCCAATGGCGAGATAACCTCCTCGGGACTGCTCATCTACATAATTGAAGAAAATATGCACTTCGTGCAACTGGACCTCCAAGCCGTCCGTGAGTACAATAATCCTTGTCGGCCTCCGGGGATAGGGGCGCGAGGCCAGGGTTGATGGAAATTGCTCCAGTTCTGAGCCTACCAACACTCTCCCCCTTGTCCCCTGACACAGCTGTTCTAGCATTTCTACTATGGTTGTGTACTAGACTCTTTCTTTTGTCTGTGAACTTGCTTTAAAACCTTTAATTAATAATTCATGTTTGTTCATTTCGTTCACATGAAAAGCTATAAATGTTTTCTCACTTTTTCTTTATGATGAAAAATATTTGTTCGACTCACTCGTAAGTAGGGGAGGTCTCGCGGGGTTTGCGGGGTTCGGTGAAGGGTTGCGAGCTAGATGTGTAACGCCTAAAGATTTATGAAGTAGTAAAACAGTTTTTGGGAGGTACCTCCCGGTGGTAGTGTTAACACCGATGGTAACTCCGGGAGTATTCAGCCAATGACGTCGAGTGGACTCAACTGGCATCGAGTGCTATTGCGTGGCGATAACGAGATATCATGCGACGATAGTAGGCATTGAGAGCATTGAGAGCGTTGAGTGGAGATACCGCCCAACGGTAGTAATATCGCCGACAATAGCTGTGTCAATTAAATTGACAGAGATCTCGGTAAGATACCGCTTGACGATAACAGTTACCGCGCGGCGATACCTTTGGTGGTCGTTTCGTAACCGACGCCAGGTACCGCTTGGAGGTAATTATCTATCGCGTGGCGTTAGCGATTCCGTAACCGCGAAGCCACGTATTAGCCTGTGATTGGAGGGCCTGGGCGATTACATACGAAACGAGGCATTGAATAACGATACCGCGCGGCGGTAGCTAGATACCGCACGTCGGTAGCTATATACCATGCGGAGGTAGCTAGATACCATGCAGAGGTAGCTTAATTTATAATACTGGTTCGGCCGTTTCACTTCATTACTTTTGAGTTTGAGAACTTGGACTGGGTTTCTGGAGGAGGAGCAACAATGCCGAAAAGGAGAGTTTAAGATACCGTTTGAGATTCAGAGTTCATATCTATGGAGGTAAGACCGAAGCGGTCGATTTCAACCGTCTAGATTTCTCCCATAGCGTTGAAGAGTACTTTAAGGGTAACGATCCTTTTCCTTGGACATGTGAAGTCCTTCGTTTTGGTATTTTAGGGTAGACGCTGCACGAGCACGTGGATGTGGTTCTGCCGATGGGTGGATCTGTGTATCCCCGTAGTTTTGCATTTAGATCCAAAATCGAAGTACGGAATATGGATGCTGTGTGAATCCCATCTGGATGGGTCGGTATGGATTGGTGATGTTGTATGTTTGGTATGCCAGAGAAGACTCTGTAGTAATCTTGTAGATTTCGGGGCCGCGGGTTGTGCAGGTGGCTGCAGTGAGAGTACTGGAGGTAGTCTCCAGAAAAACACCTGATTAAGGGAAAGAAATGATAGTCTGTCCCCTACCACGCAGTGGTAGTGCTATCATTGGCGATATCTCCTAGTGAGCTACGTCTTGTGAGGCCTGTATCGGGGAGACCTGGAGGCCATTGATTGTGAAGTCTATCTCTGGGAGACCTGTGGGCTATATTTTGGTTGATCGTGAGCTTAATTTTCTCAGCCAAGGTAGCCATGGGGCTAACCTAGGATCATAACTGGGTTATGAATCATACAGTAATGGGAAAGGGGATGCCGACCCGCATCGTGGCTGATGTGCCTGACGAATTGAGCACAGGAAATATTTGAACTGTACCCACCCTAGTCGGTCGTCTTGGAGTGAGTCATACTATGGATCTGCAGATCGTTATGACTTTTACGGAGGCTAGGGCGTTGTCTTTGGCTTGGGTTTCAAAAGACTATAAACTCAAATGTTGGTTACCGTCAAAAGACAGGGGTGTGACCCTTGAGGTCCTGTGCACCAAGAATGTGCCCTGAGAGCACGGGGCATTGGGCGTTAGAGCCAACGTCTATGGAGAATGGTGCTTGAGTTGCACGTTCCGATTGCCATGTTTTTGTATATGCTAATGCCTGCAGGGAAGGAGCATCGCCACCCCGAGAGAGGGGTGGGGTCGTTATAATTTGGTCAGCTAATGCTGACCATTGCTTTTGTTTTCCACCGTTGCGGTGGGATGTTACTTGCAGGTGCGGTGGAGCCAAATGTGAAATAGCGGGCTGGAGCCCAAGTTAGCTTTTCCGGCCCTCAAAGGCCAAAGCAAATTATCCATTTACTTTATAGTTCATGTGTGGCCTACCTGCGCGCCGATGTTTGGAAAACATTAACTTTTGAGATGAACCTTGTAAGGCCTTAAGGCCAAGACTATATTTTGTGTATGTTAAGTACTCATTCCTATTGTTATGTTTAGTGGACATTCATGTTTTTGTGGGTTCTATTTATAACCTCTAAATTACTTCTGCTAGAATGCACTCTGTGTTAGGATACACAGTATTGGATTATGGTTTCAATTTAGTAACTCCTAGGTCTGTCTGTAGTATATGGCGTCGGGCCTCGGCCGGACCTACTACTATATGCTATATGACAGATGAGGGTGTTACAAGTTGGCATCAGACTCTAGTGCCAGTCTTTCTTATTCGAATTCGCAGGCGAATTCTTTTAAGGGGTGGTGAGCACTTGTATGTGCGTTACCGTTATAACATAAAAGAACCCATGAATGTCCACTTAGGAATGAAAATATACATGTTTGAGAAACCTGAGTGTTCCTATGATTGCATTTTAGTAATCTATTTGTCTCATGATTGAGTGTTTTTACAATTATAGGTGACTAGGAGCGGTGCGGAGCAGTCACAACAACATCACTCCGCAGAGAGTAGTGCGCCGAACGATGCGCCTGCAACCCCTCCTTCTGTAGAAACTATATGAATGGTAGCGAAAGCAGTGTTTGCTATGATCAATGACCAACCAGGAAGGCAAGTGCAACCTCCTACTCCTGGTTTAGGCCAAGTACCGCCGGTCGTAGCGGAATCGATGGCAGTGGATTAGGTAGCGGTAGAGCCCGTGGTGCAGAGGAGAGCTACTGAGAAACAGTTAAATCATGTGATGAGCCTTAATCCACCAACGTTCAAGGGGACGGGAACCCCAACACAAGCTGAGGATTGGCTTTCCAGGGTAAAGAGAGTCATGTCAACTACGGAGACTGAGGAGTGGCAGAAAGTTACAATAACAACTTTCCACCTAGACGGCGAGGCAAGACTATGGTGGGATAATTTAGAGCTGTATCACTGGACTGGGAGACAACTCACTGACAGCTCAATGGAGGAGTTCACGAGATTATTTCTAGCACGGTTCATCCTAACAACGCAGAAAATAGCCATGAAGAATCAATTCCAGAGGTTGACTTAGGGTTAGAGTAGTGTGGACGACTACCTACACGAGTTCACAAGATTGGGTCGCTATGCTGTCTCCACTTTTATGGATGAGGAGCGCAAGACCAACCAGTTCTACGAGGGACTACATGATGACCTAAGGTTGCTACTTTCAGGTCCAATGGCGCAAGGATTTCTAGTTTTGGTCAATACAGCCCGATCTCTAGAGTAGGATCTGAAGAGGGTCGATGGTAAGAGGGATTTATCAGTAAAGAGCCTGGAATTCAAAGTACCAAGACCACCGAAGACCGGGTACCGAAAGTGGAACAAGAAGGCGAAGTCTTCCGGACTGGCTGCTTCGTTGGTTAATTCTAGGGCATCTATTGGGAAAAGGGCCCAATTTACTATTACAACTGTGGTAAGCAGGGACACATGGCCCACGACTGTTGGAGCAGCAAATCGGAAGAGAAAGCAGGGGCAACTATTGCTGAAAAGGGGAAAGCGGTGGAGTCAATCGCATCCCATCAAGCTCCAACCCAATATAAGGTCAATAACCTTGGCTAGTGTTGCGCGCTAGGGTTCAAAGAAAATAAACGCAACCGAACTAGCAACCCGATGAGGCAAGTATACCTATCGAATTGTAGCAAGGGGACACAAGTGTCGTATTGAAATCCGGGAACTGTTGGCTATGCTTACTCACACGAACGCTATTATCTTATCGACGAAAAAACTAGGGTTTTAGAAAATCTAAGTGCAGAGGAGAAAGTAAAGCTATACTAGAAAGAGAAACACTGCAATTAAGTAAAGCTATTAAGTAGAACGTTTACTACGAAGGGTAGAAAATATGAAATGGAAATGCACTCGATCAAGATTCACCTCGGCTAAAGACGATTAAGAAAATGCGATAAAAATCTAAACTTAATAGGATAAAGGTCCTTGACCGTGGAGGTTCCTAAAGCTTGAACACGCTTCTCTCGAAGTCGTGCCCAACTGAGTTTAGGAAGGTCCGACCGACTCTCGTCTAAATCGGAGGCCTAAAACTCGCTTTACGCGGTGAACCCCACTATTGGATTTTACTCCAATCCGGGAGATTTGGACGTATGCCTCTCTCGAGGGGTGCGTATAACTCCCTTTACTCTTGAATGCTCACTCCATTCTTTCGGCCTCTCGGCTAGCCCAGAATGAAAGCAAAGGCGGAGAGTATATATTGAAAATATACCTCCAACCCGTGATTAATCAAGAGTAATTCAAGGCCCTAACCTAAAAAGAAAAGATTAATTAAAACATCATAACATAATCGCTCTAACCTCGGATCATCAAGATCGAGTACAAGGAGGATTAGTTAATCATAAGGGAGTGGAAGGGGGGGGGGATGAGTAGTAAAGCATGAAAAGAACACAAGCTAAACAAAGAACAATTCTATTAATGAAAAGGGGCAAGTTATACTATTGAAATTGAAATTACAAGTCCATGAAAAGTAAATCCTATTCTAGCCCTACAATTAGCACTAAGCAAGAGCAAAATTACAATAAAAGCTAAGACAAACTACAATTAAGCTAGGGTTAAACAAAAAGTACAAAGAGAGGGGGAGAGAGAGAGAGAGAAAGCATGAAAAAGGATCAAGAAACAAAGGGGCAGCACCTCCCCCACTCAACCAAAGCTTGCTGAAATGAAGAGGGGGGCTCTATTTATAGATTTTTTTCTCGGGTTGGTCACGCCCTCCGACACGCCCTAGGGGGGGCGTGTCAGGGGGCGTGACAGTACTATGTTGACCTCGGGCTCTGGATTCTGGCGGGAGGGATGATTGCTTCGGTACGTCGGTGGTCACGCCCTAGGTCACGCCCGTGTAGGGGGGGCGTGACAGGCACGTCATGTCCAAATCATTGGTCAGAAATCCGTCAGTCACCGAAAAATTGATGTCACGCCCAAGGTCACGGGCGTGACGGGGGGGGGGGGGGGGGGGCGTGACAGTACTGTTTTCGTGTTGTGGAGAAACGACATTTAATGCGGCGACAGGCTTTGCGGCAGAGGCCGACACGCCCATGGTCACGCCTGGTGACACGCCCAGGGAGGGCGTGTCAGGGGGGCGTGATAACGGTTTTATTCGTTTTTCTGTCTCTTCCAGCAGGAGTCCTCGGGATCGGGTGACACGCCCTAGGTCACGCCCAGGGAGGGCGTGACAGGGGGGCTTGTCAGGTCATTTTGGCCAATTTTCTGGAAACCTGCAAAAAGACAAGAAAAAGTCAGCGGCAATAATATTTACATAAAAAGGATAAAAATAAACTAATAATAGACATGATTTGTACACTATAAAATAGAAAATACGATAATAGTTTAGGCTACAAAACGTATTATCAAATTCCCCCAAGCTTAAGCTTTGCTTGTCCCCAAGCAAAAATATAAAAACTAGATATTTATAAAAAGGACTAATCAAAAAGTTCTAATTATGCCTACACAAGTACTATGCGAAATTCTTAGTAGGGAAAAGGTGAAATGTAAGTCTAAAACAATTATTTAGGTATGGTAAAACTTTTATAAACTTTACTCAATAAAAACAAATCATCCAAAATTTTAACGAGATTTTTTAAATAGACTTAAGCAAAGCAACGAAAATGAAAAACACGCATTGAGTTGTTACTGGATCCAAGCAACGCATTATAATTATATCAATTTAATTAACAAAAATCTAGGTTTAAATCCAAAACTAAAACTGATTTACTTTTTTCTTTTCTTAGTTGTTAAATAAAAATCAAAAAGCGTGAATCAAAAGGACTTAAATAGGACAGAAACGTTTGGTTTAGGAAAATGATTAGGAGTGGAATTCAAAGATAAACGTGAAGGTTTTAAAATCACACTAAACCAAAGCAAAGAGTTTCAAAAACTTTCATAAAAATAAATACACATTTTTTCTTTTTCTTCTTTTTTTTTTCATTTTTTTTTTCAAAACAAAGGCCATAAATATTATTATTTTCCTTTTTGAATTGGCCAAACAAAAATAAACATCACTTTTGAACATACTTTTTTATTCGAAAACCTTTCTCCCACAAAAATCACAAAATACCCTATCAAAATCGTCAAAATAATTTATGAAACTCAAAAAGGCTAGTGCGATTCGATAGGTTGGAAATTTTGGCTTTGGTGAAACTGAAATGAAGAGAGGAGCTATTAAATGAAATCGGAAAAAGGCTCAAAAACGGCTAACTAGTGGTAAAAGTTTTTAGGTTGGCAGGAAAGCTCAAACGAAAACAAAAACGGCCTAAATCATTTTCACGCTTTTGAATTTATTTAAAACAAAGGTTTGAAAATTTTCAAAAAGCGAGTCCTAGATAATAAAAGAAGATTGATGAAATTTACTTGAAAATAGAAATAATAGGTGACTTGGATCGTTCACATCTACTACGTTATTCAAAAGTTGACTTTACAAAAATTATTCAAAAACGAAAAAGAAAATAGTGGATGATGAATTTTTGAGAAAGTAAAGGAAATAAAAAACAAAAAACCATAATAGAAATGCGAGTTTTAGAAAAAAATATTTCACCTTAACATGCTACTGCGAATTAGAAACACAGCATGACCAACATTTTACTTGTGAAACATAATTAAAAAGAACGATTAGAAATATTATAATTAACTAAGTTGTTTATAAAAAATTTTGAGTAAAACAAAAACAAAACTAGGGGTACTATTGAAATACCGAAATGTCTAAACTATTCAAAAACACATATAATTTTTTTTAGTGAAATATTCTCTTTTTTTGGATTTTGGAAAATTTTTCTCTTTTTTGGAATTTTAAGATATTCATTTTTTTTTATTTAGTGAAATATTCTCTTTTTTTTTTGGATTTTGGAAAATTTTTCTCTTTTTTTGGAATTTTAAGATATTCATTTTTTTTTATTTATTTTTGGAACTATTTACAATATATACAAAAAGGAAATTATTTACACTAAGCAAAAATGAAGGAGGAAATCCCCCCCCCCCCCAAGCTTAAAACAGACATTGTCCTCAATGGCTAAAGAAGGGGATTGGAGAAGGAGAGAAAAATAAAGTATAGAATTGAAAGACAGAATTGAAATACAGGTACTTCCCCAGATTTATTTGCTGCGAAAGCTGAGTGATGCCGCTCCTCCGAATGTCTTCTTTGGACTTCGTGATGGATTCAGCAATGTTGGAGCAGGCGATCGCAGAAGCTTCAGCTTGTCGGAGCCGTCCGAGGCAAAAATTGTAAAATAAAGAAAACAGAAAAAGATAACTTGGGTTGCCTCCCAAGAGCGCCCTTTGGTTAAAGCGTCATTGAGCTCGACGCATCAAAAAAATAATATTGTCCAAAAATGTTGTTGTCCCGAAATAAAATTGTTTTTAGCAAAAAAAATAAAAGTTCAAGATTTAGAGTTCGTGAAGCAGAAACTTAATAATGTTTGGACTGACATCATCATCACCAGAGAAATACAGTTTAAGACGCTGACCATTCACTTTGAAATTACCCTTATCAGGGTGAGAAATTAAAACAGTTCCATAAGGAAATACTTCTAAAACAGAAAACGGGCCAGACCAGCGAGATTTTAATTTGCCCGAAAATAAATGTAAACGAGAATTATATAAAAGGACTTGGTCGCCCGGCTTAAAGTTTTTAGGGTGCCTTAAGTGTTTATCGTGTAAATGCTTCGTCCGCTCTTTATAAAGTTTATTATTTTCATAAGCATAAGAGCGCCACTCATCGAGTTCATTTAGTTGAAATTTTCGAAGGTCACCGACTGAGTGGGGATCGAAGTTTAAAAATTTTAAGGCCCAAAAGGCGCGGTGTTCTAACTCTACGGGCAGATGGCATGATTTTCCATAGACCAGCCGATACGACGTACATCCGAGGGCGGTTTTGTACGCTGTTCGGTAAGCCCATAGAGCATCGTCAAGTTTGGCTGACCAGTCTTTTCTAGAAGTTGAAACAGTCTTTTCTAATATTCTTTTTATTTCTCTATTAACTACTTCGACTTGTCCGTTAGTTTGGGGGTGGTAGGCAGTGGAAAGTTTATGCGTAACGCCATATTTGGTAAGGATTTTTGAAAATTGCGCGTTACAAAAATGGGAACCCCTATCGCTAACGATTGCACGAGGCGTGCCGAATCTAGAAAATAATTTTTTTTAAAACGTGACTACAACTCGGGAGTCGTTCGTAGGAAGAGCTTGGGCCTCCGCCCATCGTGAAACATAATCAACAGCAACTAAAATATATTTGTTTCCGAAGCTAGAAGGAAGGGGGCCAACAAAATCAATTCCCCAGAGGTCGAAAATTTCGCACTCTAAGAAATAATTTTGCGGCATTTCATTTTTATTAGAAATATTGCCCGACCGTTGGCAACTATCACACCTGCTCACGAAGCCTTGCGCGTCTTTAAACAGGCTAGGCCAGTAAAAACCCGCGCAAAGCACCTTGTGAGCGGTGCGAGCAGCTTGATAGTGCCCACCTGTCGGACCTTCATGCAAATGTTTAAGAATATCAATTCCTTCATCAAAAGAAACACATCTCCTTATCACCTGATCCGCACAAATTTTGAAATGATGCGGGTCTTCCCAAAAGTAGTTCTTCAGCTCAGAAAAGAATTTCTTCTTTTGCTGAGAGGAGAACTCTCTTGGGAGCACCCGGGCCACTAGATAGTTGGCGATGTGCGCGAACCAAGGAGAAGTAGATGTATTAACTAAAAGCAGCTTCTCATCAGGAAAATAGTCATTAAAGGATTTTTCATTTAATTTTTCTATAAAGGGGTTATCTAATCTGGATAGATGGTCGGCGACCAAGCTCTCGGCTCCTCGCTTATCACGGATCTCTAAGTCAAACTCCTGGAGGAGTAAGACCCAGCGAATCAAGCGAGGCTTGGCATCCGTTTTGGCAAGAAGGTACTTGAGGGCCGAGTGGTCCGTAAAAACAATGATTTTTGAAAGTGTAATGTAAGGGCGGAATTTATCAAACGCAAATACTACAGCTAAGAGCTCCTTCTCGGTTGTGGTGTAATTTTCTTGTGCAGATGTGAGGGTTTTACTAGCGTAATAGATGGGGTGGAAGTTCTTAGATATGCGTTGACCTAATACGGCCCCCACCGCAAAACTACTCGCATCGCACATAATCTCGAAAGGAAGGTCCCACACCGGAGCTATCATAATTGGTTCGTTAATTAACTTTTCTTTAATTGATTCAAAGGCAGAAATACAAGAGTCATCAAAAATGAATGGAGCGTCTTTTTTTAAGAGATGGGTGAGGGGCTTTGTGATCTTGGAGAAGTCCTTTATAAAACGACGATAAAAACCAGCGTGGCCTAGGAAACTTCTTATAGCTTTTATGTTTGTAGGCGGCGGCAACTTCTCAATAACTTCTATCTTGGCAACGTCTACCTCAATACCTTTAGCAGAAATTTTATGACCCAAAACTAACCCTTCCCTCACCATAAAATGGCATTTTTCCCAATTTAGGGCAAGGTTAGTTTCTTCGCATCGTTCTAAGACTTTTTCGAGGTTTTCTAAACATCTATCGAAGGAATCGCCGAACATGGAGAAATCGTCCATGAATACCTCAATAATGCTTTCTACGTACTTGTCAAATATTGCGAGCATACATCGCTGGAATGTAGCTGACGCATTGCATAATCCAAACAGCATTCTTCGGTACGCGAAGGTGCCGAAGGGACAAGTAAATGTAGTTTTCTCTTGGTCCTCGGGAGAGATGGGTATTTGAAAGTACCCCGAGAGGCCATCGAGAAAACAATAAAAGCTATGGCCGGAGAGACGTTCTAAAATCTGGTCGATAAACGGTAAAGGAAAGTGGTCCTTGCGGGTGGCGTCATTTAACTTACGGTAATCTATGCACATACGCCAACCCGTCACCGTCCGCGTCGGGATTAATTCATTATTCTCATTACTAACTACGGTTATCCCTCCCTTCTTTGGAACTACCTAAACGGGGCTAACCCACTTACTGTCCGATATAGGGTAGATAATTCCTGCGTCTAATAGTTTCATAACCTCGCCCTTAACTACTTCTTTCATGTTCGGGTTTATACGGCGCTGAGGTTGGATAGAGTTACGTGAATTATCTTCCATTAAAATTTTATGGGTACAGAAAGATGGGCTTATGCCCTTGATATCAGAAATTTGCCAAGCAATAGCCCGGCGATGCTTACGTAGAACTAGAAGAAGTTTATCATTTTGCGTATCCGTGAGGTAGGCCGAAACGATAACTGGTAACTTGGAATCTTTTTCTAAGAAAGCATACTTAAGGTGTTCGGGAAGTTCTTTAAGTTCTAGGGTAGGGGGTTCTTCATAAGAGGATTTTGAGATTCTTTCTTTTTCAAAAATAATATCTTCTTAAACTTTTTTATAAGGAACGTAATAAGGGGTGGGGCTAGCAGCCAAGATGGCTTCTTGTAGCGATTCAGTGGGAAGAACAGAGGAAGAACAAAAATCAGAAAATGCTTTTTCAAACTCAGAAAGACAATAAGAAGATTCATCACTTCCTTGCAGTGATTCCGTTGTAAGAGAAGAAGAGCAAAAAGTAGAAAATTCTTTTTCAAAGTCGGCGAGGCAGTAGGAAGAATCATCACTCACGGCGTCTACGAAAAAGCATGAGTCATCGTTTGCTAAGGTGTTCTTCATCGAAGGGGTGATAGAAAATGTGACTTCGTCGTCGCCTACTCGAAGAAAGAGCTTACCATTGCTTACGTCAATGATGGCTCGGGAGGTGGCAAGGAAGGGTCGGCCAAGGATCAGGGGAACCTCGACGTCTTCTTCGATGTCCAAAATGACAAAGTCCACCGGGAAGATGAACTTGTCGACTTTCACTAGAACGTCCTCCACTATTCCTAACGGGTACTTGACGGATCTATCGGCTAGCTGGATACTCATACGCGCGGGGTTAAGGCTACCAATCCCTAACTTTTTGAACAACGAAAAGGGCATCAGGTTTATACTCGCGCCTAAGTCGGCTAACGCGTGTTTAACAAAAAGATCACCGAAGACACACAGGATAGAGAAACTACCCGGGTCACTGATTTTCTTCGGCAAACCATTTGTTAAAACGGCGGAGCACTCGGCGTTTAGCGTGACGTGCGAAAGATTCTCTAACTTCTTCTTGTTTGTGAGGAGGTCTTTAAGATATTTGGCGTATTTCGGCATCTGCGAAATAGCCTCGTGGAAGGGAAGATTAATGTGGATTTGTTTGAAGATTTCTAAGAAGCGGGAGTACTGATCATCTTGACGTTGTCTATTAAGTTCAGAGGGGTATGGAGGAGTTGAATTATTTTTGAAGATAGGTGGTGGTGCGAGATTATTTTCTAAAGCAGGGGTGATTACTTCTTCAGCAGAGGGTGTAAGCGGAGCGGTTTGATTTTTAAAAGCGGGAGCGGAGGTTTGATTTTTAAAAAACGGGAGCGGAGCTTGCCTCGGGCTCTTCACTTACCATACCGGAGACTTGCTTCCCACTCCGAAGAGTTATAGCTTTCGCTTACTCTCTCGGGTTGGGTTCGGTATTGAAAGGAAGAGACCCTGCGGGTCGCTCAGAAATTATTTTCGCGAGCTGTCCTACCTGATTTTCTAGACTTTTTACGCTTCCGGTTAAAGTTCTTATAGTGGCGTCATTTGTGGTGATATATTTGGAAAGTAATTCCTCCAAGCTTGGAGGTTTTGGGTAATTTTGAAGAGGTGGTGGTGGTGGTGCAGAAAAATCATTTTGCGGGGGTGGGCGCATCGCATTCGATGGATTACTCCATGAAAAGTTCGGGTGATTTCTTAAAGCGGGGTTATAACTATTCGAAAAATTAAAACCAGGCGGATGAAAATTCGCAGCAGAAAAATTATTAAAAGCAGTTCTAGGCATATTATTAACATAATCTAAATGTTCTGGAGTAGGGGTTGCAGATTCCCATACCTGAGGGGCGGAGGCAGCAGTCATCTCCGTTATCTTTTTGCTTAGGATTTCTACTTGCAGAGCGAGCTGGGAGACGTTGTCCACTTCATAGATACCTGCAGGCTTGTTCGGGCGGGACCTAGGCACATTCCACTAATAAGTGTTCATGGACATGTCCTCAAAAAGCTCAAGAGCGGCTTCCGGGGTCTTATGATTTAAAGTGCCGCCAGAAGCTGCGTCTATCATTTGCTTCGTGCTTTGATTTAGCCCGTTATAAAACGTCTGCACTTGTAACCATACAGGCAGCGCGTGATGTGGGCAGTGTCTTAATAATTCTTTAAATCTCTCCCAGGTTTCATATAGGGTTTCAGAGTCTATTTTTCCGAAGGCAGAGATGTCGTTCCTAAGTTTTGCAGTTTTAGCTGGCGGAAAATACTTCGCCAAAAATTTTTCAGTTAATTCATTCCAAGTGGTTATGCTATTTTTCGGAAGTGTGTTAAGCCACTACTTAGCTTTAGTTCTTAGAGAGAAGGGGAAGAGTCTCAGCCTGATCGCACCATTTGTGACACCATTTATCTTGAAGGTGTCACAAATTTCAAGAAAGCTAGCTATATGTGCGTTTGGATCTTCATCTTGAAGTCCGTCAAATTGCACATATTGCTGTACCATTTGAATTATGCTAGGCTTTAATTCGAAGTTATTATTTGCTATAGCAGGGCGGACTATACTTGATTCTGTTCCCTCGAGGTTCGGTCGTGCATAATAGGACATAGTCCTTTGCACGACCTCATCTACGTTGGGTTCTTCCATTCTTAAAGTAGCAAATGACTCGGAGTCCTCAACCGGCACTTGGATAGTAGGACCTTGAAATCGCGATCTTCTCCGAAGAGTACGCTCAATTTCGTGGTCCAAGTCCAAAATGACCGACGGACTCCCGCGGGTCATGCACTAAAAGAACAGAAAAGAAGAAGAGGAAGAGAAAAAGGATAAACTAGAAAAAAGATTAGAATTTTTTTTTCTTTTTGAAATAGATTTTTTTTTATATAGATTAACTCCCGAACTTCCCAAGGACTACCCCGTGAAGGGTTCGCAAGGTACTAGACAAGACAGTGGCGCTTAAAGCCCTTTGCCCTTTTCGAGAGAATTAGGTGGCGTAGAAAAATTGTGAGGTTGGTTTCTATTAAGAGCGGTGATAAATTTTTTTTTGATTTTTAAAATTTAAAGAAGGAGGATGAGAAAGAGAAGATAAAATTAATATGTTCGTGTTTTCAAAATATCAACGGAAATTGGCTCCCCGGCAACGGCGCCAAAAACTTGTTGTGCGCTAGGGTTCAAAGAAAATAAACGCAACCGAACTAGCAACCCGATGAGGCAAGTATACCTATCGAATTGTAGCAAGGGGACACAAGTGTCGTATTGAAATCCGGGAACTGGTGGCTATGCTTACTCACACGAACGCTATTATCTTATCGACGGAAAAACTAGGGTTTTAGAAAATCTAAGTGCAGAGGAGAAAGTAAAGCTATACTAGAAAGAGAAACACTGCAATTAAGTAAAGCTATTAAGTAGAACGTTTACTACGAAGGGTAGAAAATATGAAATGGAAATGCACTCGATCAAGATTCACCTCGGCTAAAGACGATTAAGAAAATGCGATAAAAATCTAAACTTAATAGGATAAAGGTCCTTGACCGTGGAGGTTCCTAAAGCTTGAACACGCTTCTCTCGAAGTCGTGCCCAACTGAGTTTAGGAAGGTCCGACCGACTCTCGTCTAAATCGGAGGCCTAAAACTCGCTTTACGCGGTGAACCCCACTATTGGATTTTACTCCAATCCGAGAGATTTGGATGTCTGCCTCTCTCGAGGGGTGCGTACAACTCCCTTTACTCTTGATTGCTCACTCCATTCTTTCGGCCTCTCGGCTAGCCCAGAATGAAAGCAAAGGCGGAGAGTATATATCGAAAATATACCTCCAACCCGTGATTAATCAAGAGTAATTCAAGGCCCTAACCTAAAAAGAAAAGATTAATTAAAACATCATAACATAATCGCTCTAACCTCGGATCATCAAGATCGAGTACAAGGAGGATTAGTTAATCATAATGGAGTGGAAGGGGGGGGGGATGAGTAGTAAAGCATGAAAAGAACACAAGCTAAACAAAGAACAATTCTATTATTGAAAAGGGGAAAGTTACACTATTGAAATTGAAATTACAAGTGCATGAAAAGTAAATCCTATTCTAGCCCTACAATTAGCACTAAGCAAGAGCAAAATTACAATAAAAGCTAAGACAAACTACAATTAAGCTAGGGTTAAACAAAAAGTACAAAGAGACGGGGAGAGAGAGAGAGAGAAAGCATGAAAAAGGATCAAGAAACAAAGGGGCAGCACCTCCCCCACTCAACCAAAGCTTGCTGAAATGAAGAGGGGGGGCTCTATTTATAGATTTTTTTCTCGGGTTGGTCACGCCCTCCGACACGCCCTAGGGGGGCGTGACAGTACTATGTTGACCTCGGGCTCTGGATTCTGGCGGGAGGGATGATTGCTTCGGTACGTCGGTGGTCACGCCCTAGGTCACGCCTGTGTAGGGGGGCGTGACAGGCACGTCATGTCCAAATCATTGGTCGGAAATCCGTCAGTCACCGAAAAATTGATGTCACGCCCAAGGTCACGGGCGTGACGGGGGGGGGGGGGGGGGGGGGGGGGGGCGTGACAGTACTGTTTTCATGCTGTGGAGAAACGACATTTAATGCGGCGACAGGCTTTGCGGCAGAGGGCGATACGCCCATGGTCACGCCTGGTGACACGCCTAGGGAGGGCGTGCCAGGGGGGCGTGACAACGGTTTTATCCATTTTTCTGTCTCTTCCAGCAGGAGTCCTCGGGATCGGGTGACACGCCCTAGGTCACGCCCAGGGAGGGCGTGACAGGGGGGCGTGTCAGGTCATTTTGGCCAATTTTCTGGAAACCTGCAAAAAGACAAGAAAAAGTCAGCGGCAATAATATTTACATAAAAAGGATAAAAATAAACTAATAATAGACATGATTTGTACACTATAAAATAGAAAATACGATAATAGTTTAGGCTACAAAACGTATTATCAGCTAGCAGGAGGCCATCAAACAAGGCGATGTGGTGACAAGGATGAAGTAGTTTTTAGCGTTAGTACTTACAATACCTTGCACCTTATGCTTTGGTTGTTTGACTGTTATGTTTTAGGATTTGTTGTAATTTTGGATTGTATGGCTTGAGCACTGTTTGACACAAGAGCTTCACATTCTTTCTTGTCTGAAGACTTCATATCACGTATCGGAGTGCCCACTTCAGTGGCAATGGATAAGTTGGATGTGCTGGTGCTGAACGGGTGTTCGATGCGTGCAGATAGAGTCTGTCGCTTGAAAGTGCTGATAAGAAGTCAAGCCTTTGATTTGGAAGCGTCACTACTACCGATAGTAGAGTTTGGCGTAATCTTTGGCATGGATTGGCTCTCGCAGCAACGTGCGTTCATTGACACTAGTTTGAAGACGGATAAACTGGGGTTGAAAACAAGCCTAGAAACTACTTTTTTCGGTATGAAGGGATCGAGCAACACGATGATGTCTGCTCTCCAAGTAGTTAAAGTAGTGCATGAGGGTGTGTAGTTATTCTTCACTCTAATTGAGGATAAGAAGCCCAAGACTGGCTTAGTTAGTATTTTAGTGGTGTCGGAGTTTGTCGACGTATTCCTTGAAGATCTCCCTGGAGCTCCACCTCAGAGAGAGATCGATTTCACCATCGAGTTGGTGCTAGGTGCCAAAACTGTTTCGCAGTCTCCTTATTGCTTAGCACCAAGAGAAATGATGGAGTTGAAGGCGCAACTTCAAGAGTTGATAGAGCAGGGGTATGTGCCTCCAAGTTTATCACCATGGAGCGCCCCGGTCCTCTTCGTGAAGAAGAAGGATGGAAGTCCGTGGATTTGCATCGACTATCGAGACTTGAATAAGTTAACAGAAAAGAACAAATACCCGATTTCGAGGATCAATTATCTTTTCGACCAGCTAGTTGGGTCGACTGTATATTCGAAGCTGGATCTAAAGTTGGGTTATTATCAACGTAGAATTAGGGAAAGTGACATTCCCAAGACAACATTCAGTACATGATATGGGCATTACGTGTTCACGGTCATGCCTTTTGGGTTGACTAATGGGCCATCCGTGTATATGGACGTGATGAACCAGATGTTCAAGGAGTATTTGGATCGGTTTGTGATAGTGCTCACTGATGATATCCTGGTGTACTCCCATTCCAAGTTTGATCATTCAGAGCATCTATAAATTGTTCTGGAGACAATCAGTTGTATGCCAAATTCTCTAAGTGTGAATTCTGGTTCTCTTTGGTAGCGTACCTTGGACATATCATTAGTGGAGAGGGAATCACGGTGGATCCGACAAAGATTGTTGCGATACATGAGTGGCCTGTGTTGTCTTTAGTGGCAGAAGTCCAGAGTTTTCTAGAACTTGCCGGATACTACAAGCTCTTCATAGAGAAATTCTCGCGGATAGCGTTATCTATCACAACCATTACAAGGAAGGATCATAAGTTTGTGTAAGACCCCCCCCCTTTTTTTTTCTTTTTAAAACCCGGGGTCTTAGGCCCAGAGTCTCCGCATTGCGGTGACACCTTCACGTCCTGAAGCGTTATCACCACAAGGCGCCGATTCTGCCGGCCAATTTGATCACTGAAAGGTAGCACAATAAATGAAGTAAGAGCGATGCAGTCCACAATAATAAATCACATGTATATAAACTCCACGAAGGGAGAGTCCACAGAAAACATCAGAGTACAATGATACTAGAAATATAAGGGCTCATGCCCGGTACATCAAGTCCTCACTATAAAATCACTCAACGCGGAAGCAAAACTAAAACTCTACTGAAGGTCAGGACTCACGGTCCCTGCAGTCTGGACTCTAGTGCTAGACTGCCCCATCTCCAAGCGTACCGGCCTCCTGAGCTGCTCCTCCATGCTGGGCTCCGCGATCCCCTAATATGATATGGTTCGAAAACCGTTAGTCATAAAGACTAAGCCCTATCATCCCCTACCCCTTCCCCCATGGCTCCTAAGTACCGAGCGGAGAGGAAGAAAAGGGAAGGACATGAAGGTGGAGATTTAATCAAGATACAAATGTCAGCGGAACTAATCTAGCAATTCTATAATAATATGACAGAAACAGAAAGTAAGAAAAGTAACCTTAACTTATGTGCGAAAGCGCATAAGCCAAGGGATCTTCTGCAAGGCTCCCATCGTATAGAGTGTCCCATACCACCTATACGTTGGGGTGTCGGTTATCAAACAACAGCATATGTTTATATATTGAAATTAACCTTTGATTTATAAACTTGCCCACACAAGCTTATAGACCAAGGGGTCGTTTTGCAGGTCCTAAAGTATAAGCGTCCCATACCACTTATACTTTAGGTGTCAGGGTTAAATGAATCGATTATGCTATGACATGCAAGTGGGTATGATGAAACATGCAAGTGCAACTTACACACTCTACTCAGTGCACACAGACCTTTAGTTCCCCTTTTCGGAGCCGTTACCTCCCAGGATACCTCCGTAGTGGCGGACGGAAGCGGTGGGTTGGGCCTCGCCCACCTCAAAACCAGTAAAAGCACCACTGGTCTGACCTATCGTACGCCTCAACGCTTGGTGCACTAAGCGGACGCCTGCGTACTCTTGCCGGCTGGAGCACCAGACTTCTGTTGGCGAAGTGCTAATCACCTCGCTGAGTCAACGATATCGGTATCGGTGCAATCGAACTCCCCGATATCGAAAAACCCACCACCTTAACTTTTCCTATTTTATGCACATGCAAGTTTAATCGTAAACACACAAAAGAAAACCGAGCCGAAGCCCCCCGGACCAAAACGTCCGTCTCCAAATCAACCGAGCCGAAGTTCCCCGGACCAAAACGTCCGTCTCCAAACCAACCGAGCCGAAGCTCCCCGGACCAAAGCGTCCGTCTCCAAACCAACCGAGCCGAAGTTCCCCGGACCAAAACGTCCGTCTCCAAACCAACCGAGCCGAAGCTCCCATCAATCTTCCTGTGCCAACAGTTTTTGTGAAAGGTGCAGCCCTAGTTACTAAGTTACTCTTGTCGGTTTGTTATTGCAGTTTACGTTAGCCCAGGACTGCCCCCGGTATTCCCCGTGAAGGGCTCTCAAGGGGCACTAGGAACCAAGACGGCGGCATTACGGCCCGAAGTTCCCTTTCGCAAGGCACTTATTGTTATTGGTTGATCCCCTTTACCCATACCCTTCTCGCATTACGATAGACTATCCTAGGGTGATTTTAAACCTTCCACTCTTCGGGGAAGACGATCTTTCGTCGAACCCGAGCACCTCTTAACTCTAGCTATCACCACTTCTCACTACTCTTCATATCATCCTACTGTGATATCATTCACAATTGTCCACCCAGACAAATGATTAACTCCAATGACTTTCTCGGATCATGTCCTATTGCAATTCACAAATTTGCTATGTGCAGTCCAACCTAGACTATATGTCGAACCGGTTCGGCAACAATCCCAAACTCGTCCAAACGCCCTAAATTATTTACTGGAGACTTATCATGATATAAATGACCTCAATCCAGAAAAAGGTAATTTTCCTAATTTATTTGGCATTTAATTAATTTCTTCGAAAATCCCAAGGGCTACCGGTTTGAACATAAACTACCCTAAGTTCTCATGAAAGATGTCCAGAAAATTTATGATAAATAGTAGGTTATCTCAATAGGTTAAATCCAAAGTATCATAATTTTTCTATCATCAAAAGGGCACTAAAACTATTTTATAAATAATCTCTATCTTTTGTTATTTATGAATCAAGTACAGAAAATATTCTTCCAAAAATTATAAATAATTTATGACATGCATATAAAATCCTAAAATTAGCACTGGCCAAGTTTCATAATTTGTCAGTAATAAAACCATTCCTAAATAATTTTTCAAGCATAGAACCCCTTTTTAACTTTTGTGAAGGAAGTACTGGATGTACTCAACTAAAAATTCTATAAAAATTCAGAGGTAATCATTCTGTTCTAAAATATATATTTCCAAGATTTCATGAGATTCTCTTGAACAGAAAGGTACAAATAGTCAAAACATCAATAGGGGTTAAAATCAACTTTACAAACGAAGTGATAAAAATAAACATCATAAAATTCCAGTAAAATTTCTATAAACTCTACCGACTTCAAAACTAACTCTACCCGAGTTTCACAGCCTTTAGATAATTATTAGTGATGGAAGGTGCTTAATTAGTATTTTAACCTAAAGCTAAGAATAAGGTTTTGAGGCATCTACTTGTCTCCAAATTCTCCAAGGTTCCATCCAGACGATTATTATTATGTTAATATCAACTCTACAGAGTTCCAAGGCAATACAAGAGCAATTGCTTCCATGTCCTTCACAACCCTCAAAACCCTTCATTTAGGATTTGAGCTTGGATCCTAGGGTAAACCAACCCTAAACCTCACCGTTTTTCTCCAAGCAGGTTATAACACCCCTCTAAGTCAGAGGTCAGAATATCAGCCTCTGTTGAGGTGGTTTGACCTTTCCAAACTCTTAGTGCACTTTTTACTAAAAGATGTCTCACTAATGCCTAGTTGAGGGTAGAGGAGTTCCTACCCAAAACTCCTCCAAATCAGTTGGAATTTTGTACCGACCTAGGTTTTATAGCCAGGGACCACTCACCAAAATTTGGGAGGGTTTGGAGGTCATTTGACCACTTAAATAAATTTCTCTAACTTAATTAAATTGAAACGGAAACTTTAGGCAAAGTATCTCCAAAAATTCCCATTTTAAGTCTTCCTTTAGGTATAGCTAAGGTTAACCCCCTGCCCAAATTTCAGGTCATTTGGACAAGGGAAGAAGAGTGGGCATCCATTTTAATTTCTGCCCAACTCTAGGTACAGCCCCCACAAAAACGGGTGCTGCGACCGCACCGCTTACCTAAACGACTTGAAATTAATTTTAAATAAATCTAGACTCAAAGGGCTACAACTTTCGTGACTGGTCATTTTTCCTAAAACGGCCTCTAAGTGCCTCATTTTGCAGCCTCAAAATATACTCAGATAATATATCTTTCCATTATGTATTATATAATAATCTATATATTATAAAATTGATTTTACTGTTCATCTTCTTCATGAAACCGAAAACAGAACTCAGAAAACCATTTTTCCTGTAACATTTCCGTGATCTGTCGCCGGCCGTCCGGTCACTTCCCTGTCCAGCCACCACCACCACCACCTCCGTCGAGGCGATGGCTAGCGGTCGGCGGTGGTTTGGCCGCCGGAGGTGGTGGTTTCCAGCGAACTCAAGAATACATTTTTTTCACGGTTTTCCATGAAAACGAGAGATGGGTCCGGCTCCGTTGAGCACGAACTTCCTTTCTAAGAATCCTAAGATCTACCTTTGAAAGAAGAAGCAGAGGAGGACCTTATTCATGGTTTGACGGCGAGATGAACGACGGTTGACATGGCGCGGTGGTGGCATTGCTGAACTTCTCCTACAGCAAGGTACAAGGCTTCAATCCGTTGGTCAAGAGAGTAAACCTCTCATCCTGCCCTAATGGGGCTTTTATAGATCATCAAGTGGGGAGGGTAAAGGGTAAAGCCTTAATGGCCATGAATGTTCTCCCCTAACGTTTCGGTTATGATGCAGGGCAGTTGAAACGCTGGAAAACGAAGGGGTGTTCGCCAGGTGGTGATTTCCTATTGGACAAACACTTCCTCCTTTTATTATATAATTACAGAAGGAAAACGGCCCGTAATTACTCCTGGTGTAACTTCCCACACCAGCATTTATTACCACGCGTGTTAGAATAATTTCGGGCCTGAACCGTCGTTTCGGTCAATGTCACGGGCGTGACACATAGGTCACGGGCGTGATAGGCCCGGGTGGTAATTTTGAGTTCGGCGATCGTCGAACTGAGATTGACGATCGTCGAAGGGTGGTCACGCCCTAGGTCACGGGCGTGACACTTAGGTCACGGGCGTGACAGGGCCGGGTGACCAAATTCTGGGTTCGGCGATCGTCGATCAGAGATCGACGATCGTCGAAGGGTGGTCATGCCCTAGGTCACGGGCGTGACACTTAGGTCACGGGCGTGACAGGGCCGGGTGACCAAACTGTGGGTTCGGCGATCGTCGAACTAAGATTGACGATCGTCGAAGGGTAGTCACGCCCTAAGTCACGGGCGTGACACATAGGTCACGGGCGTGACAGGGTCATGAGGCAAATTCCGCACTCGGCGATCGTCGCGCTGAGATCGACGATCGCCGAAGGTGGTCACGCCCCTGGTCACGGGCTTGACACCTGGGTCACGGGCGTGACAGGGCCGGGTTGAAAATTCTGCGCCCGACGATCGTCTCCCTGGGATCGATGATCGTCGAAGGAGTCACGCCCTAGGTCACGGGCATGACCACCTTCGGCCACGGGCGTGACCAACCCGTGACCCGAAATATCGGTCGATTTATTTCAATTTTTGGGCTTCCTAGGGTTCTGTCACGACCAACCGACTCCTAGGGGTCTAGCCGGAAATGGGATGTTACAAATCCCAATAAACAAAACAAAAATTTCGTCCTCGAAATTGAGGTTGAGCCTACGGGGATTTCTGCCTAAATAAACTAACTTGTAACATCCCATTCGATTTTTCTATTGGGTTCCAGCGACTACTTGTTTGATAAGCGAAAACAATCTCCCCAATAAACAAAAGATTAGCCCCTACTTTCCTGCGCATGTCTAGGTTCTCAATTTTCTTTATCTAAACTTACCGGTTTAGTACAAGAAGGTAATTTATAGTATACCGAGAGGTGGTGAGATATACCTGACTGAACAACTCCGGGTATCTTTGCCTCATCAGGTCCTGCGGTTCCCAAGTGTGCTCCTCCTGACCATGGTTTCTCCACAGAACCTTGACAAAGGGGATCTTCTTGCGGCGCAAGATCCGTACTCCTTTGTCGTCGATCCGAACCGGCTCCAAGTGAACAGATCGGTCTGAAGTTACCGGCCCTTCGGTGGTCAAAATCCGCTGCTCCGGGCGTAGTAGATCCCTTCTCAGCGAAGAAACATGGAAGACATCGTGTAGAGCTGCCAGCTCTGGTGGCAACTCCAGCCTGTAGGCTAGGGGCCCGATCCGCTCCAGGATCTGGTAAGGGCCCATATACCTAGGGCTGAGCTTCTTCCTCCGACCGCGCACTCGTGAGACTCCGTGCATGGGCCGGATCTTCAAGCACACTCTATCCCCTACCTGAAACTCCACCTGACGATGCCGGGTGTCATAGTACTTAGCCTGTCTGCTCTGCGCCTCCAACATCCTATCTCTGATCAGTCTAACCTGCACCTCGGTGTCTTCAACAAAATCTGATCCCAACACCTTCGGGTCCTCATCTTGAATCCAAGAAAGTGGGGTGCTTCATCTCCTTCCATACCAGGCTTCGTAAGGCGCCATCCTAATGTTGGACTGGTAGCTGTTGTTATAAGAGAAATCGACAAGGGGTAGGAGCTTCTCCCATGGTTCCCCTCGGTCCAGTATACACAGTCGTAGTAGATCCTCCAACGTCCTGTTGGTGCGCTCTGTCTGCCCGTCCGTCTGAGGGTGGAAGGTCGTGCTAAAAGTCAATCGGGTGCCCAGGTATGCCTGCACTGACCGCCACTCCCTGGATGTAAACCGTCCATCGCGGTCCGACACTATCGTCCGGGGCACGCCATGATATCGGATATACTGCTCCACGAACTTCCGTACCAGCACTCCCACTGAGTCATCCTTCCTGATCGGTATAAAGCGGGCCACATTCGTCAACCGATCAACAATCACCCAGATCGAGTCATTCCCCGTCCGAGACCGGGGAAGACCATGCATAAAATCCATAGCTATGTCCTCAAATTTCCCCTCCGGGGGTACATGTTCTGAGATACATCATCCTTCTGATGATACAACCCATCGATTAAATCTTTACCTTCTTAGATATCCCGAATCTTGTTACCCGTCACCTAATTTCACGTGATAATAGTTAATTCTCGTAATTATTCCGTCTTATTACTATGTCATGGTCTTGGTAACGCTACGGGTCATCATTCCAAACATTTTTTTTACAAAATCTTATGTTTGCCCGAATAACGTCGAATTATATCGCCTTCAATCTCACTATGTTTGTTACGCCACTTTCCCTAAACTAGGTCCAAGGAAACCCAAGCCAATACTAATTTGCCCAATAAACAAAGGTTTAGCCCCCAATAAACAAAAGATCAGCCCCTACCTATCTTGGGCTAAGTATCCTGGATATCACCCTGTTACATCTGTCCTAGCTGGGTGCACAATCCCTAGGGCATCAATCTTCGACTTGGGGTTCCACCCTAAAACTCGTTAATATACTCCATACTTTAAACTCTCTGAGTCACATTTACGACAACTTTATCCGGGTCAAAATGTTCCCAATCTCACATGGGTATCTTCCGAACTTGAATTCCTATCCGACCCTCAGTGTTTGTCTCGGTGGTTGCCTCCAGGTAATTTTGTTACCGGTATTGAGGATTAAGACTACTTGTCTTTTACCATTCTGCTAATGTACTATTGGTCTTAATTCTCCTTAAAGTAGTCTACCTATCCGAATAATCGTTGATTGGGATAGTAGGGACACCTGAGTTTTCGTCTTAGGTAGTCATTCTCGTGCTAAACTCCTCCTTTATTCTCTTTGGGTATCTCCTTACCTTAACCAAATTCATACCCAAGGTCTATTTTGAACTAGGGCATACTATAAATTGTCATGGTTAGTCACGAGTCCTAGTTGGTTGAGTCTAAATCGTTGGTTAGAGGATGATAAGATGAGATCTTCGCAGCCGGAGGTGTTCCCTGCTGGGGGCAGGGTAGGCCACAGGCTACAAAGAAGGATTCCAATTAACGATGAAGTGGACTTTCACATGTGATTTCCCTTATGGGCACACCACTTCTTCCGCTGCTTAGTTTGTCCCCAAACTAAACTCGAGCGGGGGTGACCCAGGGTTAGTGGACTGCTACTTTCTTCTGATCGATGTTTGCTTTGATACCACTTGTAAGACCCCCCCTTTTTTTTCTTTTTAAAACCCGGGGTCTTAGGCCCAGAGTCGCCGCTTTGCGGTGACACCTTCACGTCCTGAAGGGTTATCACCACAAGGCGCCGATTCTGCCGGCCAATTTGATCACTGAAAGGTAGCACAATAACTGAAGTAAGAGCGATGCAGTCCACAATAATAAATCACATGTATATAAACTCCACGAAGGGAGAGTCCACAGAAAACATCAGAGTACAATGATACTAGAAATATAAGGGCTCATGCCTGGTACATCAAGTCCTCACTACAAAATCACTCAACGCGGAAGCAAAACTAAAACTCTACTGAAGGTCAGGACTCACGGTCCCTGCAGTCTGGACTCCAGTGCTAGACTGCCCCATCTCCAAGCGCACCGGCCTCCTGAGCTGCTCCTCCATGCTGGGCTCTGCGATCCCCTAATATGATATGGTTCGAAAACTGTTAGTCATAAAGACTAAGCCCTATCATCCCCTACCCCTTCCCCCATGGCTCCTAAGTACAGAGCGGAGAGGAAGAAAAGGGAAGGACATGAAGGTGGAGATTTAATCAAGATACAAATGGCAGCAGAACTAATCTAGCAATTCTATAATAATATGACAGAAACAGAAAGTAAGAAAAGTAACCTTAACTTATGTGCGAAAGCACATAAGCCAAGGGATCTTCTGCAAGGCTCCCATCGTATAGAGTGTCCCATACCACCTATACGTTGGGGGTGTCGGTTATCAAACAACAGCATATGTTTATATATTGAAATTAACCTTTGATTTATAAACTTGCCCACACAAGCTTATAGACCAAGGGGTCGTTTTGCAGATCCTAAAGTATAAGCGTCCCATACCACTTATACTTTAGGTGTCAGGGTTAAATGAATCGATTATGCTATGACATGCAAGTGGGTATGATGAAACATGCAAGTGCAACTCACACACTCGACTCTGTGCACACAGACCTTTAGTTCCCCCTTTCGGAGCCGTTACCTCCCAGGATACCTCCGTAGTGGCGGACGGAAGCGGTTGGTTGGGCCTCGCCCACCTCAAAACCAGTAAAAGCACCACTGGTCTGACCTATCGTACGCCTCAACGCTTGGTGCACTAAGCGGACACCTGCGTACTCTTGCCGGCTGGCACACCAGACTTCTGTTGGCGAAGTGCTAATCACCTCGCCGAGTCAACGATATCGGTGTCGGTGCAATCGAACTCCCCGATATCGAAAAACCCACCACCTTAACTTTTCCTATTTTATGCACATGCAAGTTTAATCGTAAACACACAAAAGAAAACCGAGCCGAAGCCCCCCGGACCAAAACGTCCGTCTCCAAATCAACCGAGCCGAAGCTCCCCGGACCAAAACGTCCGTCTCCAAACCAACCGAGCCGAAGCTCCCCGGACCAAAGCGTCCGTCTCCAAACCAACCGAGCCGAAGCTCCCCGGACCAAAACGTCCGTCTCCAAACCAACCGAGCCTAAGCTCCCATCAATCTTCCTGTGCCAACAGTTTTTGTGAAAGGTGCAGCCCTAGTTACTAAGTTACTCTTGTCGGTTTGTTATTACAGTTTACGTTAGCCCAGGACTGCCCCCGGTATTCCCCGTGAAGGGCTCTCAAGGGGCACTAGGAACCAAGACGGCGGCATTACGGCCCGAAGTTCCCTTTCGCAAGGCACTTATTGTTATTGGTTGATCCCCTTTACCCATACCCTTCTCGCATTACGATAGACTATCCTAGGGTGATTTTAAACCTTCCACTCTTCGGGGAAGACGATCTTTCGTCGAACCCGAGCACCTCTTAACTCTAGCTATCACCACTTCTCACTTCTCTTCATATCATCCTACTGTGATATCATTCACAATTGTCCACCCAGACAAATGATTAACTCCAATGACTTTCTCGGATCATGTCCTATTGCAATTCACAAATTTGCTATGTGCAGTCCAACCTAGACTATATGTCGAACCGGTTCGGCAACGATCCCAAACTCGTCCAAACGCCCTAAATTATTTACTGGAGACTTATCATGATATAAATGACCTCAATCCAGAAAAAGGTAATTTTCCTAATTTATTTGGCATTTAATTAATTTCTTCGAAAATCCCAAGGGCTACCGGTTTGAACATGAACTACCCTAAGTTCTCATGCAAGATGTCCAGAAAATTTATGATAAATAGTAGGTTATTTCAATAGGTTAAATCCAAAGTATCATAATTTTTCTATTATCAAAAGGGCACTAAAACTATTTTAGAAATAATCTCTATCTTTTGTTATTTATGAATCAAGTACAGAAAATATTCTTCCAAAAATTATAAATAATTTATGACATGCATATAAACGCCTAAAATTAGCATTGACCAAGTTTCATAATTTTTCAGTAATAAAACCATCCCTAAATAATTTTTCAAGCATAGAACCCCTTTTTAACTTTTGTGAAGGAAGTACTGGATGTACTCAACTAAAAATTCTATAAAAATTCAGGGGTAATCATTCTGTTCTAAAATATGTATTTCCAAGATTTCATGAGATTCTCTTGAACAGAAAGGTACAAATAGTCAAAACATCAATAGGGTTTAAAATCAACTTTACAAACAAAGTGATAAAAATAAACATCATAAAATTCCAGTAAAATTTCTATAAACTCTACCGACTTCAAAACTAACTCTACCCGAGTTTCACAGCCTTTAGATAATTATTAGTGATGGAAGGTGCTTAATTAGTATTTTAACTTAAAGCTAAGATTAAGGTTTTGAGGCATCTACTTGTCTCCAAATTCACCAAGATTCCATCCAGACGATTATTATCATGTTAATATCAACTCTACAGAGTTTCAAGACAATACAAGAGCAATTGCCCCCATGTCCTTCACAACCCTCAAAACCCTTCATTTAGGGTTTGAGTTTGGATCCTAGGGTAAACCAACCCTAAACCTCACCGTTTTTCTCCAAGCAGGTTATAATACCCCTCTAAGTCAGAGGTCAGAATATCAGCCTCTGTTGAGGTGGTTTGACCTTTCCAAACTCTTAGTGCACTTTTTACTAAAAGATGTCTCACTAATGCCTAGTTGAGGGTAGAGGATTTCCTACCCAAAACTCCTCCAAATCAGTTGGAATTTTGTACGGACCTTGGTTTTATAGCCAGGGACCACTCACCAAAATTTGGGAGGGTTTGGAGGTCATTTGACCACTTAAATAAATTTCTCTAACTTAATTAAATTGAAACGGAAACTTTAGGAAAAGTATCTCCAAAAATTCCCATTTTTGGTCTGCCTTTAGGTATAGCTAAGGTTAACCCCCTGCCCAAATTTCAGGTCATTTGGACAAGGGACGAAGAGTGGGCATCCATTTTAATTTCTGCCCAACTCTAGGTACAGCCCCCACTAAAACGGGTGCTGCGGCCGCACCGCTTACCCAAACGAGTTCAAACAAATTTTAAATTAATCTAGACTCAAAGGGCTACAACTTTTGTGACTGGTTATTTTTCCTAAAACAGCCTCTAAGTGCCTCATTTTGCAGCCTCAAAATATACTCAGAAAATATATCTTTCCATTATGTATTATATAATAATCTATATATTATAAAATTGATTTTACTGTTCATCTTCTTCATGAAACCGAAAACAGAACTCAGAAAACCATTTTTCCTGTAACATTTCCGTGATCCGTCGCCGGCCGTCCGGTCACTTCCTTGGCCAGCCACCACCACCACCACCTCCGTTGAGGCGATGGCTAGCGGTCGGCGGTGGTTTGGCCGCCGGAGGTGGCGGTTTCCGACGAACTCAAGAATACATTTTTTTCACGGTTTTCCATGAAAACGAGAGATGGGTCCGGCTCCGTTGAGCGCGAACTTCCTTTCTAAGAATTCTAAGATCTACCCATGAAAGAAGAAGCAGAAGAGGACCTTATTCATGGTTTGACGGCGAGATGAACGACGGTTGACATTGCGCGGTGGTGGCGTTGCTGAACTTCTCCTACAGCAAGGTACAAGGCTTCAATCCGTTGGTCAAGAGAGTAAACCTCTCATCCTGCTCTAATGGGGCTTTTATAGATCATCAAGTGGGGAGGGTAAAGGGTAAAGTCTTAATGGTCATGAATGTTCTCCCCTAACGTTTCGGTTATGATGCAGGGCAGTTGAAATGCTGGAAAACGAAGGGGTGTTCGCCAGGTGGTGATTTCCTATTGGACCAACACTTCCTCCTTTTATTATATAATTACAGAAGGAAAACGGCCCATAATTACTCCTGGTGTAACTTCCCACACCAGCATTTATTACCACGCGTGTTAGAATAATTTCGGGCCTGAACCGTCGTTTCGGTCAATGTCACGGGCGTGACACATAGGTCACGGGCGTGACAGGCCCGGGTGGCAATTCTGAGTTCGGCGATCGTCGAACTGAGATCAACGATCGTCGAAGGGTGGTCACGCCCTAGGTCACGGGCGTGACACTTGGGTCACGGGCGTGACAGGGCCGGGTGACCAAATTCTGGGTTCGGAGATCGTCGATCTGAGATCGACGATCGTCGATCTGAGATCGACGATCGTCGAAGGGTGGTCACGCCCTAGGTCACGAGCGTGACACTTAGGTCACGAGCGTGACAGGGCCGGGTGACAAAACTGTGGGTTCGGCGATCGTCGAACTAAGATCGACGATCGTCGAAGGGTAGTCACGCCCTAGGTCACGGGCGTGACACATAGGTCACGGGCGTGTCAGGGTCATGAGGCAAATTCCGCACTCGGCGATCGTCGCGCTGAGATCGACGATCACTGAAGGTGGTCACGCCCCTGGTTACGGGCGTGACACCTGGGTCACGGGCGTGACAGGGCCGGGTTGAAAATTCTGCGCCCGACGATCGTCTCCCTGGGATCGACGATCGTCAAAGGAGTCACGCCCTAGGTCACGGGCGTGACCACCTTCGGCCACGGGCGTGACCAACCCGTGACCCAAAATATCGGTCGATTTATTTCAATTTTTGGGCTTCCTAGGGTTCTGTCACGACCAACCGACTCCTAGGGGTCTAGCCGGAAATGGGATGTTACAGTTTGTGTGGTCACCAGCGTGCGCTTTGAAGAATTAAAAAATCGTCTGACGATAGAGCCTATTCTGTGTTCGCCATATGGGACAGAGGGCTATGAGATTTACTGCTATGTTTCGGAGAGCGGTTTAGGCTGCATGTTGCTACAACATGGTAAAGTGATAGCGTATAGCTCACGCTAGTTGAAGGTACATGAGAGGAATTACCCGGTCCACGACTTAGAGTTGGCAGCTGTGATATTCGCTCTAAATCTTTGGAGGCACTGCATGTACGACGTGAAGGTCTCATAGCCCTCTGTCCCACATGGCGAACACGCAGCCTAAACAACCATAAATTAGGTGTGTGTTAGGCTTTCTAGGGCTAATCATTTCATTCCTAATCGCATCGAAATGCTTTGGGGGGGGGGGAAGTTATTGCATTTCTAAGATCATTCTTTACATGCCTCTACATGATTTGCATAGACCTAAGTGCACAAGATTATTCACAGAGATTGGAATCTCCTAAATATGATTATTCACAGTAATTCCATGAGGAATCTGATATAGTTGACGACAACACTGACTCCAGATGCACGTATAGTGCAAGAGATCCTCAGAAATACAATAATGCTCAAATCCGGGGATACGAGAAAGATAACTGCTCAATTGAGCTATACAACGTATATGATCTTAAAAAGACAGCAGTTCGATGTAGCGGACTTGGTGTTATCAACTATTCTGTACACACACTGACTTAAGAATCCAATGTGGAAAAAACTGAATACATTATCCATGGGGGAAATTATTCAACGGATCCCTTATAAGAAATATAGATGGATTGAAATGGATTCCTACTTCTATGATTGTGCACCAACGATATTCTACATAGGTTTCACACCTCCAAGTGCCTAATCGTCACGTACACAGACTAGTATAACTACCTCTTCGATAAGGAATCCACCTATACCAATAGGTGGATCAATCCGAGAAGGCTTGGATGAACTGCAAGAAGACTTCGAGGAACATAGACGAGAGGTGAGGCAACACCACTCAGGCATGCAAAAGTTCATAAAATTTCTCACCAAAAGTCTAAAACTAAAGCCAACTCTGGAGGAAGCAGAAGAGTGGGAGAACCTGGTCGTAGAGCCTCCACGGTGATCAATGCGACAACCACGATGAATATGAAGCAGTGGACAAACCTCGGTAGATGATCAAAAATAATATTCTAGGGGAGACAACAGGAACTTCTGAGGAGCAGCAAGGAAAATCTTGTCTTGGCCGATATCGCCGGGCGATACCTGGTATCGCTAGGCGATAGCCTAAATATTTATATTCCAGTTATTGTGATGGCTTCTCTGATGTAATATTTAATATTGTGAGACTCTTATATTAGTTATACTAAGACAATTCAGATTCATGCTAATCATGACTATTTAGTATTTGGTTAATTTCAATTTTGATGAATTTGGAATTTAAATTTTTCTTATAAATTATGAAAAATAATCAACTTGAAATATATATGATTCCTAATTCGAGTCTTAGCATTGAAAAACGGGAATCCGGAAAGTTGTTTTGTGAAAATATCGGCTAGTTGTGAATCTATACCTATAAAAGAAATTTAATTTGATTTTGCATAATATGGTCTCTTATGAAATGATGACAAACATCTATATGTTTAGACCATTCATTATACGAAGTACTCGATTCACCCGGGGAGAACAAAGATGTACAAAGACATGAAAAAGCTGTTTTGGTTGTCAGGACTGAAAAAGGACATAGCGTTGTATGTGGCGAAGTGTCAAACTTGCTTCTTTGTGAAGGCTGAGTGCCAGAAGCCCGGAGGATTCTTGAAGTCTATAACTATACCGGAATATAAGTTCGACAATATATCCATGGATTTCGTGCATGGTTTGCCGAGATCACAGAAGGAAAATGACACCATCTAGGTGATCGTAGATTGGTTGATGAAAGTGTCGCACTTCATTCCAAATAGTAAGGACAATTCAGTGGAAAAGCTGGCAAATCTGTATATGGAGAGTATAATACGACTGCACGGTGTACCCTAGAGCATCGTGAGTGACCGAGATGGGCGCTTCACATCTAACGACTGGAGGTTGGTGAATCAACTGTTGGGGACTAAGCTGAAGTTCAGTACAACCAGTTATCTGCAGACGGATGGTCAGACTAAGTGAGTCAACTGGACGATGGAGGACATGCTTCGCATGTGTGCCCTAGATTTCGGAAAGAGGTGGGAGGATCACCTATATATGATCGAATTCACTTACAACAATAGTTACCAGGAAAGCATTCAAATGGCGCCCTTTGAGGCCCTATATGGTAGGAAGTTCTGTACTCCATTGTCATGGTTGGAGGGGGGCGAGTCCAAGTTGTATAAACGAAAGGAAGTCGAAGATGAGACTTCAATTGTGCGAACAATCCGAGAGAGGTTGATGGTTGATCAAGATAGACATGCTATATACTATACCGCCAAGTATAGGAACGCCAAATTCGCTGTGCGCGATTGGGTATATTTGAAGCTCAAGCCGTTCAAAGGCGTGTCAAGGATTCGACGCTTGAAAAATCTGAGTCCAAGATACCTTGGACCGTTTGAGATTCTTGAGCGTATTGGTGAAGTCGCCTACCAGTTGAAACTATCCACAGAACTAAGTGGTTTACACGACGTATTCCACATATCAGTGTTGCGGAAGGTAGTGCAATAGCCTACACAAGTGAATGTTGCAGATCAAGTACCGGTGGATGGTGGGTTGACAACGAAGGTCAAGCCTATTCGAATAGAAGATATAGAATTCAAGCAACATCGTAATCAGGCAATCAGGATGGTCAAAGTCTGACGGGACAACTGTGGCCGAGAAGAGCTTTCTTGGGAGCGGGAGTAGACCATGAAGTCAGTGTTCCCTGAGTTATTCATCTGAGGTACACATTTGAATGTAGTTACTTTTTTAGTTTCCTGCACTGCTTAATTTCGGGACGAAATTCTTTAAGTTGGGGAGATTTGTAACGCCCCAAGATTTCTGAAGTAGGAAAATAGTTTCTGGGAGATACCGCCCGACGGTAGAGTTAACGCCGGTGGTAACTCCGGGAGTATTCGGCCAGCGACGTCGAGAGCGTTGAGTGGACTCAACTGGCATCGAGTGCTATCGCGCGGCGATAGCGGGATATCATGCGGCGATATCATGCATTGAGAGCATTGAGAGCGTTGAGTGGAGATACCATTCGGTGGTAGTAATATCGCCGACTGTAGCTGTGTCAATTAAATTGACAGAGCTCTTGTGAAGATACTGCTCGACTGTAACAGTTATCGCGTGGCGATACCATTAGTGGTCATTTCGTAACCGATGCCAGGTACCACTTGGCGGTAATTATCTATCGCGTGGTGTTAGCGATTCCGTAATGACGAAGCCACGTGTGGCCTGTGATTGAAGGGCCTGAGCGGTTACATACAAAACGAGGTATTTAATAACGATACCGTGCGGCGGTAGCTCAATTTATAATACTGGTTCAGCAGTTTCACTTCATTACTTTGGAGTTTGAGAACTTGGCCTGGGTTTTTGGAGGAGGAGAAGCAACGCTGAAAAGGAGAGTTTACGCCGCTATTCGAGATTCAGAGTTCAGATTTAAGGAGGCAAGGCCAGAGCGGTCAATTTCAACCATCTCGATTTCTCCCATGGCGCCGAAAAGGACTTTAAGGGTAACGATCATTTTCCTTGGACATGTGAAGTCCTTCGTTTTGGCATTTTAGGGTAGATGCTCCACGAGCACGTGGATGTGGTTCTCCCGATGGGTAGATCCGTGTATTCCCGTAGTTTTGCATTTAGATCCGGAATCGAAGTACGAAATAGGCATGATGTGTGAAGCCCATCCGGATGGGTTGGTCTGAATTGGTGATGTTGTATATTTGGTATACCCGTGAAGAATCCATAGTAATCTTGTAAATTTTGGGGTTGCGGGGTGTGCAGGTGGCTGTAGTGAGAGTACTGGAGATAGTATCCAGGAAATCACCCGATTAAGGGGAAGAAACAATAGTCTGTCCCCTACCGCGCGGTGGTAGTGCTACCGCCGATGATAGCTCCCAGTGAGCTATGTCTTGTGAGGCATGTCTCGGGGAGACCTGGGGGCCATTGATTGTGAAGCTTGTCTCTGGGAGACCTCTGGGCTATATTTTGGTTGAGCGTGAGCTTAATTTACTCAGCTAAGGTAGCTATGAGGGCTAAACTAGGATCATAACTGGGTTATGAATCATACAATAATTGGAAAGGGGATGCCGACCCGCGTCGTAGCTAACGTGCCTGACGAATTGAGCACGAGAAATGGCTGAACTGTACCCACCCTAGTCGGTAATCTTGGAGTGAGTCATACTATGGATCTGCAGATCGTTATGACTTTGCCGGAGGCTAGGTCATTGTCTTCGACTTGAGTTCCAAAAGACTATAAGCTAAAACGTTGTTTACCATCAAAGGATGGTGGTGTGACCCTTGAGGTCTTGTGCACTAAGAATGTGCCCTGAGAGCACGGGGCGTTGGGCGTTAGTGCCAATGTTTTTGGAGAATGGTGCTTGAGTTGCACGTTCCGATTGCCATGTTTATGTATATGATAATGCATGTAGGGAAGGAGCACCGCCACCCCGAGAGATGGGTGGGGTCATTATAATTTGGTCAGCTAATGCTGACCATGGATTTTTTCTGCCACCGTTACGGTGGGATGTTACTTGCAGGTGTGGCGGAGCCAAACGGGAAATAGCGAGCTAGAGCCCAAATTAGCTATGCCGACCCTCGATGGCCAAAGCAAATTACCCGTTTACTTTATAATTCATGTTTGACCGGCCTGCGCGCCGATGTTTGGAGAACATTAACTTTTGAGATGAACCTTGTAAGGCCTTAAGGCCAAGACTATATTTTGTGTATGTTAAGTACTCATTCCTATTGTTATGTTTAGTGGACATTCATGTTTTTGTGGGTGCTACAGGATGCCCCTACCCCCCGATTTTTCTATAAATAGGACCCCATTTACTTACCTACCACATTTATTACCCCTCGACTTGGCACTAGGCCTTTCTGTGCACTCGTTCCTCTGCCTTGATAAGATAGGTCGAAAGAATGCGGATGCTGCCGACAAGTCAAAGTGCGCGAAACAGTTCATCGAGCACCCCTTATTTGATGGAAAGCTTCCCGAGGAGGAGGACCTATCCTTCGTGGCTGAGTACATTACACCCAGGTTCGACTTGCGCCCCCCTAAAAAAGGCGAAGCCATTAACACCTTCTATGAGAACAAGCTTGCCTTCCCCATCTCACACTTAGAGGCGGGGTTGCGCCTTCCCCCGTGGCTTGAAGTTTGACAAGTCCTCAAGTATTTTAGAGATGTTCCCGCGCAACTGAACCCGAAAGAGATTTTGATGCTAGTCTCATTCGCCTGCTACATGCAAAAGGAGTGCATCAAGTTCAACATCCTAGTATTTTGCAAATTGTTCATCTATAGGTCCATCAATGACGACGTCATGTTCTTCGTCGGCTCACAATTTATGGTGCGCGAGATCGTGAACAAGAATCACCATTGGGTGATGAAATTTGTCTTCAACAAGGGAAATCTCGGCAACATCACCTTCTCTCCAGAACAACAGACCGAGGTGGCATGCCTCGCTCCGACAGTGGCGGGTCACGACACCAGCCTCCACAGCTTTTTTCTCGATAAGAATTTCGAGGTTGCCTTCTTAAGTAGGGGCCTCAACACACTCCTCCTTGTGCTTGTTCGGGAAGGTACATACATTTTTTGCTTTTACTAGCTCTCCCACTCTTGGGTTATTCGAAAGTTGCTAACTGTCATATTTCAGGGGAGCGATAGGTCCTAGTGAACCAGCTATATGCGAGTGCTGACAAAACCGACCCCACACTCGCCCGCCCGAAGACCGTCGCTGTTGCAGCGAGGAAGGAGCTTGGGCCCTCTGCTTTGACTGGCAAGAAACAAACTATACCCATCGACACCAATCCCCAAGTTCTTCCCTAGCGCCCAAGAAGCTTAAGAAATCACTGACCAATTAAGTGAAGGGCAAGGAGAAAGTAGTACCAGAGGACGGCCCAACCACACACGACTCTTCTTACTCACCTACCGAGTTGGGGTCAGAATCTTCCGAGGAGGAAGAATGACTGCTAAAGGAGCACTACCACTTTGGTCCAGGCTCCAAAGTCGAAGACAGTGCTGGTGATCAGCTAGTGTTGTAGGACGAGAAATCCAACAAAATTTCGGTCTCCTTGCTCCTCCCTTCATGGTAAGAGAGACGACCTCCCAGAGGGCATGCCTTTGCCCTCGCATTTGGACTTTATGGCCTCAAGGATGCTGAGGCCTACGACGAAATGCCCAATCAGAGGCTCGTTTAGGAGGTCTCGCCGGTCGAGCCTCATGCACTGGAGTTCTCTCACATGGCCGCTCGCTAGTGCCTCAAACTCGCACGAGCTAGAGCCCATGATGAGGAGCAACGAGAGCTCGTCGAGCGCAAGGTGAAGGACCTAGAGCAAAGGCTAACGACTGTCAAGAGGCTTCTTTCGAAAAGGTCAGGTGGTGTGGTAAGTGCTTCTTTCCTTGGGCATTCACATTACTGCTTTTCTTATCGTCCAATCACTCACCGATAAACTCTTGCAGGATGCCGAGACCGCAAACAGGATGTGCTCACATATTGCAGCCTTGTAAGAAGATAAGAAGGAGCTCACCTCGCAAGTCGAGTCTCTTCTCACTTGCTCCCTACCACCGAGTTACAATGAGTCGTCCAGGGGAGGAGGTCTACCCAAGCAGTTCTCCGAATTAGAGGTCGACGAGATGTGCCGGGTCACTGCCATCAAAGCCGTAGAGCAGCTAGTAAAGATGATGAAGCCGCTTGACGTGGTGAAGGACGACTGCAAGGAAATCATTGCCAAGGAGCTGGTCCCAAAAATATATGTGCCACTCGACCTATCAAAGGATGACGTCGACCCATTCCTCAATGATGACGACGATGATGGTGCTGACCTACCCTGAAGACTAGGACTCTTTTTCTTTTTAACTTCATTTTGTAATGCCACTCGCCGGCAAGGTGATGATTTGTAAAACTTCCTTAATGAATATATATATTTTTGACTCTTGCCTTAGTTTTTCCTTATTCTAATTTGATGTACTTATATGTAAATCTCATCACTTGCGGTGCCTCATAGGCTCGCTCACTTTCGCGGATCCATGCTGTAATAACGATGTAGCTGGTTTAAGGTATACTCAGTCACACTCGTGCATGTTAGGTTAAATCAGTGCGAGTCTCTCTTGCCATCTTGGCATTCTACTCGCCTTTTTCCTAGATCACTCCCAATAATGACCTCTAGCAAGTGCCATATTGGTGAGATCCAACCCGGAACACTACTACTCGCCTCAAGTACTCGCGTAATCCTTATATCACATCTCGTTCATGTTTGGCCACACATTCAACTTGTTACCTACTTCCCAGTGATCTCCAGCCCTACTAGCTAGTGAGAGCCTAGTCAGCGAGACCTCTTCGAGGTCGTATTCCAATTATCACTTTCGTCCTGCCACCGAGCGCCTTTCGGTTCTACCAGCTAGTGGGAGCCTGATAGCGGGATCTCTTTGGGGTCATCTTTCAACTAACTTTCATATAGCCACCGAGGGCCTTCCAGCCCTACCAGCTAGTGAGAGTCTGACAACGGGATCTCCTCGGGGTCATCTTTCAACTTACTTTCATGTCACCACCGAGTGCCTTCCAGCCCTACCAACTAGTGAGAGTCTGACAGCAGGATCTCCTCATGGTCATCTTTCATCTTTCTTTCATGTCACCATTGAGTGTCTTCCAGCCCTGCCTGCTAGTGAGAGCTTGACAATAGGATCTCCTCGGGGTCTTCTTTCAGCTTGCTTTCATATTTCCACTAAGTGCCTTCCAGCCCTGCCAGCTAGTGGGAGCCTGATATTGGGATCTCCCCGGGGTCATCTTTTAACTTGCTTTCATGTCACCACCGAGTGCCTTCCCGCCCTGCCAACTAGTGGGAGACTGGTAGTGGGATCTCCTCGGGGCATCTTTCAACTTGCTTTCATATCACCACTGAGTTCCTTCCATCCCTGCCAGCTAATGGAAGCCTGACAGAAGGATCTCATTGGGGGTCATCTTTCAACTTGCTTTTATTTCACAACCGAGTGCCTTCTAGTCCTGCCAGCTAGTGAGAGCCTGACATCACCTTGGGGTCATCTTTCAACTTGATTTTATGTCACCTTCAAATGCCTTCCAGCCCTGCCAGCTAGTGAGAGCCTGAAAGTGGAATCTCCTAGGGATCATCTTTCAACTTGCTTTTATGTCACCACCTGTTGGAGCATGCGTTCCGCATCTCTTGGTTTGAGAATAACAAATCTTAGTGTGTATTTGATCGTGTTTGTTGTGTGTTTATAGTGTGCAGGTTTATAGGTGTAAAGAATGAAATAATCAAGTTCTGGCACCAACTGCTGTGGGCTAGCGCTACTGCCGCGCACTAGCCTTGAATTAAACTGAATGAACTCTCGGGAACCTACCGCGTGGGGCAAGCCTTTACCACGACTCGCTAGAGATATCAACGAGCATCGAGACGATTCGTTGAGAATATTGAACTACCGCCAGGCGATAGCTGGGTACCGCACCACGGTAGCATTAAAAAGAGGAAATTTTTTTCTGGGATATTTTTCCAAATCTGCTGGACAACTATCACCTTCGCGCGCATCAACCTATCGTCGGGCGCTAGATCTACCGCTGGCGGTAGCTTAATTTAAAATGACTATAAAAGCTTGCTAATATTGAAATGATTAAGGAATAGAGAAGGAAAGAGCTCTCGTGGTATTAAGAAACACCAGATATTCATGATTTGAATGAAAAGTCAATAGGTGTATCAAATATCAATGGGAAGGCGAGGATATATTTTATTTTCTTGAGGAATAACCTATTTCTAAGGATGAAGGCAAAATCCACGAAATTGAAAGGAAGAAAATGAAGAATTTTGTTCACTTCGAGCTACCTCCAAAGCTACCTCCAGAGCTACCGCCACGCGGTAGCTTCCTTCACAGTTCTCTTTATTAAAAATGGCCCGAAATTGAGTTTCTGGCGACAGTTTTTCACGAAATTTGAAAGGGGAGTTCGCCCTAGCCGTCTAAAGGGAAGGAAGGGGTCATCCCAACTCATTGAGGAGGAGAGTTCTTCAGAGGAGATCAAAAGGAATTCATGCGCAAGGATTGAAGGCTACCAACACGATGATCAAGATGTAAGACCCCCTTTTTTTTCTTTTTAAACCGTCGAGGTCTTATGCCCAGAACCGCCGCTTTGTAGTGACACCTTCATGCCCGGGAAGATCGTCACTACAAAATGCCGATTCTGCCGGCCTTATTGATCACAAAAGTAGCAGTGCAAGATAATAGAATGTAAGTCCACAGAAAATCACATATATATAAATAATCTCCACGAAGGGAGTGCCCACAGGATAACACATCAGAGTACTAAAACACGGGCTTATGCCCGGTAAATCATATCCTCACTACAATTCACTCATGCAGAAGCAAAAATAGAACAACCACTCGAGGTCGAGACTCACGGTCCCGGCTGAATGAACTCCGGAGCTAGACTGCCCCCTCTCTAAGCGCACCGGTCTCTGGGGCTGCTCCTCCATGCTGGGCTCCACGATCCCCTAAATGATGCGGTTCGAAAACCATTAGTCATAAAGACTAAGCCCTATCATACCCTACCCCTTCCCTCATGGCTCCTAAGTACCGAGCGGAGAGGAACAAAGGGAAGGACATGAAGGTGGAGAATAAATCAAAATAACAGGTGGCAGCGGAACTACTCTAGCAATTCTATAGTAACTAATGGCAATAAAATGAAATATGAAAAGTAACCTTCACTTATGTGAGAACACATAAGCCAAGGGGTCTTCTGCAAGGCTCCCATCGTATAAAAAGTCTCATACTAATTTATACGTTGGGGTGTCGGTTATCAAACAACAACATATATATATAAAATTTTAACCTTAATTTATAAACTTACCCACACAAGCTTATAGACCAAGGGGTCATTTTGCAAGTCCTAATGTATAAGCGTCCCATTCCACTTATACATTAGGTGTCAGGGGTTAAATGAATCGATTATGCCATGACATGCTAGTGGGTATGATTAATCATGCAAGTGCAACACACACACCCGACTCTGTGCACACAGACCTTTAGTTCACCCTTTCGGAGCCGTTACCTCCCAGGATACCTCTGTAGTGGCAGACGGAAGCGGTGGGTTGGGCCTCGCCCACCTCTAAACCAGTAAAGCACTACCGGCCAGACCTATCGTACGCCTCAACGCTTGGTGCACTAAGCGGACTCTTGCGTACTCTTGCCGGCTGGCGCACCAGACTTCTGATGGCGAAGTGCTAACCATACTTGCCGAGTCAGCGTATTGGCGTCGGTGCATCGACCCTCCAATACCGAAGACCCACCACCTTAATTTTCTTTCCTAACTATGCACATGCAATTTTAACGTGATCAAAAACCGATCGAGCCGAAGCTCCCCGGACCATTCCGTCCGTATCTTAACCAACCGAGCCGAAGCTCCCCGGACCAAAACGTCCGTCTCTTAACCATCCGAGCCGAAGCTCCCCGGACCAAAACGTCCGTCTCTTAACCATCCAAGCCGAAAATCCCAACAATCTTCCTATGCAAGTGGTGTCTGTGAAATGTGTAACCCTAATTACTAAGTTACTCTTTTCAGTTTGTTTATACAGTTTACGTTAACCCAGGACTGCCCCCGGCATACCCCGTGAAGGGCTCTCAAAGGGCACTAGGAACTATGATGGTAGCTGAAGCCCATCGTTCCCTTTCGCAAGGTACTTATTATTATTGGTTGATTCCCTTACCCATTACCTTCTCATGTTATGATAGACTAGCCTAGAGTGATTTTTAACCTTCCTCTCTTCGGGAAAGACGATCTTTCGTCGAACCCAAGCACCTCTTAACACTAGCCAACGCCTCTTCTCACTAACCTTCCTATCCCTCTATTGTGAATACTTTCACATCCATCCAATTCATCAGCTTGACTACTCCAACGCTGTGCCCCTTCATATCCTTTGACTGTTAACACTAATTACTAATTGCAGACTATCCTATGCTATATGTTAAACCGGATTGGAAATGACCCAATACTCATCCAAATGCCCTATCTTATTTACTGAAGGTATATCATGATATAATTAGCCTATAATCCGAAAATTATGATTTTCCTAATTTATCTGGTACTTAATTAATTTCCTCAAAAATTCCAAGGGCTACCGGTTGAACTTGAACTACCCTAAGTAATCATGCAAGATGTCCAGCAAAATTATTATAAATAGTATGTTATCTCAATATGGTAAATCCAAAGTATCACAATTTTTCTATCATCAAAAGGGCACTAAAACTATTTTAGCAATATTCTTTATCTTTTGTTATTTATGAATCAAGTACAGAAAACATCCATTAAAAATTATAAATTAATTATACTATGCAGATAAGACCTTAAAAATAATATTGGCCAGATTTCATAATTTTTCAGCAAGTATATCATCCATAATTAATTTTTAACCATAAAACCCCTTTTTAACATTTGTGAATGAAGTACTAGATTTACTCAACTAAAAATCATACAAAAATTCAGGGGCAACCATTTTGACCTAAAACATTTACTTCCAAGATTTCATGGGGTTTCAATGATTAGAAAGATCTAAATAATTAAAACATCAATTAGGGCTATAGCGAACTTTACCCGAGTTTCACAGCTTTTAGATAATGTTTAGTGGAAGCTTGTACTTAATTAGTATTTTACCCTAAAGCTAAGGTTAGGGTGTCGAGGTATCTATCTGTCTCCAAATCCTCCAAGATTCCATCCAGATGATTCTTATCATGCTAATGTCAACTCTACGGAATTTCAAGGCAATACGAGAGCAATTGCCCCCATGTCCTTCACAACCCTCAAAACCCTCCCTTTAGGGTTTGAGTTTGGATCCTAGGGTAAATCAACCCTAAACCTCACCATTTTTCTCCAAACAGGTTATAATTCTCGTCTAAATCAGAGGTCAAAATATCAGCCTCTGTTGAGGTGATTTGACCGTTCCAAACTCTTAGTGCACTTTTTACTCAAAATCGTCTCCTTAATGCCTAGTTAAGGTTAGGTGACTTCCTACCCAAAACTCATTCAAATGAGTTGGAATTTTGTACAGAGCTAGGTTTTATAGCCAAGGACCACTCACCAAAATTTGGGAGGGTTTGGAGGTCATTTGACCACTTAATAAATTACTCTAACTTTATTAAATTAAAACAAAAACCTTAGGCAAAATATCTGCCAAAAATTCCCATTTTTGGTCAGCATCTAGGTATGGCTAAGGGTAACCCCCTGCCCAAATTTCAGGTCATTTGGACAAGGGACGAAGAGTGGACATCCATTTTAGTTTCTGCCCAACTCTAGGTACAACCCCCACTAAAATGGGTGCTGCGGTCAAACCACTTACCCAAACGAGTTGAAATTAATTTTAAATTAATCTAGACTGAAAGGGATACGACTTTTGTGGCTGGTCATTTTTCCTAATTCGGCCTCTAAGTGCCTCGTTTTTCAGTATCAAAGTATGCTCATTTAATGTATATTTTCCTCATAAATTATTTACATAATTTATATATTATAAAAAATGTTTTACTGTTCATCTTCTTCAGAACCCGAAAACTAGAATACAGAAAACTCATATTTCTTGTAGCTCTTACGCGATCCGTCGCCGGCCGCCCGGTCACTTCCCTGGCCATCCACCACCACCATCACCTCCGTCGAGGCGATAGCTATCTGTCGGCGGTGGTTTGGCCGCCGGAGATGGCGGTTTCCGGCGAACCCGAAAATACATTTTCCATGGTTTTTCCATGAAAACACGAGATAGGTCCGGCTCCCTTGAGCACGAACCTCCTTCCTAAGATTCCTAAGATCTACCCATAAAAGAAAAAGTAGAGGAGGACCTTGTTCGCGGTTTGGAGGCAAGATGAACGACGGGTTGTCATGGCGCGGTGGTGGCATTCCCGAGCTTCTCCTACAACAAGAACAATAATCTGAATCCGTTTGGTCAAAAGTGTAACCTTCTCATATTGCTCTAAGGGGGATTTTATAGATCAAAAAGTGGGGAGGGGAAAGGGTAAAGCCTTAATGGCCATGAATGTTCTCCCCTTAATGGTGTTTCGGTTATGGTAGGGGCAGTTGAAACGCTGGAAACGAAGAGGTGTTTGCCAGATGGCGATTTCCTATTGGACCAACATTTTCTCTTTTTATTAAGTAATTAGAGAAGGAAAACGACCCATAATTACTCCTGGTGTAATTTTCCATAGTCAGAATTAATATTGGCTTAGGTTACAGAAATTTCCAGCCTAGCTGACGTTTCAGCTTTTGTTACGAGCGTGACATGTAGGTAACGGGCGTGACAAGGCTGGGTTGCATATTATGAGCTCGACGATCATCTCCCTGAGATAGAAGATCGTCGAAGGGGTCACGCCCTAGGTCACGGGCGTGACACTTCGGTCACGGGCGTGACAGCCCCGGGTTCGAAATTCTGTGCTCGACGATCGTCTTCCTGAGATCGACGATCGTCGAAGGGGTCACGCCCTAGGTCATGGGTGTGACAAGTCGGTCACGGGCGTGACAATTCCGGGTTTCAAATTCTGCACTCGACGCTCGTCTTCCTGAGATCGACGACCGTCGAAGGGGTCACGCCCTAGGTCACGGGCGTGACGAATCGGTCACGGGCGTGGCCATCCCGTGACCTAAAATCTGGTCCGAGGGACTTCGATTCTTTGGTCTCCTAGGGCTCTGTCATGGCAGACCGACTCCTAGGGGTCTAGCCGGAAATGGGATGTTACAAATCCCAATAAACAAAACAAAAATTTCGTCCCTGAAATTGACGTTGAGCCTACGGGGATTTCTACCGAAATAAGATAAACTTGTAACATCCCATGTGGTTTTCCTATTGAGTCGAAGCGATTACTTGTTCAATAAACGAAGGCAATCCCCCAATAAACAAAAGATTAGCCCCTACTGTTCTGACTGAGTGCGCATGCTTAGGTTCTCAATTTCCCTTATCTAGTCCTACCGGTTCAATTCAAGAAGGTAATTTATAGTAAACCGAGAGGTGGTGAGGTATACCTGACTGAACAACTCCGGGTATCTTTTCCTCATCAGGTCCTGCGGTTCCCAGGTGTGTTCCTCCTGACCGTGGTTCCTCCACAGAACCTTGACTAAGGGGATCTTCTTGCGGCGCAAGATCCGCACTCCTTTGTCATCGATCCGCACCGGCTCCAAGTGAACAGACCGGTCTGAAGCTACCGGCCCTTCGGTGGTCAAAATCTGCTGCTCCGGGCATAGTAGAGCCCTCCTCAACGATGAAATGTGGAAGACGTCATGTAGAGCTGCCGGCTCTGGTGGCAACTCCAACCTATAGGCTAGGGTCCCGATCTGCTCCAAGATCATGTAAGGGCCCATATACCTAGGGCTGAGCTTCTTCCTTCGACCACACACCCGTGAAACTCCATGCATGGGTCGGATCTTCAGAAACACACGGTCCCCCACCTGAAACTCCACCTGACAATGTCGGGCGTCATAGTACTTGGCCTGTATGCTCAGTGCCTCTAACATCCTGTCTCTGATCAGCCTCACCTGAGCCTCGGTGTCTTCAACAAAATCCGATCCCAACGCCTTCGGATCCTCGTCCTGAATCCAAGAAAGCGGGGTCCTGCATTTCCTTACATACAAGGCTTCGTAAGGCGCCATCCTGATGCTGGACTGGTAGCTATTGTTATAGGAAAACTCGACCAGAGGTAAGAGCTTCTCCCACAGCTCCCCACGATCCAGAATGCATAGCCTTAACAGATCTTCCAGCGTCCGATTGGTCCGTTCCGTCTGCCCATCCGTCTGGGGATGGAATGCGGTGTTGAAGGTCAATCGCGTGCCTAAGTAAGTCTGCACGGATCTCCACTCCCTAGAAGTGAACCGGCCATCCTGATCTGACACAATCGTCTTGGGCACCCTATGATATCAAACGAACTGCTCCACAAATCTCCGCACCAATACTCCTACAGAGTCATCCTTCCTGATTGGAATGAATCTGGCCACCTTCGTCAACCGATCGACAATGACCCAAATCGAGTCGTTTCCCGTCCGTGATCGGGGAAGTCCATGAATAAAGTCCATCGCGATGTCTTCAAACTTCCACTCTGGTACCGGGAGTGGTTGCAACAATCCTGCGGGGTTTTTGCACTCCACCTTCACTAGCTGTCCCGCCTCACAGTGGGTCACAAAATGAGTGATATCCTTCTTCATGCCTGGCCAGTACATCGTCTTCTTCAAGTCCGCAGTCATCTTCGTGATTCCCGGGTGCACCGAGTATCTGCTGTGGTGGGCCTCCGCCATGAAATCTTCCCGGACCTGGCCTCCTTCCGGTATATAAGTACGACATCTAAAGCATACCACGTCGTCCCTCATCGTGTAATCCCCTGCTTCACCGTTCTCCAAGGCCCAGAATATCGGCTCCAATTTGGCATTCCGCCTCTGCCCATCTCTGACTCGATCCCGGATATCTTCTGTAGCACCCATCGCAGCTAAATACTCCAGGTAAAGACCGGGGTCCTCGGAAGACACCAGTGTGATGTGCATATCCTCCAATCTCCTCACCAGCTCCATAGACATAACCTGGGGTCCGGCATCAGAGGTGGCAGCTCTCCGACTGAACGCGTCGGCTACCACGTTTGCCTTACCTGGATGGTAGTGCATCTCATGCTGGTAATCCGCTAAGAACTCCACCCAGCACCTCTGTCTGATATTCAACCCTTTTTGCATGTCCACGTATTTCAGGTTCTTGTGGTCGGAGTAGATGTCGCAGTGGGCTCCATAAAGATAGTGGCGCCAGACCTTCAAAGCAAAAATGGCTGCTCCTATCTCAAGGTCATGCACTGGGTAGTTCTGCTCGTGCTTCTTCAACTGACGAGACATATATGCAATCACATGGCCCTTCTGCATCAGTACAGCTCCCATACCCTGGTAGGAAGCGTCGGTGTAGACCTGAAATCCTTCTCTCCCCGAGGGGAGAGTAAGTATGGGAGCCGAAGTGAGTCGATCCTTCAGCTCCTGGAAAGCAGCCTGGCACTGTGGGGTCTAAACGAAAGGTACCTCTTTCTTTGTCAAAGATGTGAGTGGGAGGGCAATTCGATAGAATCCCTCCACGAACTTCCGGTAATAACCCGCAAGTCCTAGGAAACTCCGTACGTCCGTGGCTGTCTTCAACTGCGGCCAATCCCGAACTGCCTGGATCTTTATCGGATTCACTGCCAACCCGGCTCCACTGATAATATGGCCTAGGAAGCCCACCTCCTTCAACCAGAACTGACATTTGCTGAACTTTGCATATAAATGGTTCTCCCGCAATCTCTGTAGGGTCAGTGCCAGATGGCGAGTGTGCTCCTCCTCTGTTCTCGAGTAGATGAGAATGTCATCGATAAACACAATGACAAACACATCTAGATACTCCTTGAAAACCTGGTTCATGAGGGTCATGAATGCCGATGGTGCATTCGTGAGCCCGAAGGGCATCACCGTAAACTCAAACAATCCATATCTGCTACTAAAAGCAGTCTTCTGAATATCCTCCTCTCGAATCCGAAGCTGGTAGTAGCTCGACCTCAAATCCAATTTTGAAAAGAAGTGCGCCCTCTCCAGTTGGTCGAACAACTCGTCTATCCTTGGCAGTGGATAGGTATTCCGGACCGTCAGCCGGTTTAGTGCTCGATAGTCGATGCACAACCTGAGTGTCCCGTCTTTCTTTTTAACGAACAATACTGGAGCTCCCCATGGTGAAGAGCTCGGCCGGACAAACCCGGCTTCCACTAGCTCCTGAAGCTGGCTTCGAAATTCAGTCAATTCCCTTGGGGCCATCCGGTAAGGGGCCTTAGATGCCGGCTTGGCCCCCGGTACCAGCAGTATCTGGAAATCTTGCTCCCTATACGGGGGTAATCCTGGTAATTTTTCTGGAAAGACGTCCGCAAAATCCCGCACCACCGGGATATCCGATACAGAATCTGTGGCCTCCTCCATTTCAAACAGCACCTCGTAGACTTCCTCTCCCTGTAAATAGGCCTTGACGGCTTGCACAGACGATATAGATATATGGGAGGTAGGTCTAATACCTTGAAAGATAATTTCTGTGTCCGCATGCCACAACTAGACTAGAATTCTTGCACAATCAATCCTGGCGTGGTGGTAATCTAGCCATTGAATGCCTAAGATGAGATCAAACCCCTACATTTGCAATATCATTGCCGGGGTTTCGAAAATCTTCCCTCCAATGCATACTTCCAGGTTGCACTTTGCCGACGATGTCATCTCGGAGCCGTCTGGGAGGCGTACTCTCCGAGGGATCCCCGTGAAGTGATGTTCGGCTCCTATCTCCTTGGCGAAGTTTGCCGAAACAAATGAATGCGTAGCCCCGGTGTCAATCAGGGTGTAGGCTGGCTTGCCATTGGCTGTGACTATGCCTGGGGGTAATCGAATGTCTTAGAGGTCTAGTTATAGTTTTCATTTCTAGTTTGAAGTTTCTAGAACAAGAGTCTAATTATTTATGAAAGCACATAAAATATTCTGGCGTACCTGTGATCACTTGTTCCAGGTTCCGGGGTTGGGCCAGATCCAATGCATACATCTGCTGTCCTTCTGGCTTGCGGTCTCCACCTTGGTATCCACGACCTCGGCCGCGTCCTCGGCCTCCAAAATGCTGAGCAGGTGGGCCACCCTGTGGTGCTGGAGGTGGTGCCCTCCTCATGGGGCAGTTCCTGCGGATGAGCCCAATCTGATGACAATGGAAGCACTCTGGTGGGGGATACGCCATACCCCCGGGTCTCGGCATCTCCTGCATCCGAAGAGGTTGAGGGGCCAAAATCACCTTCTCCCTCGGCTCCTGTCTCGCTTCCTGACGAGGCTGGTCCTCCGTCCTTCTCCCATCTGGTATAGCACCTCGCCGTTGATCACTTCTGGCTCTCCTCACCTGATCCTCCGCTTGCCGCTTCTGGCCCCGAGTGGTGTGCCAATCAGCCTCGATCCTCTTCGCCATCTCCAAAATCCGGGAGATGGGCCCGTCGGATACAAACAACAAGGCCTCCCTCAACTCCTCTTTCACTCCCTTATCGAACCTCTTGATGTACCCTGCTTCGTCCAGCTGATAAGAAACCGCATATCGAGCCAAATGGTCAAACTCCCGATGGTACTCCACCACCATCCTGGTTCCCTGCTTCAACTGTAAGAACCGCTCCTCCAACTCATCCCTGGCCGACTGCGGAACAAAATGCTCCAGCAGCACAGCCCTGAACTCTTCCCAGGTAATTTCCGCAACCTCCCTATCGGCAAACGTCGTGTCCAATAGCGTCTTCCACCACCTCTTGGCATGGGATTCCAGGCAAGAGACAACCAAAGCCACCTTCTCCTCCCAAGGGCACCGTATCCCGGTCAGCAATTCGTACATAATATCCAGCCACTCTTCCGTCCGAACTGCCGACTCTGTCCCCAAGTAGGACGGGGGAGAAAGTCCTCGGAAGATACTCAACCAGTTAGCCCCCGGATTTGGCTGCGGGGCCGGAGCCTGTTGAGTCCGGAAGGCCTCAAGTATAGCTGTAAGAGTCTGCCCCATGTCTGACTGAAGGAAAGGAGTGGGGACCGGTGGAGGTGGTGCAACATCTGGAGTCTGTTGAACTCCACCCTGTGGCGTAGGCTGTGCCGGAGGCTGGGTAACAAAATCCATAATGAGAAAACATTCAATCTTTACTAAAAATGGACAATTTATATGTGATCCCCATATGGGCACACCACTGCTTTCGCTGCTTAGTTTGTCCCCAAACTAAACTCGAGCGGGGGTGACCCAGGGTTAGTGGACTGCTACTTTTTTCCGATCGATGTTATGCTTTGATACCACTTGTAAGACCCCTTTTTTTTCTTTTTAAACCGTCGGGGTCTTATGCCCAGAACCGCCGCTTTGCGGTGACACCTTCGCGCCCGGAAAGATCGTCACTACAAGACGCCGATTCTGCCGGCCTTATTGATCACAAAAGTAGTAGTGCAAGATAATAAAATATAAGTCCACAGAAAATCACATATATATAAATAATCTCCACGAAGGGAGTGTCCACAGGATAACACATCAGAGTACTAAAACACGGGCTTATGCCCGGTACATCATATCCTCATTACAATTCACTCATGCGGAAGCAAAAACAAAACAACTACTCTAGTTTGAGACTCACGGTCCCGACTGAATGATCTCCGGAGCTAGACTGCCCCCTCTCTAAGCGCACCGATCTCTGGGGCTGCTCCTCCATGCTGGGCTCCACGATCCCCTAAATGATGCGGTTCGAAAACCGTTAGTCATAAAGACTAAGCCCTATTATCCCCTACCCCTTCCCTCATGGCTCCTAGGTACCGAGCGGAGAGGAAGAAAGGGAGGGACATGAAGGTGGAGAATAAATCAAAAGAACAGGTGGCAGCGGAACTACTCTAGCAATTCTATAGTAACTAATGACAATAAAATGAAATATGAAAAGTAACCTTCACTTATGTGAGAACACATATGCCAAGGGGTCTTCTGCAAGGATCCCATCGTATAAAAAGTCCCATACCAATTTATACGTTGGGGTGTCGGTTATCAAACAACAACATATATATATAGAATTTTAACCTTAATTTATAAACTTGCCCACACAAGCTTATAGACCAAGGGGTCGTTTTGCAAGTCCTAATGTATAAGCGTCCCATTCCACTTATACATTAGGTGTCAGGGGTTAAATGAATCGATTATGCCATGACATGCTAGTGGGTATGATGAATCATGCAAGTGCAACACACACACCCGACTCTATGCACACAGACCTTTAGTTCCCCCTTTCGGAGCCGTTACCTCCCAGGATACCTCCGTAGTGGTAGACGGAAGCATTGGGTTGGGCCTCGCCCACCACTAAACCAGTAAAGCACTACCGGTCAGACCTATCGTACGCCTCAATGCTTGGTGCACTAAGCGGACTCCTGCGTACTCTTGCCGGCTGGAGCACCGGACTTCTGATGGCGAAGTGCTAACCACACTTGTCGAGTCAGCGTATTGGCGTCGGTGCATCGACCCTCCAATACCGAAGACCCACCACCTTAATTTCCTTTCCTAACTATGCACATGCAATTTTAACGTGATCAAAAACCGATCGTGCCGAAGCTCCCCGGACCATTCCGTCCGTCTCTTAACCAACCGAGCCGAAGCTCCCCGGACCAAAACGTCCGTCTCTTAACCATCCGAGCCGAAGCTCCCCGGACCAAAACGTCCATCTCTTAACCATCCGAGCCGAAGCTCCCAACAATCTTCTTATGCTAGTGGTGTCTGTGAAATGTTCAACACTAATTACTAAGTTATTCTTTTCAGTTTGTTTATACAGTTTACGTTAACCCAGGACTGCCCCCGGCATACCCCGTGAAGGGCTCTCAAAGGACACTAGGAACTATGATGGTAGCTGAAGCCCATCGTTCCCTTTCGCAAGGTACTTATTATTATTGGTTGATTCCCTTACCCATTACCTTCTCATGTTATGATAGACTAGCCTAGTGTGATTTTTAACCTTCCTCTCTTCGGGAAAGACGATCTTTCGTCAAACCCAAGCACCTCTTAACTCTAGCCAACGCCTCTTCTCACTAACCTTCCTATCCCTCTATTGTGAATACTTTCACATCCATCCAATTCATCAGCTTGACTACTCCAATGCTGTGCCCCTTCATATCCTTTGACTGTTAACACTAATTACTAATTGCAGACTATCCTATGCTATATGTTAAACCGGATTGGAAATGACCCAATACTCATCCAAATGCCCTATCTTATTTACTGAAGGTATATTATGATATAATTAGCATATAATCCGAAAATTATGATTTTCCTAATTTATCTGGTACTTAATTAATTTCCTCAAAAATTCCAAGGGCTACCGGATGAACTTGAACTACCCTAAGTAATCATGCAAGATGTCCAGCAAAATTATTATAAATAGTATGTTATCTCAATATGGTAAATCCAAAGTATCAAAATTTTTCTATCATCAAAATGACACTAAAACTATTTTAGCAATATTCTTTATCTTTTGTTATTTATGAATCAAGTACAGAAAATATCCATCCAAAAATTGTAAATTAATTATACTATGCAGATAAGACCTTAAAAATAATATTGGCCAGATTTCATAATTTTTCAGCAAGTATATCATCCATAATTAATTTTTAACCATAAAACCCCTTTTTAACATTTGTGAATGAAGTACTAGATTTACTCAACTAAAAATCATACAAAATTCAGGGGCAACCATTCTGACCTAGAACATTTACTTTCAAGATTTCATGGGGTTTCAATGAGCAGAAAGATCTAAATAATTAAAACATCAATTAGGGCTATAACAAACTTTACAAATGAAGTACTAGAAATAAGCATCATAAAATTCCAGTAAAATTGATATAGGTTCTACCTATTCCAAAACTCACTCTACCCGAGTTTCACAGCTTTTAGATAATGTTTAGTGGCAGCTTGTACTTAATTAGTATTTTACCCTAAAGCTAAGGTTAGAGTTTCGAGGTATCTATCTGTCTCCAAATCCTCCAAGATTCCATCCAGATGATTTTTATCATGCTAAGGTCAACTCTACGGAATTTCAAGACAATACGAGAGCAATTGCCCCCATGTCCTTCACAACCCTCAAAACCCTCCCTTTAGGGTTTGAGTTTGGATCCTAGGGTAAATCAACCCTAAACCTCACCATTTTTCTCCAATCAGGTTATAATACCCGTCTGAGTCAGAGGTCAAAATATCAGCCTCTGTTGAGGTGATTTGATCGTTCCAAACTCTTAGTGCACTTTTTACTCAAAATCGCCTCCTTAATGCCTAGTTAAGGTTAGGTGATTTCCTACCCAAAACTCATCCAAATGAGTTGGAATTTTGTACAGAGCTAGGTTTTATAGCCAGGGACCACTAACCAAAATTTGGGAGGGTTTGGAGGTCATTTGACCACTTAATAAATTACTCTAACTTTATTAAAATAAAACAAAAACCTTAGGCAAAATATCTGCCAAAAATTCCCATTTTTGGTCAGCCTCTAGGTATGGCTAAGGGTAACCCCCTGCCCAAATATTAGGTCATTTGGACAAGGAACGAAGAGTGGGCATCCATTTTAGTTTCTGCCCAACTCTAGGTACAACCCCCACTAAAATGGGTGCTGCGGTCAAACCACTTACCCAAACGAGTTGAAATTAATTTTAAATTAATCTAGACTCATTGGGCTACGACTTTCGTGGCTGGTTATTTTTCCTAATTCGGCTTCTAAGTGCCTCGTTTTGCAGCATCAATGTGTGCTCATTTAATGTATATTTTCCTCATAAATTATTTACATAATTTATATATTATAAAAAATGTTTTACTGTTCATCTTCTTCAGAACCCGAAAACTAGAATACAGAAAACTCATATTTCCTGTAGCTCTTCCGCGATCCGTCACCGGCCGCCTGGTCACTTCCCTGGCCAGCCACCACCACCATCACCTCCGTCGAGGCGATGACTATCGGTCGGCGGGGTTTGGCCGCCGGAGGTGGTGGTTTCCGGCGAACCCGAAAATACATTTTCCATGGTTTTTCCATGAAAACACGAGATAGGTCCGGCTCCATTGAGCACGAACCTCCTTCTTAAGATTCCTAAGATCTACCCATAAAAGAAAAAGTAGAGGAGGACCTTGTTCGCGGTTTGGAGGCGAGATGAACGATGGGTTGTCATGGCGCGGTGGTGGCATTCCCGAGCTTCTCCTACAACAAGAACAATAATCTGAATCCATTTGGTCAAGAGTGTAACCTTCTCATCTTGCTCTAAGGGGGCTTTTATAGATCAAAAAGTGGGGAGGGGAAAGGGTAAAGCCTTAGTGGCCATGAATGTTCTCCCCTTAATGGTGTTTCGGTTATGGTAGGGGCAGTTGAAACGCTGGAAACGAAGAGGTGTTTTCCAGATGGCGATTTCCTATTGGACCAACATTTTATCTTTTTATTAAGTAATTAGAGAAGGAAAACGACCCATAATTACTCCTGGTGTAATTTTCCATAGTCAGAATTAATTATGGCTTAGGTTACAAAAATTTCCAGCCTGACTGACGTTTCGGCTTTTGTCACGGGCGTGACACGTAGGTCACGGGCATGACAGGGCTGGGTTGCATATTATGAGCTCGAAGATCATCTCCTTGAGATCGACGATCGTCATAGGGGTCACGCCCTAGGTCACGGGCGTGACACTTCAGTCACGGGCATGACAACCCCGGGTTTGAAATTCTGCGCTCGACGATCGTCTTCCTGAGATCGACGATCATCGAAGGGGTCACGCCCTAGGTCACGGGCGTGACAAGTCGGTCACGGGCGTGACAGGTGCGGGTTGCAAATTCTGCGCTCGACGCTCGTCTTCCTGAGATTGACGACCGTCGAAGGGGTCATGCCCTATGTCACGGGCGTGACGAATCGGTCACGGGCGTGGCCAACCCGTGACCCGAAATCTGGGCCGATGGACTTTGATTCTTTGGTCTCCTAGGGCTCTCTCATGGCAGACCGACTCCTAGGGGTCTTGCCGGAAATGGGATGTTACACAAGAAGCCATCATCCTAATACTCACGTGAAGGATCCTCTCTACGAAAAACTTTCATCATGCGCACACCTTAACAGATCTAAAGAAAATCAAAGAGGAAGAGTCTCAAGACACAAATATCGAACCTTTGCAAGCAAATCATCATCAACATCAAGGGTTCGAGTTAGAGGGGAGTTTTCTCGTATTATTAGTATTTTACTTTAAACTCTTTGTGTCTAGTGTTTGTGTGAGGGAAATCGACCGGAGGGTCGTTGAAATCTGGGAAGGGTTTCATGGGAATTCGACCGGAAGGTCATCAAAACCAGGGAAGAGTTTTGTCAGAAATCGACCGGAGGGTTGTCGGAATCCGGGAAGGATTCTATGAGAAATCGTCCCGGGGAAGGGACGTCTAGATCAGAAGATCTAGTGGGGCTCTAAGACACTTCCTTGTGTGAAGGTGAAGAGCGGACTTGAAGACTTTTCCTGAATGGAAAAGGAGAAATCCAACTAGTCCGGGTAGTGGGTCGGTATAGAAAACCAACAAAGATTTGATTTTACCGCCTTCGATCTCCGACATCACAAAGATCAAGTTCTTGTAATTGTAAAATGCTTTTTGATTTTGTTTGAATAAAATCATTTGTTGTTCTTTATTCTGCGTATAACTTTGTGGGTGTTAGCCGGTGGATCTCTAAAGGGTGCGTAAATCTCCAAGGAGAAATTTGCCAAGGAAAACAAGGTTTGTGACCCACCGCCGCGCGTTAGCATTCTAACGCCCCGCGGTAGCTTCTAAAACTAGTTTTCTGGACAAAATTTGATTTTTTAATTAAATCGTAAAACCTTATTCACCCCCTCTAAGGTTGGCCACTATATCCAATAAGTGGTATCAGAGGAAAGTTTTTCCAAAACAGTTCACCACCAGGAATAATGGCCATTCCTGATCTCAAATCGACTAGGGGGAATGAAAAATTATACAAAAAAAATCGTTAGCACCACCTCTATTTATAGGATTGAACTATAACTAATGGAGAACAATAATAAGGAAATTCCTTATATTATTAGATATAAAAGTTTAGAACTTTACTTGTATCAAGCCCACAAATAATTTAAATAAGCATGAATGTCATTTAAATACCAAAGCTATGAATAGTCTGTTTTGTGGGCTTGGTCAAGATATTTTCAAATTAATCCATACGCCTTCTACTGCATATTATATATGGAAATTTCTTGAATTAACTTACAGTTATCTTTCTAAAGATAATGAATTTGAGCAATTTCTTATAGATCCAAGTGAAGAATCAAATGAGGATTTACTTTTGGAGGACACATCAAACACATCAAGCGGAATGAATGATGAAAATATATCGTTGGAAGAGGAAAGCCAAGAGGAAGATGACAAAGGAACCTTGTGTTCAAATCATGCCTTGTCGAAGAGCGCTATAAGAAATAAAATTCTCTTCTTCTTTGTAATTCTATTTCTATATTGTGTAATGCCCCGAAACTCAGAAGAGCAATGGGCAACATTTTGAGCAAAGTCTGGGACTTGGTAGGAGGCACACGGCCTGGGACACGGGCATGTCCCAGGGCCGTGTCATGCTCGGGGTCGACGAATCGGCGAGTGGTCGATGTTAGTACAGGCGTTGAGTATTGAGACAGGGAACATAGCCTGGGACACGGGCGTGTCCTAGGGCCGTGTCCTGCTCGGGCAGTCTGCTGGTTTGTGCCGTGGGGGTTACATGGCCTGGGATACGGGCGTGTCCCAGGGCGTGTCTAGCACACGGCATGTGACACGGGTGTGTCATATGGCCGTGTCCTTCTCTGGACGTTTTGGGTCCTGTGTTGATCGAGTAACACGCCCAGCTACACGGGCGTGTACTGGCTGACACGGGCGTGTCAAGCCCGATACGGGCGTGTCAAGCCCGACACGGGAGTGTCGAGAAGCCGTGTCCTTTTCAGGATGTGACGGTTTCGACGGTGAATGAGTGACACGGCCTTGGACACGGCCGTGTCGCAAGCCGTGTTCGGCCCAGGTTTTGGATTTTTGGGCTGAATCGCAACCGTTCGTTTCCTTACTTTGGGATCTAACGGCTCAAGTCTCTCCAGCCTAGGTTTAAGTCCGGGATTGGGGGCTTAAACCCTCACTTTTCACTTGGCATTCTCTTTCTAAATCCTAGAGATAAGGGAGAGGAAGGATGTTGGTGGAAGAGGAAGATCCGCTCGCCGGAGGAGATTCGAAGCGCCAAATCGCAAATCGAGCCCAGATATGCGGAGGCAAGATCATTGCGGTGCTTTTCATCTGCGTAGTTTTCCATGGCGCAGAGGAGAAACGCTAGGGTAACGATTCTCATCTTGAGCATGTGAAGCTCTTCTTCTTTTGCATGGGAAAACCCTCTCCCGCGAGTGTGCGGTGAGTTGCGGTGTTCCTTGGGGTTAGATATGTAAAGTCCCCTTTGTTTAGAGTCCGAAATCAAAGTACGGGCATAGGCATGGTGTGTGAATCCTACCTGGACATGTGGTCTAGATCGGTGATGATTTGCTATACATTGTTAGCCGGAGAAGACTCCGTGCCTTTGGTTATTTTTGGGTTTCTACGTGGTAGATTGCAGCAGGGATCCTTGGGGATTAACTCCAAGGCGTACCTAGAAATCTGGCCAGAAGCGTGATTCTGCCATCTTTGGTGGCCCGGGAGCCATCTTTGTACATAACCGGGTTATGTACTTTGGTCGTTCGATTTACGGGTTACATGGAAACTTAGCTCGCGCCGATGAATTTTAGTGTCGTGGCAGTGTGAGCATCGAGTTGAGTGAAACCGTACCTGCTCTATGTGGTTTTGTTTAGTGGTCTGCCGATGGCATAGAGGGAGGGTCTTCAGCTTCATCCATAAAGACTTTATATCTCACGAGATTGCCGTCCCGGGGGAGGTGGTGGACCGAGTCCGCCGAGTAAGTGCCCTGAGTGCACGGGGTGTATGGCCGTGTGTGCGTGCACCTATGATGTTGTGTTTATTCACTATAATGCTTGTTTGGCTAACAAGTGCTGGGAAGGAGCTTTGCCGCCCCGAGTTTGGGGGTGGAATCGTTATAATTTGGTCAGCTTTAGCTGACCGTTATTTTTGTTTGCCACCGTTGCGGTGATTTGTGCTTGCAGGTGCTGCGGAGCCGAGAGGCAAATAGCGGGCCAAAGCCCAAGTTGCTGAGCCGGCCCTCGAAGGTCCTGTTTGTTTACTTATTTAATTCATGTATGGTCGGCCTGCGAGCCGAAGTTTGTAAGACACTGATTAATTATTGTGAACTCTTGTAAGGCCATAAGGCCAGTCCATTTGTGTATTTTGTACTTCATTCCTACTGGGTTTTTGTTAGTGGACATTCATGCTTGTGCTGGGTTCTTTCCTTTGCAACTTAATAAATTGCTTCCGCTAGATGCTCTGTGTAGGACATGTGTATTGGTTGAATGGTTTCAATGAGTAACCCGCCGGTCTGTCTGTGGTATATGATGTCGGGCCCCGGTCGGACCTACTGCTATATGCTATGCGACGGATAGGGGTGTTACACATTGTATAGGCTAGATGCAGCTAAACGTAGAATTAAGAAATTGAAAAATATTATTTCAGAATTGTGTTTAGAAAATAAAAATTTAAAAGCACAACTAAATGTAGAACCCAAGCTTGATGTATCCCACTCTTCCTCTAGCTCTGTAGTTGAAAATATTATACCTTGCTTTGATTGCAAAGAATTTAAGGATAAATTCAAGGTTTTTGAAAAAGTGCTAAATTTTTCCAAAGAACGAAATGAAAAATTGATTAATGAAAATGTTGCTTTGTCTCGTAAACTAGAATCATTAACATTATTTGTGATTTTTTTTTCAAATAATAAAAAATCTCTTATGTCTCATTTATCTTCAAAGTTATATAAGGTATCTACTAGTGTTTCAAACTTCAAAAGACATACACTTAGTAGAATATTTAATCCACATTCAACTTCTCCCAATATTAAAGTAAATGTCAACAAATTTCCTATTAATAATAATTTCAAAAATCACTATCATTATAAGCCTCAAAATAATGATTATGGAAATTAGTCAAATAAAAATAATACTCAACCAAAGTATAAATGGAGGCCCATCGTTAAAAATGACGCACCTATTCCACTCAAAAGGGCACATTCATCATTATCTCCCCATGGTTTATCACGCTATGTTGCGATACCCAAAGGAACCACAATACTTTGCTTCTTTTGGATACCTAAATATCTTATCCATTAATATCCACCTATTGCGTGAAGTGGAAACAAATCAAAACAACATTACTCGATAATCTACTTCACGATGTGCTTAATGTTTTTTTCTGTTTTTTTGTATTGTAAATTTGTTTTTATTTTGTATTTTTCTTAAGCCAACATGTTATGGACACTTCAGATATATTTCTGCTATATGACTTGTCATATTTAGATTAATGATAAATTAATCTAACTGAATAAACTGGAATACAAGTCATATCATTGCTAAGTGACCATAATTTAACTTTTATCATAGTTCTATCACGCTGTCTTAGTATGCCTGTGATTATTTACCCATTATGTGTGTCTCATAATAGCGGGGGCGTAGGTGTGTATGCTTTAAAAACTCTAACCTGTAAACCATGTCTTGTCGTTAACCGGGGAGTGTTCTAGTGGGTCCTTGTGTAGCGTTGAGGAGAAAGAGTGATAGGTTGAGCGGGTTCTTCTTTATGCAAATGAGATTAACACCCCACCCTACGACATTTGTGCAGCTCCTCATGCCTATACGTCACTTAGTACGAGGCTAAGGTGTAGACATTTAGTGTGTGTATTGGATTCTTAGGTGTACTCATGATTCACATATACATTGCATGAAATTTGTTTCACCTATCATGTTCATTAGGTTCATACAAAATATTCTATCATGCTATCTTGTGTTTGCATCATATATCTCATTGAGCCTACATGTCTTTAGAAAAAACACAAGTATTTTTTTAAATATATATATACAATTATAAAATGATTTAAAAGTACAAAAAATATTTTTATATATCTCTTTGTGTGTTTATTGTTTGGTATTTTTATTAAAAAAAAAATATATAAAAAACTACTTATTATTCATTGTCATTGTCAAGGATGAATAAACTATATCAATTAAAGATTAAATATAATGTTTGATTTAATTATCAAGTTTCTTAAAACATGGTTTTGTTTATGTCATTGTACATCCCCATATCTGGCAAGTGGGACCGATAGAAGCCAGATAGGCAAAGCCAGGCAGTCCAAGTCCCAAACGGGGTGGAACATACGAAGGGCGAGTGGAGCAAGTGGGCTCGCACTCATCCCAGGGGCTCGGCAATTAGCGGGTGAGTGGGGGCAGACAAGGCCCACACATGCCCAGATCAAGGGGAGGCGGCGAGTACCAGCTCCATCGGGCACATGCAGCCCCCGACGAGTGGAGACTTTGTTGGGTACATTAGGAATAATGTACTTGATTTGAAGAATCCCTTCCAACTCAGTGATATATACAAGTATGTATTTGATGTGTGGTTAAGTTTCATGTGCAGGGTGGAAGCTTGAAGAAATGGCTAAGTCCACAGATATTAAGTGAAGCTTATACACTAAACGCCATACAACTAATAACACTAAGAAAAGGCAGAACAGTCAAAGCCTAAAAAGTGGAAGCCAGAAAATCAGCTAAGTCTACAAGCGTTGAGTGAGCTCAACTCACTCAACGCCATGCAACAAAATTTGTAAAGTAATGCTGCCTATGTCAAAGCCAAGGATAAGGAAATAGAAAGATCGACTAAGTCCAGAAGCATTCAGTGAAGCTTCATCACTCAACGCCATGCTCATTCTGTCAAAGCCTAAGAAGAGAGATAGTAGTGTCGAGATAATACAACTGTCTCGACACAATGAAGAATTGAAGTGCAGACAGTAGTGTCGAGACAATACAATTGTCTCAACACATTGAAGAATTGAAGTGCAGTCAGTAGTGTCGATACAATACAACTGTCTCGACACAATGAAGAATTGAAGTGCAGACTGTAGTGTTGAGACAACTCAATTTTCTCGACACAGTGAAGATTTAAAGCAGAATGTCGACACCCAACAGACTGTAGTGTCAAGACAATTCACTTGTCTCCATATAGTGAAGATTTAAAGCAGATGTCGACACCCAACTGTCAGTTGTGTCGAGACAAGTTAACTGTCTCGACGCCTTCAAGTTCAGACTGAAAATTCTATCAAGTACAGATTGTGGAGACTACTAAGATGTCTTGACACCTTGCAAGAACACTAAGTATTATTGTGTCGAGACACTTAGGACTTCCCGACACTTATGATCCTGAAGTTGTTCAGAGTCAACACAGCTGAGTGTCAACTCAAGTCAGAAGTGTCATGTCAGCTATAGTGACTCGACATCTCAACAAAATCTATTTAAAGGAGAACTTGAAGTATGATGACATATGATGATGTCATCAATCAGAATCCAGCGACCATTGAAGGCTATAAATAGAGGGGTCGTCTATACAGAAATAACAATCGAAGAATCAAATAAATCATCTCATTCTGATTTCTTCTAAGTCAGAGATGGGCAAAAGCTCCAAGAAGAAGGAAGACACAGGTCTTCAAGAAAGTATTTAGATCCTTTGAACAAGTCAATACGAGGATTAAGTTGGATCTATTCAGCAAGTTCTTCAAGGAAATCAAGCCGATCATCATCAAGAACATTACAGATCCAGTGAAGAATCATTTCAACCAGTCTGCTTATCAAGGACCAATCGTGTGCTGCTGAATTGAAGAATTTGAATTCTCAGATAAGTTAGATCTTAGAGTTGTTTTTTTTAGATTAATTTCTTTTTATTTTCATATTAATTCTGTATTATCTCTTTGAGATCTGAGTGGGTAGGAGATATATTATCTGAGATTGTAATTCCGTATTATAAAGGATGAGGTAGGGTTCTTGAGGGACCTGAGGTAGGTGATTTGTGTGGGATCATCGAGGTGTAAGAATTGTATAGTCTGAGGTTGGGTTCTCGAGGGACATGAGGTAGGAGATTGGGTGGATCTCTGAGGTAGGACCAGTGGGTCTGAGTTGTAGGTTTCTTAAAAAATAGTAAGCCTGTAAGATCTGTTGATCTGAGTTGATCTGGAGGAGATATAACCTTATCTAGCACAATGCTAGTGAGGAAGAAGGGAGAAAGTGGATGTACCCTAAATATTGGAACCACTATAAAATTTTTGTGTACTGTGGATTGCTTGTGCTGTGTTCTTATGATTGTTTATTTTCAAGTATCTGTTGAACATTTAGTATAAGTGACAAAGAAATTTAAATGACACATATTCACCCACCTCTAGGTGATTAACTACCCATAGATTTATCTTTCAAGTGGTATTAGAGGGAGGTTTATCAAAGAAAGACCTAACAGTCAGAAAAAGATTCTAAGGGTGGTTGATTCAAATCAGATCTCATGGTTTCAGAATCTCGTAGAGAACTCAGTTATATGAAGCTTCCTATATGTACAATGGATAATTTTGCTATTTGGAAGCAGAGGGTGAGATTATTCATGGAGGCACCAGATCCAAGAATCTTTGTCACTGTACAAGAAGGACCATATATTCCCATGAAAATATCTGTCTTAGATGTAAATATGAAAACCTATAAGAGTCTGTTTTAGATGACAAATGATGAGGTGGTTCTTGCACCATGGATAAAAGAGAACAAAACATAATTGTTAGCGCTATAGATAATTCAACCTTTCAGAACTTAGTACACTGCAAAACATCCAAGGAGATGTGAGACACTCTAATTATCTCTATGAAAGGCACAGAAGAAGTCAGAGATGACAGAAAGTTTCTACTCAACCAACAGTATGAGGCATTCAGGCAAGGGAAGACTGATTCAATTGAAATTTGTTATGAAAAGTTGTTTAGGATAGTCAATGACTTAAAGAATAATGCAGACAATTCTCAAACTATGAGCTTAATGATAAGTTTCTGAGAACGCTAAACAAAGAATGAGACATAAAGATTTGTGTTGTAAGAGAAATGGGAAACTTAAAAACATGTTACTCTGGGATTTGTATGGGAAGCTGTTGTCATATGAGCTTCAGTTAAATTCTAGAAAAGCTGAAAATGAATCTACCAGAAGTTCAAATCAGACTTGATCTGTGGCTTTCAAAGCAGACACATCAAATAAGGCTAGAAGAGAAATTTCCCCATCACCAAGAAGGGATGAAGATACAGTCAGTTCGAGGACTAGTTCTTCATCAAAGGAATTATCAGATGGAGAATTGGCCTTGTTCACTAGGCAATTCAAAAATATGATGAGAAGAAGAAAGCAGTGGAACAATAAGACATCATCTGGATCAAGTTCCAACAAGAACAAAGACAAACACAGAAACAATAATTCTGTGGCCAAGTATGTTTCAAACCAGAACAAACCAATTAAGGCTGACATTATTTGTTATTGTTATAACAGGCATGGACATGTCATTGCTGACTGTCTAGTAAAGAGAAAAGAGAATAAGAAGTCCAAGGACAAGAAGTTTTATAAAAACAAGAAATCAGAAAAGGGTCTGATGGCAAATAAGCCTAAGACTTTATCTGATAGTGATACTAATTCAACTGAATCAGATGAAGAACATGCACACATTGGAATATTCTCCTGTGAAGAGGAATTCATCAGATAGGCCATATACAAGGGCAATAAATCCAATAATTCGTCACTCCATGGTGACTCTGAAGATGATATGGAGGTTAACTTAATGGCACTGTATGATAACCCAAAAACAAAAATTGCTGAATATCAGGATACTCAAGTAATCTTTGGTAATTCCATTTGTTCTGCAACTTCTGTTTATGAGACTGGGGATGAGTCAGACACATGTTGCACAAATTTTGAGAAACATGAGTCCAACTCTGAGACCGAACTGCAATAGCTCATAATTATGTTTGGAAAACTGCTAGAGGCTCTTGCAAAGAGCAAAAAGCTAATCAAGGAACAAGCCAACTTGATTGACTCTCTAAAAGGTCTTTAGTACCACATGAGGTGGCTACTCAGAAGATTGGTCTTCAAAGTTCAAAGTTGGATAAGCTAACTAAGATCATTGATGATCAAATCCTGTTGCAAAAACAAAAAGAAACAACCATTCAGGAGTTAGAAATCAAACTTCAGAATGAGAAAAGATTTGTTCAGTTGTTTTCTAAACCTAAGACTGTGCTCCACATTATAGATACCTTCTCAGGAACTCCTGGAAGTGGTCTTGGTTTTATTAAACCTAAGAGAAGGAGAAACAAAAAGCTAACAGGACAAAAGGGTCCAGTCATGCCGCAACCTGTTTTTCAGACTAAGAGAAAAGAAACCCATAAGTTTGGACTAGTAGGACCAAACTTATATGTGAATATGAAAGCTATTCCTAATGTGCTTGCTCCAAGGAGGACTGTTGTGACTTAGAGGCAAAATAACCATTATGCTCTTAATCAAAATGCAACTGTCAAGTTTACTGATTCTTGTCCTAAGGAATGTCAGCATAACGTTCCTACTGTTCCTCCAAAGAGGAAATACAACAGATATGAGTGCTAGTGTTGTGGGAAGATTGGACACTTTGCCCTGGACTGTTGGTTCAATCAAACAGTGTCTCATGGATAGAAATTGTACCCAACTAAGAAATTCTCCGGTGGTCTCGACGGAGCCCTAGCTAACAAGAACCTAGGACCCAATACAACTTGGGTTCCTAAGGATAAATAAATCTTTATATTGCAGGTATGCCCAAGAACCAGAGATAGGCCCATCTGGTACTTGGATAGTGGATGTTCCAGATATATGACTGGAACTAAGGGCTATCTAAATGAGTACACTCCATTGATAAATGGACCTAAAGTGATATTTGGTGATTAAAATAGAGGAGTCATCAAGGGGTATGGTAAGATATCCAATGGAGTAGTTACCATCTCCAAAGTGGCATATGTGGATGGATTATAACATAATCTAATCATCATAAGTCAGCTTTGTGACTTGGGATATGACATTTTGAAAGGAGGGGATAGATCTAACTTACTCTAGAGGGGGGGGGGGGGGAGGGGGTGAATAGAGTGTTTTTATAATCTTTTAATTGTTTTGATTATCTAATAGTAAAAATAAGTGATAATAAATATTATGTAAAAGAAACTAAGCTAAAATAACACAACACAGTGCACAAAGAAAAAGGGGCAACCAGAAAACACAAGAAGTTTTATAGTGGTTCCCCAACTAGGTACATCCACTCTTCTACCACCCTGGTAGGAATCCACTAACAAGTTTTGATCAGGTGACTGCCACCACAATATCTATTTGTAGGGAGATATAACAACACTTTAGGCCTTTGATCAGGTGCCCAAAAACCAACCCAAGTCTTTTGATCAGGTGACTTGATAACCAAGTTGTTAACTTTTGATGGGAGTTAAAACCCTTTTACAGGAGATGAGAGGAGGTGATGGTGTCTTCTCTTTCTCTAATCAACAGAGAAGACTAGTGGATCTTGATGTTGACAAAGCTCCCCCTGAGAAGTTGAATGGTTCTAGAAGATTTGGAAGCTTTGCTTCAGGTTGTAGGACTTCAGCCTTGTCTTATCAATGTCCAAGAATCCAGTAGACAGATGTTGAATAGATGTCTCTGAAGATTCTAGGATTTGAAGATGAAGAATACTCTTGATTTATGATGAATGTTCTTCTTCAGTCTTTTTGGTAGGAACAAGGGAAAGAAACGATTGTATTTCTTCAGAGAGAGGTAGAAGATGTATATCTCTGTGTATCTGTAAAAATTCTCTTCTCCGTAAACCTCTGCAATGTTCTTGCCTTGTGTGTCAGTGTGTCACGACTGAAAATAAAAAAATCTCTTTTATATTATGCAGTCAATTTGTCCTTTGAATTTTGAATTCTGGAATTAATTGCTGACTGATCTGGAGAATACAAACGGCTAGAATGTGACTTAAATGAGTTTCCCCAACTGTCCCTAATAAAATAAGCAAATAATTATCCTGATGAAGACCATAATTAATGTTGCCAATAACGGCTATATTCAGAAGAATATGAGCATTAATTACTCAAGAATATTACTGCTAATTAATATAGAAAGTAAGGGACAGAAGAAAGAAAACTTCTCATTCTGGAGCGGGACGGGAATCATCGACCTCTGAACGGAATTTGTCGACCTGAGTTCCAAGATCGTCGACTTGAGAATTCCTGTTCGTCGACCTGAGCTCTGCGAACTGCATTCAGAGAATGACTTGCCAATTCTATGCTCTGAGTTCGTCGAGCTGAGAATCTGTCTGAAAGAATCGATCGTCGACCTGAGCTCGAATATTGTCGAGCTCAACTCAAAGAAATAACTCTGAGTTTGTCGATCTGAGATCGACGATCGTCGATCTGAGATTGACGATCGTAGAGCTGAGTTTAAAGAACTTCGAAATGATATTCTGAACTCTGAATTCTTCTGAGTCTGAGTCTTCTGAGGTCCTCTTCTGGCTGGTCCAAGAAGATTAAACCTAATGAATTATACTAAACTCTAGGACTTAAGAACTTGACCCTGGCTATACAATGTGGGTCAGACTCAGCCTAATTTAGTGAACCTAGCCCAAATCCAACTAGGGATCCAACAATCTCCCCTATTTGGGTGAGGTCACTAAAGCAAAATAAAAGAAACAATCATAAAGCATGAAAACATATATCTGATAGAAATAAAACATTCAGCAGATATTTACATGAGGTGCTTCATGGTTAAACACAATAGAGTTCAAAAATAAAAACACAAACAAAATCACTATTTCTGCTTAGGATTTCCTTTCTCTGGCTTCTCAAAAGGCTGTTTGAAAATGATTTCTCTATTTAGATCAACAGCTTCTCTCTTTGACATTGTCATGCCTGATGCACCAATGATGTTGAGAGAAGTTGCTCTGGGCACTACAGCTTCTAGATGCAATTTCATATAGTCATCAACATTAAAGAATTTATTTTCCTTTACATACCTTTTAAGTTCTTCTTTTCTGAATGAAGACATGGTATAGAATTGTGAAGGATCCTTTCCTTCAGCTTTGGCTTTGTTAATTTGTGAAAGTCCTATCAGCTCATGAAATCTGGCCATTTTAGCTAAAGTATCCTGTTCTGGATCTACAAAGGGAATTGGAGGAGATTCTAGCCTGTTTGAACGTGAGTCCAGCTTTGATTCAGCAACAGAGTCTGTAGGAGCTCTATTAATTAAAGCTGGAGGAGGATGGCTTTGAGAAGATTGCTGCTGACTGACATGCCTGGAATGTCTTTGATAAGTCTTGGTCACTGGAGCAGATCTTTGAGAAACATTTCTAGAGGCACCTGAAGATGGAGGAGGAGGAGGAGGGTCTTTCCTAAATTTCTTAGGAGGAGACCTGTACCTTATCCTCTTCTTCATTTCTTTCTGCTCATTCTTTGAGAGCCACATCCACTGAGGAATCCCTGAGTATGGAGTTATCATTTGCAAGATATAGTAAGGAGTGCCATTAGTAGGATTAGACTTTGGAGCAGCCTTTGGAACAATCTTTCTTTTCTTTGCAACTTTCTTCTTAGACTTATGATCATCAGATCCATCAAAATCATCATCTATGTCCTCATCAGAAGAACTTTGAGGGTTATCATATAATGCATCTATCTCTTTTAAAGTTTCCTTTGAAATCTGTCTTTCAGCCTGAGAAAGAGCTTGGGGTAGAGCAACTGCAGGTGGAGCAACATTCTCTGTGATCATCTGAGAATCTTCTATATCTTTATCAGCAAACAGGAAATCATTAAGCTTAGGATCATTCTAGATTAGTGAAAAATCTTGAGCAACATTTAGAGCAATTAGATCATCTAAGCTGGGGATTGGACTATCATCCATTACATAGGTCGGGCCTACTGATTCCACAACCATATTTTAACCAAAACTTACCTTTAGTTGACTAATAACTTCATGGCTTATGGGAGGAGTGTAGCACACTATAGCCAAAGATGGCTTTACTACTGGAAGAAAAGAATTCAGATAAATTGTATTGAAAGAATGTAATAATCTAAGGATGTCTACTGCAGGATCGATATAACAATCACCAGTAGTCACAATATCTGCAATCAGCATATCTACATCAATAATTTCAGCCTCTATAACCATATGTACATCTGTTGTTGTGACCTCAACTATCTGCAAAACTGTTTCTGCTGCTGCTGGAGCTGTTTCTGCTACTGCTGGAGCTTCTTCTTCATCGAGTATCTCCCCCTTACTGGTTTCAGTAAGTTCTAGAACCAGGCCCCTTGTTGAAGAAGGAGCGACAGAGGAGGTAGAAAGTAGAGCAGTAAGAGATGAAATGGAGGCAACAAGAGGTGAAATAGCCTCTGCTATGAGTTGCTTTATGACTGGAGGGATGTGCTCCAGGATGGAGACAATGGATGGTAAATCTATGTCCATTAACTTAGGAGGGGTTTGAGTGGATATAAATGGGTGGATGATGGGAATAGAATCAGTGAAAGGAATAGAATCAATCATGGTTTCATGCTGAGTGGGGGAGGATGAAGGAGAATAAGATGGTGAGGGAGTATGGATGGGGGAAGACATTATATTAAATGATGGTAAGGATGTGATATTGTGTAGGGGGATATCAACAAGATGTGAAGTAAGAGGGGACTGAGGGGGAGTGACATGCTCTGGAGTGTGAGGTGGAATAACATGCACTGGAGATTGAGGTGGAGATGGTTGATGTTCTGGAGTATGAACTGGTGAAGAGAGATGGATTAGGGAAGCAGGAGGTGTTGGTGTATGGTCTTGAGATGTGGAAGTATGCTGGAGGGTTGTTGAAGGTGTGTGAAGTTGAGAAAGTGTTGGTTATTGAGCTGGAGGTGGAGGTGGATTGGAAACATCTTCAGCAGGGTGGGGTGATGACGCCCACGCGCAGACTCTTATTGTGGTTGGTTCGATGAGTTGACCGATGCGAACTAGCTAGAAGATCGAAGTTTCTAACAAAAGGAGGCAAATGTACCTATCGCATGTAGTACTCGGTATTCGGGAGAATACCGAGGTCGTATTGTTCTCGGGGTCGCGTTGATTATTCCTACTCCTCTAGGAGGACTATTATTTTACTGAAAGTAAGGTGGATTTTGTTTGTCACAAATGACGGAAATAAAAGAAAAGCTGAAAATTACTTAGATTAATTCGATGATGGGTTAACGCTCGGCATCGAATCAGATTAAGACTAAAACAATTCTTAATAATTATTGAACTTAGTTTTAAAATTAATAAAAGGCACTTGGCTGTGAAGGTTCCATAAATATGAGCACACCTATCTCTAGGTAATATCGCTCACTTGAACGCTAAGACTATTCGACCGAACGTTAGTCCGACGAAGGATTCCTCTTAACGCCCGCATTACGCTAAGAACCCCGCTATTGGGTGGGGAACCCAATTCAGTAGAACTATGCTCGTCCTCTTTCGAGGGTATGTACGCAATTCTATTTACCCAAGGGGGATCAGTCCATACGTGCGGCCTCTCGGCATTGCGTATGGATATTGGAAATAGAGCCCACACATCGATATGTAGTCCTATGCATCATTATCCCGAGGCAAACCTTAAGTCCTTAAATTAAAATAAAAATTAAGAACTTTAATTTTTTCAAATCATTTTATATGTCCCAATGCTTTTCGATGCCGAGGGCTAATAACGATTAGCCACTCATCGGTATGAGGACAGCTTTATAGTTTTGATGAGGCGTGAGCTTAAATATTGAACGCTATACGATTATAAGAAAAGAGACATAAACAAAACAACATTTAAAAAATTTGCAATGCTAATTATAATTGAAACTTAATCACACTTCAAAACTATAAATAATGGAAAAGACAAGTCCCACTCAAACGAGTAGGCGGTATATGACGAGTCGTACTCGAACGAGTAGGCGGTAAATTAAAACAATGCTCCATTTAACTCTTGTTGAAGTGTGACCGGGCGGTCTGTCTTGGCGAGTTGGAGACCGCGCGGTCTGGCGGTCTCCCTCAGCGGTTTGGTTGCTGTGCTGTTGCTGTCTGGTTGCCGAACGGTCTGGCGGTCTCCCCTGGCGGTCTCTCGCTCTCTCTCTGGTGGTAGCTGTGCGGTTAGCCCTTCTGTCTAACCGCGCGGCCTGTGCGGTTTGATCTGTATAGTCCGCTTAGTCCTGTAAATTTTTAGTCCCACATCTCTTATTTGTATTCTCTCTTCTCTCCTCCATTCTATATAAGGGAGGGCATACCTTTGTAATAGATACCTTTTTCTGATAATAAAATTTCAGTTATACCCGTTCCGGCTTGTTTTTGGTTCGTTTCTAACATGGTATCAGAGCCATCGATCATTGGCTCCTGATTCTGTCCGCCCTGTTCGCGCGGCTTTCTTCCGCTTGTTTTCTCGCGACCTGTTTCTCGCGACCTGTTTCCTTCGCCTGCTTGCGCCTTGTTCGCGCGGCTTCGTGCCTTCTTTGTCGTTGCCCTCTGTGTGCGCGACCTGTTGCCTTATTGCTCCTTTGCTTCTGTCCGCGCGACCTGCCTCTTCTTCTCGCGGCCTGTTTTCCGCGGCTTGTTTCTTCCTCCTGTTTGCTTGCGCCCTGTTAGCGCGGCCTGTATCTGTTGCTTGCTTCTTTCTTGCGACCTATTCTAGTCGCCGCTCCCTCCTTCTCTTCTCTAGTCGCCGCGACCTGTCTCCGCGGCCTCTTTTGCCTTGTTTGCCTTTTGCCTCCTGATATCCTCCACTTCTGTTCGCGCGGTCTGCCTGCTAGCCACCCGACTTCTCTCCTTCTGTTTGGTTCTGCGGCTTGGTCGTGGCTTTTCTGGCCGCTGGTGTCTGCCATCGTGACCGATGCAGATCTTTTCTTCCTATCCGCGCGATTTCTCTCTGTTCGCGTGCGTTCTTCCTTGTTTAGGCGGCCTCTCTGCCCTTCTTCCTTCGCTGCCCTCTCTTGTCCCCGCGACCTGTCTCTTAGTCATAGCGGCTTGTTTTTCCTCTGTGCGGCTCTTCCTTTAGCCGCTCCTGCTTGTTAGTCGCCGCGACCTCCTATTGTGTCACGCGGCTTGTGCTTCCCTTTTGCCTTGCTCTGCATCTTGGTCGTGGCCCTTCTTGCCGCTGGTGTGCTGTCACCGTGACCGCTGCAGTTCTTTTGTTCCTCCTGTCATGGCTTCCATATACTCCTCAGAGCCGCTCGCCTCGGTGGTCACGTCTTCTGGTAGTGCCCACGTTGTTACTCAAGGAAAATGGCTGATCGACACCGGTGCTACTAATCATATGACCGACAATCCCCAGTGTTTTTCTCTCCTAGAAACACATGGTCGGTTGCCCCCGGTTACTCTCGCTGACGGCTCTTCATCATTGGTTCATGGGACGGGGATAGTCCATGTCTCTCCGTCTCTTCGTTTGGAGGATACTCTCTACGTGCCCAAGTTCCCATGCAACCTCTTATCTATTACCTCTCTATGCAAGCAATTACAATGTTCTGTTACTTTTACTTCTACTAATTGCTCTTTTCAGGATCCGGCCTCCCAACGGACGATTGCTACTGGGACTGAGAGTGGCGGCCTATACTTCCTGGACAACATTTCCGCTTTCTCCACCTTCTCCTCCACCTCCACAGATCTTCTCCAATGGCATCTCCGCCTTGGTCATGCTCCTCCTCATCTTCTTCATCAACTTCTGCCCCACCTTCCTCCACAAAGTCCTCCGCTCAACTGTGAAGCCTGTCAGCTTGGCAAGCATCACCGCTCCTCCTTCCCTCCAAAGCACGTTCGTGGATCCACCCGTCCGTTTGATCTCATCCACTCCGATATTTGGGGTCCTTCTCCTACTCCTACACTTGGTCGGGGTAGTTCATATTTTGTCACATTCATTGATGATTTCTCTCGCTGTACATGGGTGTATCTGTTAAAAGATCACTCCGAATTATTCTCTGTATGGACATCCTTCTATCTCATGATCAAGATTCAGTTTGATGTTTCTATTAAAGTTCTTCGATCTGATAATGCCAAAGAATATATCAGTCATGATTTTTCTGTCTTCTGCATACAATATGGGATTATTCATCAAACTAGTTGTGTCTATACTTCACAACAAAATGGTGTGGCAGAACGCAAAAACCGTCATCTTCTTGATGTCGCTCGTTCCTTGATGACCCAGATGCATGTTCCTCGCTCCTATTGGGGCTATGCTGTTCTACTTGCCTGTTACCTCATCAATCGCATTCCCTCCGCCGTTCTTCACGGAAAAACCCCATTCTCCATTTTGTATCCGGGCAAGGAGCCGTTTTCCCTCCCTCTCCAAATATTTGGATGCACTGCTTTTGTGCATGCCCCCTCTGCCACCCGTGATAAGCTATCCCCTCGCTCCACCAAATGTATCTTTCTGGGATACTCCACCACTCAGAAAGGGTATTGTTGCTTTGATCCCATCCTTCGTAAGCAGTTCGTTTCTGCTGACGTCACCTTCTTCAAGAATACCTCCTACTTCTCGGATGACTCCTCTCCTCCTCTCCCATCTTCTGATTCTCCTGCTGTTCCCTTTGTTCCCTCGTCTCCTACTACGATATTCACCTCTACTCCATCCCCGTCCACTCCTCCCACTCCACCGCCGTCTCCCGCATCTCCGCCGCCGTCGCTCTCTACTCCCGGGCCGGCTCTATCTGCCACGGATGCTCCGGATGCCGAGGAACTTGCTGACCTGGATCTTCCTGTAGCTCTTCGCAAAGGGGTGCGGACGTGTACCCTACACCCCCTTACTGCTGTTGTTTCATATGATCGTCTTACCCCTTCTCGCAGGGCCTTTGCTCTAGCTATCTCTGCCACTGCCACGCCCCGCTCTTACCAGGAGGCCCTTGCTATTCCTCACTGGAAGATGGCCATGGATGAGGAAATGGCCACCCTAACGGAGCGGGGTACCTGGACTCTTGTTCCTCCTCCCTTCGGTACTGATGTCGTTGGCTGTCGCTGGGTCTTTGTGGTGAAATTTGCCCCGGATGGCACTGTGGACCGTTATAAAGCTCGCCTTGTTGCTAAGGGCTTTACTCAGACCTATGGAGTTGATTACTTTGACACCTTCTCTCCCGTGGCTCGTCTCAGCACTATACGGGTTCTTCTCTCTGTGGCGGTCAATAAAGACTAGCCAATTTCCCAGCTGGATGTAAAGAATGCCTTTCTTTACGGTGATCTTCAGGAGGCCGTCTACATGGAGCAACCTCCTGGGTATGTTGCTCAGGGGGAGACACGAGTATGCCGGCTACAGAAGGCAATTTATGGTCTCAAGCAGAGCCCTCGGGCTTGGTTTGACAAGTTCAGCGGCATCGTGGCGGCCGTTGGTTTTGTGCGCAGCTCTGCTGATCACTCTCTATTTGTTCGCAAAACCTCCTCGGGACTGGTGGTTCTTGCAGTTTATGTTGATGACATTCTTCTCACTGGCGATGATCAGGAAGGGGTAGCCTTGACAAAGCGGCACCTTCGTCAACATCTAGTCACAAAAGACATGGGCTCTCCGAAGTACTTTTTGGGGATCGAAATCTCTCGGAAGCCCAACTCCTTAGTCCTCTCTCAGCGTAAGTATGCCCTTGATCTTTTAAAAGAAGCAGGATTGACTGGGGCTAAACCTGCCCGGTGTCCCATGGCTGTTGGAGAAGACAAAACCTGGACAGATGATTCGCCTCTTCTTTCAGATACTACGCGGTACAGGCGACTTGTTGGTAAGCAAATATACCTCACCGTGACCAGACCCGATATTTCCTATGCTGTGGGCAAGGTGAGTCAATTCATGCAAGCACCCAGGGAGTGCCATCTACAGTCCGCCTTGCGGATCTTGGAGTACGTCAAAGCAGCCCCTGGGAAAGGATTGCTCTTTTAGAAGAATGGTCATCTGAGGGTTGAAGCATACTCAGATGCGAGTTACGCTGATGACAAAGGGGATCGCAAGTCCACCTCCGGTTTCTGCACTTTTGTTGGGGGAAATCTGGTAAGCTGGAAGAGCAAGAAGCAGACTGTTGTCTCCAGGTCCAGTGCTGAAGCAGAGTATCGGAGTATGGCATCGACCACTTGTGAGTTAAAGTGGCTTCGGGCTCTCATGCTGGATTTAGGAGAGGTCTACAACCATCCTCTACCTATGTTCTGTGACAACAAGGCTGCTATATACATCTCCAAAAATCCAGTCTTTCATGAAAGAACCAAGCACATTGAGGTCGATTGTCATTTCATTCGTGAAGAGGTTTTAAAGGAACAAATTTGCACTCCATTTGTTACTTCTGAGAAAGAGCTGGCTGACATCTTCACCAAGCCAGTATCCGCCTCGTTCCTTCATATTTGTGACAAGCTGGGCATGATCGATATATATGCTCCAGCTTGAGGGGGAGTGTTGAAGTGTGACCGGGCGGTCTGTCTTGGCGAGTTGGAGACCGCGCGGTCTGGCGGTCTCCCTCAGCGGTTTGGTTGATGTGCTGTTGCTGTCTGGTTGCCGAACGGTCTGGCGGTCTCCCCTGGCGGTCTCTCTCTCTCTCTCTCTGGTGGTAGCCGTGCGGTTAGCCCTTCTGTCTAACCGCGCGGCCTGTGCGGTTTGATCTGTATAGTCCGCTTAGTCCTGTAAATTTTTAGTCCCACATCTCTTATTTGTATTCTCTCTTCTCTCCTCCATTCTATATAAGGGAGGGCATACCTTTGTAATAGATACCTTTTTCTGATAATAAAATTTCAGTTATACCCGTTCCGGCTTGTTTTTGGTTCGTTTCTAACAACTCTTAACGAGTAGGCATAAATAAATGCATAAATAAAAAGAAAATAAGTTACAAAAATGAAAATTACAAATACTACTCAAATGAGTAGGAGGAAAATTAAAAGACAAGTCTCACTCAAATGAGTGGGCGGGAAATGAAAGCAGAACGCCATTAACTCTTAACGAGTAGGTGGAAATAGATGCGCACACACACACACACTCTACATAATTGAGAGAGCGATAAAATTGCGAGTCCCGGCTCAAATGAGTGGGCGGGAGAATAATACATTAAAATTATCACCTACACGCACGCACTCTACATGATTGAGAAAGCGATAAAATTGCGAGTCCCGGCTCAAATGAGTGGGCGGGAGAATGAAAGCAATGAAATTATCCTCGTACACTCACACACACTAACATGAAATTAAAAGAACATAATGAAAATCTATCCTCATACACACACACACTAAGTAAAAACAAGAAAGACAAAGTTACCTAAAAATTAAAACGACTTTATTTCTATTCTTAGAACATGCTAAAAACACATAAAAGGATGAAATAAAAGTTAAAGAAGAAAAAGTTTTTTAAAAACAAAGTTAAAATCAAAGTTGTTGAAAAATTAAAACGTTTATATTTTCATTCTTAGGATTCCATAAAAATGATGAAAAAGTGAAAATAAAAATTAAAGGAACAAAAAAGTTTTACAATCCCAAAATAAAACTAAGTAAAAAAAATCAAAAATCACTTTAAAATCTCTTTTACAATTTCATAGGAATGCAAATATAAGACATTAAAAAGTTTTCAATACAACATTTCATTTTGAAAAGAAGACTTAAACAAAATTTTGCCATTACAACAATTCATTTTTAGATAAAAAGCTATAATGAAACCTAACATGACAACAAATTAAAAGCATGAAAAATTACAACAAGTTACACTGATTTATAATTTTCATAAAGAGAAAGACTATGTAAAACAAGAGGATAAAAAGGAGAACAAAGTGGGCACACATGTTCATTCCAAAATCAAGTGAAGAGAGAAAAACTAACATTTTTATTGATTCAAAAGAAACTATTACAAAGCTAAAACATAATCTAAAACAAACATAAAAGGGAGGGGGAGAAATCTCCTTACATGAAATGGAAGTGCACAAGGGCAGCCCACAAAACACACCAAAGTTGATCCAAAAAAAAGAACATGAGAGCATACAAAAACTAAGTATTTATAGGGAAAATTTTGGGTTTGACACGCCCTATGACACGGGCGTGTCCGGGGGCGTGTCGGGGGTGGCGTGTTTGACTTGGCAAAATCCGACGAGCTGGATTCGTTTTGGAAGCTTCGGGTGCTGGACACGTGTCCAACACGGGCGTGTCGTGCTTAGACACGGGCGTGTAGGGGGGGGGGGGGGGGGCGTGACTGGACAGCTGGTGGAGGAAGTCAACTTGAACTTTGCTGGCTGGAGGCGTTAAGTGCCGACATCGACATGGGCGTGTCTGGACGGACACGGGCATGACAGCTGTCATTGAGTGGCATTGAGTGTCGACAGCGTTGAGTGGCGTTGAGTGTCGACACGGGCACGTCGAGTCTTCGGACACGGGCATGTCCTGCTCTGGTCGATGAAGGCTGAGCGTCGAGCTGGAAGTTGAGGTCGACGATCGTTGAGGGCATGACACGGGCGTGTCGGTCATGTGACACAGGCGTGTCAGGTCAATTTTTGACCATTTTCTGAAAAATTTCAGAAATCAAAATAAACTTAAGTTAGAATAAAATTTACAAAAAGAAGCAATTTATTGAAGAAAAATAACAGAAAATAACTAAAACTACTTAAATAAAATACTAAAAAAATGCGTATATTTACAATTCATCATGGGGAGTGGCTGGAGCAGCCCTTGTACTCTCAAAAGTTCTTAAAGAAGAGGAGGAAGCCTTGAATGGCTTGGAAATTGTCCTCTCCCATCTGCTAAAGAGGGCAGATGTCAACCTCTTAGAGGCATTAATGAATACTATTGGGGAGACCGGTAAGTCATTAGCCCTGGCCTGAAGAAAAATTCCCAATACTCTTGCAAAACAAACTTCCTTCTTAGAATTTTTCTTCCTAATCAAGTCAAACAGAACCTGTCCCTAATTAATCGTTTTATTATCAACCAAGGCACTCATCACCAAAAACTGGTGCCTTGTGATGTAGTCATGGGGAGTGTGTTTGCCCAGTAGGACCTTTCCTACTACATCAGATTAGAACTTGTATTCAACAGACAAATTCTTCTTCAACAGCTTATTAAGGTCTCCCTCGGAGTGACCCATTCTTATCAGCATCTCAGCGGCTGGCAACTTGATCCTTGTAGTCATAAACTGCTTTAATTTCTGATCTTCAAACAATTAAAGAATATCCGTGAAGATTTTGTCTGTGTGACCAAAGGAATCGAAATCGATGTCGAAACCAGTGTCATACTTCATGCTGGAGAGAGTGTTTGCTGGAATCACCATTGCTTTCTGAAATCGCCTGCAAAAGAAACGAGAATGTTCAAGTGCAGAAGAGTTATGAAAGAGCGTATTTGAGCTCGAAGAATAAAACCTATTATAAGGTTTTCAGAATATGAAACGGCGAGCTCCGTCCTGCAACAAAAAAAAAATACTTCGATCTGAGGTCGACGAATGCGGAAAGTTCGTCAATCTCAGTTTGAAGAGGAGGGAAAACAGTTCGTCGATCTCAGGTCGACGAAAGTTGCTTCTAAGAGAAATATCATAAAGCTTAGGTCGACGAAGGTTTCTCGGGCTGAGTTCACCGATCGTCTGTCTCCGTTTGCCGAATGGTTTCCTAATAAGAGATCGTCGATCGTAGGTTGACGAACTCTTAACGAAGAGGTCATAGATTGTCGATCTCCGTTCGACGAAAAAAATTCTCAAATTATTGAACTCAAAGCAAAAATTAAATTAAACCTTCTCCATCTATCATTCCTAGCTGATTCACAAAGGACAGATAGTTCCTTTCATCCAGGGGTTTGGTGAAGATGTCTGCTCTTTGCAAATTAGTGTAGATGAAAACAAGGTTAATTTTGTTTTTTTCCACACAATCTCTAATGAAATGATTCCTTATTTCTATATGCTTTGTTCTACTATGATGCACTAGATTCTTGGCAATAGAAATTGCACTTGTAGTATCACAGAGTAAGGTTGAATTATTTAAGTTGATACCATAATCCAGAAGTTTGTTTTGAATCCACAGCATCTGTGAACAACAACTCCCAGCTACTATGTATTCAGCTTCAGTAGTTGAGGTAGACACAGATTTTTGCTTTTTGCAAAACCAGGAGACAAGCCTAGCACCAAGGAACTGACATGTTCCTGATGTTCTCTTCCTATCCACTTTATATCCAGAAAAGTCAGCATCTGAGTATCCAGTCAACTCAAATTCTGACTCAGTTGGATTCTAGAGTCCTAGATTTGGGCAACCCTTTATATATCTTAAAATTCTTTTAAGGAAAATAAGATGAGATTATTTAGGGTTCACTTGGAACCTAGCACAAAGGCATGTAGCAAACATTATGTCTGGCTTACTTGCTGTGAGATACAACATGGACCCAACAATGCCTCTATATAATTTTTGATCAACAGGCTTCCCATATTCATTGGAGTCACCCACAACATTGGTAGCCATGAGTGTTTTCTTTGCTGAGGCATCTGACATCCCAAACCTTTTGATTAGCTCCTTAACATACTTGGATTGGGATATGAAGATGCCATCAGGCAAATACTTCACTTGGAAACCAAGGAAATAAGAGAGTTCACCCATGCTACTCATTTCAAACTTGGAATGCATTAAGTCATAAAACTTTTTGCATAGTTTGGAATCAGTAGAGCCAAAGATAATATCATATACATAAATTTGTACTAATAAATTTTTATCTTTATGATGCTTAATAAATAAGGTCCTATCTACAATGCCTCTTGAAAATTGATGTTCTAGAAGAAAGCTGGCTAAGGTTTCATACCAAGCTCTTGGAGCTTGCTTTAGACCATAGAGAGCCTTATGCAATTTAAAAACATAAGAGGGATCAGTTGGAGAGATAAAACCTAGTGGTTGCTCCACATATACTTCTTTTTTGAGTTCTCCATTTAGAAATGGACTCTTGACATCCATTTGGTAGACCTTGTACTTTTTGTAGGCAGTGTATGCAAGGAAGATTCTTATAGCCTCAAGCCTTGCAATAGGGGCACATGTCTGATCATTATCAATGCCTTCCTCTTGCCTATAACCTTGAGCTACTAGCCTTGCCTTGTTCCTTATGATAATACCCGTGGCCTCAAGTTTATTTCTGAATACCCACTTAGTTCCAATGACTGGGTAGTTTTTGGGTCTTGGAACTAATTCCCAAACTCTACATCTCTCAAATTAGTTGAGCTCCTCTTGCATTGCCATAATCCAGAGTGGATCTTGCTCTGCATCTTTTATAAATTTTGGCTCAATTTGAGATATGAAGCAGGCGTGCATCAAGTCTTGGTTGAGTTGATGCCTTGTCTGCACACCTACTGCTATGTATCATATTACTTGAGATATATGATGATCTCTAAGTATGACATGATCAGTTGGTGGAGTTGGTTCAACAACAGCCTGGGGTGTTAATTTCTATTGTGAAATTATGTGGGTTGTTATTGGTTTAACAATTGTTTCAGTGAAATCATCTTCACTATCTTCAGAGCCTTGTGGAGATGTATGGGCATTAGCCTCATTAGTGAGATTCAGCTCATTCAACTGCTCACATAAATATGGTACCTACAAAGATTCATTGGTAGAACAGTTCTTCTCCTTGTAAAACAAGTTAGTCTCATCAAAGGAAATGTGTACAGGCTCTTCTATTTTCATTGTCGATCGATTATAAACCCTATATGCCTTGCTAACTTGGGAACATCCTAGAAAAATTCTCATTTGCAGCCTTGGCTTTAAACTTTCTAATATATTTCTTGTCATGATTGTGAATGTAACACATACAACCAAAAATCTTAAAGAAATATACTTTAGGTTACTTCCCTTTAAGTAATTCATAGGGAGTCTTGCCCTTAAGCTTATGTATCAAACTCCTATTCAAGACATAGTTTGCTGTTCTTACAACCTCTACCCAAAAGGATAGTGGCAAGTAAGCATCTACAAGAAATGTACCTGCAGCTTCAATTAGTGTTTTGTTTTTCCTTTCAGCTACCCCATTTTGTTGAGGAGTTCTAGGAGTAGATAAATAATGTCTGATACCTTCCTCCTCACATAATCTTTGCATGGGAAGAGACTCAAACTCAGTACCATGATCACTTCTAATCAATTCAACTGGAGTAGAGTACTCAATCCTTATGCTCTTAAGAAAATCTGTAAGAACCTTGAAGTTATCTGACTTATTCCTCAAGAATAACACCCAAGTGAACCTTGAGAAGTCATCTGCAATCACTTAGGTATAAGATTTCCCTCCTAGGCTTTGCAAAACAATGGGTCCAAAAAGATCCATGTGGAGCAAATACAAAATCCTAGGTGAATCACTTTTATTAATGGCTTTGAAACTATTTTTAGTTTACTTGCCTAATTGACAAGCCCTATAAAGGCCTTCCTTCTTGTAGGGACCAGAAGGCAATCATCTAACAAGGTTGTCCCTAGATAGCTTAGCAATGTTTTTTAAGTTAACATGACCTAATCTCTTATGCCAAAGTTCATTATTATTATTAATTTGGTTGAACAAACATATTTCAGACCCAACAGACTTAAAATTTACTATGTAAATGTTTCCTACTTTAGATCTAGTTAAAACAATCTTGTTATCAATAGAAGAAATAATGCAAGAGGATTTATCAAAAGATACCTGAAACCCTTCATCACAGAGTTGACTAATGGAAATCAGGTTGTGCTTTAATCCACTTACATAAGATACTTTCTTGAATGTGATAACTCCAATCTTTACATCTCCATAGCCTTTAGTCTGGCCACAGTTGGAGTCACCAAAAACAACTTTAGGACCTAGCTTGGACTTGTAGTTGGATAAATTATCCTTGCTGCCAGTCATATGTTTTGAACAACTACTATCTAGATACCACTGTTCCTCTATAGTAGGATAGTCTTTCACCTGCACAAGAATAGATTAGATATTCTTGACCTAGGTTACCTTGGGTCCTTATTGATTTACATAACTAAAGCTGGAAATATATGAATATTCAGGTTGACTTTTGTAACCTAAAGGATGATATTTTCTTGGTGGAATTATCCATTGGTTAAAAAGATTAATGTTTTGTCTAGGTTGATTAAAAATCCTATTGGAATTAAAATTTATGTTATTATAAACTGGGGTTGACGAATTCTGGTATGTTCGTCGATCTGAGGTAGACGAACGGGGATGAGTTCGTCGAACTCCGCTCAGAGAATGAAGATATTCATTTTCTGGGCCCCAATTTCGTTGATCTCTAGTCGACGAACCATACTGGTTTTGTCGATCGCAGTTCAGAGAATAGTTATAATAGAATTTTGCATTCGGAGTTCGTCGACTTGAGTTCGATGAACTGTAAACATTTTATCGATCTGAGTTCGACGAAATCTGCTGAACTTTGTTATGGTTAAAATTTTTCTTATTCTTTCTTATTTTCTTATTCTTTTGTTTTAATACTATTTGTTTAACATGGTTATCTTCTATTTTCTCTTTACCCTTTTCAGAAACAAATTTTTTGAGGGTTAATGTTAATATGTTCTTCTGAATCAGTGGGGGTTGGCTTGATGAAGCACCTAAGCCCAGCTTGCCATTGAACCTGGCATTCACTGTGCTTGTGATGTTCATCATCTTGATACTTCTCCCATTCAGGGATTCTTCAAGTTGCCTACCCTCAGATATTTCAGTCTTTAATTTAATGATTTGTTCATTAGCTAAGGTGATTTCATCTTTTAGTTTGTTATTTTCTGACATCAGGTTTTCTTGTTCATTTAATTTCTCTCTAAGTTGCTTAATTACTTTTTCAGAGTTAATTAAATCTAAACATAAGGACTTGAATTCAGTTTTAAATTCTTCTGAATCAAAATCAAAAGAAGATAATACCTGATCCTCTTCAGATAGAGGTTCTTCAGTGTTTGATTGGTCAGCTTCAGAATGGGTGCTTGATGCATCAATGGCCATCAATCATATCTCCTTGGCCTTTGCTTCCTCTTCATCTTCACTGGAGCTGGAAGATGAAGATTCTTCTTCAGTGTCACTCCAGGTTTCAGCAACAAAACCTTTCTCCTTTCTTTTATGCTTACTGGAGGAAGGCTTGCTATAATGTTGCTTCCTGGTCTCCTTTTCTCTTCTTTTATCCTTTTTATGAGTCTCTGGACACTCATATATGATATGTCCAGGTTTCCTGCACCCAAAACACACAATTTCCTTAGTAGGTGTTTTGTCATACCTGGGCTTGTCATCTTATCTTGATGACTTTCTTCTGAAATCTTTCTTGCCCATTTTGTAAAATCTCTTGGCTAAGGGACTTAGGAATTTTTCATTGACTATTGGGGCTTTTGATTCTTCATTAGATTTAAATGCAATACTTTTCTCCTTTCTGCATGAAGGAGTCTTCTGCTCTACAGCCTCTCTGGACTTAATCAGCTGCTCATAAGACTTGAGCTTTCCCAATAGAGATTCCGTGGAAATCTCATTAAGACTTCTGGCTTCCTTGATAGGACAGATTCTAGAATCCCATTAGTTAGGTAAGCACGTGAGGATTTTATCATTGACCTAAGTGAGTATTATGTACTTATCCAGGGTTATTAGCTCATTGATGATTGAGCTAAGTCTGTTATATATGTCACTCACTGACTCTGCTTCTTCTTTCTTGAATTTTTCATATTGAGAGATGAGATTTGATCATCTATCTTTCCTCTCATCTGCAGATCCAGCAACCATCTGGTTTAGAGAATCCCAGATGGCCTTAGCTGAAGTGCATTCTGCCACTTTCTGGAAGATGTCATCAGACATTGTCTGAGCCATAATATTCATGGCCTTTGCATCAGCTATCTTGGCCTTCTTTTGTGCATCTGTCCACTCAGGTGGTGGAACAGCATGAGTGTTGAAACTGGCAGTAGATGTTTCCACTAGAACTGGTGGTCCTGTCAAAATAGAATTAAAGATTTCCTCATCAATAGAGTTCATATACAATTTGATTCTTGCCTTCCAGATAGAAAACTTGTTCAAGTTGCATACTAGAGGTCTGATGCTTGCATAATCCTTGTTCTGTGCCATGCTATAAGAAATAAGCTAGAGAAATTAAGATCTAAGAAGGATCTGTTGGTTCAAATGTTACCTTGTTAAACCAAGATAACAACCCTCTGATACCAATTGAAAGGAGGGGATCGATCTAACTTACTCTAGGGGGGGATGAATAGAGTGTTTTTAAAATCTTTTAATTATTTTGATTATCTAGCAGTAAAAATAAGTGATAATAAATATTATGTAAAAGAAATTAAGCTAAAATAACACAGCACAGTGCACAAAGAAAAAGGGGCAACCAGACAACACAAGAAGTTTTATAGTGGTTCCCCAACTGGGTACATCCACTCTTCTACCACCCTGATAGGAATCCACTAATAGGTTTTGATCAGGTGACTACCACCACAATATCTATTTGTAGGGAGATATAATAACCCTTTAGACTTTTGATCAGGTGCCCAAAAACCAACCCAAGTCTTTTGATCAGGTGACTTGAGAACCAAGTGGTTAACTTTTCAAGGGAGTTAAAACCCTTTTACAGGAGGTGATAGGAGGTGATGGTGTCTTCTCTTTCTCTAATCAACAAAGAATACTAGTGGATCTTGATGTTGACAAAGCCCCCCCCTAAGAAATTGAATGGTTCTGGAAGATTTGGAAGCTTTGCTTTAGGGTGTAGGTCTTCAGCTTTGTCTTGTCAATATCCATGAATCCAGTAGACAAATGTTGAATAGATGTCTCTGAAGATCCCAAGATTTGAGGATGAAGAAGACTCTTGATTTGTGATGAATGTTCTTCTTCAGTCTTTTTGGTAGGAACAAGGGAAAGAACATATTATATTTCTTCACAGAGAGGAAGCAGATGTATATCTCTGTGTATCTGTAAAAATTCGCTTCTCTGTAAACCTCTGCAATGTTCTTGCCTTGTGTGTCAATGTATCACGACTGAAAGGAAAAAAAATCTCTTTTATATTATGCAGTCAATTTATCCTTTGAATATTGAATTCTAGCATTAATTGCTGACTGATCTAGAAAATACAAATGGCTGGAATGTGACTTAAATGAGTTTACCCAACTGTCACTAATAAAATAAACAAGTAATTATCTTGATGAAGACCATAATTAATGTTGCTAATAACGACTATATTCAGAAGAATATGAGCATTAATTACTCAAAAATATTACTGCTAATTAATATAGAAAGTAAGGGACAGAAGAAAGAAAACTTCTCATTATGGAGCGGGACAGAAATCGTCGACCTTTGAACGGAATTCGTCGACCTGAGTTCCAAGATCGTCAACCTGAGAATTCCTGTTCTTCAACCTGAGCTCTGTGAACAACATTCAGAGAATGACTTGCCAATTCTGTGCTTTGAGTTCGTCGAGCTGAGAATCTGTCTGAAAGAATCAATCGTCGACCTGAGCTCAAATATCGCCGAGCTCAGCTCAGAGAAATAACTCTGAGTTCGTCGATCTGAGATCAACGATCGTCGAGCTGAGTTCGAAGAACTTTGAACTGATATTCTGAACTCTGAATTCCTGTGAGTCTGAGTCTTCTGAGGTCCTCTGCTGGCTGGTCCAAGAAGGTTGAACCTAATGGCTTAGCCTAAACTGTAGTACTCAAGAACTTGACCCTGGCTATAAAATGTGGGTCAGACTCAGCCTAATTTAGTGAACCTAGCCCAAATCTTACTAGGAATCCAACACATTTAATTCCACAAGGATGAGTGCCATATAAAGAAGTCAAGTGACCGAAAGGTCATCTTGACAGCAACTAGGAGTGGGAATGTGTACTGTTTAAATTTTCTTTCTCTAAATTCAGACTCTCCTATATGCCTAATTACAAATGAGAAAGCATCACACTATGTCAATTGACACAAGAGGCTAGCTCATTTGAACTATAAGACTATAGACAAGCTATTCAATAAAGAGTTAGTTAGGAATGGTCCTAACTTTAAAAGCACAAATGAGAGAATTTGCTCTACATGACAAAAAGACAAGCAGACCAAAGCTTCTTTCAAAATCATTAAAACGAAAGACTGTGTGAGGTGTTTATATCTCTTACATATGGACTTGTTTGGTCCTATGCTAGTTCATAGTCTAGGAAGGAAAGTCTACACCTTTGTGGTTGTTGATGACTATTCCAGATTTACTTGAGTTTCTTTTTAAGGAAAGAGTCTACAACTCCTGATGTCTTCAAGACATTTGACAAACAAATACAGAATGAATTGAATAGTTCTGTGATCGGAATCAGAAGTGATCATGGAACTGAGTTTCAATCTGAATGCATGACAAAGTTTTGTGAAGAACTTAGGATTCAACAAGAGTTTTCTTCACCAAGAACACCCCAACAAAATGGGATTGCTGAGAGAAAGAACAAGACTCTCATTGAAGCTTGAAGAACCATGCTGAGTGATTCTTCTCTCCCAGAATATTTTTGGGCTGAAGCTATTAATACAGCATGTCATGTTTTAATAGAGCTTCAATCAACAAAAGACTAAATAAGACTCCTTATGATCTAATGAAGGGCAGAAAACAAAACTTGGCCTACTTCAGAATCTTTGGATGTAGATGTTTTGTCCTTAATAATAAGAAAACATACTTAACTAAGTTTGCTGATAAGTCCTATGAAAGCATATTTATTGGTTGTCGTAACCACAATAAGGCCTATAAGGTCTACAACTTGAGGGATCAAGTTGTAGAGGAGTCTGTTCATGTTGTAATTGATGAAAGTTCTATGTATTACAATGATAAGCCAGGTACATCAAGCACAACAAGAGAAGACTTGAAGATAAAGGAGCTATTAATAGAAGACTCAGTTCCAGCATGCCAAAGTATACAAGATGGAGTCAACATTGTTGAGGGAAAACTTGCACAGGAACAACCAGAAGAGGAGACTTAGCAACAAGATGAAGACATTCAAAGAGAAGAGGTAATATTACCAGTTGCTGTCAGACATCTAAGAGATCATCCAAGAGAACTAATTATTGGAGATGCAGCTCATGGTGTGACCACAAGAATGAGACAACACAACACTGTAATGTACTCAAGTTTTCTGTCTCAAATAGAACCAAAGAAGTCTGAAGAAGCCAATATAGACTCATTTTGGATAGGGGATATGCATTGGACCAGTTCAAGATATGTAATGTCTGGAAGCTGGTTCCCAGACTAGATGAGTGTAACATCATAGGAACCAAGTCGATCTACATGAACAAACTGGATGAGAATGATGTTATAGTAAGGAGCAAGGATAGACTGGTTGTAAAGGGTTATAGACAAGAAGAGGGTATATATTATGATCAAACCTTTGCACCAATGGTTAGATTGGAGGCTATTAGACTCTTCCTGGCATATACAACCTACAAAGAATTCAAGGTTTACCAAATGGATGTGAAGTCAGCCTTCCTCAATGGTAACCTCAAAGAAATGGTCTATGTTGAGCAACCCTCAGGTTTTGTTTACTCAACTCATCCTAAGTATGTTTATCTTTTATTAAGAGCTCTCTATGGATTAAAACAAGCCCCTAGAGTTTGGTATGAGACTCTGTCTAAATTCCTTCTAGAGAATAAATTCTCAAGAGGAAAAATAGACAAAATACTATTTGAGAGGACCTAGCGCTACCAACTCGACCAAAAGACCGGTCTGATAGAAGACGGCGCAACTATTCTTTATATCAATGGTCCTCGGGCGGATCCACGGGGCAGCCAGTTAGGCTCGCAGGGAACACGTCCTTCTGCTTCGAATAGTACCGCAGCACCTGGGCGATTCCGAACCGCAGTTCCAACAATTCCCCCCGAAAAAGACCCCGGGGTTTCGAACCCGCGACCGCAAGCCTATCTTAGTACAAATATATGTAGATGACAATATATTTGGTTCTACTAATGAGTCACTTTGCACTAAGTTTACCAAACTTATGCAAGGTAAGTTTGATATGAGTAGCATGGGTGAACTCAAGTTTTCTTGGGTCTCCAAGTTAAGCAAAGAGTTGATGGACTTTTCATTAGTCAGTCTAAGTTCACCAAGGAGTTATTCAAGAAGTATGGCATGGAAACAACCACTTTCATAAGAACTCCTATGGGGTCCAGTATGTCTTTAGACAAGGGCGATGCTGGCAAACCAGTTCATATCACCTTGTATAGGGGCATAATTGGATCACTACTCTATCTAATAGCCAGTAGACCAAACATAATGTATGCTACTTGTGTCTATGCTAGGTATCAAGCTTTCCCTAAGGAGTCTCACGATACAATAGTAAAAAGAATATTGAGATATCTAAAGGGCACACCTAGTATTGGCCTATGGTATCTCAGGAATAGTGGTTTTAAACTAACAGGTTTTTCAGATGCAGATTTTGCAGGTTGTAAAGAAGACAGGAAAAGCACTTCAGGTTCAGATCAGTTCCTTGGAAGAAGGCTAGTGTCATGGAGCAGCAAAAGCAAACAAGTGTAGTAATATCCACTGCTGAATCTGAGTACATTTCAGCTGGAAGTTGCTATGCATAATTGCTCTGGATACAACATCAATTACAAGATTACAACATTCAACTAAGTAAAGTTCTATTATATTGTGATTCTACTAGTGCCATTTCAATTGCAAATAATCCTGTGTCACATTGTAGAACTAAGCATATTGAGATTAGATATCATTTTATTAGGAAGCATGTGGAAAAAGAAGACATCAAACTAGAGTTTGTTCCCACTAATAGACAAGTTGCTGACATTTTCACAAAGCCCTTAGATGCAGAGAAATTTAATTTCTTTAAGTTTAAGCTTGGAATGTTAAATATAGAATAATTAATGCTTACACAAGAATAAGTGCTAAATTAAGAATAAAATATTAGTTAGTAATTAAGTTTACTTACCTAAATATAAAGTAAAGACCTCAAAGTGTCGAGTATCTATAATTAAAAAAACAAATTTTCTGCTAAGTCAAAAGTTGTGTCGAGACACCAGAGAATGTGTCGAGACATCTGAGAATGTGTCGAGACACTAAAGTAAGTGTAGATACATCAAAGGGTGTCGAGACCCTAAGGTATATGTCGAGAGACATTATCCTTGTGTCAACTTGTGTCGACACATCTCGACAGATAATTTTTTCTGTGTCGACACTAGGTCTTTTCCTAAAATTTGGAATAGTCTCAATGGAGCGCACCCTTTCGTCTTCAGGAAAGATTACACTATAAATAGGGTGTGAGAGTAGAAGTCGACTACACTTTCTTGATATTGCAAATTGTTGATTTCTGAGTGTTGAGCCCTAGAACTCAGATCAGTCGACACTCATCAACCATTTCTCACCACTCTCATGGCGCCCAAAAGTGACGATAACATCTTCGAAGGTTATGAACTTGTTCGAAATGGATTCAACTCGGCGTCTGAAGAAATCAAGAATGTAATAACCCTAATCACTGAAGCAGGATTGGAATATCTGCTTTCAGAACCTTCAAAAGTATGAAAACGAGAAGTTCAAGAATTCTTTTCGAATGCTCATCTCGACTCAAACTAAGAAAAGATTAAGTCCAAAGTGAATGGAACAAAGGTCAAAATCACAATCAGAAGACTGGCGAAGATATTTCACTTGCCAAGAATTGATCAAGAATATGACATGGATTCTTCCAAGACTACAGAAGCTTTGGAGTGGTGTGGATTGGACCCAACCACAAGCTTGGAAGCACCCTGGTCAGGAAGGGAATGAATAATCAAGGTAAATTACTGTCAGAGATTATAGGAAAAGTGCTGGCATGCAAAACAGGAGCACATGACAGAATTTCTGCTCAAATGTTTGAGCTAATGACAAGGACAATATTCAAAGTGAAGACCAACTGGAGTAAAATTGTCTTTGATAAAATAGCAAAGAGCATCAAGAAGCCCAATATGGGAAGGATTATAAGCCTCTATTTGGTCAAAGCACTTCCTGACAGTCTCAATCTCAAGATTGGATCTAAGATCAATCACATGAGAAGAATGGACATAAGAATTCTAGCAAGATGGGACAGAGTATTAGTCAAAGAGACACTAGTACTAGAGAAGAAGAAAGTGAAAAGAAGAAAGTAGTGGTTGTAGAAGAAGAATCTTCCAGTGATTCTGAAGAACAAGGAAGCTCCAGCAGAGAGAAACATGATGATGGAGCACCAAAAAATTCTACAAGGACCTCTTCTAGTACTGAAGATCAGATGCAGGGGGAGACAATACCAGAGAAGGATCACATTGAGGGGGAGAACCCCAATAATCTTCCAAAGTTAGAAAATGAGATTGTTAACACCACAGTAATGAAATTTGTACATGAACTACAGAAAGTAGTGGAATAAGCTGATGTTCCTGCACAAGATCTGCAAATGTCTGATAAAGAAAATGAGAATGTAGTCTCTAAGGGGACTGAGGAAGAATTTCCTATAGATAAAGAAGCTGATATCCAGGGGGAGTTACAAGATACACTCCCAGATGAAACTATGGAGGAACTCAACCTTGATGAAGTTGGTGCAAGGGTTAAGGGGGAGATAGCAAATCTGGACCTAAACATTGAAGGAGCTAAAGAGACTACTTCAGTTAAAGTTGTCAGTTCTTCAGATTATGATGAGGAGGAAGCCTCTCAGCTCAAGAAAATGAAAATTGAAGAACTCAGGAAAAGGAGTTGGAGCTATCAGAAAACAATTCAATCTGGAACAACACCTGCTCCTCCTTTGGATTTCAGCTCCCTATTGATTAAAATGCAAATAATGCTAGATCAACAAAGAAGACAACTGGAACAATATGTAGATGAAAGCACTAAGGAGGTGTAGTTCCAGCTAGCACAATTTATCAAATTAATTAGATTTGAGGTCAACTTATTGAAGAAGAACATGACTGACTTCTTCCAAAGAGGAGCAAATGTTGTAGTCTACCTTGCTCAACAACAGAAGCAGTCAAAGGAGACTCAAGAAGATATAGCCGTTAAACAAGTAATTGTCCTTGAGAATCAAAGAAGGATTAATGAAAATATGATAGAGATTCATGATAAAACTCTGGAGAAAATAAAAAAAAGGTTACTACATTGGAGACAAAGATAGATTCTACCTCTATAGCTGTTGAATCTAAGCTCTCCACTCACTTAGCCTCTATGGATCAAGCAGTCAAAGCCTCTTGTAAAGACCTCAATGATAACTTGCTCAAGGTAAAGAATCATTTGTCCTCAGGAATTACTCATCTTGTAGGCCAAGTAAGATTTCATAAGGATGACTTAAGAGATCATATTAAGAGATAAGTCATAAAGGGAGAGAGAGAGTAATGTTAAAGTCAACCTCTAAGCATGCTATTTAGACCTCCAATAGCATCAGAGGCACTCTAGGATTTCCTCATCTTAATTATGATGATCAAACAACTGAGTCTTATTGCCAACCATCTTAGTTTGAGGCTATCCAAATAGCAAGTCCAGATTATATATAGTCCTCCACCATAGGTTGAAAATGTAGTATATGAGGAGGTGGAGATGGCTGCTTCTTCCTTGCTCAAAGAAAAAGAAGCTCAATTATCCAAGAGGAGATTCAGGGAGCAGGCTGAGGCAAAGCCATATTTTGAGCAGTGGAGTCCAACTTCTAGATCTACTATACTCACTGCACGGCAAGCTGTGAACAACAATAGACCTGACAGGGGCAAATGGTATTCGGAATAAGAATGAGATATGCATACAAAGCAATAAGAGATCATCTATAAATTCAGAAGAGATCTGAAGGTAGGGAAGATCCTAGCTGATTCTATTGAACCTAGCAAGTATTTCCCTAAGCCCTATCATTATTTTGAAAGGCAAAAGCTTAAGGCAGAAGAGATCTTGAAGGCCAAAGATGTCAAGGGAAAAATGAAGGTTGTTGAATACAAACTGCCTGAAGTCAAAGCCAAGATACAATCAGGGAAAGGCATTGTCATCAAAGAGCCAGAACAATCTTTGAATAGTTCTCTTTTCTAGAAACTATGTAATTTTGTAATAGTACATTGTAAATTCAGAACTAGTTAAACACAGGCAAAAATGAAATGAAAAAGTTTATTGGCTCTTTACCATTTTTGTCTTGTTGTGTTCATTTATTTTGTATTTATGTTACAGTACTAAACATTTACATCATAATTATTTTGTTTTGGTATTGTGGTGTATATCATTGAATTAGGATTATGACTTCTCCAAATAGGGGAGATTGTTGGGTACATTGGAAATAATGTACTTGATTTGAAGAAGCCCTTTCAACTCAATGATATACACAGGTATGTATTTGATGTATGGTTAAGTTTCATGTGCAGAGTGGAAGCTTAAAGAAATAGCTAAGTACACAGGCATTGAGTGAAGCTTATACACTCAACGCCATACAACTAATAGTGCTGAGAGAAGGTAGGACAGTCAAAGCCTATGTAGTGAAAGCCAAAAAATCAGCTAAGTCCATAAGCATTGAGTGAGCTCAACACACTCAATGCCATGCATCAAAATTCGTCAAGTAATGCTGCCTATGTCAAAGCCAAAGGATAAGGAAACAGAAAGATCGACTAAGTCTAGAAGCGTTGAGTGAAGCTTCATCAGTTAATGACTTGCTCATTCTGTCAAAGCCTAAGAAGAGAGACAGTAGTGTCGAGACAATACAACCGTCTCGACACAATAAAGAATTGAAGTGCAGACAGTAGTGTCGAGACAATACAATAGTCTCGACACAATGAAGAATTGAAGTTCAGACAGTAGTGTCGAGACAATACAACTATCGCGACACAATGAAGAATTGAAGTGCAGACTGTAGTGTCGAGACAACTCAACTGTCTCAACACAGTGAAAATTTAAAGTAGAATGTCGACACCCTACAAACTGTAGTGTCGAGACAATTCAACTGTTTCAACATAGTGAAGATTTAAAGCAGATGTCGACACCTAATACTCAGTTATGTCGAGACAAGTCAACTATCTCGACACCTTCAAGTTCAGACTAGAAATTCTATCAAGTACAGATGTGTCGAGACTGCTAAGATGTCTTGACACCTTGCAAGAACACTAAGTATTATTGTATCGAGACACATAGGACTTCTCGTCACTTATGATCCTGAAGTTGTACAGATTCAACACAATTGAGTGTCAAGTCAAGTCAGAAGTGTCATGTCAGCTACACTGACTCGATATCTCAACCGAATCTTTTTGAAGGAGAACTTAAAGTATGAAGACATATGATGATGTCATCAATCAGAAGCCAGTGACCGGTGAAGACTATAAATAGAGGTGTCGTCAACACAGAAATCAACAATCGAAGAATCAAATCATTCTCTCATTCTAATTTCTTCTAAGTCAGAGAAGGGCGACTGCTCTAAGAAGAAGGAAGACACAGGTTTTCAAGAAAGTCTTCTGATCCTTTCAATAAGTCGATCAGAGGATTAAGTTGGATCTATTCTGCAAGTTCTTCAAGGAAATCAAGCCGATCATCATCAAGAACATTGTAGATCCAGTGAAGAATCATTTAAGCCAGTCTACTTATCAAGAACCAATCATGTGCTGCTAAATTGAAGAATCTGAATTCTCAGATAAGTCAGATCTCAGAGTTGCTATTTTCTGAGATTAATTTCCTTTTTATTTCCCTATTAATTCTGTAAGATCTCTTTGAGATCTGAGTGGGTAGGATATATATTCTATGAGATTGTAAGACTGTGTTATAAATACTGAGATAGGGTTCTTGTGGGACCTGAGGTAGGTGATTTGTGTGGGATCAATGATATGTAAGACTTGTATAGTCTGGGGTAGGGTTCTTGAGGGACCTGAGGTAGGAGATTGGGTGGATCTCTGAGGTAGGACCAGTGGGTCTGAGTTGTTGGTTTCTTAACCGAAACTGAGCCTGTAAGATCTATTGATCTGAGTTGATCTGGAGGAGATATAACCTTATCCATCATATTACTAGTGAGGAAGAAGGGGGAAAGTAGATGTACCCTAGATATGGGAACCACTATGAAATTTTGGTGTACTGTGTATTGCTTGTGCTGTGTTCTTTTGAATGTTAGATTTCAAGTATCTGCTGAATATTTAGTATAAGTGATAAAGAAATTTAAAAGACACATATTCACTCCCCCTCTTGGTGATTAACTACCCATAGATTTATCTTTCAGACTTTTGAGGGCCACTCACCCAGTGATCTGAGATTAATTTTTACCGTTTTACCCCTGTTGGTATGCCCATAGACTTTCAGAAAATCGAAGTTATGCTATTGGCAGGCCGACTTGGACTGTATATAGCCGTTCCGAACAGCGAAGGTTGACTGTTAGCAGACCATTTTTAGAAAACTATAAATAGACCCAAGGGGGTATCTTAAAAGGCATGCTTACTTGTGCCCTAGCCTTCTTGCCCTTTCTGACGTATCCTTAACTTCAGCACTTGGCTAAGGAGGGGAAGCGCTCTAAGATCTTTCGGGTGTGTGGTGGGACCTCCGTGCTGGAGCCTTGGGTCTGTTTTCTGTCCTAAGTCTTTGGCTGCTTAGTTTATGAGAGAGAAGTAAGTGTACGATCACCCCTTCCCCAAGGGTTTGAACTCCACAAGAAGTCGAGTTTCAGTTTCAACATTTTGATGCGGTGAGCGTGGAGAGTGATCAGCACCAAAAATATTCAGCGAGCTCAATGACTGGAGGAGAAGGGCAAGGTTCAGGCAGAGCCGACTCGCAACACCCTCCCCTCTCACCACCATGGACATGCTCAAAGACTTCAAGCAGGAGGTGCTTAAACTTGTCAAGTTCGCACTCGATGCGCATGCCGAGTGCTCGACACCAGCGGCCCCAGTCTTTGCCACCCCAGATCTGCACAAGAATGCCCCCGATAGAAGACTAGGGAAGGAGGTTGCAGAGGAAGGGAGGGAGCGAGATCTGCAGGGGCGAGTGCTGTTCTCCAGCTCGACGAGTGGAGGACAGTTCGGTGAGATGGGGGTGCGAGAGCCTCCGGCTCGCCCAGCAGGGGGGAAACCCCTTTAGCGAGTTGGTTTATTCTACCCCTATTCCGGAGGGGTTTCAGGAGCTGGAGCTGTCCTAGTACACCAGGAGGGATGACCCGGTTCAGCACATCTAGTGGTTTGAAGATGTGGTCTTGATCCGACAGATGTCGGATGTGTTCAAGTGTAGACTCTTCGCCATCAACCTCAAGGAGAAGGCAAGAGATTTGTTCTATCAGCTGTCAGCGAGCTCTATCTACTATTTCTAGGACCTGCGCCGGGGGTTCATGTTGAGGTTCACCACTTCCAAGAAGAGGAAGAAGGAGTCTGAGTCCTTATTCTACATCAAGCAGGGGGTGAACGAGACCCTGGGGAGTTATGTGGACCAGTTCCAGGAGGAGGTCACCCAAGTCCAGGAGATGCTAGGGCACACCCTGATGATGGCCTTCACCTTGGGGCTACAACAGGGCTTCTTTAAGATGGAGCTGAAGAGAGTTCCTCCTCTCTCCTACGAGGAGCTGATGGAGGGGGCGGCAAGGGAAGTCGACGGGGAGGCATCAAACCAAGAGTTTGTAAAGAAATTGGCCAGGTGGGAAATAGAGGAAGAGAAAGGGCCAGGAGGTGGCCGAGATCAGGATGTATAGAGAGCTGAACCTCAACAAAGGGAACATCAGTAATAATAATAGCAATAACAACTGAGGTGGGGGCACCAGGAGCCGAATAATCGGCTCGTCTCGAGGCAATAGGAGTGGAAGAACCAAAGCCAGTGAAGAGGTTTCCATGGAGGAGACAACAGCTAGGGTGGACAAGGTCAGCTCAACCCTCTAGGTTGGAGGCAGGGCCAGAAGCCTTCTCTCTCCTACCAACATCAGGGTATGGAGATAGCCCTGAGAAGGAGGAGAAGGATCCAACCGAAGAGGAGGTAGGAAGCCTGGGTGGAGTTGCCTTGTTGCGAATTCCACCAGGAAAAGGGCCATTCCACAACCACGTGCCTTTAGTTCCTTGAGGCAAGAGGAAAGTAGGAGCAGCAACAGGACCGCCGAGAGGTACGAATCGAGGAAGTCCTGCCTAGGGCAGAGGAGGACAGGTGCTAGGACAGGGCTGATGTTGGAGCCCGAGGAGGGATCGAGCTGATCCACGAGGGGGGGGGGGGATTGAGGATGCCCGGAAGGCGAGCCTCCACACCATATACCATCGTAGCATTGGCTCCACGTCCCAAACCCCACCCTAGATGAGAAGATTACCTTCTCCTGAAAAGACATGCCGAATCATGAGGATCCTTTTCGCGACGCATTGGTCATTCAGACCGCGGTCGAAGGTTTCACTGTGTCTTGGATACTCATTGACAATGGGAGCTCGATCAACATCGTCTTCAAGAAGGCGTTCGATGCAATGAAGGTAGAGGCCCGGAGGGTGTTGGACTCAGATGGACCTTTATTCGGGTTCTCAGGAGAAAGGAAGGAGGTTGAAGGAGGAGTGGTACTACATGTCACTCTGGGGGGGGGGGGCAGTCCAAAAACTGCAGGTTCATCATCGTGGATGCTCCCAGCAGCTACAACGCCATCTTCAGACGTCCCCTCATCAGCTCCTTCCACTGCGTACCCTCCTAATTCCATCAGTTCTTAAAGTTAAATGCTGAGGCAATCTAGGTACGGGGAGACCCCAAGGTAGCAAGGGAGTGCTACGTCACTGCGGTGAACACCATCTCTTGGCAGGGAGGAGCCGAAGAGATGGAGCAGAGGATGGAGGAGCTATCCAGGAAAGAAGCTGGAGGAGAGGTGGAGGAGATGCAAGTGGAAGAGGAAGTTGACACCCAGGCAGAGGTGGCGGAGGAAGTTCTAGAGGAGCCAACCAAGGTAATGGCCTTGGAGGAAGCAGAGGAGGAAGAGGTTATAGCCCCAGGACAGAAGGCTGCCAACGAGTGGGAGGAGAAGTCTAGACTGTAATCTACAGAAGAGGTGGTAGAGATGAATATTCTCACCCAGGGAGGCAGGGTGGAGAAAGTGCGGATCAGCGGGGGGCTGAGCTCGGAGGACCAGGGAAAGGTGCTTGAGTGCATCCAATAGAACGTGGACATATTCGTGTGGAGTGTGGAAGAAATACCAGGGATCGATGTGGATGTTGTCTTCCATTTCCTCAACTTGGATCCAAAAGCCCTCCCCATCCAGCAAAAGAAGAGGTCCACTGCAGACAAATTGGCCGAGCCCATCAGGGAGGAGGTTGCCAAGTTTCTCAAGGCCGGGTTTGTGTACAAAATCCAATACCCTAGATGGGTCTCCAATGTTGTAATGGTAAAGAAAGGAGACGGCCGGTGGAGGATGTCTGTTGATTTTTCTTTGTTAAATAAATCATTTCCTAAGGATTGCTACCCCTTTCCTTGGATCGACGCGCTGGTTGACTCAGCCATTGGTTTTTTTATGATGAGTTTTTTGGATGCATTTTTCAGGCTACCACCAAATCAGGATGCATCCTCCTGACATTAAAGATTTCTCCTTCATCACCATGGAGGGGTGCTTCTGCTACAAGATGATGCCTTTTGGGATGAAAAACGCGGGAGCAACCTATCAAAAGATGATGGACCGAATCTTCCGAGAGCAAAAAGGGAGTAACCTGGAGGTATATGTAGATGATCTTATGATCAAGAGACGGGAGGTGGATTCTCACCTCTAGGATCTGGAGGAGACCTTCGGCACACTCCAGAGATATAAGATGAGGTTGAACCCCTTGAAGTGTGTCAATGGTGCAAGCCGAGGAAAATTCCTTGGCCACCTCCTTACTCCCGCAGGGGTGGAGCCGAATCCTGACAAGGTCAAAGATATCATGGAGTTGGGTCTCCGCGGAATGCTAATGATGGAGAGGATGCCCCGCCATTTGCTCGTGCCAACATGGATCTCTCTTTTGATCGGCGCCGCTACATGTTCGTGGACATTGATGGTCGTTGCCGCAACTGTCATCGCCGCCGCCGCTGTTGCCAACGACATTACGTCACATCATTATGACTATAATGTTATTTCATTTATCTGTCTTATGATTTATAATTTTATAAGTCTTATTAATATGTTATTTTTATTTTTGTCAAACATTAGTGGCTAAGATTAGTTTTGCTTTGGATGAAAGGTGGATGGAGTGGTGTAATATTATATATATAGGTGTGAGGAGATGGAGAGAGGAATGAAAGAAGGAAACAAAAAAAGCCCTTAACCGATTCTCACGGTTTGCTGTCCATCCCTCCATTCGGCCAGGCCGAAACCCGACCTCCTGGATTTCACCGAACAAGCTGCCGCCGCCACCCTCTTGGTGGTGTTTTCCTGCTGCTCTGGTGACCTCCTACCTCCTCCGGTGTGATTGTGAAGAAGGAGGCTCGGTTCTCCCCATCCGGTGTTACTCCAGCGACCCGTGGAAGTGTGACTCTTCCATAGTTATCTTTCTCCTCCTCCTCCTCCTCTTTAATTTCAGATTTTGGGTAACGCTTTCCTCTCCCTAAAACTTGTGTAATCTTCTTATTGGATTGTTAGATTGGTGGAAACCTTAATATCATGTTTTATCCTAAAAATTGATTCTATTTTGCATTTATAAAATCTGAATTTAATATTGTTTTTCATCCGATTTTCGCGAAGATTTTTGCATGGGTAGGTCCCCTTGGAAGTTTGCAAATCGGGGTTTGTTTAGCCTTTGGTTTCGAATGAATCAAGAGGATTTGGTATATCCTCGTTTTATTTTGTTTTGAGGGCTGCATTTGAACTATTTTTCCGAATCGAATCCTTAGTCTGGATCACTCTCCATGTGGATGGAAATGTTGTGATGTGAACTTAGATGTATGGCTAGGTTATGGAAAATGTATTTGTGAGTGTTCGTGAAGGTTTGGATGGGAATTTCCCACTTGTGAGACCACGACATCATAAACCAAACTCTGCTGAAATTTTGAGTTTTGCTCGCAAACAACGTTTTCGCTTAATTTCCCATAGGAATCCCTTTGCCAATTCGTGCCTTAATTCCATTTTGGAGTGGCCTGCATCAATTTGGTATTTACCAATTTCTCAACTTGGCAACAATCCGCTCATTCCGAGCTCTCCCCCATTTGCACTTAGGCATGTTCGTTGGTCTTTTATTTTATTTTTTTAGGTATATAAAAAAAATGTTTTACGTGCTTACTTAGTTTGAGTTTTTCGTTGGTCTGTTGTGCCGCACATTGGGAGTTCCGCACACTCACCTTCTTTCGCTAAGCGTAACATTATGTTAACACAATACTTGGCACCACCACCACGCACCTCTAGGCCTGTTAGAGTTCCTGCTCCGACCTATGATGGGATAGGTTGACCGCACATGTTTTTATGTTGGGTAAAGTATATGGAATGTTATTTTGAGCGATATCACATTGTGGACCCCCACATGATTCCCGTTACGAGACTACAATTATTTGGTCGAGCCCAGGCCTTCTGGATTAATGAGGAGAGATGTTTTGGTACGTCCCTCAACGACTCACTTGTAGGTGTGAAGATTATGAAGAATTATTTAACGGATGAGTATTACCCTCCATACTGCCGTTCTCAGTTTTCTGATTATCTGAGTGATTCGCCGCCTAAGACATTGCCTACATCAAAACAGTACGTCCCCTCGTACTCTCATACTCGGATGTCTCATGAATTTATTTCTCCCCGCCAGGGCACTAGACCCGTTTCTGATCATAGGAGTGATTATAACCCTCATGCTAGATCCTTGCTCCACCAAGATCTGACTATTTCGAGCACACGTACACCTACCCTTAGGGAGAAGGAGAAGGTTCGGTCCTCTGTACTGCCACCTGTCGTTGTCACTACTAGGGATTCTATAAATCCACGGGTTAAGCATAGGAGGACAGCTAAGATTTGCAAGGAGAATGCTACATGTTACGCTTGTGGAGTGATTGGCCACTATGCCGTGGAGTGCCCCACAAAGCCTAGGGCTTTGGCTCTTTTAGCTTCGACGTCTGAGCCCGCCCCTGAGGGCGATGCCGATTTTTCTGACGACTTTAGTGACGATGAGGAAATTAGATATCCTAGTGACCTGGATGATGATGTCTACTCTGAGGTATCACCCCTGGGATTATCCCACTACCCCTCAGCCATATTTCAGGTCCGTCTCCTATGATAGTTGAGGAACCGTCCGATGGCCCTGAGTTAGCAGTTGTACCTATAGAGTCAGAAGATTTACCTTGCAAGGGAGTTGTACTTTTGGATGATTATAGTAGTGCAAAACCGGAGGATTTCTCTTTGCTGTTAACATCAATGTGTGACGTTCACCATGAGTTAGATTTTTTCTCGGGTTCGATTACACTGACCCTCCCACTTGTTCTTTTGGCTCGATTAGCGGACTTGTTAGGACACGAATTGGTTTTGCCTAGTCCAATCCACTTAGTTAGGCCATTGTTATTAGCACCTCCGTTTGACATGACTTGTAGGATATGTATTAGTGAGTGTCAGTCAGCAGACATGTTTTCGTTTGCGACTGCGTATGATCTCACGACGACTATGCATTTTGATTTGGTGTCCTCGCGACATTGTTACCCATCAAATCTAATTGCACATATTTTTCATCCATCCTGGTACGATCTGCACATACACATGCCGTTGCCTTATGCCAGTGTCTGTGGGTTGCGTCACTTTCACGTCCGTTCACCTCCGAGAGCTTCTGACTGTAGAGTTGTTGATTCGAATTAAGTCTTGTTAGCCCCCGAGTGGATACTTTCGGGTTCCGTAACAAAATTATTATATTGGAGCGCCGATCCTTTCATGATTTTCAAGAATTTTGGGTATAATGCAATTTTTTTGGATTTTTACGATGCAATCTATTTTTCACCGTGTTTCAATTTTTCGGATTTAATTTTGCATATCTGGTTTCCACCTGAGTGGTTTTCTCCGATGTTTCTCTCTTCCACTTCAGATTCTCTTGGGTTGAGAGGTGAGATTCTTTCCGTGTCGCTCTTCCATTTGGGTTTCCTGGTTCTCGTATTGGATGGTAAGATCTTCACTGATTTTCTTTATGCTGACACATCTATGATGTTTTCTGCTGTTCTTGCTTATGACAGGTTCTGTTCTATTGCGAATGCCCGCACTGCATGTCCTACCCCATGGATGTCCGCTCTTGCTATGCCACCTGTGGATGTTGATGTCTCCTGCTATTCTCTTCCCGACCACTCATCGGGGATGAGTGATTTTGAGCGGGAGAGGATTGATGTCGAGGATGCCCTGCCATTTGCTCATGCCAACATAGATCTCTCTTTTGATCGACGCCGCTACATGTTCGTGGACATTGATGGTCGTTGCTGCAACTGTCGTCGCCGTCGCCAACGGCATTATGCCACATCATTATGACTATAATGTTATTTCATTTATTGGAATAATATTATAACCATAATACTTTTAATTATCCACATTTTTGTCTTACGATTTATAATTTTATAAGTCTTATTAATATGTTATTTTTATTTTTGTCAAACATTAGTGACTAGGATTAGTTTTGCTTTGGATGAAAGGTGGATGGAGTGGTGTAAAATTATATATATAGGTGTGAGGAGATGGAGAGAGGAATGAAAGATGGAAACAAAAAAAAAGCCCAAAACCGATTCTCACGGTTTGCTGTCCAGCCCTCCATTCTGCCAGGCCGAAACCCGACCTCCTGGATTTCACCGAACAAGCTGCTGCTGCCGCCCTCTTGGTGGTGTTTTTTTGTTGCTCTGGCAACCTCCTACCTCCTCCGGTGTGACTCCAAAGAAGGCGGCTCGGTTCTACCCATCCGGTGTGACTCCGGCGACTCGTGGAAGTGTGACTCTTCCATAATTATCTTTCTCCTCCTCCTCCTCTTTAATTTCAGATTTTGGGTAATGCTTTCCTCTCCCTAAAACTTGTGTAATCTTCTTATTGGATTGTAAGATTGGTGAAAACCTTAATATCATGTTTTATCCTAAAAATTGATTTTATTTTGCATTTATAAAATCTGAATTTAATATTTTTTTCATCCATTTTTCGCAAAGATTTTTGCAAGGGTAGGTTCCCTTGGATGTTTGCAAATCGGGGTTTGTTTAGTCTTTGGTTTCGAATGGATCAAGAGAATTTTGTATATCCTCGTTTGATTTTGTTTTGAGGGCTGCATTTGGACTATTTTTCCAAATCGAATCCTTAGTCCGGATCACTCTCCATATGGATGGAAATGTTGTGATGTGAACTTAGATGTATGGCTAGGTTATGGAAAATGTATTTGTGAGTGTTCATACAGGTTTGGATGGGAATTTCCCACTTGTAAGATCGCGACATCATAAATGAAACTCTGTCGAAATTTTGAGTTTTTCTCGCACACAACGTGTTCGCTTAAATTCCCCATTGGATTCCCTTTGCCAATTCGTGCCTTAATTCCATTTTGGAGTGGCCTGCATCAGCTAAGGAAGTCTAGAGGCTGACAGGAAAGTTGTTCTGGCTTATCAGGTTCCTCTCTAGGGTAGGAGAGAAATGTTCTCCCTTCTTCAAAGCATTGGGGGGGGGGGGTAAGAAATTTGGGTGGTCCCAGGAGTGCGAGGAGGCATTCCAAACCTTGAAAAGGCAGTTGACCCAGGCTTCGCTGCTCCAAGGGCCGAAGGAGGGGGACAATCTGTCCCTGTATCTTGAGGTAGAGCTGAGGTGGAAAGTTCCGTCTTGGTCCGGGAAGAGGGAAAGAAGAAACTGTCTATCTACTACGTGAGCAGGGTCTTGAGGAAGGCAGAGCTCAGATACCGGATCTTGGAGAACCTGGTCTTTGTTCTGGTCATCTCGGCCCGGAGGCTCCGACCAAATTTCCAGGCGCATTACATCCGGGTGGTCACTGATCATCCCCTCCACAACATCTTCGAGGGGGTGGAGCACTCGGGGAGGTTAACAAAGTGGTCAGTGAAATTAAGTTAGTTCGACATATCTTTTGTCCCCCGCCTCTCAATCAAGAACCAGACAATGACCGACTTTCTTGCTGACTATGTGTTCGAGGTGGCAGAGGTGGAGCTTACTTGCCCAATCCCCTGGAAAGTAATGATGGACAGCTCTTCAAGAAGGAATTCCATGGGGGTGGGGGTAATCATAGAGAGCCCACCCTGAAAGATTTGGTTTATAGATCCTAAACACCTAGAGGGGGGGGGGGGGGGTGAATAGGTTCAAATCCTTTTTTAACAACTTAGACAATTATAAATGTTAAACATAACACAACTATCACAGCACACAGAAAATCAATCACAGAAAATTCACAGCACAAGAAACAATGGTTTATAGTGGTTCCCCAATTTGTGGGTACGTCCACTCTCCCCCTTCACCTATCCAGTAGAGTACTGGATTCGGCCAAACTTCCTTCCACTATCTCAGATCCGCAGATCTTATAACTTAGAACCCAACTAGTTCCTACAACTCAGACTTCTTCAAGTCCTACACCTCAGATTCTTCCCAAGAATCCTACCTCAGGCAATAGCCCTACCTCAGCCTTTACCACCAAGCCTACAACTCAGATCACCAAGATCATACCTCAGGCACTCAGCCCTACCTCAGCCTTTATAAATTTAGGCTTACAACTCAGATCTACAAAAGATCTTACAAGAATATTGATTGTTTTAAAACAATAAAATCTTCACCCAGATAGAGAGAGAAAGGGGTGAAAGCTTCTTGATAAGTTCTTGATTGAACTGATTTCTTAAGATCCAACCTGTCTTAGCTTTCTTCAAAGCTTCTTGAATCTGAACACAGTATGGTTGTTCTTCTATTGAAGTTGGAGACGATCCTCAATCCAGCTTCCTTCAATTCAGAAATAGATCTGAATCCTTCTTGTAGACTTGTTCATAATCTGCCTTCTTCTTGATCTCAACTGATATGAAGTGTTGAGTCTTTCCTTCTTCTCCTTATTATTGTTCTCCTTGTCACTCTTGTGATAGCATAGGTCTTTATATAGACCCCTCTGAGATTACTGGTTAACCCAGTTTATAACCGCCTTCTGACAGCTCTGACAGATGTGACAGCTTTGTTAGTTATGACATCTGTCAAGTATTCAGTCTTGACACCTAATACTCCATTATACTTTATCTCAACAGAAAAGCGTCGAGACAATACTCCAAATGTGTCAACACAAATAGACCATACGTCAACACAAGTATTGATGGTGTCGACACAACTCTCATAATGTCGACACAGCCATACTCCATCTTCTTGACACAACTTCTGTTGGATGTGTCGACACAAGTCCTGTGTGTCGACACAACTGCTTCTGGTCTCGACATAGCTGGTGTCGACAAAATTCTTAAGTGTGTATCAACACAAGTCCTGTGTGTCGACACAACTGCTATATACTGAACTTCTGTGTGTCGACACAAGTCCTGTGTGTCGACATAACTACTATTGACAGAATTTCTGTGTGTCGACACAAGTCCTGTTTATCGACACAACTGCTGTCTTCTGGTGTCGACCCATTTCCTTCACCAGTGTCGACACTTGTACTTAGAATTTTTTTCCTGCATTTCTATAACCTGCACATATAAACTCAACATCCCATCAAATACACATTGATATATATCATTGAGTTAGGATAGGCTTCTTCTAAATCAAGTACACAGTTTCCAATGTACCCAACACACAAGGAACAAGAATCGAGCAAACAGTGGTGGTGCACTTTCCCATCACCAACAATCAAGCTGAGTACGAGGCAGTAATAGCAGGATTGCGCCTGGCCCAGGAGCAGGGAGTGCATGATGTGGAGGTCCTCACAGACTCTATGGTGCTGGCTTCTCAGATCAATGGGAAGTTTGAGGCAAGGGAGCCAACTCTCCAACTATACTTGGCAAAGGTGAAGGGGGTCATCGGCATGTTCTAGTCCTTCTCCATCGGACATTTGCAGCGGTAGGAGAACGAGCAGGTGGATCAATTAGCCAAGTGTGGTCCCTAGGTGGGGGGTACCATCACCGACTTGTTCCGTCCGTCCATCGAAGAGGGGGAGATGATGGAGTTGGATAAACACCCCTCGTGGATGGATCCTTTTGCAACTTTCTTATCCATATGGGAGTTCCCAGAGGGGATGAACAAGAATCGATTCGAGCACAAGTCGGCATACTAACTCATGTACGACAGACAGTTGTACAAGAAGACTCACTCGGGGTTGTTGGCACATTGCGTGGCCGAGAGGGAGGTCCATAGAGTCTTGGAAGCGGTCCATACTGGAGAGTGCGGGAGTCACTCAGGGAGCAAAACCTTGGAAGGAAGGATTGTCAGGCAAGGGTACTTCTGGCCGACTCTGGGCCAGGATGCCGCTGAATTCACAAAGAAATGTCACAAGTGCCAGTTGTTTGCCCCCCTCCAACTTCAACCAGCTCAGCGGATCAACAGTATCACGACACCCTGGCCCTTCTCCATATGGGGAATGGATCTTATGGGACCATTCCTCCAGGCCAGTGGGCAGAGGAGGTTCTTATTGGTCATGATAGATTATTTTTCTAAGTGGTTGGAGGTGAAGGCACTGGACAAGATAACCTCCCAAGTAATCATGAACTTTGTATGGGGGAAATTATCTGTCGGCATGGTTTTCCCCAGGCTATTATCATGGATAATGGACCCCAGTATGCCAGCGCCGAGTTCATTAATTTTTGAAGGCAACTTGGAATTGATCTCAGGTTCACGTCGGTCCATCATCCTAGGAGCAACGGGAAGGTTGAGGCAACAAATAAGATCATTTTGAACCTCCTGAAGAAGAAAGTTGAGAATTTGAAAGGGAGTTGGGTGGAACAGCTTCCTTCAGTACTCTAGGCCTTAAGTACCACCCCCAACATAGCCATAAGGGAGACCCCTTTCAAGCTCTCCCATGGCTGCAAAGTATTGCTGCCCATAGAGTTTGAGGTCTGGACACCTCGGGTAGTCGAGGCACAAAAGGGCAAGGAAGAATGGTGAGCTGAGAATGAGGATGAGCTGCGTCTCTCTCTCAACATGGTGGAGGAGCTACATGACCTATCTGCCATGCGACAGGAAGAGATGAAATGAAGGATGGCTAAGTACTTTGACAAGCATGTCTGATTCAAGCAGTTCGTGGAAGGGGACTTGGTCCTGAATGTAACGTCCCGATTTGCGCTAGGCCCCTTATGCGCGCTTTTGAGTCAGGAGGGCTGGTTTAGGCTCAGAGAGTATGGGCGATCAGGCGCACACTTGTAGGGAAAAAGAGGAGTTGGGCCTGGGTAGGACACGGGTAGAGACACGGGCGTGTACCTACCCATGTGCCATGGATTTGAATGCCATGGTGTTGAGAGAAATGGCATTGAGTGGTAAACATGACTGTCCAGAGAAGGACACGGGTAGAGACATGGGCGTGTCCTTACCCGTGTTCCATAACTTTGAGTGACACGACGTTGAGTGAATAACACGGGTAGAGACACGAGCGTGTCCCTACCCGTGTGCCTTGGATTTGAGTGAAATGGCGCTGAGTGGATTGGCTAGAGAAGGACACGGGTATGAATACAGTAGGAAACACGGCCGTGTCACATGGACACAGGTACAGACACGGGCGTGTCTCTACCCGTGTGTCGTGGATTTGAGTGAAATGGCGCTGAGTGGATTGGCCAGAGAAGGACACGGGTATGAACACGGTAGGAAACACGGCCGTGTCACATGGACACGGGTACAGACACGGGAGTGTCCCTACCTGTATTCTGTGGCTTTGAGTGAAATGGCGTTGAGTGAGAGACACAGGTGGAGACACGGGTGTGTACCTACCCGTGTGCTGTGGCTTTGAGTGAAATGACATTGAGTGGATTGTCCAGAGAAGGACACGTCTATGAACATGGCCAGAAACACAGCCATATCACCTGGACACGAGTACAAACACGGGCGTGTCAGTACCCGTGTATGTGCTCAAGGAACCGTTGACCAACTTTCTCCAGAGCAGAACACGGGCAAGGATACGGCCGTGTCCCTACCCGTGTCACATCTGAATAAAAAGAGGTAAAGTGAAACCCTAGCAATTTTCATCCTTTTCCAAGCCACATCTCTTTGAGAAACTTCTGGAGGAGGAAGGACTTGCAGGAGCCAGCCAAACTCAGTGAGAAATCGCCATCGTCGCCAAGGAAAAAAGTGATGCCGACAAGAAGGATGACAAGATCCATTGCCGGAAATAGAGGAACCGCTGGAAATGAGGTGAGCTTCCTCCCCTCTCCCTTGGTGCTAGATCTATAGTTATTCCTAGGCGAGACATCGACTCAAATGAGTCTTGATGTGTGAGATGAAGGTTTCTAGGAGGCCATGCTAGAACTTGTGTTCTAAGGCTTAATCATCTTCAACCTCCCCTTCCTTCAAAGTGATGATGGGGGTGGTTTCGTGAAGAGGAAATGGCCTTAAGAGGGTGAATAAGGGTGGAGGAACTTCTGGTTGTGATTTTGAAGGATTGAATTGAGGAGGAAGATGAACCAATGCCGTTCATTCCGCCTCAAGATGCGTGCAGAAATCTACGTTTGCACGCAGCGAACTTCTTGCCTATTTTCAGACAAGATATGGCAAGATCTGGGCTTCCAACTAAACACAAAAGTCGTAGACCTTGAAATTACCTTTCCAACGAGTGGTTACACGCACTCACCGGATTCCTGTAGCCACAGGAATCTCTGGTTGAAGTTGCTGTCCAGTAAGTGTTCTTCACTTAAAATTCCTGGGTTAGTGTGCAGCTGGATTTAGACTCGGAAGAGGTTTTATAACAGTCCGATGTTAAGTTATAGGTGAATCGTAATAGGCCTAATTGTGATAATTTAATGCATGATGAAATAATAGTATAGTCCCCACGTAACAAATGGTGAAATGATATGTGGCTGAACGAAACGATTTTGAGGGGTTAATGAACGAAATGAAATTAGTCGTTTAAATATCATGATTTACAAGAGCTTGGGTAATTGTTCGGTGTTGGTTGTTATGAACATGTGATGTGTTAGATAAATGATTAACTCATGTGCATGCAAATGATTGATTTTGGTGAAAGAGTTATAAGTGGTGATGTTAAAATTATGTGACCATAGCATTAGACATAGTCGTGGTCTTGAGGCTCGTCGTATAAGGGAGTCTAAATGGTCCATTGTACGAGGTGGTTCTGTAACACCCCTATCCGTCACATGGCATATAGCAGTAGGTCCGGCCGGGGCCCGACGCCATATACCGCAGACAGACCGTGGAGTTACGCATCGCATTATCATACTCACAATTTGAAAGACAACGTCCTACGCAACACCTAGCGGAAGCATTTTAGGTTATTAAAAAGAACCCAACAATAAGCATGAATGTCCACTAATAACAAAACCCATAGGAATGAAACGACTAAAAATACACAAAACAGTCCTCGGCCTTAAGGCCTTACAAACATTGTTCTCTTAACCAAAAAGTGTCTTTCATACATCGGCGCGCAGGCCGGCCATACATGAATATGAAAAACAAAACTAACTCTTCAGCCTTCATGGGCTAGCGCTGCAACTTGGGCTTTAGCCCGCTATTTACCTCTCGGCTCCGCAGCACCTGCAAGCAACAATCCACCGCACGGTGGTAAACAAAGGCAACGGTCAGCTATGCTGACCAAATTATAACGATTCCGCCCCCACACCGGGGCGGCAAAGCTTCTTCCCTGCACTTGTTAGCAAAACAAGCAACACAACAACAAAAGCATCTCATCATGGGTGCACGCTCTCACGGCCGTACACCCCGTGCTCTCAGGGCACTTATTCGGCGAAGCCAGTCCGAACCCTGTCCGGTCCTCGACTCCACCACCACCCCCAGGATGGCAATCTTTGTGAGCATTTAGTCTTTTCAGCCGCAGCCTAGACTCGATCTCCAAACCCCGGTAAGTCCCACGTACAACTTTAGGTCGCTTTAACCGAGCAGATGGAGCGGGTAGAGGGCTACTAGTCCGTTGCTCACTCCGCCACTGCCATTTGGCCCTTTGGCGCGGACTAAGCTTTCCCCAGTCCCAAATAACGATCAAACACGGTACTTAGCCCCGCTAAGTACCCGGTTGGCTCCCAGGCCACCGATATGACAGAACTACATTTCCGTCCAAAATTTCCGGGTGCACCTCGGGTTTCATCCCCAAGGATCCCTGCTGCAATCAAACATGATACATAGCCCCGCTATGTTCCCGACTGGCACCCAGGCCACCGAGATGGCGGAACTTCGTTTCCGCCCAGATTTCCGGGTGCACCTCGGGGTTAATCCCCAAGATTCCCTGATGCATTCTACCGCATAGCAACCCGAAAGCAATCAAAACGCTCGGAGTCTTCTCCGGCTAAAATATGCACATCATAACATCACCGATCCGGAAAACACATCCGGATAGGCTTCACACAGCATGCCTATGTCCGTACTACGATTCCGGACTCTAACAAGGGGGACTACACATATCTACCCCAAGGAATACCACGATCTCGCCGCACACTCGCGGGAGAGGGGTTTTCCCATGCGAAGGAAGAAGAGCTTCACATGCTCAAGAAGAGAATCGTTACCCTCGTAGATTTTCGCGCGCCCGCCATGAAGAAGTAGACGGTTGAAAAGCTTCGCCTCGCTCTTGCCGTCGAGGATCCGGTCTCGGATCGTGATTCGGTGCTCCGGTGCTCCGCCGGCGGCCGGATCTCCTCTTCTCCTTCCTTGCTCTCCCTTCTCTCTAAACTTTTAGAAAGAGAGTCTAGGGTTTGAAATGAGGGTTTAGAACCCTTCAACCCTAAATTAAAGGTTTGGGCGGACCATCCTAGGCCGTTAGATGAGATTTGATGGAAAATCGGACGGCCACGGAGTCATTTTACGGATTCAGCACCCGTCCGCACGACCAGTGGCGCACGGTCAGTGGTCGTGCGCCCTATGTCAGCGATCGTGCGTTTTCGTTAAACAGGGATTTGACATTAGGCTTTCTTTACGCACGACCAGTGGCGCACGGTCAGTGGTCGTGCGCCCTGTGGTCAGTGATCGTGCGCTAAGGGAAAACTGCACAGTTCAACGCCCTTCCGCCGACGGTTACTCTACCGCGAGGCGTTAACTCCCACCGACTCCAGGACTGAACATGGGGTGTTACAACTCTCCCCCCCTTAAAAGAATTTCGTCCCGAAATTACGAATAGCAAGTAAACAACTTAAACTTAAACGGTACCTGAGTTGAAGAGTTCGGGGTACTCCTCGAGCATGGTTTGCTCTCGTTCCCACGATAGCTCCTCACGACCGCAATTGTCCCAACGGACTTTCACCATCCTGAATTCTTTGTTCCGAAGCCGCTTGACCTCGAAATCTTCGATAGAAATGGGCTTGACCTTGGTCGTCAACCCTTCCTCAACCGGTACTTGATCAACCGCTAACACTTGCGACGGCTCTTGCACCGCCTTCCGCAATACTGAGATGTGGAATACGCCATGCAAACAACTCAGTTCCACAGATAATCTCAACCGGTAGGCCGCTTCTCCGATCCGTTCTAGAATCTCGAATGGCCCAAGGTATCTCGGACTCAACTTTTTCAAGCGTCGAACCCGTGACACCGCCTTGAACGGTTTGGTCTTCAGGTATACCCATTCGCCAACATTGAACTCCACGTTCCTATGTTTGGCATTAAAATACTTAGCCTGCCTGTCCTGAGCTACGAGCAAGCGCTCTCGTATCGTTTGCACCAAAGAAGTCGCATCTTCGATCTCCTGACGATTGTAAAGTTTCGACTCACCCGTCTCCAACCATGACAACGGCGTGCGACACTTTCTCCCATAAAGAGCTTCGAACGGTGCCATCTGGATACTTGCTTGGTAACTGTTATTGTACGCAAACTCGACCGAGTATATGCGATCCTCCCACCGTTTTCCGAAGTCCAACGCACACATGCGAAGCATGTCTTCCAATGTCCTGTTGACTCGCTCGGTCTGGCCATCCGTCTGCGGATGAAACGCCGTACTAAACTTCAGTTTCGAGCCCAACATCTGATGTACTAGCCTCCAGTCATTGGACGTGAAGCGTCCACCGCGATCACTCACAATGCTGCGGGGCACTCCGCCTTCACCAAGGCGCACGTTTGACATTTGGCCACATACAACGCCACATCTTTCTTAAGCCCCGGCCACCAAAACAACTTTTTAAGATCACGATACATCTTCGTGCTCCCTGGGTGGATTGAGTACTTGGTATGATGCGCCTCGTACATCAACTCCGCCCGGAGGTTGCCCCCACTTGGGACGCACAAACGATGATCCTTCCTTAATAACCCATCTTCTACCGAGAACTGGGAATTTGACCCATCCAGAGTGGCCTCCAAAAGCTCCTTCATGGAGTCATCCAACTCCAACGCCTGCCGAACCCGGTCAGCCAGGTCGTACTGCACCTCTGTCCAACTCAAACGCGCTTCGGCGCCCGTTTGTCTATCTACACAGAAGATCTCCAAATCCTCTAACTCTTGAATCAATCGTGCATCATGCACCAACAGCCAACTAGCACGTGCGGGAGTTCTGCGACTCAACGCATCTGCCACCGCATTGCCCTTCCCCGGCACATAATGAATTTTGAAGGTGTAGTCCCCCAGGAACTCCATCCACCTCCTTTGCCGCATATTCAAGTCCTTCTGATCCAGCAAGTACTTCAAGCTCTTGTGGTCGGTGTAGATATCAACTTTCACACCGTAAAGGTAGTGTCTCCACAGCTTCAGTGCATGTATCACGGCCGCTAACTCCAAGTCATGGACCGGATAATTCCTCTCGCGTACCTTCAGCTGCCGCGAGCCGTAGGCAATCACACTCCCATGCTGTAGTAGTACACATCCCAAGCCACTCCCCGAAGCATCACTGTAGATTTCGAATCCCTCGGTCCCACTTGGCGAACATAAGATTGGCGCCGTGGTCAACCGACCCTTTAACTCCTCAAAAGCTTGTGCGCACTCCGGCGACCACACAAACCTTTGATCCTTTCTTGTCAACGATGTGAGAGGTAACGCTATCCGCGAGAAGTTCTCTACGAAGCGCCTGTAGTAGCCGGCAAGTCCTAGGAAACTTCGGACTTCCGCTACCGAGGAAAGAACAGGCCACTCCCGTATCGCCACTATCTTCGCCGGATCTACCGCAATCCCTGCTCCACTAATGATGTGGCCAAGGAAAGCCACCGAGGATAACCAGAACTCGCATTTGGAGAACTTAGCATAGAGCTGGTTCCTCCTCAGTGTTTCCAATACCATGTGCAGATGTTTGTAGTGATCATCTTCGCACTGAGAGTATACCAGGATGTCGTCGATAAACACGATCACAAACTGATCCAAGTACTCTCTGAATGTTCTGTTCATCAGATCCATAAATACGGACGGCGCATTCGTCAGTCCAAACGGCATAACCGTGGACTCGTAATGCCCATAACGCGTGCAGAACGCCGTTTTAGGGATATCACTCTCCCTGATCTTCAACTGGTAGTACCCAGACTTCAGATCCAACTTTGAATAAACTGTAGACCCCACTAGCTGGTCAAACAGATCGTCGATCCTCGGAATCGGGTATTTGATCTCTTTTAACGACTTGCTCAGTTCTTCATAAACGATTTAGAGCCGCAAACTCCCGTCCTTCTTCTACACGAAGAGGGCCGGTGTGCTCCAAGACGACAAACCTGGACGCACAAAACCTTGATTCGTACGCTCTTCAAATAGAACTTTCAGTTCTGCCAACTCATTAGGCGTTAGCCTATGAGGAGAGCATGACCCAGATTTGGCACCTGGCGCCAGCTCACTCACGACAACGATTGCTCGCTACGGAGGGACTCCAGGGAAACACATCAGGAATATACCCGTGATACTACCCAATGTAGGCTCAGGCTTCAAGGCCTCCCATGATGGCAGTAACGACGTTTGCACGTCGAATCCCTGACCCATAAACCGTAACTTTGCAACACAGAATCTCTTTTCGCGCGCATTGAACATCCGTAACGCCACTACGCATCCAATTTGTCCTTTGCCATCGAAGAAGGTACTTCAATACATGATATAAATCCCTTGGACAAAAGGTGCGCGAATCTCCCGTATCGAACAATGCTCTCGCCGGATTGCCAATAATCCAAACAAAGCCTAGAACCTCCAGTCCTAAGCTAACACGCAAAAGGTAACAGGTATAAAAAGCTAACCTGCTATCAATAAAACCATACCTGCCTTCCCGATGATCGGCCACATGGCCTCCTGCTGGCCAAGGCCGCCCATTCTCAGCTGGGCCAGAGTAAACAGCGGTGCGGCGGACGCCACCGCCTTTCCCTTCTCCTCAGATAATACCCCAGACTTCTTTTTGGACATTGGGCGTCCACTCCAACAATCGCGGGCATAGTGCCCCGGCTTTCCACAAACAAAGCATACATCCGGGGTTGGAATTGTAGTCGCTCCGGATGTGCTAGAGGAAGGGACTAGACCCGACCTCCTAGCCTTCTTGTACCACCTACGGTACCCAGATTTTGAGGTTGTCAACTTCAACACCGAATCTTTTGCCACAGGATCTCCGACTGTTCCTGCCAAAACTTTCCTTGCCTTCTGAGCACTCTCCCAACACTCTCTGGCGAGGTGCCCTTTCTTGCCACAAGAATAACATTTGACGGTAGTTTGGGTAGTAGATGGCCCAGCCTCTTCTCTCGTCATCTTTCGATACGCAGTCCTTATAGGATCTGTAAGGTTTGGTACCCTATCCACCGGTACTCGGTGGGTTTCCCCCAACTCCACTTCCAAAGCTCTGGCCGATTCCACCAAAGCTCGGAATCCCAATAGCTTTGGTCCTAGCAGTAGGATACGCAACTCGCTGCGCAGACCGTTATAAAATCTATCCACTATAGATTGCTCGCTTTCCCATTCAAAGCCTGGATAGCGCCTTACCATAAGGAACGTCTGCAAATATGCGTCCACCGAATGCGCTCCCTGCGCCACAGTTAGGCTCCTCTGCTGCTCTACATGACCCCCAAATGCCCTTTGCTCCAACATACCACCCGATGTTGGGGCCACCTCAGGGACAAATGGTTGCACATTACTCCCATGATGTGCGTTGGTCACAGCGAACACCGCTTCAACCACCCTTCTTATGGTTTCCAAAGACGTAGGGGTCTCCGGCACGTCGCTGGGTGCAGTACTTTTCCCAGAAAGTGTGCATTCAGACTGCCACGCGCCACACTCGTACACCTACAATCGTACAGAACACCAATAAGGGACCGAACAAAATTGCAAAAAGCAATTATAGGAACACGCAGGTTCCCCAAACATGTGTATTTTCATTCCTAAGTGGACATTCATGGGTTCTTTTCATGTTATAACGATGACGCACATACATGTGCTCACCACCCCTTAAAGTGAATTCGTCCACGAATTCATTTAAGCTTGACCGAAACCGTTAGTCTGATACCAATTTGTAACACCCCTATCCGTCACATGGCATATAGCAGTAGGTCCGGCCGGGGCCCGACGCCATATACCGCAGACAGACCGTGGAGTTACGCATCGCATTATCATACTCACAATTTGAAAGACAACGTCCTACGCAACACCTAGCGGAAGCATTTTAGGTTATTAAAAAGAACCCAACAATAAGCATGAATGTCCACTAATAACAAAACCCATAGGAATGAAACGACTAAAAATACACAAAACAGTCCTCGGCCTTAAGGCCTTACAAACATTGTTCTCTTAACCAAAAAGTGTCTTTCATACATCGGCGCGCAGGCCGGCCATACATGAATATGAAAAACAAAACTAACTCTTCAGCCTTCATGGGCTAGCGCTGCAACTTGGGCTTTAGCCCGCTATTTACCTCTCGGCTCCGCAGCACCTGCAAGCAACAATCCACCGCACGGTGGTAAACAAAGGCAACGGTCAGCTATGCTGACCAAATTATAACGATTCCGCCCCCACACCGGGGCGGCAAAGCTTCTTCCCTGCACTTGTTAGCAAAACAAGCAACACAACAACAAAAGCATCTCATCATGGGTGCACGCTCTCACGGCCGTACACCCCGTGCTCTCAGGGCACTTATTCGGCGAAGCCAGTCCGAACCCTGTCCGGTCCTCGACTCCACCACCACCCCCAGGATGGCAATCTTTGTGAGCATTTAGTCTTTTCAGCCGCAGCCTAGACTCGATCTCCAAACCCCGGTAAGTCCCACGTACAACTTTAGGTCGCTTTAACCGAGCAGATGGAGCGGGTAGAGGGCTACTAGTCCGTTGCTCACTCCGCCACTGCCATTTGGCCCTTTGGCGCGGACTAAGCTTTCCCCAGTCCCAAATAACGATCAAACACGGTACTTAGCCCCGCTAAGTACCCGGTTGGCTCCCAGGCCACCGATATGACAGAACTACATTTCCGTCCAAAATTTCCGGGTGCACCTCGGGTTTCATCCCCAAGGATCCCTGCTGCAATCAAACATGATACATAGCCCCGCTATGTTCCCGACTGGCACCCAGGCCACCGAGATGGCGGAACTTCGTTTCCGCCCAGATTTCCGGGTGCACCTCGGGGTTAATCCCCAAGATTCCCTGATGCATTCTACCGCATAGCAACCCGAAAGCAATCAAAACGCTCGGAGTCTTCTCCGGCTAAAATATGCACATCATAACATCACCGATCCGGAAAACACATCCGGATAGGCTTCACACAGCATGCCTATGTCCGTACTACGATTCCGGACTCTAACAAGGGGGACTACACATATCTACCCCAAGGAATACCACGATCTCGCCGCACACTCGCGGGAGAGGGGTTTTCCCATGCGAAGGAAGAAGAGCTTCACATGCTCAAGAAGAGAATCGTTACCCTCGTAGATTTTCGCGCGCCCGCCATGAAGAAGTAGACGGTTGAAAAGCTTCGCCTCGCTCTTGCCGTCGAGGATCCGGTCTCGGATCGTGATTCGGTGCTCCGGTGCTCCGCCGGCGGCCGGATCTCCTCTTCTCCTTCCTTGCTCTCCCTTCTCTCTAAACTTTTAGAAAGAGAGTCTAGGGTTTGAAATGAGGGTTTAGAACCCTTCAACCCTAAATTAAAGGTTTGGGCGGACCATCCTAGGCCGTTAGATGAGATTTGATGGAAAATCGGACGGCCACGGAGTCATTTTACGGATTCAGCACCCGTCCGCACGACCAGTGGCGCACGGTCAGTGGTCGTGCGCCCTATGTCAGCGATCGTGCGTTTTCGTTAAACAGGGATTTGACATTAGGCTTTCTTTACGCACGACCAGTGGCGCACGGTCAGTGGTCGTGCGCCCTGTGGTCAGTGATCGTGCGCTAAGGGAAAACTGCACAGTTCAACGCCCTTCCGCCGACGGTTACTCTACCGCGAGGCGTTAACTCCCACCGACTCCAGGACTGAACATGGGGTGTTACAGGTTCGCCACCTGTATTTGTGGTAAACTTTTAGGGTGCCTTTGGAACCGGATTGTGAAAAGAGGCGAGTGCGGATATCTGATCGCACTGGTTGGTAACATTGAGAAGAATCATAAATGGATGGTTGGGCTTGGTCCTTGGTGTTCATGTCCCGAGGCTCCTTCTGTGCCAAGTGGTTGGTTGGGCTTGGTCCTCGTGCTCATTTCTGAGGCTCCTTTCGTACCAAGATGTGGTTGTATTGCATGTGGTGTGAGTCGACACGCGGTGTCGTAATCCCGGGTTAAGGATAGTGTGGCAGGTCTACGGGCTCACCAATCGTCACACCGATGGGAGTTGACAGATAGACCTTGGGCGGTTGGGCTTGGTCCTCGGTATTCACGTCCCGAGGCTCCTTCCGTGACAAGTGAATGGTTGGGCTTGGTCCGCGTTCTCATTTCCGAGGCTCCTTCCATGTCACACCATAGGCCATTTTGGGGCTAGGATCTCGGTGCACATCTACCCGAGACACCCGCTGAGCCGTAGTACGCATGTGAGCTCCGCTGTCGTGTTCTTAGCATTGAGGCGTACGAAGGCCTAGGCCAGGTAGTGTGGAGACCAGCCTTGTAGTGGAGATGCCCGCTCTACTGTCACCGTCTGGCCACGATGGATGACGCCTGAGAGGTTAGCAACCTTTTCTAAAAGTGGGAACTATAAGTCTGTGTCGACATAGCGATTGCATGTACTTGAGCATGGGTGAGTCATTGCATTGCATACATGTCATTTCACTTCATTGCATACACAAGATCCTCATCGTATAAGTTTGTATGGGCACTCCTATACGATGAGTTACTTACTGTTGAACGATCCTCAACTTATATGCTTGTATGGGCATTCATATAAGTTGAGTTACTTACTGTTATAACATTATACTCTCATGCTGTAGATGGTAGAATTGTAGAATAAGAGGTTGCTCATTTATTACATTGCTTTATATACGTTGTGTTATTCAGTTTATACCACCTGCTTGTACATATGCTATATATATATATTGAATCCTTGTTCCTTTCTCCGCCTAGTGCCGAGGAGTTGAGCGGATAAGAATCCACTCAGTCTTTATGACTAATGGTTTCTACGTCTTCCTTTTTAGTACAAAACCCCGCAGGTGGAGCAACAGATTTTGCAGTTAGACAGCCAGGCCAGGACGACTGGGCCTGAGGGGACGGTACCGTCGCTACTGTCAGTTACAGATGTGAGTGCGAGAGGTTTTGTTGTAGTCCTTTTGGGCAAGATACTATTTTCGTACTCTGATATTAGAAGCTTGTTGTAGCTTCTTTATTTATGATATTATGGACTTATGCTTTGTGTGGATTTGACTTCTATGTTATATCTTGGTTAGGTTGGCAAAGTATGATATTGGTTATAGCCGGCAGAATAGGCGTCTTGTGGTACAGGATAACCCGAGTGTTAGTGCTACCACAAGGCGGCTGTTCTGGGCATAAGACCCCTCACATGCCATGTTTTGTGTTCCGGGGGGGGGGGTCTTACACTGAAGAAGGTGGACGCAGCTGGAAGATCAACCAAAGTGGGAAGCTCAACCTCAAACGGGAAGGTCCGTACATCGTAAAGGAGGCACTAAGATCATGAGGGTATCGTCGCCAGAACATGGAAGGTGAGACCCTAAATCACACCTGGAGCGGTGACGACTTGAAATGTTTTTATCCATAAAATATGTTTGTTCATTCTTTTGATTAATGTGAAACCTTTTGACCCTCCAATTCTTTTGGTAAATTTACAGCATGTCACGTTTATCAAGAAGTCCCGAGATGGTCCGTTGTTAGGCTCTCACCTAGCTGGTAGGACCAAGATCCTCGATGGATGTTGTTCTTTCTTTGGAGCCAAGTCCCGAGATGCTCTACTGCGAGTCTCTCACCTAGATGGCAGGGCCTGGATCCTCGATGGACATTGTTCTTGCTCTGGAGCTAAGTACCGAGATGCTCTTCTATCAGGCTCTCACCTAGCTGGCAGGGTCGGGATCCTCGGTGGACATTGTTCTTGGTCTGGAGCCAAGTCCCGAGATGCTCCACTGCCAGGCTCTGACCTAGCTGGCAGGACCGGGATCCTTGGTTGACGTTGTTCTTGCTCTGGAGCCTAGTCCCGAGATTCTCCGTTGTCAGGCTCTTACCTAGCTAGCAGGGCCGGGATCCTCAATGGACGTTGTTCTTGCTTTAGATCCAAGTCCCAATATGCTCCGTTGTAAGGATTTAACTAGATGGCACGTCTAGGATCCTCGGTGGAAGTTGTTCTTGCTCTTGAGCCAAGTCCCGAGATGCTCTACTGTCAAGCTCTCACCTAGATGACAGGGCCGGGATCCTCGGTGTATGTTGTTCTTGCTCTAGAGCCAAGTACCTAAATGCTCTGCTGTCAGGCTCTCACCTAGATGACAGGGCCGGGATCCTTGGTGGACGTTGTTCTTGCTTTGGAGCCAAGTCCCTAGATGCTCCGCTGTCAGGCTCTTACCTATCTTACAGGCCGGGATCCTTGGTGGACATTGTTCTAACTCTGGAGCCAAGTTCCGAGATGCTATATTGTCAAGCACTCACCTAGATGGCAAGGCCGGGATCCTCGGTAAACATTGTTCTTGCTCTAGAGCCAAGTCCCGAGATGCTCCGCTATCAGGCTCTCACCTAGATAGCAGGGACGGGATCCTCCTTAGAGATTATTCTTGCTCTGTAGCCAAGTCCCAAGATGATCCGCTATCAGGCTCTCACCTAGATGGTAGGTCCGTGATCCTCAGTGGACGTTATTCTTGCTCTGGAGCCAAGTCCCGAGATTCTCCGCTGTTAGGCTCTCACCTAGCTGGCAGGGCCGAGATCCTCGATGGACGTTGTTCTTGCTCTGAATCCAAGTCCGGAGTTGCTCCACGATCAGGCTCTCAACTAGCTGGCAGGTCCTGGATCCTCGGTGGACATTGTTCTTGCTCTGGAGCCAAGTCCCGAGATGCTCCGCTGCAAGGCTCTCACCTAGCTAGCAGGGCCGGGATCCTCAGTGGATGTTGTTCTTGCTCTAAAGCCAAGTCCTGAGATGCTCCGCTGTCAGGCTCTCACCTAGATGGCAGGTCCGGGATCCTCGGTGGACATTGTTCTTTCTCTGGAGCCAAGTCTCGAGATGCTCCGCTATTAGGATCTCACCTAACTGATAGGGCTGAGATCCTCAGTGGATGTTGTTATTACTCTGGAGCCATGCCCCGAGATGCTCCACTGTCAGTCTCTCACCTAGCTGGCATGGCCGGGATCCTCGGTGGATGTCGTTTTTGCTCTGGAGCCAAGTCCTGAGATGCTCTGCTGTCAGGCTCTCACCTAGCTGGCAGGGCTGGGATCCTCAGTGGATATTGTTCTTGCTCTGGAGCCAAGTCCGGTGATGCTCTGCTGTCAGGCTCTCACCTAGCTGGTATGGCCGGGTTCCTAAGTGGGCAATGTTCTTTCTTTAGAGCCAAGTCCTGAGATGCTTCGCTGTTAGGCTCTCACATAGATGGCAGGTCCGGGATCCTCGGTGGGCATCATCCTTGCTCTAGAACAAAGTCCCAGTCCACTTTTCATGATCAATACCAGGCACTTGAAGTTACTTGGGGCAGAGGATGGGGGAGTATTAGACCCGACCATCTCTGGGTGAGTTGACTGTGGCGAGATGGGATCTCGAAAACTACCATGGAGTGGCACTATCTAAGCCAGGAATAGTCAAAACTAGCAAGCCGATTTCACCCCCGAATGGCAAGCATAGGCTATGCTCGACAATTATGCTCCATCCCATGGAGGTTTTACTTGGAGAATTTCAAAGGAATTTCCGGCTTGGAACATGTCTCTAGAGAGAAGGGCTCTCGCGGGCGAGCTAGTTTGTCGCGAGCCCAGCACATCGTGTAGTCTGCTTCCTGATTGTATAGGGTTGGCGAGATCTCAAGGCCTCCTCACGGGTAAGTATCCTAAATCAAATTCATTCTCAAGGCAAAAGCAATCCTAGCAGGGTCATGCAAGAAAGGGGCGACGCGCGTGCGAGTGAAGCAAAAAGAATAAACATGAAGAGGGGAAAATTTGTCAAAGTACTTTTCATTGATATGTCTTTTGTTACAAAAACGAGCTCGCCTCGGCGAGGTTACAAAAAGGGAGGGGGAGAAAATCATTACAAAAGAAAAGAAAAAGAAAAGAGCGAGCTAGCTCTCTCCCTCCCATCTAGAGTGGTCGTCTTTGTAACCCATGACATCCTTGAAGAGCGAGCCAAATCTCTCCTCTTTATCGCTTATCGCTAGGGGGGGGGAAGCTGGCAGGAACAGATTCATCATAAGTTCCCTTATCGTGATCTCCTCGCATCCCTCGGTCAACACCTCCATTTCTTTCATCATCTGCAAGGTGTACTCGACGGTGCTGATGGAGTTGATCCGTAGCCTCTCGGTGACCTCCGCCTCACTGAAGATTTTTGGCTTACCGGGCAGGACCCCCGACTCGCTGCCAACCTAGGGTAAGAAGATGTCCATCTGGGGGATGAGCTTGCTCTGGAGCCCTTTGTTCTGCTCCTTCAGCCTTTTATTCTCCTCCTCCAACTCAGTGGCGTGAGCCTGCAGCTCGTTCGCTGCCTTGGCATCATGCGAAGCAAATAAAGGTAAGAGGAAGATTACGGGAAAATACTAAGTAAAAGCAGAGGAGGATAGCCTACAGTCACCATCCCACCGGTAGCTTGTGCGAGGAGATCCTCGACAATACCTAGCTGCCTCATTATGTCGGCAACATCATACTTGGCGAGGTCACGTTCCTGCTCTGCCTTTAGCAGGGTGTGGCTGAGGCTGAAACTATGGCGGATCGCTATGTGTTGCTACTCTAGGGCCCGCATCTAGGCTCGCGAGCCGTCATGACCGAGCTGGCGGAGGGTCATGCCTTTGTAGGCCTCGGCATCCTCGCGCCCATATAGGCCAAAGCCGAGTGCGTAGGTATGCCCGGTGGGCGGTGGGCATTGTGACCAGTAAAATGGAGGGAGGGGATGGAGACCCTGTGGGTCCACTCATCCCATTGGACCATCGGCTTGCCGACCTGGTCCTTCAGCTTTCCCCCAAGACCAAAGAGGGGGTGGTATTTCAGCAAGCCCGGATCGTGAACTATGAACTCTTCAGCGGCTTGGGAGTTAGGAATCTCGCCACCTCCCTGATCTTTCTCCGACAGGCTCTTTGGCAATTTCTCTGGTATGTCTCCGACAAGCTCATATAGGTTTGTTGTTGTTGTTGTCTCCCCTTCGAGACCACCAGAGCTTTCTTCAACTTTTTTGGTGGTGTGGAATAACGAAGCGAGCTAGATCCCACGAGGTTAGGCCACCTCTTGCTGGAGGATACCTTGGCGAGACCCATCTCGCTTCGGCAAGCATCGGTAGCTACCCTCTCGCGCGAGAATGGGTCTGGGTAGAGTCCCGAGTTTGCAAAAGGCGGGTGCTTGGGAAGCAGTCGCTCCCATGCAAAAAAGACTTGGAGTCAGAAAAAATTATCATTAAGCGAGCCCATCAAAGAAGAAGAGGTAAGATTTATACCTTCGTCGGGAAGAACCGGGGGAAGCAAGTCGAGGCCCCTTTGAAGGAAGTCGACCTCGAAGTCCTTGCCGAGGAAGAATTTATGTAGCTCGACATCATTCCCCATCACCATCGGGGGTCAGTACACCTCCTTGCTCTCCTACCGAGGAGAGAAGGGTATGTTGCCAAGATCCGCCATGATGAAGATGACCTTGGTGACCCAGTTATGGTTTTTGTTGGCGGTCTCGCAGACCTTGATGTTTGAGCCCATGTGGAAGGATGTAAGACCCCATTTTTTTTTTGAAAACCCGGGGTCTTATGCCCAGAACCGCCGCTTTGCGGTGACACCTTCGCACCCGGGAAGGTCGTCACTACAACACGCCGATTCTGCCAGCCTTTTCGATCACAAAAAGTAGCAAGCAAGAGAGAAGCAAGTCCACCAAAAGAGAATATCACATAAGTAGAATAAAAATCTCCACGAAGGGAGTGTCCACAGAAAACATCAGAGTACTATAAATGCGGGCTTATGCCCGATACATCATGTCCTCACTACAATATCACTCATGTGGAAGCAACACTAGAAACTACTCAGAGTCGAGACTCACGGTCCCGGCTGTATGAACTCCGGAGCTAGACTGCCCCATCTCCAAGCGCACCGATCTCTGGGGCTGCTCCTCCATGCTGGGCTCCACGATCCCCTAAATGATACGGTTTGAAAACCGTTAGTCATAAAGACTAAGACCTATCATCCCCTACCCCTTCCCCCATGGCTCCTAGGTACCGAGCGGAGAGGAAGAAAGGGAAGGACATGAAGGTAGAGATAATCATGAAACAGATGGCAGTGGAAACTAATCTAGCAAGTTGTATTCGGTGAGCAGTTATATGAAGGTTATAATAGGTCTAACACTAAGAAAAGCAATTATATGAATTTAAACCTTCACTTATGTGAGAACACATAAGCAAAGGGATCTTTTGCAAGGCTCCCATCGTATAAGTGTCCCATACCACTTATACCTTGGGGTGACGGTTATCAAACAGCAATGGTTGTTATATATTGAAATTAACCTTTGATTTATAAACTTGCCCACACAAGCTTATAGACCAAGGGGTCGTTTTGCAGGTCCTAATGTATAAGCGTCCCATACCACTTATACTTTAGGTGTCAGTATTAAATGAATCGATTATGCTATGACATGCTAGTGGGTATGATGAAACATGCAAGTGCAACCCACACACCCGACTCTGTGCACACAGACCTTTAGTTCCCCCTTTCGGAGCCGTTACCTCCCAGGATACCTCCGTAGTGGCAGACGGAAGCGGTGGGTTGGGCCTCACCCACCTCAAAACCAGTAAAAGCACCACTGGTCTGACCTATCGTACGCCTCAACGCTTGGTGCACTAAGCGGACGCCTGCGTACTCTTGCCGGCTGGCGCACCGGACTTCTGTTGGCGAAGTGCTAATCACCTCGCCGAGTCAACGATATCGGTGTCGGTGCAATCGAACTCCCCGATATCGTAAAACCCACCACCTTAACTTTTCCTATTTTATGCACATGCAAGTTTAATCGTAAACACACAAAAACCGAGCCGAAGCTCCCCGGACCAAAACGTCCGTCTCCAAACCAACCGAGCCGAAGCTCCCCGGACCATCCCGTCCGTCTCTTAACCAACCGAGCCGAAGCTCTCATCAATCTTCCTGTGCCAATAGTATTTGTGAAAGGTGCAGCCCTAGTTACTAAGTTACTCTTGTCGGTTTGTTATTACAGTTTACGTTAGCCCAGGACTGCCCCCGGTATACCCCGTGAAGGGCTCTCAAGGGGCACTAGGAACCAAGACGGCGACATTACGGCCCGAAGTTCCCTTTCGCAAGGCACTTATTATTAATGGTTGATCTCCCTTAACCCATTCACTTCTCACATTACGATAGACTATCCTAGGGTGATTTTTAAACCTTCAACTATTCGGGGAAGACGATCTTTCGTCGAACCCGAGCACCTCTTAATTCTAGCTATCACCACTACCCACTACTCTTTATATCTTCCTATTGTAAATTTCCTCCACATTTCCCACCCAGACCAATTGTTTAACTCCAACGACTTCCTCAGATCATGTCCTATTGCATTTCACAAATTGCTATATGCAGACCAATCTAGACTACATGTCGAACCGGTTATGCAAAGATCCATTACTCATCCAAATGCCCTAAATTATTTACTGGAGACTTACCATGATATAAATGACCTAAATCCAGAAGATGGAAATTTTCCTAATTTATTTGGCATTTAATTAAATTCCTCGAAAAATCCCAAGGGCTACCGGTTTGAACATGAACTACGCTAAGTAATCATGCAAAATGTCCAGAAAATTTATGATAAATAGTAGGTTATCTCAACAGGTTAAATCCTAAGTATCATAATTTTTCTATCATTAAAAGGGCATGAAAACTATTTTAGAAATAATCTCTAACTTCTGTTGTTTATGAATCAAGTACAGAAAATGTTCTTCCAAAAATTATAAATAATTTATGCCATGCAGATAAAGGCTTAAAATTAGCACTGGCCAAGTTGCATAATTTTCCAGGAAGTATTTTATCCATAATTAATTTTTAATCATAAAAGCCCTTTCTATCATCTGTGAATAAAGTACTAAATTTACTCAACATAAAATTCTATAAAAATTCAGGGATCAATGTTCTACTAGTCAAGATCTAAGTCCAGAATTTTAACTGATAATAATTAATTTAAAGCCTTAAAATAATTGAAACAACAAATCGGGCAAATAATCCTCTAACACATGAAGTATAATATTTATCAATCATAAAATTCCAGGAAAATTATCATAAGTCTAAAACATCTTAAAACACTCTCCTCCCGAGTTTCATAATTTTTGGATTAGATTCAGTGCTTAAAATAACTAAATTACATATTTATCCTAAACCAAAATCTCAACTTCTGAGGTACCTAATTTCTTCCAATTCCTTCACTATTTCAACCAGAGGGTTTTCATCATATCATCCCCCTCTCCTCCAAATTTCAAGGGCATACAAGAGCTTTTGCTCCTATGTCCTTCACAAACCTCAAACTCCCACCCATTGGATTTGAGCCAATCTCTTAGGGTAAAATCCACCCTAATCCACACCATGTTACCCAAGAGGGTAGACATAGACTCAACAAATCAGTGGCCACAACTTCAGCCTCTTTTGAGGAGATTTGTCCGCTCCATTTCCAATTGTACTTTTTCCCCAAAGTACCCTTCACCAAGACCTATCTAGGACTTGATAGTTCCCTATTCAAAACTCGACCAATCGAGTTGAAATTTTGTACAGAACTTAACATTGATGCCAGGGACCACTCAACAAAATTTGGGAGAGTTTGGAGGTCATTTGACCACCTAAATAAATTCCTCTAAGTTTATTAAATTAAAACAAAAACTTTAGGCAAAGTATCACCAAAAATTCCCATTTTTGGTCTGCCTTTAGGTATAACCAAGATTAACCCCCTGCCCGAATTTCAGGTCATTTGGACGAGGGACGAAGAGTGGGCATCCGTTTTAATTTCTGCCCAACTCTAGGTACAGCCCCCACTAAAACGGGTGCTGCGGTCGAACCGCTTATCCAAACTAGTTGAAACCAATTTTAAATTAATCTAGACTCGAAGGGCTACGACTTTTGTGACTGGACACTTTTCCTAAAACGGCCTCTAAGTGTCTCATTTTGCAGCCTCAAAATATACTCAGACATTATATCTTTCCTCTATGTAATATATAATACACTATATATTATAAAATTAATTCTACTGTTCATCTTCTTCATGAACCCGAAAACCAGAACTCAGGAAGTCATTTTTCCTGTAACATTTCCGTGATCCATCGCCGGCCGTTTGGTCACTTCCCTGGCCAACCACCACCACCACCACCTCCGTTGAGGCGATGGCTAGCGGTCGGCGGTGGTTTGACCGCCGGAGGTGGCGGTTTCCGGCGAACTCAAAAACACATTTTTTTCCATGGTTTTCCCATGAAAACGAGAGATAGGTCCGGCTCCGTTGAGCGCGAACTTCCTTTCTAAGAATCCTAAGATCTACCCACGAAAGAGAAGAAGCAGAGGAGGACCTTGTTTGCGGTTTGAAGGCGAGAAGAACGACGGGGTGCCATGGCGCGGTGGTGGCGTTGCTGAACTTCTCCTCTAGCAAGAACAAGGATCTGATCCGGTTACTTGAGCGTGTAACCTTCTCCTCTTGCCCCAAGTGGGCTTTTATAAGTTAGAAAGTGGGGAGGTGAAAGGGTAAAGCCGTAATGGCCATGAAGGCTCCTCTTAATAGCCTTTCGGTTACAGTGAAGGGATACGAAACGGTGGAAGATGAATAGGTGTGTCCAGTTGGCGGTTTTCTATTGGACCACATCTTCCTCCTTTATTATATAATTACAGAAGGAAAAACGGCCTGTAATTATTCCTGGCGTAACTTCCCACACCAGCATTTATTTCCACGCGTGTTAAAATAATTTCGGGCCCGAACCGTCGTTTCGGCCAATGTCATGGGCGTGACACATAGGTCACGGGCGTGACAGGCCCGGATAGCCAATTCTGGGTTCGACGATCGTCGAACTGAGATCGACGATCGTCGAACTGAGATCGACGATCGTCGATGGATGGTCACGGGCTTGACACCTTGGGTCACGGGCGTGTCAGGCTCGGGTGGTTAGTTATGGGTCGACGATCGTCGATTTGAGATCGACGGTCGTCGAATGGTGGTCACGCCCTAGGTCACGGGCGTGACACCCTTTGTCACGGGCGTGACAGGCCCGAACGGCAATTTTGAGGCCGTCGGTCGTCGAACTGGGATCGACGGTCGTCGAAGGCTGGTCACGCCCTAGGTCACGGGCGTGACATTAAGTGTCACAGGCGTGACAGGCCATGAGGCAAATTCCGCGCCCGACGATCGCCTAACTGAAATCGACGATCGTCGAAGGAGTCACGCCCCAGGTCACGGGCGTGACACCTGGGTCACGGGCGTGACAGTGCCGGGTTGAAAATGCTGCGCCCGACGATCGTCTCCTGGAGATCGACGATTGTCGAATGAGTCACGCCCTAGGTCACGGGCGTGACGGGCCGGTCACGGGCGTGACCAACCCGTGACCCGAAATCTTGGCCGGTTTATTTCAATTTTTGGGCTCCCTAGGGTTCCACCACAACCAACCGACTCCTAGGGGTCTAGCCGGAAATGGCATGTTACAAATCCCAATAAACAAAACAAAAATTTCGTCCCCGAAATTGAGGTTGAGCCTACGGGGATTTCTATCGGAATAAGTTAAACTTGTAACATCCCATACGATCTTTCTATTGGGTTCAGGCGACTATTTGTTTGATAACGAAGACAATCTCCCCAATAAACAAAAGATTAGCCCCTACCTTACTGATTAAGTGTGCATGCCTAGGTCCTGGATTTTCCTTATCTAGTCTTAACTGTCCAAAACAAGAAGGCAATCTATAGAATACCGAGAGGTGGTGAGATATACCTGACTGAACAACTCCGGGTATCTTTGCCTCATCAGGTCCTGCGGTTCCCAGGTGTGCTCCTCCTGACCGTGATTTCTCTACAGAACCTTGACTAAGGGGATCTTCTTGCGGCGCAAGATCCGTACTCCTTTGTCGTCGATCCGAACCGGCTCCAGGTGAACAGATCGGTCTGAAGCTACCGGCCCTTCGGTGGTCAAAATCCGCTGTTCCGGGCGTAGTAGAGCCCTTCTCAGCGAAGAAATGTGGAAGACGTCGTGTAGAGCTGCCAGCTCTGGCGGCAACTCTAGCCTATAGGCTAGGGGTCCGATCCGCTCCAGGATCCGGTAAGGGCCAATATACCTAGGGCTGAGCTTCTTCCTCCGACCGCACACCCTTGAGACTCCGTGCATGGGCCGGATCTTCAAAAACACTCGATCCCCTACCCGAAACTCCACCTGACGATGCCGGGCGTCATAGTATTTTGCCTGTTTGCTCTGCGCCTCCAACATCCTATCTCTGATCAGTCTCACCTGAGCCTCGGTGTCTTCAACAAAATCCGATCCCAACAGCTTCGGATCCTCGTCTTTAACCCAAGAAAGCGGGGTCCTACGAAGGGTGCCTCCTTCTTCGTCAAAGATGTGAGGGGGAGGGCAATCTGAGAAAACCCCTCCACGAACTTCCGGTAGTAACCGGCAAGTCCCAAGAAACTGCGTACATCGGTGGCTGTCTTCAACTGCGGCCAATCGCGAACTGCCCGAATCTTTGCCGGATCCACTACCAACCTGGCTCCGCTGATAATGTGGCCTAGGAAGGCCACCTCCTTCAACCAAAACTGACACTTGCTGAATTTTGCATAAAGGCGATGCTCCCGCAACCTCTCCAAAGTCAGTGCGAGATGCCGAGTGTGCTCCTCCTCCGTCCTAGAGTAGATCAGGATGTCGTCTATGAAGACTATGACGAACACATCCAAGTAGGCTTCGAAAACCCGGTTCATGAGGCTCATGAATGCCGACGGAGCATTCGTGAGCCCGAAGGGCATCACGGTGAACTCATATAGGCCATATCTACTACTAAAGGCCGTCTTCGGGATATCCTCCTCCTGGATCCGCAGCTGGTAGTATCCTGACCTCAAGTCCAGCTTCGAGAAATAATGGGCCCCCTCTAGCTGGTCGAACAATTCGTCTATCCGAGGGAGCGGATAGGTATTCCGGACGGTCAGCCTGTTTAGTGCTCGATAATCGATGCACAGGCGGAGTGTCCCATCCTTCTTCTTCACGAATAGGACCGGTACTCCCCATGGCGAGGAACTCGGTCTAACAAATCCTGCCTCAACTAATTCCTGCAGCTGAGTCCGAAACTCTGCCAACTCCTTTGGGGCCATCCGATAAGGGGCCCTAGATGCCGGCTTGGCCCCCGGCACAAGCTGTATCTGAAAATCCTGCTCTCTCCCTTGTCTACGATCTCCCTCCTGGTACCCACGACCGCGGCCGCGTCCTCGCCCCCGTAATGCTGAGCTGGCGGGCCGCCCTGAGGTGCTGGAGGTGGTTCCCCCCTCATGGGGCAGTTCCTCCGAATGTGCCCAATCTGATGACAAAGGAAGCACTCTGGGGGATACGCCATTCCCCCGGGTCTCGGCATCTCCTGCATCCGAAGAGGTGGAGGGGCTAATATCACCTGTTCCCTCGGCTCCTGCCTCACGTCTTGCCGAGGCTGGTCCTCTGTTCTCCTCCCCTCTGGTACAGTACCCCGCCGCTGGTCATTCCTACCTCTCCGTCCCTGATCCTCTGCTGGCCGCTTTCGGCCCCGGGTGGTGTGCCACTCAGCCTCAATTCTTTTTGCCATCTCCAAAATCCGGGAGATGGGCCCGTCAGATACAAATAACAAAGCCTCCCTCAAGTCCTCCCGCAGGCCCTTGTAGAACCTCCTGACATACCCTGCTTCGTCCAGCTGGTAGGAATCTGCGTATCTAGCCAGATGGTCAAACTCTCGATGGTACTCCACCACGGTCCGGGTGCCCTGCTTCAACTGTAAGAAACGCTCCTCCAAATCATCCCTGGCCGACTGCGGAACGAAATGCTCCAGCAGTGCGGCCCTGAACTCCTCCCAGGTAACCTCCGCAACCTCCCTATCGGCAAATGTCGTGTCCAACAGCGTCTTCCACCACCTCTTTGCATGGGACTCCAGGCAAGAGACAACCAGAGCCACCCTCTCCTCCCAAGGACACCGTATCCCGGTCAGCATCTCGTACATGATATCGAGCCACTCTTCTGTCCGAACTGCCGATTCTGTCCCCAAGTAGGACGGGGGAGACAGTCCTCGGAAGATGCTTAGCCAGTTGGCCCCCAGATTTGGCTGCGGGACCGGAACCTGCTGGGCCCTGAAGGCCTCCAGGATGGCAGTCAGTGTCTGTCCCATGTCTGACTGAAGGAAAGGAGTGGGGACCGGTGGGGGGGTGGTGCAACATCCTGAGCCTGTTGAACCCCACCTTGTGGCGTAGTCCGTGCTGGAGGCTGCGTAACAAAAACACACTCTGAGAACGCGTTCAAATATTACATAAAGGTGGACAATTTATATGTGATCCCCATATGGGCACACTACTGCTTCCGCTGTTTAGTTTGTCCCCAAACTAAACTCGAGCGGGGGTGACCCAGGGTTAGTGGACTGCTACTTCCTTCTGATCGATGTTTCCTCTGATACCACTTGTAAGACCCCATTTTTTTTTTTGAAAACCCGGGGTCTTATGCCTAGAACCGCCGCTTTGCGGTAACACCTTCGCACCCGGGAAGGTCGTCACTACAACACGCCGATTCTGTCGGCCTTTTCGATCACAATAAGTAGCAAGCAAGAGAGAAGCAAGTCCACCAAAAGAGAATATCACATAAATAGAATAAAAATCTCCACGAAGGGAGTGTCCACAGAAAACATCAGAGTACTATAAATGCGGGCTTATGCCCGATACATCATGTCCTCACTACAATATCACTCATGCGGAAGCAACACTAGAAACTACTCAGAGTCGAGACTCACAGACCCGGCTGTATGAACTCCGGAGCTAGACTGCCCCATCTCCAAGCGCACCGATCTCTGGGGCTGCTCCTCCATGCTGGGCTCCACGATCCCCTAAATGATACGGTTCGAAAACCGTTAGTCATAAAGACTAAGCCCTATCATCCCCTACCCATTCCCCAATGGCTCCTAGGTACCGAGCGGAGAGGAAGAAAGGGAATGACATGAAGGTAGAGATAATCATGAAACAGATGGCAGCGGAAACTAATCTAGCAAGTTGTATTCGGTGAGCAGTTATATGAAGGTTATAATAGGTCTAGCACTAAGAAAAGCAATTATATGAATTTAAACCTTCACTTATGCGAGAATACATAAGCAAAGGGATCTTTTGCAAGGCTCCCATCGTATAAGTGTCCCATACCACTTATACCTTGGGGTGACGGTTATCAAACAGCAATGGTTGTTATATATTGAAATTAACCTTTGATTTATAAACTTGCCCACACAAGCTTATAGACCAAGGGGTCGTTTTGCAGGTCCTAATGTATAAGCGTCCCATACCACTTATACTTTAGGTGTCAGTGTTAAATGAATCGATTATGCTATGACATGCTAGTGGGTATGATGAAACATGCAAGTGCAACCCACACACCCGACTCTGTGCACACAGACCTTTAGTTCCCCCTTTCGGAGCCGTTACCTCCCAGGATACCTCCGTAGTGGCAGACGGAAGCGGTGGGTTGGGCCTCGCCCACCTCAAAACCAGTAAAAGCACCACTGGTCTGACCTATCATACGCCTCAACGCTTGGTGCACTAAGCGGACGCCTGCGTACTCTTGCCGGCTGGCGCACCGGACTTCTGTTGGCGAAGTGCTAATCACCTCGCCGAGTCAACGATATCGGTGTCGGTGCAATCGAACTCCCCGATATTGTAAAACCCACCACCTTAACTTTTCCTATTTTATGCACATGCAAGTTTAATCGTAAACACACAAAAACCGAGCCGAAGCTCCCCGGACCTAAACGTCCGTCTCCAAACCAACCGAGCCGAAGCTCCCCGGACCATCCCGTCCGTCTCTTAACCAACCGAGCCGAAGCTCTCATCAATCTTCCTGTGCCAATAGTGTTTGTGAAAGGTGCAGCCCTAGTTACTAAGTTACTCTTGTCGGTTTGTTATTACAGTTTACGTTAGCCCAGGACTGCCCCCGGTATACCCCGTGAAGGGCTCTCAAGGGGCACTAGGAACCAAGACGGCGGCATTACGGCCCGAAGTTCCCTTTCGCAAGGCACTTATTATTAATGGTTGATCTCCCTTAACCCATTCACTTCTCACATTACGATAGACTATCCTAGGGTGATTTTTAAACCTTCCACTCTTCGGGGAAGACGATCTTTCGTCGAACCCGAGCACCTCTTAATTCTAGCTATCACCACTACCCACTACTCTTTATATTTTCCTATTGTAAATTTCCTCCACATTTCCCACCCAGACCAATTGTTTAACTCCAACGACTTCCTCAGATCATGTCCTATTGCATTTCACAAATTGCTATATGCAAACCAATCTAGACTACATGTCGAACCGGTTATGCAATGATCCATTACTCATCCAAATACCCTAAATTATTTACTGGAGACTTACCATGATATAAATGACCTAAATCCAGAAGATGGAAATTTTCCTAATTTATTTGGCATTTAATTAAATTCCTCGAAAAATCCCAAGGGCTACCGGTTTGAACATGAACTATCCTAAGTAATCATGCAAGATGTCCAGAAAATTTATGATAAATAGTAGGTTATCTCAACAGGTTAAATCCTAAGTATCATAATTTTTCTATCATTAAAAGGGCATGAAAAATATTTTAGAAATAATCTCCAACTTCTGTTGTTTATGAATTAAGTACAGAAAATGTTCTTCCAAAAATTATAAATAATTTATGCCATGTAGATAAATGCCTAAAATTAGCACTGGCCAAGTTTCATAATTTTCCAGCAAGTATTTTATCCATAATTAATTTTTAATCATAAAAGCCCTTTCTATCATCTGTGAATAAAGTACTAAATTTACTCAACATAAAATTCTATAAAAATTCAGGGATCAATGTTCTACTAGTCATGATCTAAGTCCAGAATTTTAACTGATTATAATTACTTTAAAGCCTCCAAATAATTGAAACAACAAATCGGGCAAATAATCCTCTAACACATGAAGTATAATATTTATCAATCATAAAATTCCAGGAAAATTATCATAAGTCTAAAACATCCTAAAACTCTCTCCTCCCGAGTTTCATAATTTTTGGATTAGATTTATTGCTTAAAATAACTAAATTACATTTTTATCCGAAACCAAAATCTCAACTTCCGAGGTACCTAATTTCCTCCAATTCCTTCACTATTTCAACCAGAGGGTTTTCATCATATCATCCCCCTCTCCTCTAAATTTCAAGGGCATACAAGAGCTTTTGCTCCTATGTCCTTCACAAACCTCAAACTCCCACCCATTGGATTTGAGCCAATCTCTTAGGGTAAAATCCACCCTAATCCACACCATGTTACCCAAGAGAGTAGACATAGACTCAACAAATCAGTGGCCATAACTTCAGCCTCTTTTGAGGAGATTTGTCCGCTCCATTTCCAATTGTACTTTTCCCCAAAGTACCCTTCACCAAGACCTATCTAGGACTTGATACTTCCCTATTCAAAACTCGACCAATCGAGTTGAAATTTTGTAAAGATCTTAACATTGATGCCAGGGACCACTCACCAAAATTTGGGAGGGTTTGGAGGTCATTTGACCACCTAAATAAATTCCTCTAAGTTTATTAAATTAAAACAAAAACTTTAGGCAAAGTATCACCAAAAATTCCCATTTTTGCTCTGCCTTTAGGTATAACTAAGATTAACCCCCTGCCCAAATTTCAGGTCATTTGGACAAGGGACAAAGAGTGGGCATCCGTTTTAATTTCTGCCCAACTCTAGGTACAGCCCCCACTAAAACGGGTGCTGCGGTCGAACCGCTTATCCAAACGAGTTGAAACCAATTTTATATTAATCTAGACTCGAAGGGCTACGACTTTTGTGACTGGACACTTTTCCTAAAACGGCCTCTAAGTGTCTCATTTTGCAGCCTCAAAATATACTCAGACATTATATCTTTCCTCTATGTAATATATAATACACTATATATTCTAAAATTAATTCTACTGTTCATCTTCTTCATGAACCCGAAAACCAGAACTCAGGAAGTCATTTTTCCTGTAACATTTCCGTGATCCATCGCCAGCCGTCCGGTCACTTTCCTGGCCAACCACCACCACCACCACCTCCGTTGAGGCGATGGCTAGCGGTCGGCGGTGGTTTGACCGCCGGAGGTGGCGGTTTCCGGCGAACTCAAAAACACATTTTTTTCCATGGTTTTCCCATGAAAACGAGAGATGGGTTCGGCTCCGTTGAGCGCGAACTTCCTTTCTAAGAATCCTAAGATCTACCCACGAAAGAGAAGAAGCAGAGGAGGACCTTGTTTGCGGTTTGAAGGCGAGAAGAACGACGGGGTGCCATGGCGCGGTGGTGGCGTTGCTGAACTTCTCCTCTAGCAAGAACAAGGATCTGATCCGGTTACTTGAGCGTGTAACCTTCTCCTCTTGCCCCAAGTGGGCTTTTATAAGTTAGAAAGTGGGGAGGTGAAAGGGTAAAGCCGTAATGGCCATGAAGGCTCCTCTTAATAGCCTTTCGGTTATTGTGAAGGGATACGAAACGGTGGAAGATGAATAGGTGTGTCCAGTTGGCGGTTTCCTATTGGACCACATCTTCCTCCTTTATTATATAATTACAGAAGGAAAAACGGCCTGTAATTATTCCTGGTGTAACTTCCCACACCAGCATTTATTTCCACGCGTGTTAAAATAATTTCGGGCCCGAACCGTCGTTTTGGCCAATGTCACGGGTGTAACACATAGGTCACGGGCGTGACAGGCCCGGATAGCCAATTCTGGGTTCGACGATCGTTGAACTGAGATCGACGATCGTCGAACTGAGATCGACGATCGTCGTTGGATGGTCACGGGCGTGACACCTTGGGTCACGGGCGTGTCAGGCTCGGGTGGTTAGTTATGGGTCGACGATCGTCGATTTGAGATCGACGGTCGTCGAATGGTGGTCACGCCCTAGGTCACGGGCGTGACACCCTTTGTCACGGGCGTGACAGGTGTAAGACCCCCCTCCCGGAACACAACACACGGCACGAGGGGAGTCTTATGCCCGAAATAGCCGCCTTGCGGTAGCACTAACACACGGGTTAGCCTTTACCACGAGACGCCTATTCCGCCGGCTACAATCCATATCACAACAATTATGCCAACCCAACCATAACAGAAAAGTAAAGCTAAAAGCAGTTCAGTTCACAGCTAAGTTAAAGTCCAAAAGTAGCGGAAGATAACAAGCACAACAGGCTTGTACAAATAAACAAGAGTCTAGAAATGTTTTGCCAAACGGCTACATGAAAGCACTCACTACTGTCACTGACGGTGCCGATGGCACCACCACCTCAGGTCCTATCATCCGGGCCTGGCTGTCCTGCTGCGTAGTCCGTTGCCGCTCTACCTGCGGGGTTTCCTCCTAAAAAGGAAGACGTAGCAACCGTTAGTCATAAGACTAAGTGGCTTCACATCCGCTCCCCCGGCGACTCCTCGGCACCGGGTGGAGAAAGGAACGAGGTACAATATATATATATATATATATATGCAAGTAAACAAGCAGGTGACAATAAGTATAGTGAAGTATAAACTACGCTACACAACTAGCAGTTCTACGAATATCAGTAATATATAAATGACAGCAGGTATAATTAATCAGAATAGTAACTTAACTTATAAGAGTGCCCATACAAACTTATAAGTTAAGGATCGGCTTAACAGTAAAGTAACTCATCGTATAAGAGTGCCCATACAAACTTATACGATGAGGATCTTGTGTATGCAATGAATGACATGTTATGAATGTTATGTTATGACCGACTCATGCGCACGCACATGCAAGTTGCTATGTCGACACAGACTAGAAGTTCCCACTTTTCGAGCAGGTAGCTAACCTCTCAGGCGTCGTCCGTCGTGGCCAGACGGCGACAGTGGAGCGGGCGTCTCCACTACTAGGTGGTATCACACTACCTATCCTAGGCCCCCGTACGCCTCAACGCTAAGAACACAACAGCGGAGCTCACATGCGTACTACGGCTCAGAAGGGGTCTTGGGTAAATGTGCACCAAGAACACAGCCCAACCTGGCCTTGATTTCGAACCGGATGGAACCTCGGAAACGCACGAGGTGCTAGCCCAACCGTTCTCATGGCACGGAGGAGATCTCGGGTTATGGACACCAAGTATCTAACCCTACCGCCCAAGGTCTACTCATTGGCTCCCATCGGTGTGACGACTGGCGAACCCGTAGACCTGCCACAATCATTATCTCAACACCGCGACACGATGAATCGTCGCACATCACATGCCCCAAAACAACTCACTCGATGCTACCCGTAGGGAGACTTCAACTCTAAGCATCGGTTGTTAATAAACCCCTTGTGCTCGGATTAAGTTACAAAATACTCTTCACATAGTGTTCATCATGTTCACGCCCACCTATTCAATGATTTCACCTCAACACTACGTACATTAGATATGTTCAACGCCAATTTGTATAAATATATCCTTTACCAATAGCAACTCCTAATATCTAGCCTTCCCATCCAATCCATTTCTCTACCATTGCATGGTTATCCCTTATTACACAACCAAATAAGTAACCATACTAAATTATAGTAACAACGACATTATAGTTATATGGGAGCAAGATATCACATGAGCAAATCACAATCATTGCAAGAGTGCTAACAATATAATTTAACAAGTGCATTAACATAGGATAGTCCAATACTAAAACTGGGATTCCCGGAGCTACAGGAATCCGATCACAATGCACAACCCCTCGTTGGAAAGGTATTCGCGAGGGCTACGACTTTCGTGTTGAGTCGATCGCCCAGATCTGGTCGCAACATACCAGAAATTCAACTCGAATACGTACAGGAAATAGTTTCCTGTACAGGAATTTTCCCGAACGCAGCGGACTCGAACCAGCTTTCCCGTGGATACAGGCATCGCATGGAAACGAGTAACCCCTCGTTGGAAAGGTAATTTCAAGGGCTACGACTTTTGTGTTGAGTCGATCACCCAGATCTGGCCAGAACATCTCCGAAATTGGCCACGAAGGTCGCCGCGTGCAGAAATCAGATTTCTGCACGCATCTTAAGGCGAGATGAACGGCATCCGTTCATCTTCTTCCTTGCAACGACCTCGCATAAACTTCTCCAGAAATCACACCCAACCTTATTTCTCCTTTCAAAGCCAAACCCCCAACGAAAACCCCTCTCATCTCCACTTTGAAGGATGAGAAGGTTGAGGGAGACTAAGCCTAAAACCTAGGCATGGCTTATCCTAAGAACCCTCCTCCTCACCATCAAAACTCTATGGAGTCGATGTCTCTCCTATAATAACTATAGATCTAGCACCAAGGGAGAGGGGAGGAAGCTCACCTCAAGTCCAGCGGTACCACCATGGCCGGCCATGAGCCTCGCACTCCTTCGCGGCGGCATTGTTTTTCCCTTGACGGTGGCGGCGTTTTGATTCCTCCAAAGATGGCTCCGGCAAGCTCTTCCTCCTCCTCCTCCAGCCAAGAACCCTCTCAGAAATTTCGGGGCAGAAGAAAGGAGATGAAATGCTAGGGTTTCCCAACTTTTTCCTTTTTATACATCGCAGACACGGGTAGGCACACGGCCGTGTTCCTACCCGTGTTCAGGTGACACGGCCGTGTGGCATGCCGTGTCTAGGGCCGTGTTCCTCCCAGAACCACTTTCTGCCGGGTCAGGGTTGCGGCACACGGCTAGGGACACGCCCGTGTCCCAACCCGTGTCCTTGGCACACGGCTAGGGACACGCCCGTGTCCCAATGCCCGTGTACCTCTCTGACTGGTAAGCCTATTTTATGAGGCACACGGGTATGGACACGGCCGTGTCCATACCCGTGTCAGCCAAAAATGCTGTTCTGCCTTGTTTTCCTCATTTCCCGCACGTCCGCACCTGTTCACCCACATCCCCCATTGGGCTCACCACAGCCCCCTTGACTCAAATACGCAATCAAGGGGCCTAGCGCGAATTGGGACGTTACAAATCCTATAAACAAAATAAAAGATTTCGTCCCCGAAATCAGGGTAAGGCTATGGGAGTGAAACACATAAAAAGGGAACTATGCTTTCAAATAAAATTTTTACCTGGAGTAAATAATTCCGGGTAGCGCTCTTGCATCAAATCCCTTGGCTCCCATGTGCACTCTTCCTTCCCGTGATTAGACCATAGCACCTTCACCAAGGGAACACTTTTGCGGCGCAAGGTCCTTGTCTCGTTATCAACGATCCGCACCGGCTCCAGTCGCACAGACCTATCAGACGCCACGGCACCATCCACCGTGGGGATATACTGTTCAGGTCGCAACAAAGCCTTCCGAAGCGACGATACATGGAACACGTCGTGAAGGTTCTCCAGCTCCGGTGGTAACTCCAATCGATAGGCCAGAGGGCCAATCCTTTCCACTACAACATAGGGCCCAACATACCTTGGGCTGAGCTTCTTGACTCCACGTACTCGTGACACTCCGTGCATCGGTCGAATCTTCAGGAACACCTTATCACCCACTTGAAACTCTACCATACGGTGCCTTGCGTTGTAATATTTCGCCTGTCGGCTTTGAGCCTCTAGCATTCGATCCCGGATCAACCTTACCAACGCGTCCGTGTCATCAATATACTCATTTCCCAATGTCTTCGGATCTTCGTCTTGCACCCAGGACAAGGGTGTTCTACACCTCCTTCCATACAAAGCTTCATGAGGTGCCATTCCAATACTAGCTTGATGACTGTTATTATAAGAGAACTCCACGAGAGGTAAGAGCCTCTCCCATGGTTCTCCTTTATCTAGCACACACAACCTCAATAGGTCCTCCAATGTTCGGATGGTTCGTTCAGATTGCCCGTCCGTTTGTGGGTGAAAGGCTGTGCTAAAGGCGAGGCGCGAGCCCAAATAAGCCTGTACAGCCCTCCATTCTCTTGAAGTAAACCGACCATCCCGGTCGGAGACGATCGTCTTTGGCACACCATGGTACCGCACAAATTGTTCCACAAAGAGACGCACTAGGACGCCCACTTGCGCCTCCTTCTTCATTGGGATAAATCGGGCTACCTTGGTCAACCGGTCAACTATCACCCACACAGAATCATTCCCCGAGCGCGAGCGAGGTAACCCGTGAACGAAGTCCATGGAGATGTCCTCAAATTTCCATTCGGGGATGGGCAACGACTGTAGCATTCCACCGGGGCTTCGGCACTCTGCCTTCACCATTTGGCAGGCTACACAATGAGTAACAAAGTACTTGACATCCCTCTTCATGCCCGGCCAACACATCGTCTTTCTCAAATCGGTGTACATCTTCGCGATCCCCGGGTGCACCGAGTACTTGGAGCAATGGGCCTCCTTTAGAATATCCTCCCGAATGTTGTCACCTTCGGGGATGTAAAGCCGGCCACGAAAATGGACGAGGCCGTCTTTTAGGGAGTATTCTTCCGTAGTCCCATCCTCCATTGACTTGAAAGCCGGGGTTAAAGCCGCATCCTTCTTTTGTTCCATACGGATCCGGTCTCGTATGTTGCAAACTATACTCATCGCGGCCAAATATTCGGTATACTCTTCCGGTTGATTCTTAAAGACCAAAGTGATTTCCATCTCTTGCAACATCCGGATTAACTCCATCCTCATCAAGCGGGATTCCGTGCTCGCTTCCGGCGCTTTCCGGCTCAAGGCATCAGCTACGGAATTAACCTTCCCGGGGTGGTAGTTCAAGGTGAAATCATAGTCGCACAAGAACTCCAACCACCGCCGCTGTCTCAAGTTTAACTCCTTTTGGGTGTGAACGTACTTCAGATTTTTGTGATCCGAGTAGATCTCGCAGTGGACGCCGTATAAATAATGCCTCCACATCTTCAAGGCGAATACCACCGCTCCCAACTCTAGATCATGCACCGGGTAGCTGGCTTCATGCTTCTTCAACTGTCTTGAAGCATAAGCGATCACATGCCCATTCTGCATCAACACAGCTCCCATCCCTTGATACGACGCATCCGTGTAAACTTGAAAGCCCTCCTTCCCAGATGGAAGAGCTAGGATGGGTGCAGTCGTCAATCTGTCTTTCAACTCTTGGAATGCAGCTTCGCACTGGGGTGTCCATTCAAACGGCACACCCTTCTTGGTCAGCGTAGTAAGGGGAAGGGCGATCTTCGAGAAGCCTTTCACGAACTTGCGATAGTACCCGGCAAGTCCAAGAAAGCTTCGTATGTCGGCCGCTGACTTCAATGGCGACCACTCCTTCACGGCCCGCACCTTGGCCGGATCTACTGCTAGCCCCGCCCCACTAATCACATGGCCCAAGAACGCGACCTCTCGAAGCCAAAACTCACATTTGCTGAACTTGGCAAACAAAGTGTGCTCCTTTAGTTTCCTCAGCACTAAAGTTAGATGTTCGGCGTGTTCTGCTTCAGTCTTGGAGTAGACTAGGATATCATCGATAAACACGATGACAAAGATGTCCAAATAAGGGCTGAACACCTTGTTCATCAAGCTCATAAAGGCGGAAGGGGCGTTTGTGAGCCCAAACGGCATCACGGTGAATTCATACAAACCATATCTCGAACTGAACGCCGTCTTCTGAATGTCATCTTCTTGTATCCTCAGCTGATAATATCCCGAACGCAGATCTAACTTGGAGAACCAATACGATCCCACCAATTGATCGAATAATTCATCAATGCGCGGTAGGGGATAGGTGTTCCGCACCGTTAACCGGTTCAACTCTCGATAATCAATACATAACCGCAAGGTGCCATCCTTCTTTTTGACGAACAAAACGGGCGCTCCCCAAGGCGACGAGCTTGGGCGAACGAACCCTGCTTCCACCAATTCCTGAAGCTGAACTCTAAACTCTGCAAGTTCCTTCGGAGCCATTCGGTATGGAGCTCGCGAGACGGGCTTGGCACCCGGAATTAGCTTGATTTGGAAGTCCACTTCCCTATGCGGGGGTAGTCCTGGCAATTTCTCGGGAAATACCTCGGGAAATTCTCGCACCACCCGCACATCCTTGACCTCTAATGTCAATTTCTTCAACTCGAAGCAAATTACATTGACCTCGTCCCCTTCCATATGAGATTTCATAACTTGGATTGAAGATAATAATTTACGGGGTGCGAATTTAATACCTTGGAAGATGACTTCCGAGTCTCCATGCCTCAACATAACTTGCTTCTCCGCACAATTGATCCTGGCGTGGTGCCAGTCCAACCACTTCATGCCCAGGATGAGATCGAACTCCGGGATTCTTAACACTGTAGCCGGAGTTTCAAAGAACTTTCCTCCAATAAGGGTGTCGAAGTCGCAACTTGCTGACGACGTCATCTCAGAGCCGTCCGGAAGGCGCACCCTTTGAGTAATGCCCGTGAAGTGTTGCACTCCCTCCAAGTCCTTCACGAAGTCCTCCGAAATGAACGAGTGAGACGCACCCGTGTCAAATAACGTATAGGCGGGTCTCCCGCTAACCACGACAGTGCCTAGGTTCCAAAAGGGTAATCACTATTCAGAATAGCGCGTATCATTTGTATCATAAATCTAACAAGTCATATAATATTAAAACAATTTTGCACGTACCGGTGATGACTTCCTGCGGATTTCTCTCCTGAGTCATATCCAATGCGAATACATGCTCCCGTGCATGTCCTTGATTTCTCCCTGGTGGTCCTCTTCCTCGGCCACGCATGTGCCCTCGTCCCCGTGGAGCTACTGGAGGGGGAGCAATAGGGGCACCACCGATCAGTCGCGGGCAAACTCGTCGGACATGCCCCGGTTGGTTGCACTCAAAACATATCATCTCACGTCGGCCCCCAGGTTGTTGATAATATTGCTGCTGCGGTGGTGGTGGTAAAGGTAGTGGTTGCGGAGTTGGGTACTCCACCCGATAGTTCCGGTTGACCCACCGACCGCCTCTGTGGTTTCCCCTTCCTCTGCCATGATCATTCCGCCTTCTATTACTAGGGCCGACTTCAATTACTCCTTCCGCAGGTCTCTTGCCACATCCCATGTGGTCCGCCTCCAGTCTCTTTGCCATGTCAATGATTTCTGCCAGGCTTCCATCGGCTATAAACAAAAGGGCCTGCCTCAGGGGGTCCCTTAACCCTTTGTAGAAGCGCTTCGCGTAGCCTCTATCGTCCAACTCATAGGAATCGGCAAACCTAGCGAGGTGTTGGAACTCCCTCTGGTACTCCGTTATCGAATTCGATCCCTGCTTCAGCTGCAGAAATTTTTCTTCAAGTCCATCCCGAGCAGAAGAAGGGATGAAGTGCTCCAGAAAAGCCTCGGTGAACTCGTTCCAACCGATGTCCGTGTACAACCGCCCTTGGAAGATGGAGCCCATGAGGGACTTCCACCACCTTTTGGCGTGCAGCTCTAGCAGCGTCACTACCAATGTCACCGCCATGCTGTTCGGACATCTTATGCCAGCCATCAATTCCTGCACGGTATCAAGCCATTCCTCGGTGCGCACCGGCGATTCTGTCCCAAGATAGGCAGGAGGGGACAGGGCACGGAAGGTGCTCAACCAGTTGGAGCTTGGCGCTTGTTGTTGCACCGGAGCTTGCTGGGCTTTAAATGCATCCAATATGGCTGACAGCGTTTGTCCCAGCTCCGACTGCTGGAATTGTGAAGGAACGGAAGGGGTAGGAGTGCCCCCAACCGGTTCCACCTGCGCTGGGACCTATACGCAAGGTACAAATTAGGGTCAGGTTGGCTAAAACTAATGTCAAAGTTGGACAACTTAGTGTGAATTACATATGGGCACACCACTGCTTCCGCTAAGTCGGTTTGTCCCCAAACCGACTAATCGAACGGGAGTGGCCCATTGTTACCTGACTGCTGTAGGTGAAGATCGGCTTAGTCTGATACCATTTGTAAGACCCCCCTCCCGGAACACAACACACGGCACGAGGGGAGTCTTATGCCCGAAATAGCCGCCTTGCGGTAGCACTAACACACGGGTTAGCCTTTACCACGAGACGCCTATTCCGCCGGCTACAATCCATATCACAACAATTATGCCAACCCAACCATAACAGAAAAGTAAAGCTAAAAGCAGTTCAGTTCACAGCTAAGTTAAAGTCCAAAAGTAGCGGAAGATAACAAGCACAACAGGCTTGTACAAATAAACAAGAGTCTAGAAATGTTTTGCCAAACGGCTACATGAAAGCACTCACTACTGTCACTGACGGTGCCGATGGCACCACCACCTCAGGTCCTATCATCCGGGCCTGGCTGTCCTGCTGCGTAGTCCGTTGCCGCTCTACCTGCGGGGTTTCCTCCTAAAAAGGAAGACGTAGCAACCGTTAGTCATAAGACTAAGTGGCTTCACATCCGCTCCCCCGGCGACTCCTCGGCACTGGGTGGAGAAAGGAACGAGGTACAATATATATATATATATGCAAGTAAACAAGCAGGTGACAATAAGTATAGTGAAGTATAAACTACGCTACACAACTAGCAGTTCTACGAATATCAGTAATATATAAATGACAGCAGGTATAATTAATCAGAATAGTAACTTAACTTATAAGAGTGCCCATACAAACTTATAAGTTAAGGATCGGCTTAACAGTAAAGTAACTCATCGTATAAGAGTGCCCATACAAACTTATACGATGAGGATCTTGTGTATGCAATGAATGACATGTTATGAATGTTATGTTATGACCGACTCATGCGCACGCACATGCAAGTTGCTATGTCGACACAGACTAGAAGTTCCCACTTTTCGAGCAGGTAGCTAACCTCTCAGGCGTCGTCCGTCGTGGCCAGACGGCGACAGTGGAGCGGGCGTCTCCACTACTAGGTGGTATCACACTACCTATCCTAGGCCCCCGTACGCCTCAACGCTAAGAACACAACAGCGGAGCTCACATGCGTACTACGGCTCAGAAGGGGTCTTGGGTAAATGTGCACCAAGAACACAGCCCAACCTGGCCTTGATTTCGAACCGAATGGAACCTCGGAAACGCACGAGGTGCAAGCCCAACCGTTCTCATGGCACGGAGGAGATCTCGGGTTATGGACACCAAGTATCTAACCCTACCGCCCAAGGTCTACTCATTGGCTCCCATCGGTGTGACGACTGGCGAACCCGTAGACCTGCCACAATCATTATCTCAACACCGCGACACGATGAATCGTCGCACATCACATGCCCCAAAACAACTCACTCGATGCTACCCGTAGGGAGACTTCAACTCTAAGCATCGGTTGTTAATAAACCCCTTGTGCTCGGATTAAGTTACAAAATACTCTTCACATAGTGTTCATCATGTTCACGCCCACCTATTCAATGATTTCACCTCAACACTACGTACATTAGATATGTTCAACGCCAATTTGTATAAATATATCCTTTACCAATAGCAACTCCTAATATCTAGCCTTCCCATCCAATCCATTTCTCTACCATTGCATGGTTATCCCTTATTACACAACCAAATAAGTAACCATACTAAATTATAGTAACAATGACATTATAGTTATATGGGAGCAAGATATCACATGAGCAAATCACAATCATTGCAAGAGTGCTAACAATATAATTTAACAAGTGCATTAACATAGGATAGTCCAATACTAAAACTGGGATTCCCGGAGCTACAGGAATCCGATCACAATGCACAACCCCTCGTTGGAAAGGTATTCGCGAGGGCTACGACTTTCGTGTTGAGTCGATCGCCCAGATCTGGTCGCAACATACCAGAAATTCAACTCGAATACGTACAGGAAATAGTTTCCTGTACAGGAATTTTCCCGAACGCAGCGGACTCGAACCAGCTTTCCCGTGGCTACAGGCATCGCATGGAAACGAGTAACCCCTCGTTGGAAAGGTAATTTCAAGGGCTACGACTTTCGTGTTGAGTCGATCACCCAGATCTGGCCAGAACATCTCCGAAATTGGCCACGAAGGTCGCCGCGTGCAGAAATCAGATTTCTGCACGCATCTTAAGGCGAGATGAACGGCATCCGTTCATCTTCTTCCTTGCAACGACCTCGCATAAACTTCTCCAGAAATCACACCCAACCTTATTTCTCCTTTCAAAGCCAAACCCCCAACGAAAACCCCTCTCATCTCCACTTTGAAGGATGAGAAGGTTGAGGGAGACTAAGCCTAAAACCTAGGCATGGCTTATCCTAAGAACCCTCCTCCTCACCATCAAAACTCTATGGAGTCGATGTCTCTCCTATAATAACTATAGATCTAGCACCAAGGGAGAGGGGAGGAAGCTCACCTCAAGTCCAGCGGTACCACCATGGCCGGCCATGAGCCTCGCACTCCTTCGCGGCGGCATTGTTTTTCCCTTGACGGTGGCGGCGTTTTGATTCCTCCAAAGATGGCTCCGGCAAGCTCTTCCTCCTCCTCCAGCCAAGAACCCTCTCAGAAATTTCGGGGCAGAAGAAAGGAGATGAAATGCTAGGGTTTCCCAACTTTTTCCTTTTTATACATCGCAGACACGGGTAGGCACACGGCCGTGTTCCTACCCGTGTTCAGGTGACACGGCCATGTGGCATGCCGTGTCTAGGGCCGTGTTCCTCCCAGAACCACTTTCTGCCGGGTCAGGGTTGCGGCACACGGCTAGGGACACGCCCGTGTCCCAACCCGTGTCCTTGGCACACGGCTAGGGACACGCCCGTGTCCCAATGCCCGTGTACCTCTCTGACTGGTAAGCCTATTTTATGAGGCACACGGGTATGGACACGGCCGTGTCCATACCCGTGTCAGCCAAAAATGCTGTTCTGCCTTGTTTTCCTCATTTCCCGCACGTCCGCACCTGTTCACCCACATCCCCCATTGGGCTCACCACAGCCCCCTTGACTCAAATACGCAATCAAGGGGCCTAGCGCGAATTGGGACGTTACAACAGGCCCGAACGGTAATTTTGAGGCCGACGGTCATCGAACTGGGATCGACGGTCGTCGAAGGCTGGTCACGCCCTAGGTCACGGGCGTGACATTAAGTGTCACGGGCGTGACAGGCCATGAGGCAAATTCCGCGCCCGATGATCGCCTAACTGAAATCGACGATCGTCGAAGGAGTCACGCCCCAGGTCATGGGCGTGACACCTGGGTCACGGGCGTGACAGTGCCGGGTTGAAAATGCTGCGCCCGACGATCGTCTCCCGGAGATCGACGATCGTCGAATGAGTCACACCCTAGGTCACGGGCGTGACGGGCCGGTCACGGGCGTGACCAACCCGTGACCCGAAATCTTGGCCAGTTTATTTCAATTTTTGGGCTCCCTAGGGTTCCACCACAACCAACCGACTCCTAGGGGTCTAGCCGGAAATGGGATGTTACAAAGGAGACCCATCGTTGGTCGTGCCGTAGGTGAAGAGCTTCCTGAAGAATATCAAGTTGAATTCTATCCGCACACGGAGGAGGTAATAGGAGAATGCCACCATCATGGCGATGGTGTTCGTGTTCAGTTGGGCCGGGACCTCCCCAAAGTACTAGAGGATCTGACAGATTTCCAGCCAGAGAGGCAAGCACAAGCCCACCTGAAAATGTGAAATGGGGAAGGCGAGCTCTTCCTTGTGGAAGGTGTTGATGGACTCGCCTTCTACGGGCTGATTTGCTTCGAAGCCTGCAGGTACATGGCCGGCTATGAAATCAGCATGCTCGCTCTCGGTGGCGTTTCCCTCAAAAAATATGTACTCGGTGAATTGCCGAGCACACTTTGATGTCCCGTCGGCGTCAACCTACATCTTGCCCATGGTCCCAGAAATACTTGACGCAAGCACAAGTGGCGAGAAGTTCATGAGGGGGCGGGGTATGAATCTGCAATTAGTGAGATGGCCTGGGGGTTGGTGAGGAGGCCTATTTATAGAAAAACAACATTGAAAAATGTCTAAGTTGTCTACCTAAATCACCTAGAGGGGAGTGAATTGGTGAGTTGTGTGTCTTTTTGCGGAATAAAAACAATTTAACGAACTATGCACACAAATCTACCAAGCAATCGCAGATGACAAAAGATTTATAGTGGTTCCCCAACCTTGGGTACATCCACTTTCCCTCACCGATCTAGCAAAGCACTAGACTCGGCTACTCCACTATCTCGGATTGTAAACCAATCCTATGCCTCAGAACAAAGTTCCTACAAACTCGATCCACAATAAGGATCTACACTCGGAAGATAAAAACTTCCTACAACTCGGAGAGAAATATCCTACAAGAATTAAATTGAGAGTAATTAAAAATACAAACAATAATCCTCAGATCTTGAATCTGTCAGCCTAGATCTTCTTCTTTGAACTTGCAGCTTTATCAGAAATAGTGAAGAAGGAACTCGGCAAGAACTAGATCTGAAAAATTTCCTTTGACTTCACCCGATCTGAGAGATGATGAAGAACGAACAATAATCTCGATCTGGAAGTCAATCTTGATCTGAATCTTGGGATCAAAAACCCTAGCGCTTGCATGAAGAAGATCGGCGGCGGCAGCTTCCATTTTTGGAGAGAGAGAATGAGATTAAGAAAAACTTAGAATAATAATTGACAACACTCTTTCTTCTTATCTTCTTAGGGTTAGTCTGTTTGACAAGACCTTTATATAAGATCTCCCCTAATGGTCAAAATTATCCTTAATGATGTACACGTGGACCAATTACGTCATGTCATTTGAAAATCCCGTCAAATCTGGACTTAGCGAAATTTCAGTTCTGCACTCTAGTTCTCGAGAGAGAAGAATACTACTCGAGAACTAGGAATTTCTTCTCTAGAACTGGCTTGACTTCTCGAGATAATGTAGCCAATAGCATTGAGTCAAGTCTTAGCATTCAACGCTCTCAACACTTTTGGTCTTAGAAGAAATCTAGATGCAGATGGAGTTGAGACACCTCCCGACATTCAACGCTTTATCTGTTGAGTAATCTCGAGTACTGTCTTGAACTTCTCGAGTACTTGCTTTTACTCGAGTGGATAAAATCATTACTCGAGTGTAATAGAATTACTCGAGAACTAGGAATCCACTCGAGAAGTAGAATAAGACTTCTCGAGAACAAAGACTTAGAAAATTTTCTGTCACTCGAGACATACTATCAACTACTCGAGTACTAGATGACTACTCGAGTACTATACTTAGAAATTTTTTGAGTTACAAACCTGAACACTCGAGAGGTAGAGGCTAAGTCCACTCGAGTACTAGACCTGGTTACTCGAGAAATAGAATAGTATTACTCGAGAACCAATTCCTGTACTCGAGTACTAAGCTGACTTCTCGAGTGCTTCTACTTATTCTACTCGATTACTAATATACCACTCAAAGAAAAGACTTAGAAAATTTTTGGCTTTAGAAATTTTTTCCTTCTCGAATCCAATCATCTCCAACTCTTCATCATTAGTCCAAGTGATTGAATATGAAGTGTATCCCAATAGAGAGGCTACACTTGAGTCAACACCTTTGATCACACAATGAGGGATTATATTGTATGGTCCTGTGTTTATAACCCACTGTAGACTGACATTGGTCTACACTTAGCAATAGAACCTGCAAACACATAACTAAAATAGAAGATCAAATACAACTTAATTCATCTTAGTTCAAGGGTGACTTCATGCAAATATGGGTTATTGTGGATGCAATACCCAACAATCTCCCCCTATTTGTCGAAGTGAGAAGCCTCTACACTAAGGTGAAATATACCACAAGAGAAAGAACTAGATATGAAAAGATAAGATCAAGATAAAATGCAAGAAATAGAGAATTAAACACATGATCATCAAAACTAGAGATTATATAATTAGAATTATTTTAAACTTCATTTCTACAGGCATTAAATCCTCAATTTCAACATTGAAAAAAATTCAGTTCTGGCTCTGATGCTGTTGATGATGTTGCTTATCAAACTTTTCCTGTTGTCTCCTCTAATAGCTGAATGGCTTTGGATAATACCTAAAAGATCTTGGAGGTTCCTTAGGGTTGTTCCTGCCATATTCTCTGTCATAAATTCTTCTCTTTGTCATGGACTTCTCATAAAGCTCCCATTCAGAAGAACTGTAATGGAGATTTCTGCTTTCATTAAAGTCCATTACAAGTTTCAGGGTATCTAGAATAAAGGACTTTGAAGTTGGGCTCCAAACTTCAGCAAATTCTTGATTTTTTTCTCTTTTTTGATTCTGAATTGGGAACTGACTTACCAGTAGAGGGACCTTCTCCATATTTCCTTCTTTTGGAGATCTGAACTTCTGGTAAATCTTTAGGGATGTCAGATTCCCAAACTTGAGAATAGGATCCTGGAGGAAGAGTTGCATCATCAGGCATGGGAGAGAAAGTTGGCATTTGTGCTGGCATTTGAGCAGGAACTGGCTGGCCCTCAGCAAGAGGATTCAGATGATGTAGAATGATATTTTAATCATCCTGAAAATATGGAAAGATTTGATTATGCATCCAAACAGTAGTGTCATAAGTGTGGAACTTCACTGACTATATTTGAGCTAGCACATCTTGATTGATTTCCTTTATTTTCTCAGTCCATAGGGTCTGGACATTAGAATCATATTTTTCAACTGGTTCTTTTACTAACTTATCCCCCTTTCTGACTTCTAGACAAAGTTTCTCTATAGTTTCACCTTTGAAGAGGCCCACTTCTTCACAGACTTTCATTACATGCTCTTGGGCTTTATTCTCAAGTTCAATTTGATTGTTGGATAATGTGAGAGATTGGTTCATAACCTCACCAACACTAGTAATAGTGTGGTCCAAGGCTTTGCCACCTATATTAAAAAGATATTTCAACTGATCTGTGTTATGTTAGATTTCAGCAAATCCTCTACTCATCTCTTTCTTTAGGGCAGTTAACTTATCTTGAACTGATTTTAGAGATTCATCAAAGTACTTTCTCTATTCTAGCAGCAATTGCTCAATCTTACTAATAAATTCTGAAGAAGTTTCTGTAGGTGAAATAGTGGCAGTAGTAGAGGCAGATGCAGAAGCAGCAGGAGTAACACTAGCTGGAGGAGGAGGAGGAGGTGCTTTCCATGGAGGGATTTCTTCAATGACTACTGAGCTTTGAGATCTTGTAGTAAGGACCAAAACTTCTTCTTCCTCACCAGAGAAGGTGGGAAGAGAGAAATCTAATCTCCTCAAAGGGGGTTCAGCTGGGGAAGGAGAATGCTCATTCTCATCAGAGAGCAAAATAGCTTCTTGAGGTTGTTTCTCTATTGATGGTTCAGGTGATGATATAGTGGGATCCTTGGATGGTTCAGCAGGCTGTGCATCTGTATGAAGTTCTGCTGAAGTGGCTGGTTGGAAGGAAGTAGGGATACTGTCTTGCTGCTGTGCTGAAAGGGCAGATGGAGAATGTATTGAAAGTGAGGGGATAAGTTGTAAACTACTCTAGAGGGGGGGGGGGTGAATAGAGTATTCAAATTTTATGAATAACTAGTCAGCTCTCTTCGAGTTTATATGCGGAATAAAATAGTCTGATACTTGAACCCTAAGAGCCTAACACAGTGACGTGCACAAGTGAGAGAGTTAACCGAAATTTCAGTTTAACTCTAAACCTATCACATCAACTAGCAATCCTAGGTAGTTCTATCACAGCCACAGAAAAGACAATTAAACAAAAACAACCAGAGAGACACAGGATATATAGTGGTTCCCTCTTAATAGGTACTCCACTCTTCTACCACCCTGGTAGGAATCCACTACAGGTTTTTGCTAAGGTGCCCTGCCACCAATGATCTGATTCAGGTAGATCAAACAGACCCTTTGAGCTTTTGATAAGGATGCTCGACCACAGGTTGTTGATAAGGTGCCCTGTCACCAATGTTCACTTTTGAAGAGGTGTGAAAACTCTTTTACAAAGGGGTTGAGAGGGTTAGATTGTCTTCTCTGCTGTTAATACAGATTAGAGAAGACTTGTGGATTCTCTAAAGAATCAAAGTCTCCCCCTGGCTCAGTGGACGTCCAGGGAAAGCCTTTGCTTCAGGATGAAGGAGTTTCAGATATACTGAAACTAAATCCTCAGAGATCTGTAGACTGATTTTTATCAGGTCTTCAGATTCTGGAGCACGTGAAGTAGATCTGGAGCTCTTTCTGAAGTCTTGAAATCTCTAAGCAAATGCTCAGGAGACTTGTGAGTGAAAGAAATTGCTTTGGACTTTTGCTTCAGGAAAGCTTTTCTTCTTCGTTTTGTGAGATGGTGAAGAGTTGCTTTTGAGAGGCTTGAGAGAAAGCAACACAACAAAAATCTCTCTGAATCTGAGTCTTCTTCTTTTCTTCTGAGAAAAGAATCTCTCTTAAATATGTCTTCTCATTTATCTTTTGGAACGGCTCTATTGATTTGAATTCTCGAGCACTGCAACAGATTATCTCAAAAATAGAATATAGCAATAGGAATAGAATGACCTATTAGCTCTCTGTCAGTCCCAATAAGGAAATAAATGAATAAAAATAACCTCAGCATAGAGACTTATCATTCTTGGAAATAGCATACACCGCCAACGGCTAGAATACAGCCTGGCAATATAGTTTGCATAATAAGACAAAAAAATGCTTTATCAAAATACGAAATCCCGTAATTTATGCTTAATATATTTGGTAGTTAATTCATTTGAATTTAAGCCATAATTTAGCAAGAACAATCTTCAGAAAATCTTTCTAACCATACGCTAAAACACTTGGAAATAGACCAAGGAATAAAATGAGCGCAAATGATAAAGGCAGACAGAAATCGTCGACCAGGAGTTAGATGATCGTCAACCTAGCTAACAGATCGTCGACAGAAAGCAGAAATCTGTCGACACAAAAATCGTCGACCAGACATCGTCGACCAGCTCAAGATATCGTCGACCACTAAGGCAAGAGATCTGTCGAGACAGAAATCGTGAAGCAAGAATACGATCGTGGAACTGCTGATGGCAGATCGTCGACCAACCTTCAGAGCTTAATAAACTTGCTCTGAGATCGTCGACCATCGGTCGACGATAATTGTCTTGACTTCAACGATTCAATAGCCCTGCTATCGTCGACCATTGATCGACGATCGCGAGACCACGTTCGACGATGGTCGAACGGAAAATGCCTTAACCAAAAATTCATTTTACAACTTTTAATCTAAACTTTAGATCAGATATAAACTACCCTAGGGAGACTAAACAAAGTCTAAACATGATCATATATAGTTATATGGATCAAGAGGGGCTGGAAAGGGATTACATAAGCCAAATCACATCTAGGGTACCAACAATCTCCCCCTATTTGGGTTATGTTATCCAATCCGATCTAAAATTAAAGCACACAATATTAAGAGCAGAAATTAACCAAAAATTTAAATCACAGGCAATCCACAGGAAAACATAAAAGCATAAATCAGCAGAATTAAAGTATCAAGCAGATTTATCAGTGGCTTTAGCGTCAGATGATTTCTTAGGGATTACAGCTGGTTTGAAGATAATTTCCCTGTTTGGATTTGCTGCTTGTCTTTTGGATGGCATTAGATCGTGTTCACCAATAATTTTCTTTTCAGCATAGCTTGGTAGAACTGCAGCAGGGTGCAACCTCATGTATTCTTCAGTATTGAAAATTTCAGAGTTTACTTGAATTTTGCCGAGTTCCTTTTCTCTGAATTCAGACATGGTTGTATACGCTGTAGGGTCTAGTCCTTGAGCTTTGGCTCTCTCCATCATGCTCAGTGCAATAGATTCCTTAAATCTTGCCATAGAGGCAATTCTTTCAGATTCAGTCATATCTGATGGAGAGGATGGTCTGTCAGTATCAGTTTGAGCTGCAATCTCCATGTTCCTTTGAAGAGCTGTGGCTATTTTGCTTGAGTCAGAAGGAATTTGTGCAGCCTCCTTAGGATTAGTTTCAGCATAAAGAGATCTGGGAGGTGCAAGTTCAATGAACTTCTTGTTGGATTTCTCTGAATAGACCATTCTTTTTCCTTTTGTTTCAGCTGTCTCAGAATTAGCAGATTTCCTTGAAGAGGAGGATGGACCTTTCCTGGGGGGAAGAGGTTTCCATTCTGGAACTTTCTGTTTAGGAGCAGGAGGAGGATAGAAAGCAGATTGCTGAAATGTCATCTCCTTTATTTGTTCCATGGAAACATTTTCATTTCTTTTTCTTCCTTGTCCTGATGCATCTTGGCCTCCCTGGCTTTGGTTGCTCCTTCTCTGGTAGGACTGAAAAATGTTAGAGCTGGCTGATCTTGCAGATGGGGCAGAAGAGAGACTTCCAGAGGCTCCAGCACCAGGAGGTGGAGGAGGACCTCTGGGGGGAAATTTCTGAATAGGAGTGTCATATCTTTTTGATCTCTTTTTCTCTCTTGTCTGATTCTTTGAGAGCCTCATCCAGGGTCGAAATTCTTTGCTCTTGGGATCAATTCCCTTCAGAATGAAATATGGAACATCCTTGTCTGGATTGGCAGAAGGAGGAGCAGAAGCTTTCCTTTTCTTGGATACAGCCTTTTTCCTTTTCTGGGAGCTATCAGAATCCTCAGAGTCATCATCATCGGAGGAGTGAGATGAGGTTCTGCCAGCATAGTCATCAAAGTCTAGGTTTGGGATATCCTTGGCAGTTATAGTATATTCAGCCTTCTGCTTCTCTCTATCTTCTCTTTCTCTTGCTTCCTCAATGGCATCTTGCTCAAGGAGGGCATCAAGATCAACATTTGGAGAGCTTTTCCAGAGATCTGATTTGGGATACAAGTCAGGAACTATCCTGGGGACCAGTTCTGCAGTAGAAGGAATGGATAGAGGATAGGTAAGGATAGGATGAGAAAAGATGACAATATCTGCAGGGGCAGATGCTTTTTCTAGAGAGATGGCTAGGGAATCCAGATGATAATTAGCCAACCCTTCAATGTACTTAGAGGCAATATTCTCAACCACAAAGGCTATAAATTATTCTAGGTTTAGAGTACCTGAGCTTGATTCCTTTTCAGTCATCTTGGAGGCTTTTTCTGGAGAATCTAGCACGGCCTCAGCTTCTTCAGCAGCAGCAGCAGCAGTGTTGATTGTGCCTGCATACAAAGAAAGATAGGTTAACAACCAAGTGGGAATAAAATATTCCCCCAAGGTGAGCAACAACAGGTAATTGATAGAGTTACCTGAAGATCTACACATGATACCACTTTGCATCTAGGAAGGAGGTTATAATTCCTTCTAGATGTTTAGCGACATCAGGGATAGACACCTCTGCAAGGCACATGAGGAGTGCTATACAGGAAAAGAAGAGAGAGTCCTTGACCAAGGGGTCATCAAGGTACTCAGGTCTATAAGAGACCATTTTCTCTTGAAAAGAAGGAACAAGAGGAGTAGATGTGAGTGAGGACTCACAGTCTAGGTTAAGATAGGATTCCAAATCTTCAATGGAATTTGCAGCAACATCTTGCAATACTGATGCAGGATCATCAGCAGCTGAGATGGGATAGGAAGGAATAAGAAATTAACTCCAAGTTGGAGTGAGTTAATTAAAAAACTTAAATAACATTGTACCATCAGATCGAGCAGCAACATTCTCAAATTGTTGAACCACTACTTCTGTATCAGTAGTGTTCAATGGAGATTTTTCACCAATGTCCATGGAGACTACTTCATTATCTTTCTCAGGGATCTCTTCATCAGAAGCTTGATTCACTAGGGAGTGAATGTCCTTGTTAGATAAAGATATCAATTTAAAATCCTGATTATAACCTTTAAAGGAAGTGATTTACCTTCTGGATGCTTTGGAAGCTCTTGAGATTCTTCTATAATTGCTGTAAGGGGAAGAGAAGAGTTGTCCTGAAGGGCCAAGGCATCACCTGAGACCACTTCAACAGATATCTCCCCCTGCATGACTTCAGTGGGAGCTGGAGTCATGCATCTTACTGAAGAGGGCTCAGCAGAGGGTGGAAATGATTTGATGGCTTCAGTAAGGGCTTTGATGGATGCAATGAGAGGGGCATTGGCAGCCTCAATCATTTTTTGGATGGATGGAGTGATGAGCTCTACAACATGTGCAAGCAATTCAGGAGTTATCTGAAATGCTGATGATGTAGAGGTGGATGGAATGGAAGCAGTATGATCTACCACATGATCAAAGGAATCATGTGGAGATGGGTGAACATCAACATGAGTGTGGGATTCATGTTGAGAAAGGTGCGTGAGGATGGTAGCAGTCACCATGTCAACACTAGCTGCGGCTGCCAGATGTTGTGGTATGGGTGACTGAGGTGGAGATGCATGTAAGATGGAAGATGCATGTTGTGGTGGCACTACAGATTGTGTGGAGGGTAATGCAGGAGATGAGGATGTAGGGGTAAAGAGAGAGGATGAAGGGATTGCTGAGCCTTCCCCAGCAAGCTGGAGAGTGGCTGAATCAGCCCTTGTGTCTGATGGAGGGTTAGGATCAACCCTGGCTGACTTCTTGATAACTCTCTGAGATTTCTTGAAGAGAGAGGGGTCCAACCTCTTGCTGGCGTTGACTGCGGAGGGTGCAGAAACAAGCAGCAGGTGTGCTTTCACATATAGAAACACACCCAACACCCTGGCAAGGTTTACTTCTTTCTGATTGTTCTTTCTCCTTATTAGTTCAAACAGAATTTTTCCCCAGGCAATCTGCGCCTTATTCACCAAAGCTGACATCAGGACAAATTGTTGCCTGTTGATGTTGTCGTGAGCAGAATGTTTTCCCAAAACGACCTTGCCCACCAGGTCTGCCAGAAACTTATACTCAGGAGCCAGATTTATCTTTAGCAGCTTAGCTGGAATGCCTTCAGCATGGCCCATCACAGTTAGCATGCGGCCATATTCTTCTGCAGTTTGCTCATAGTCCTCTGTTCCGGTTGGCAGTCCAAACAGCTCAGTCAAAACTTCAGGAGTCAGAACGACCTCCTCTCCATTTATCTTTCCAGTCATCGCTTCGTCGCTGGAGGACGAGGTATATACCCATTCTCGAATCTCTGGTATGTTAATCTTTGGTGAGAATGACATAAATTTCTTGAGGCCTTGATCTTCACACAGTTGCAGAATGTCTTGGATGGGTTGATCACATCGGCTGAAAGAATCGAAGTCGACACAGAAGCCAGTGTCGAACTTCATTCCGAAGAGAACTGCAGAAGGAATCGCCATTAGATTGAAGAGAGATTGACGAATCGAGATGCAAGGCAGGGGAGAAGAGAATCGCGCGGGATTAGAGTTCGAGAGCGAATTCTAAGCCAGAAGATGGAATATGAAAAGACGGAGCGGAAGGACGACGATCTCCAGACCTAAATCGACTATTAGATACAAATCTGCGATCGTCGATCCCGGAATAAAATCGGTCGTCGAACAATGACCGACGATAGTCAATGTTTGACTAATCGATAAACATCGACCGATTACAAGCAGTCACCACGATCGTCGATCAATGTATGTTGGTCGACGATTCTCCACACAGCACAGAAAATCTGTCGTCGACCATTGGTCGACGATAGATACCTAAGGAGAGATCGTTGACCGGTTGATCGACGATTTCTGCCTTACTACAGAACGAGCTGTCGTCGACCGTTGGTCGACGATAGTTCTGACCTGGTCGAAGATCGTCGATCAATCATTCGACGATTTTAGACAGAAAACAAAACTATCCAAATTTTCACTACTCTGAACCATTAATCATACCAAGCTGGTTCAGGAAGAACAAATGCCTTTGTTCATCAAGGGGCTTAGTGAAAATATCTCCTCTCTGCCGGTCTGTGGATATAAATTCCATTGCTATCTTGTTCTTTTCCACATTATCTCTCAGAAAATGATGTCTAATCTCAATGTGCTTTGTCCTAGAATGGTGCACAGGATTTTGAGCAATTGATATTGCACTGGTACTGTCACACAGAATTTTTGTTTTTGAGTGTGTATACCCATAATCCACTAGCTGATTTTGAATCCACAGAATCTGTGAACAACAACTAGCTGCTGCAATATATTCAGCCTCAGCAGTTGAAGTAGACATAGATGTCTGTTTCTTACAAAACCAAGAGACAAGTCTCTCTCCCAGGAACTGACAGGTTCCTGAGGTGCTTTTCCTGTCAACTCTACAACCAGCATAATCAGCATCTGAATATCCAATTAATTCAAATCCTGACTCAGCTGGGTACCACAGTCCTAAGTTAGGGCATCCTTTAAGGTATCTCAAGATCCTCTTGAGAAGAGTTAAGTGAGATTCCTTTGGGTTGACCTGAAACCTAGCACATAGGCATGTAGCAAACATTATGTCAGGCCTACTTGCAGTCAAATACAGCAGGGAACCAACAATGGCTCTATAGTTCTTTTGATCAACAGACTTGCCATTGACATCAGAATCAATAACTGCATTTGAGGCCATAGGTGTGCTCATTGATGAAGCATCAGACATTCCAAATCTTTTAACCAGCTCTCTGGCATATTTTGATTGAGAAATAAAGATACCATCATCACACTGTTTCACTTGGAGACCAAGGAAATAGGATAACTCACCCATGCTGCTCATCTCAAACTTGGAGTGCATTAGTTCAGAGAACCTCTTGCACAGTTTGGGATCAGTAGAGCCAAATATAATGTCATCTACATAGATTTGAACTAACAGTTGTGAGTCCTTATGATGTCTAATAAATAGGGTTCTATCTACTACACCTCTCACAAACTTGTGTTCTAGAAGGAAATTTGCTAAGGTCTCATACCAAGCTCTAGGAGCTTGCTTAAGTCCATATAGAGCCTTTTGGAGTTTGAACACATGAGTGGGTAAGGTTGATGAAACAAACCCTGGTGGTTGTTCAACAAACACTTCTTCCTTTAAATCTCCATTGAGGAAGGCACTCTTCACATCCATTTGGAAGACCTTAAATTTCTTATAGGCAGCATAGGCTAGGAAAATCCTAATGGCTTCTAGTCTAGCTACAGGAGCAAAAGTCTGATCATAATCTATGCCTTCCTCCTGTCTATAGCCTTGAGCTACTAGCCTAGCTTTATTTCTAACTACTATACCTTGGGCATCAAGCTTATTTCTAAACACCCACTTGGTGCCTATGATCAGTTGGCCTCTTGGTCTTGGAACCAAAGTCCAAACTCTACATCTTTCAAACTGGTTAAGTTCCTCTTGCATGGCTATAATCCAGTGTGGATCAAGCTCAGCATCTTTAATGGTTAGGGGCTCAACCTGAGAAAGGAAACAAGCAAACATCACATCTTTGTTGAGTTGATGTCTTGTCTGGACTCCTACTGAAATGTCTCCAATTACTTGAGATACAGGGTGATCTCTAAGTGTGACAAGATTAGTAGGTTCAACAATGATCTGATCTTCAACAGTTTCAGGATTTAATTCCTCATGTGGAATTTGATCAACTGTTGGAGCAGATGCTTTAACTTCAAGAAGTTCTACATCAGATTCAGAATCTGAAGAAGCAACCTGAGGAGTTTGTAGGGGATGATTCTCCTGTGTGAGTCTCAAACCTTCCAAATCCTTACTTACTCCTAGGACTTGCACTATACTATTAGAGGAAGAATCCTTCTCCTTATAATACATGACTGTCTCATCAAAAGAGACGTGTGCAGACTCTTCTATCTTAAGAGAGGATTTATTAAGGACTCTATAGGCTTTGCTTACTTGAGAGTATCCTAGAAAAACTCCCATTGAAGATTTTGCCTCAAATTTTCTAAGATATTCTTTGTTATTGTTATGAACAAAAGCAACACAGCCAAATATTCTAAAATAGTCTATTTTAGGTTTCACTTGCTTAAGTAACTCATAGGGAGTCTTACCCTTAAGTTTATGTATCAGACTTCTGTTCAATACATAGTTAGCTGTGCTAACTGCTTCAGCCCAAAAGGACAGAGGCATGTTAGCATCTGCCAACAATGTACTTGCAGCTTCAATTAGGGTTCTGTTTTTCCTTTCAACTACCCCATTTTGTTGAGGAGTTCTAGGAGCAGAGAAGCTATGTTTGATACCTTCCTTCTCACAGAATTCTTGCTTAAGAAGAGACTCAAACTCAGTACCATGATCACTTCTGATCAAGGCAATCTGAGTAGAATACTCACTCTGTATACACTTTAGAAAATCTGTAAGAACCTTGAAGTTATCAGCCTTAGTTCTCAAGAAGAATACCCAATTGAACCTAGAGAAGTCATGTACAATTACTAGAGTGTAAGACTTTCCTCCAAGACTCTGTACGGCAATAGGACCAAATAGATCCAAATATAGCAAGTACAGGATCCTGGGAGAATCACTTTTATTGACTGATTTAAAGCTATTTCTTGTTTGCTTACCTAATTGACAAGCTTTGCAAAGGCCTTCCTTCTTGTAGGGGCAAGAAGGTAAGCCTCTTACAAGATTGTATTTAGCCAGCCTAGAAATGTTTTTCAAATTTACATGACTAAGTCTCTTATGCCAAAGGGTATTGTTACTGGTTACTTCATTAAACAAGCATATTTCAGATTTGGATGAGTTAAAATCTACAACATAAACATTACCAATTCTAATACCTACTAACACAACAGTATTATTTAAAGCAATATTACAAGCAGTGTCAGTAAACCATACCTTGTACCCAGCATCACACATTTGGCTTACAGAGATTAGGTTATGCTTTAGTCCAGAGACATAAGCAACCTTCTTGAATGTTACAGCTCCTATGGTGAAGCTGCCATATCCTTCAGTCTGTCCACAGCTGGAATCCCCAAATACAACTTTTGGTCCCAGCTTGGCTTTGAACCCTGACAGATTCTTCTTCTTTCCTGTCATATGCTTTGAGCATCCACTATCCAGATACCATTTGTCATGTATGACTGGATAGGTCTTCACCTGCAGAAAGAACAGTTATACATTGTGGACCCAGGTTACCTTGGGTCCAGTATTCTTCACAAAAGAGAAACTAGATATAAAAGATCTTGCAGGCTTAGATTTATATCCTAAAGGGTGTGATCTCCTAGGTGGGATAATCCATTCAGTTGAAGGATTAAACAACCTAGGGTAGTGATTGGGATTTGCAATTCTGGAAGTTTGAAATTTATTTTCCAGCTTGAGTCCAGATCGTCGATCCACGGTCGACGATCGCAAGCCATATCGTCGATCACTGGTCGACGACTCAAGATGAGATCGTCGATCTTCTGCACCGAAGATATCATACTTGGTGAAGGTGTTCAGCGATCGTCGATGGACGTTCAACGATTGGTTTGACGATCGTCGATTAATGGTCGACGATTTTTGTAAAGCTAGAAATTTTTTCTTCCTGTTCTCTTTCTTAATCTTATTCTGGATTTTCTTACATTTTTCAATTTCCTTAGTATTCTTTATTCCTGATTCAGAAATAAATTTTACTGGAGTGCTAAATCTCTCCTTTGTGAGGAGGACGGGTTCACTAGATGTAGCTCCTAAGCCTAGTTTATCATCACCAACCCTAGTGTTTGCTATACTAGTTATTTCAGATAATTTAAGGCTTCTGCCATTTAATTGTTCTTCCAATCTCTTAGATTTAGCTAGTTCTAATTTTAGGAATGTTACTTCTTCTTTTGAGCTTTCTAATTCCTTTTCTAATCTAATTATTTCAGTACTTTCCATGTCTAGTTCCATTATCTTTAATCTAAGTGACTTAATTTCTTTTTCAGACAATAGTAAATCTAAACATAGAGTTTTAAATTTTAATTTGAACTCAGGAGATGAGAAGTCAAATGAGTCGATTACCTGATCTTCTATAGAGGAATCTTCTTCATTTTCTCCTTCTTCTTCAGAATTCTCTGCAGCTGACAAAGAGCTGCAGGCATCAATAGCCATGAGGCAGACCTCTTTGGCCTTCTTCTCTTCTTCTTCTTCTGAATCACTGGAGCTAGAGGAGCAGGTATCCTCTTCTGTTTCACTCCAGGTAGCAGCCACAAATCCCTTGTCCTTCTTCTTGTATTTGTGTAAGGAGGACTTGGAGTGGTGCTTCCTGTACTCTTTCTCATGTTTCTTCTCCTTGTGTTTCTTCTCTGGACAATCTGGAGCAATGTGTCCAGGCTTGCTGCAAACATAGCAGATGATTTCTTTAGATGGAGTCTTGTCATACCTTGGTTTGTCCTCATATTTGGAGAACTTCTTTCTGAGGTCTCTTCTTCCCAAGTTGAAGAACCTCTTGGCAATGAGTGCCAGTAACTCCTCATTTGATTGACTTCCTTCAGAAGTCTCAGCAGCCTTAAGAGCTAGAGAGTGCTCTTTCTTTGTAGGTGTAGGAGTTTTTACTTCGGTTGCAGCAGCTCTGCTCTTTAAGGTTTGCTCATATGACTTGAGCTTTCCCAACAGAGCTTCTGTGGAAAGTTCCACAGTGTTTCTTCCATCCTTGATGGGCCATATCCTTGAGTCCCAAGAGATGGGAAGGCACATCAGGATCTTGTCATTGACTTCCGACAAAGTTATCTCCTTGTCCAAAGACCTCAGTTCACTTACTATTGAACTGAGTCTTGTGTACATTGTGTCAATGTCTTCAGCATCATCCTTCTTGAAATTTTCATACTGAGAAGTGAGGTTGGATCTCCTGTCCTTCCTCTCATCAGCTGAGCCAGCAACTATGTGGTTGAGGGAATCCCACATAGCTTTAGCTGAGGTACATTCAGCAAGCTTCTGGAATATTTCATCAGACATCGTCTGAGCTAGGATGTTCATTGCTTTTGCATCAGCTGCTTTTGCCTTCTTGTAAGTTTCATTGTAGTCAGGTGGTGGCACAGCACTGAGATCAGCAGAAGTGGAGGCAGCAGCAGGCCTAGCAGGTGGTCCTGTCAAGATAGAAGAAAAGATATCTTCATCAATAGAATTCATGTATAGTCTTATCCTGGCCTTCCATATGCCAAACTTGGACAAGTTGCATACAGGAGGTCTGGTGCTTGAATAATCCTTAGACTGGGCCATGTGTGAAAGTGTTTGTGAATGGTATCAGGAAACAACTTATCACAGGATCTTTTAACTCAGGTGTTAGCCTGTATAAACAGCCAACCTCCCTCTGATACCAATTGAAAGTGAGGGGATAAGTTGTAAACTACTCTAGAGGGGGGGTGAATAGAGTATTCAAATTTTATGAATAACTAGTCAGCTCTCTTCGAGTTTATATGCGGAATAAAATAGTCTGATACTTGAACCCTAAGAGCATAACACAGTGACGTGCACAAGTGAGAGAGTTAACCGAAATTTCAGTTTAACTCTAAACCTATTACAGCAACTAGCAATCCTAGGTAGTTCTATCACAGCCACAGAAAAGACAATTAAACAAAAACAACCAGAGAGACACAGGATATATAGTGGTTCCCTCTTAATAGGTACTCCACTCTTCTACCACCCTGGTAGGAATCCACTACAGGTTTTTGCTAAGGTGCCCTGCCACCAATGATCTGATTCAGGTAGATTAAACAGACCCTTTGAGCTTTTGATAAGGATGCTCGACCACAGGTTGTTGATAAGGTGCCCTGTCACCAATGTTCACTTTTGAAGAGGTGTGAAAACTCTTTTACAAAGGGGTTGAGAGGGTTAGATTGTCTTCTCTGTTGTTAATACAGATTAGAGAAGACTTGTGGATTCTCTAAAGAATCAAAGTCTCCCCCTGGCTCAGTGGACGTCCAGGGAAAGCCTTTGCTTCAGGATGAAGGAGTTTCAGATATACTGAAACTAAATCCTCAGAGATCTGTAGACTGATTTTTATCAGGTCTTCAGATTCTGGAGCACGTGAAGTAGATCTGGAGCTCTTTCTGAAGTCTTGAAATCTCTAAGCAAATGCTCAGGAGACTTGTGAGTGAAAGAAATTGCTTTGGACTTTTGCTTCAGGAAAGCTTTTATTCTTCGTTTTGTGAGATGGTGAAGAGTTGCTTTTGAGAGGCTTGAGAGAAAGCAGCAAAACAAAAATCTCTCTGAATCTGAGTCTTCTTCTTTTCTTCTGAGAAAAGAATCTCTCTTAAATATGTCTTCTCATTTATCTTTTGGAACGGCTCTATTGATTTGAATTCTCGAGCACTACAACAGATTATCTCAAAAATAGAATATAGCAATAGGAATAGAATGACCTATTAGCTCTCTGTCAGTCCCAATAAGGAAATAAATGAATAAAAATAACCTCAGCATAGAGACTTATCATTCTTGGAAATAGCATACACCGCCAACGGCTAGAATACAGCCTGGCAATATAGTTTGCATAATAAGACAAAAAAATGCTTTATCAAAATACGAAATCCCGTAATTTATGCTTAATATATTTGGTAGTTAATTCATTTGAATTTAAGCCATAATTTAGCAAGAACAATCTTCAGAAAATTTTTCTAACCATACGCTAAAACACTTGGAAATAGACTAAGGAATAAAATGAGCGCAAATGATAAAGGCAGACAAAAATCGTCGACCAGGAGTTCAATGATCGTCGACCTAGCTAACAGATCGTCGACAGAAAGCAGAAATCTGTCGACACAAAAATCGTCGACCAGACATCGTCGACCAGCTCAAGATATCGTCGACCACTAAGGCAAGAGATCTGTCGAGACAGAAATCGTGAAGCAAGAATACGATCGTGGAACTGCTGATGGCAGATCGTCGACCAACCTTCAGAGCTTAATAAACTTGCTCTGAGATCGTCGACCATCGGTCGACGATAATTGTCTTGACTTCAACGATTCAATAGCCCTGCTATCGTCGACCATTGATCGACGATCGCGAGACCTCGTTCGACGATGGTCGAACGGAAAATGCCTTAACCAAAAATTCATTTTACAACTTTTAATCTAAACTTTAGATCAGATATAAACTACCCTAGGGAGACTAAACAAAGTCTAAACATGATCATATATAGTTATATGGATCAAGAGGGGCTGGAAAGGGATTACATAAGCCAAATCACATCTAGGGTACCAACATGTATTATGTGCAACTATTCTGAATGTGCAGGAAGGGAAGGAACTCTGTCTTGTATAGAAAGAGCAGGCTCCCCCTCAAATGATGCACCAGAAGTGGCAACAACCTGATGTTGAGAAGGAGATGAAGACCTTTACTCTGAGGTAGAAACTTCATGAGCCTTAGCAGCTTGAGTAGGATTTTTCAGCTTCAATTCCCATCTCTGGATAGAAGAAATAGAGACCTTCTTCATATGATGTATAAGGGTACCTTTGTAAGTATCAAACACTTGAAGATTAATCTCATGAAGCATCAAAGAGATTATCCTTGCAAAACTAGGAGCCTTTATGCTCTCCCTAATCTTATCAAGAATCATCATGCCAAATTGGAACATTTTCTTGTAGATTATTGCAGTCATAACATTAAATAAGTCATTTGAGGTGTGACTTATAGAAGAAGTCTTGCACTAGAGAACTTTTCTAATGATATCCACTAACAACTTGCTTTCAACATTCAGATCAGGCCTTCTGATAGAGGTGACCTAAGTAGAAAGTCCACAAAAACCACAAGTCCTATCATTGTCTTCTGTGGTGATATCATCTTCTTCATCAACAATTGACATCCTCAAAAGTTGAGAAACAGTTGTTGTGCTCAATTTGATCTTGATGCCCTTCACCCTCGACTTCAAAAATGTGCTATTTCTCCTTACCTTAATATTCTGGAAGAATTCTTCAACCTCGGGAAAGAGGATTTTGCAAGGTTGCTGTAGAACAAAGGTTAAACCGGCGCTGTCGAGCAAAATCAACAAGTTCTTGAAATCGTCCGATAACTCTGCGATTCCTGCAATCACTAACTCACTACCAACACCAATCTTAGACTGCGGCGCCATTGAAGCTTCAGAAAATGATGACCAGCAGATGGAAGAATGAAGGCGACGTTGGTTGCTCTGTGTCACCGGCGGAAGACAAAGAGACTTTCGAGAGAAGGGATTTGAAACTCGAGTAGGTTTACGAAATCTAAAGCTTTTATATTTATATGAACCTAGAAATGATGATTAGGAGTCTAATTACACTATATCATGCCTTAGATTACGACAGAAATCATGCGGGTTTCAAAAATGAAGAAATTGAAATAATACGAAATGCATCGGGTTATTTCTCGAGTGGATGTACGGTACTCGAGAGAGGGAACTTTAGTACTCGAGAAGTAGAATATTAGTACTTGAGTGATTGCCTTACTTCTTGAGAAGAAGGTCACTACTCGAGTGATAGCACTCGAGTGAAATTACTTAGTTCTTGAGAGGTAAAGGGATTACTCGAGTAGACAGACATTAGTTCTCGAGTAGTCATTCCATGTCTCAAGAAGTGAAGTCCACTTAGAGAAATTTCTAACCTTTTTGATTTGTCCTCGATTTTTGAGCCTTGAGATGATTCCACCTTGTCTATTCTTCTTTGTTGAGCATGCCAAGCTCAATATTGAAGAAGTTGAACTTGGCCTCGTCCAGCGGCTTCGTGAAAATATCTACAACTTGTCTATCTGTTGGAAGATACTACAGATCTACGTCCCCTTGCTCCACATTCTCCCGGATGAAGTGATATCTTAGCTCAATCTGCTTTGTCCGGCTGTGCGAGACTGGGTTGTTGGCAATTGCTATTGCGCTGGAGGAGTCGCAAAACAATGGAATGTTCTGAAACTTCATGTTGTAATCTTCAAATTGATTCTTTATCCATAGCAGCTGTGCGCAACAACTACCTACAGAGATATACTCTGACTCAGCTGTTGAGTTAGCAACGTAGTTCTGCTTCTTACTACTCCAGGAAATGAACCTTCTTCTAAGGAATTGGCAAGTCCCGGAAGTGCTTTTCCTATCGTCTTTGCTACCTGCAAAATCTGCATCTAAAAAGCCAATTAGTTCGCTATCATTACTTCTTGGGTACCATAAGCCAAGATTCGGTGTACCTTTAAGATATCTCAAAATCCGCTTTGCAGCAGCATAGTGAGATTCCTTACAGTTCACTTAGAATCTAGCACAGACACATGTAGAGAACATTATGTCTGGTCTACTAGCAGTAAGGTAGAGCAAGGATCCAATTATGCTTCTGTACTTGGTTTCATCAAAGGTTTCCCATTCTTATCCTTGTCCAGGGACATAGATGAACCCATTGGAGTCCTCATAGAGGTTGAATTCTCCATTCTGAATTTCTTAATTAGCTCTTTGGTGAACTTAGTCTGCGAGATGAAGGTTCCATCTTCAGATTGTTTCACCTGAAGCTCTAAGAAGTACTTCAGCTCTCCTATGCTGCTTATTTCAAACTTCCCTTGCATAAGTTTTGAAAACTTCTTGTAGAGGTTGTCGTCAATAGAGCAAAAAATAATGTCATCCACATAGATTTGCACTAGCAAAATCTTGCCTTTTATTTCCCTAAGAAATAATGTCTTATCTATCTTTCCTCTTGTGAACTTGTTCTCAAGAAGAAAGCTAGACAACGTCTCATACCAAGCTCGAGGAGCTTGTTTCAAACCACATAAAGCTTTAGATAAAAGATAGACATAATTAGGAAATTTAGAATCAACGAAACCTGGGGGTTGTTCCACATACACCTCTTCCTTTATTTCACCATTAAGGAAGGAGGACTTCACGACCATCTGATAGACGGTGAAGCACTTAAGAGTAGAATATGCTAGGAATAACTTGATTGCCTCTAGTCTTGCCACTGGAGCATAAGTTTGGTCGAAGTCGATTCCTTCTTTTTGACGATATCCTTTGGCAACGAGTCTGGCCTTGTTCTTTATGATCGTTCCATTCTCGTCCATCTTGTTCCTGTAGACCCACTTCGTTCTGATGACATTCTTGCCTTTGGGTCTTGGAATAAGTGTCCATACTTTGCAACGCTTGAACTGATTTAACTCTTCTCCCATGGCCATAATCCATGAAGTGTATGAGTTTGCTTCCTCAAACTTCTTTGGTTCAACCTGCGAGAGAAAGCTCAAGTACAGATTTTCATTAGTAGTACCTCTACGAGTTCTGACACCATCCCGGGGATCTCTGATGATTTGGTCCATGGGTGATCCTCAAGATGTCTGAGATCTAGAGTCCTTGCATCTGGAGCTTCTTCAATCACAGGAGTGACTTCATCAACTTAGGTGATTTCTTCCTCTTGATCATCTACCTCTCCAATAGGGGTTGGAGTGGTGATCTTGATGAACTTTTCACCTTTATCTTCATTCAGTACATCCAAGCTAATTTCTTTCAACTTTGTACCTACATCTTCAATGAACACATTAGAAGAGTTGCTTTGCAGCAAGCTCGTCTCATCAAATACAACATTTATTGATTTTTCTACAACCAGAGTTTTTCTATTGAAAATCTGGTATGCCTTACTATGAGTACTATAACCTACAAAAATTCCTTCAAAGCTCTTTTCGCTAAACTTTGTAGTATGATACTTACCATTGTTAAGCACAAAGCATTTACAATCAAAAATTCTAAAATATGAGATAGTCGGTTTCCTGCCCTTTAGAAGTTCTTAAGGTGTCTTATCATAGTTCTTATTTATGAGTGCTCGATTTTGTACGTGGCATGCAATGTTGACGGCTTCAGCCCAGAAATATTCTGGAAGTGATGCATCACTCAACATGGTCCTGCAGGCCTCTATGAGTGTTCTATTCCTTCTTTCAGCTACTCCATTTTGTTGTGGAGTACGAGGAGAAGAAAATTTCATGAAAGATACCCTAGCTTTAACATAATTCTGTCATGGCCCCAGACTTGAACTCTGTTCCATTGTCACTTCTGATTTTTACTATGGAACAGTTGCATTCATTCTGGACCTGCCTAGCAAAATTAGTAAAGATTTCAAAGGTTTCTGACTTATGTTTCAGAAAGAACACCCACGCAATGCGCGAGTAGTCATCAACAATAACCAACGTATAATCCTTGCCTCCTAAACTTCTAACTTGTAGTGGACCAAACAAGTCCATATGAAGTAGATGCAGACATCTATTAGAATTTTTGCCAATAACACTTTTAAAGGTAGCCCTTGTTTGCTTTCCTTTTACGCATGCATGACAAGGTCTGTCTTTTACGTACTTTACATTTTGGGCATCACGTACTAAATTCATAAAAAATAATTTATTAATAGTTTTAAAATTAATATGTGCTAATCTCTTGTGCCATTGGTCACCAAGAGACGCACTTTCTTTGGCTAAAAAGCACACTGGTGTAGAAGAGTCTATACAAATGAAATTTAAACAAAAAATATTTTTGCTACGAGTACCTGATAAAATCGTTTCCAGATTGTCAACGGACTTTATCAAGCACTTACTAGCATGAAATTCAACTATGTATCCTTTATCGCATAGTTGGCATATGCTAATGAGATTGTGTTCCAATCCCTCAACATAAGACACATCCGAAAAGGATACACTACCGTTAGTGATCATACCATAGCCTTTAGTGATTCCTTGGTCTGAACCTCCAAAGATGACCATTGGTCAGTTCAAGACGAGAGAATAGTTCTGAAGTGGGCTTCTAGTCCGGGTCATGTGGCGAGAGCATCCACTGTCCAAATACCAGATAGGCATTTTGGTGGCCTTTGGACATACCTGCAATCATAATCAGTTTGCCTTAGGAACCCAAACACGTTTGGGTCCTTGGTCTCGTGTTAGAATGCTCCCCCTACATGTATTAACATTATGAACGGTCTTTCTCATATTGTTAATCTGAGGGGTAACAGAGTTTTTGGGATTAAACCAGCAATCGATGGCAAAGTAACCAATTTTGCCACATAACCAATAGTCAAACCTGTTGAATCTTTGCCTCATGTTCTCCTGCTTGACTTTTGGAGATAGTGGTCTAGCAGGGGTAACATTCTTGGAGGAAGAAGCTTCATGGTGATGGCAATCGCATGATTTCTTCTCCTTCTGTGGCTTTTCCACAATGGGCTTTTCTTTTGGTGCTTTCTTGAAGTTTTGACCATGATTATAAGGACCATAACTCTGAAGGGTGACTTCTTCATAAGGTGCCTTAAAGACACTCTCACCAAAGTTTCGAGGGAGAGTCCATCCTTGGTAATGGGACTTTGGCTCTACATAAGTAGGCTGAGTAAAGTGACCATAGGACGAGTCAAGATCAAACTCATTAGTTAGGAATATAACTTTCTTGAAAGAAGTCTGATCTTGGAGGGCTTTCCCTTTTTCTTTGGCCAAAGCCTTCTTGGCCGCCTTATTCTTTCATTGAGCCTTATTTCTCCTAGAGGATTTACTAGAAGCTTTAACATGGCCTAGGCTAGCACCCTTGGTCTGAGCAGAGAACTCAGCAACAAGAGGAAGAACTATCTTGGGCTTAGAGTAACCTTCAACAAGTTTCTTTTCAGCTTCAAGTTACTCTTCCAAGCCTTTGATGATTTCTTCTTTCAGATCGAGGTGCTTGAGAGCCTTATTGTACTCATCAGTTGCAGTATCTAAGTCTTCTCTGAGTGAGTACATCTTAATGACTTCCTCTCTGAGAGAGCTTTCTATGGCCTTTAGAGACTTTATCTCTTTAGCTTGAGTTTTCACGACTCATCGACATTTGTCGTAAGACTTGATTAACTCCTTGTACTTGGCCATGAGTTCAGACTCATCGTCAGAAGAGCTGTCCTCATTATCATGCTCAAAAGCTTCTGATTCTGAAAGTGGAGTGTGATAGTTTACCTTCCCAGTGAACTGGGGCTCTTGTTTATCATCTTACTGAGCCATAAGGCCAAAGTAGGCTTCTTCTTCTTCACTCGACTCAAATGAGTCGGAGTCACTAAGAGTTTTGCCCTTCTTGGATATCAGGCTCTTCTCTGTCCTCTTATTATTGTATGAAGACATCTTTTCTTCTCTCTTTCCACCCTCCTTCTTCTTGTGGAGGCAATCAGCAATGAAATGACCTTGCTTATTACAACAGTAACAAACGATGTTAGTTGAAATATGTTTGTTAGGTTTAGAACCATACCTGTCATGACTACTTGAGCCTTTTTTGTGACGATCACCATCATATCGTGATCTTCTGTAGGAGGCATCCTTGCCTTTCCATTGCTTCTTCTTGTTCAAGAATTTCTTGAACTGACGTGAGAGTAGAGAGAACTCTCCTTCAGATAGCTCTGATCCTGAAGTGCTTGGCTCAGATGACTCCTCTTCACTTTCTTCTTATGCTGGGGCAGGAGAGGTAGCCTTTGAATTCCATGAGGTGTCTGCCTTTACAGCAAAAGATTTCTCCTTGGATACAGACCTGCTCTTCTCTTCTTCAGCTTTCCTTGTGTTGAGTTGAAGCTCATATGACATTAGCTTTCCGAAGAGATTCTGAGGGTCTATCTCAGCTAGCTTTCCAAATTCCCGGATAGCACAAACCTTGTTATCCCATTCCTTGGTTATGGATCTCAAGAACATGTCATTCAGTTCTCCGTTTGTGAAGACTCGGCCATAGACCCTGAGGCCGTTGACTATCTTGAATAAGTTCTCAAAGGTGTCAGCAATGGTGTCCTTGTGTCCTTGTAGGAAGGCTTCGTATTTCTGATTCAGAAGGGATCTTCTGTCATCCCGAACTTCTTCTGTGCCTTCCATCAAAGTGACGAGGGACTGCCACATCTCCTTAGTAGACTGGCAGTGGATCAGGTTCTACAGCATTGAGTCATCGACTTCAATTGCTATTATATTCTTGGCCTTCTTATCTAAAGACATAAGTGCAATCTCGTCTTTGTCTAGATCCATTAATTTCTTTGAAACTTTCTTTGTTGGATCTATTATGGAGGCGATCATGGGAATGTAAGGACCTTCTTCAACGATCATGAAGATCCTAGGATCCACAGCTTCCATGAAAAATCTTATTCTTTCTTTCCACATGGAAAAGTTATTCTTGGTCCACAAAGGAAGCTTGGTAAAATCTTTAGCCTTGTCCATGCTTGGCAACTCTCAAGAGACAACTAGAGACAGATCTGATCAAGGTGTTAACCTTTTAGTGATCAACCTCCCTTTGATACCAATTGAAAAATGTCTAAGTTGTCTACCTAAATCACCTAGAGGGGGGTGAATAGGTGAGTTGTGCGTCTTTTTGCGGAATAAAAATAATTTAACGAACTATGCAAAAAAATCTACCAAGCAATCGCTGATGACAAAAGATTTATAATGGTTCCCCAACCTTGGGTACATCCACTTTCCTTCACCGATCTAGCAAAGCACTAGACTCGGCTACTCCACTCTCTCAGATTGTAAACCAATCCTACGCCTCGGAACAAAGTTCCTACAAACTCGATCCACAACAAGGATCTATAGTTAGAAGATAAAACTTTCTACAACTCGGAGAGAAATCTCCTAGAAGAATTAAATTGAGAGTAATTAAAAATACAAACAATAATCCTCAGATCTTAAATCTGTCGGCCTAGATCTTCTTCTTTGAACTTGCGGCTTTATCAGAAATAGTGAAGAAGGAACTTGGCAAGAACTAGATCTGAAAAATTTCCTTTGACTTCACCCGATCTGAGAGATGATGAAGAACAAACAATAATCTTGATCTGGAAGTCAATCTTGATCTAAATCTTGGGATTGAAAACCCTAGCGCTTGCATGAAGAAGATCGACGACAACGGCTTCCGTTTTTGGAGAGAGAGAATGAGATTCAGAAAAACTTAGTGTAATAATTGACAGCACGCTTTCTTCTTATCTTCTTAGGGTTAGTCGGTTTGACAAGACCTTTATATAAGTTCTCCCCTAACGGTAAAAATTATCCTTAATGATGTACACGTGGACCAATCACGTCATGCCATTTGAAAATCCCGTCAAATTTGGACTTAGTGAAATTTCAGTTCTGCACTCCAGTTCTCGAGAGAGAAGAATGCTACACGAGAACTTGGAATTGCTTCTCGAGAACTGGCTTGACTTCTCGAGATAATGTAGCCAATATCGTTGAGTCAAGTCTCAGCATTCAGGTGCTTTTGGTCTTAGAAGAAATCCAGGTGCAGATGGCTTTGAGACACCTCCCGAAATTCAACGCTTTATCTATTGAGTAATCTTGAACTTCTCGAGTACTTTCTTTTACTCTAGTGGATAAAATCATTACTCGAGTGGAATAGAATTACTCAAGAACTGGGAATCCACTCGAGAAGTAGAATAAAATTTCTCGAGAATAAAGACTTGGAAAATTTTCTGTCACTCGAGACATACTATCAAATACTCGAGTACTAGATGACTACTCAAGAACTATACTTAGAAATTTTCTGAGTTACAAACCTGAACACTCGAGAGGTAGAGGCAAAGTCCACTTGAGTACTAGACCTGGTTACTCGAGAACTAGAATAGTGTACTAAGCTGACTTCTCGAGTGCTTCTACTTCTTCTACCCGAGTACTAACAGACCACTCAAAGAAAAGACTTAGAAAATTTCTGGTTTTAGAAATTTTTTCCTTCTTCAATCCAATCTTCTCCAACTCTTCATCATTATTCCAAGTGCTTGAATATTAAGTGTATCCCAATAGAGAGGCTACACATGAGCCAACACCTTGGATCACACCATGAGAAATTACATTATATGGTCCTGTGTTTATGACCCACTGTAGACTGATATTGGTCTACACTTAGCAATAGAACATGCAAACACATAACTAAAATAGAAGATCAAATACAACTTAATTTATCTTAGTTCAAGGGTGACTTCATGCAAATCCGGGTTATTGTGGATGCAATACCCAACAAACATTGATGACTGAGCCAACCGATCAGTCCAGCTCGCCGAACCCTGCGAGCTCACCTATTCTAGCGCAAACTGAATCCAGAAAGCAACATTTTATGAATTATCCAAGCATCAAATTCAGAAGAAAAATTGTTAAGTTATTACAGACAAGGGATGTTCGCAGTTCATTAAAAGTAAGGAGCAACAGGAAGAAAAAATTATTTCAATATGCGCGACCTGAGGGGGCTGGGGGGCGAGTGCCGATAGGCTCAACTAGGGAGCCATTTCCATCTACCCCAACCTCGCTTCCCCATCCCCGGAGGTTGGCGCAGGTTGTGGAACTCGCGAACTAGTGCCAAGTCTTGATGGATGACCTGGAGGTTTTCATCAATCCTATCCATGAGCGGAGTAGGGGACATCATCTCTCTCGCCGAGTTGCGCTTCACCTCGTCAGCAAGCAACACGTAGTCCCTCTCCAGCGCCTCCCTCCTCCGCTCGTCGAGGTCATTATCATCCCAAACCTTACACAGTGTGCACGCCTATTTTTGGAAGACCTCAATAACCCGCCTCTTCAGCTCGGCGAAGTCTGGTGAGGCGTCCAGGAAGTCCGCTATAGTGTTGGGGGAAGGAGGTGGCAAGTGGCGAGCTGGATCAAAAGATTCGTCAGCCTCAGATTGACTGGGGAGATCTGCAAAAATTAATCAAGGTAAAATGTATAAGAGGCGAGTGCTTCAGCAGGATTCAGAGAGATGGTCTAACAAAAGTGAAGCTCACGGGATGAGCTCGGCTTCCCCCTTGAGTTGGATGGAGGGTGAAAGGAAAAGTTCTTGCCACGACCCGATTGATGAGTATTTGGGGATATGAGATCGAAGTCGGGAATCAGGATGTCTACGGTACCTCCCCCAGCGAGTAGTGGAGCGGGAGTAGGTTGCCAAGAAGATGCACGAGTCAGTGACTTCGACCTCTACGAGTCCAGCCCCGTGGTCGTAGGGGGGGTATTGGGCTCTGCAGGTGAGTGTCTTGAGTTTGAGGCCACGAGTCATGAGGGGTGGGGGTGGGGGGGGGGGGGGGGGGGGGGGGGGGGGGGGGGTGGGGGTGGGGTAACTCGCGGTGTTGGGACTTCAGAGTTGGATTGATGGTCATTAGGGTCGCCAGGAGTGTCGACGACCGCTTTCCCTTCGGGGCTGGCGGATGGCTCAGATGGGAAGTGAGCCCGAGATTTAGGGTGGAGGCTAGATCGTGATTGATGGCTTCAACCGCTTTGTGGATTGACTTTGACTTTTTGGCGGGATTGGACTTTGGCGGCTCGCGCAATAAAACGCTGGGGGTCACAGCGATTAGGCTGGCAGCGCGAGCAGAGTTGAGCTTGCGGGCACGGATAATCTTCTCTTGGTACTCTTTGGAGAGAAGCATCTTGGCAAGTTCAGAGCAAAGGGAATGTCAAAGGTCACCCAGGTATGCAGACATATATATATAGCCGCCAGTGGACCCCACTAAAATATTCCCTCTGGCTCCTGCCGCACTCGCCGCATTTTGCGGGGCTGGATGATTCTTTTCGAGCTTGGGGCAACCTCGCAAAGAGCGAGGATTGTATACAACCCCATATCCAACGAGTGGGACCAACAGGATCCAGATCGGCCAAGTCAGGCAGTCCAAGTCCCAGGAGGGGTGGACATGCGAATTGCGAGTGGAGTAAGTGGGCCCGCACTCACCCCAGGGGCTTGGAAAGAAGCGGGAGAGTGGGGCAGACCAGGACCGTACTTGCCCAGATCCAAGGGGAGGCAGCGAGTACCAGCTCCATCAGGCACTCGCTGGCCCTGATAAGTGGAGACTTTTGAGGTCCACTCGCCCAATGATCTGAGATGTATTTTTACCATTTTACCCTCATTGGCCTACCCATAGCCTTTCAGAGCAGTGGAGTAACGCTATTGGCAGGCCGACTTGGACTGTATATAGTCGTTCCAAACATCGGAGGTTGGCCGTTGGCAGACCGTTTTTAGAAAACTATTAATAGACCCAAGGGGTTACCTCAGAAGGCTTGCTTACTTGTGTGCCCTGGTCTTCTTGTGCTTTTTGAGGTATCCTTATCTTCAGAACTTGGCTAAGGAGGGGAAGCGCTCTAAATCTTTCGGGTGTGTGGTGGGACCTTCGTGTTGGAGCCGTGGGTCTGTTATCTATCCTAAGTCTTTTTATTTATCTTGTGAGAAAGAAGTAAGTGTGCAATCACCCCTTCCCCAAGGGTTCGAACTCCACAAGAAGCCGAGTTTCGGTTTCAACAGTCATGCCTTGAATATTATCTTGTTATGTACAATGGAATTGATTGTAGAAAATATGTGTAGGATTGCTTAGTGTGTCTTTAAGTATGAGTAATGTTTTATGTTTGATAATGATTTTATTCACTCACTTATTTTGATAACCTACATGTGATTTTAATCTTATACTTGCATGATTGTGTAGTGTAATAATATAATAATTAAAATGCATAAATAGATTACCTACACTACACTAAATTGATTATTTCAAACCTCTATTTTTCATGAACTTATTCATTAGAGAAAAGTGTTTTTTTAAAAAGGGGCCTACTGTTTGCGCAACAAGTGAATTCAGAGTCCCTTGTCACTAAAATAAAAATCAAATAAAAAATGACAAGGAATACTCTACCAAGCATTACTCACCCTCCTAATAAGTCTTAATGAGCATTGTAAGGTTGAGCACCTTGAAAAAAGAATTGTAAAGTGTCTTGTAGCAAACAAAATAATCACCATTTCTCTTAGTACACTAGATCACAAAAATAAAAATAATACTAATAAAGGCATAAATGTGATCCCCCAATCACTACTCTACTCCCTGATAAGTATTAATAAGCATTGTGTGTGTAGATCACCTTGGTAGTTGTACTTCTTACTGGTGTGCATTAAAAAATAGTGGAAGTAATATTATTTTTGTATTTTAATGTTATGTTTGTTCATTATATATGTCATTTGTTTTTATTAATTCACTTGTATACTTTAACAAAACAATATTTGTACACATCATTATTTCTCATAAAACTTATACACATGAGAACTGGGTCCTAATGCATACTTATACTATTCTCTAAAATCATAAGTAAATACAATAGATAACAAAGCATGACCGTTACAATGTTTATTTTAACTTAAAATGCAAATTAGCTCACATTGTGGTTTGTATCTCTCTTTGATATTTTGAAATCATGTTTGCAAAAATTTCAATGAAATAACATCTCTTGGATTTGAATTGAATTGAAAGCATCTTCGTATTAGGCTTAAAATTCAATATCCTTAATATGATCATATTTTCCAAAAAAGATGTTTATTTTAAGAATGCTTAACATATTGTTTTGTGTAATACTTGTGCTTAATCATGGATATTTACTCTCTTAATAAGTGGTAAGCTATAAGTACTAAGTGGTATTATGTGCTTAACAAGTGCTATTTTTATATTTTATTCAATCTTGCATACATATTGTCCAATAAGTGACAGAGAGTTATCTATGATCTTGCTCAATACATCCCATTTTTTCTTAACTAACATAAACCATTTTTTAAATCACATTACATACACTCACCTCTCCCTTCCTTATATTCTACCAAAAAGGGGAAGAACATCGTGCATCAATTTCTTAATTCAGGGGGAGTACATTTAAATATTTTATATAAAGCATCTATGTAGGGGGAGTAATCATAAGACATTGATACTTTACTTATGCTTGATCATGATAATTATCTTAACAAGCAATAACATGTTTTTTCACAAGTGGCAACTTATAGTATTCAACCACTGGTCTCATATAAAAGCTCTTCTCGCTAATATGCTCTATCCCACCCTCTTTTGATAATACCAAATGGCGAGAATGTTTTTGAAGAAATATTTCAACTAGGAAGACTCTATGTAGGAGTAGTATCCATCTAGGGCGAGTGCGCATTGACCGCTTATCATTTACTATAAACACAAATACTATTATGCAGTATTTCTTCGTAGTACATTTGTTATTATCAAAAAGGGGAGTTTGTTGAAACATGCAGTAGTTCTTCATGTGTATTTGATCACATTTGTTGTGTGTTTATAATGAGCAGGTTTACAGGTGTGAAAAATGAAAGAATCAAGTTCTGGCACCTAACGCTGCGCGGTAGCCTTGAATTAAATTGAATGAACTCTCGGGAACCTACCGCATGGCGCAATACTTTACCATGGCGCGCTAGCACTCTCAAAGAGCATCGAGAAGATTTAACTATCGCCAGACGATTGCTGGGTACCGCGCCGTGGTAGCATTAAAAAGAGGAAAATATTTTCTGGGATATTTTTCCAAATCTACTAGACAAGTGTCACCTTCGCGCACATCAACCTACCGCCGGGAGCTAGCTCTACCACTAGCGCAGCTAAATTTAAAATGACTATAATAGATTGCTAATATTCAACTGATTAATGAGCACAAGAGGAAAGAGCTCTCGCGGTATCAGGAAACACTAGGTATATCATGATTTGAATGAGAAGTCAGTAGGTGCATCGAATATTAATTGGAAGGCGAGGATATATTTTATTTTCCTAAGGAATAACTTATTTCTAAGGATGAAGGCAAAAACCTTGAAATTGAAAAGAAGAAAAGGAAGAATTTTGTTCACTGCGAGATACCGCCGAAGCTACCTCCAGAGCTACCGCCGTGCGGTAGCTTCCTTCAAATCTCTCTCTATTTAGAATAGCCTGAAATTGTGTTTCTGGCAACGGTTTTTCACGAAATTTGAAAGGAGAGTTCACCCTAGCCGCTAAAGGGAAGGAAGGGTTCAAACGAACTAATTTAGGAGAAGAGTTCTTCAAAGGAGATCAAAAGTAATTCATACGCAAGGATTGAAGGCTACAAACACGATGATCAAGAAGCCTTCATCCTAATATTCACGTGAAGGATCCTCGCTACAAAAAACTTTCATTAAGCGCACACCTTTACGGATCTGAAGAACATCGAAGAGGAAGTCTCTCAAGCCATAAAGATCAAACCTTTGCAAACAAATTGTCATCAACATCAAGGGTTCGAGTTAGAGGGGAGTTTTCTCTTATTATTTATATTTTACATTAAACTCTTTGTGTCTAGTTGTTTGTGTAAAGGAAATCGACTAGATGGTCGTTGAAATCTGGGAAGGGTTTTGTGGGAAATCGACTGGAAGGTCGTCGATATCCAGGAGGGGTTTCATGAGAAATCGACCAGAGGGTCGTTGGAATTCGGGAAGGATTCCATGAGAAATCATCCCGGGGAAGGGACGTCTATATCGGCGGATATAGTAGGGCTCTATGACACATCCTTGTGTGAAGGTGAAGAGCCGGCTCGAAGACTTTTCCTGAAGCGAAAAGGAGAGAGCCAACCGGTCGGGGGAATGGGTCTGTATAGAAAACCAATAGAGATTTGATTTTACCGTCTTTGATCTCCGACGTCACGGAGATCAAGTTCTTATAATTGTAAAACACTTTTTGATTTTGTTTGAATAAAATCATTTGTTGTTCTTTATTCTGCATATAAAATTATGGGTGTTAGTCGGTGGATCTCTGAAGGCTGCGTAAATATCCAAGGAGAAATTTTCCAAAAAAATATGAGGTTCGTGACCTACCTCCACGCGTTAGCATGCTAACGCCCCACGGTAGCTTCCAAAACTAGTTTTGTGGAGAAAAATTTTGAATTTTAAATTAACTCATAAAACCTTATTCACCCCCTCTATGGTTGGCCACTAGATCCAACAACCACTGTGTGCCTTCCAGCCCTTCTATCTAGTGAGATCCTGGTAGAGGGATCTCCTCGGGGTCATTTTTAACTAGCTTTCATATCACCACTGAGTGTCTTCCTACCCTGCCAGCTAGTGGGAGCCTCACAGCTGGATTTCCTTAGATCTGGACCTGTACTCCTCCGGTGTTGAACTTGAGGCACTAGTGGAAGGACGAATGTATGTAGTGGAAGCCACTGATGAGGGGTCGTACGAAAGTGGCGTCATAGCTATTGGGAGCATCCACGATGATGAACCTACAGTTCCTAGACAGTCACCTAGAGTGATATGGAGTCCCACTCCCCCTTCCACCTCCTTCCCTTCTCCCAAAAATCTGAAGAGGGGTCCATCCGAGGCCAGCACCCTCTTGGCCTTCACCTGCATCTCATCGAAGGCCTTCTTGAATACCATGTTCACAGAACTCCCATTATTAACCAGAATTCGGGAGACTGTGAAGTTATCAATCATCTTCTGGATCACCAAGGAGTCACAGAATGGGTTCTCGTTGTCGAGCATATCCTTTGATGTGAAGGCGATCCTCTTCTCGACGGGGGGGGGGGGGGGGGGGGGTTTGAGATGTTGAAGCGATGCTCCAACATAACATTTTGTGGAGGCTCCACTTACGGGTGGCCTAGACTTCCACTCCCCCATAGATCACTCCAATTCTATCTTGAGCACCCACATCTGCTTGGTAATCACATATATCTTCATATCCTACTCCAGGTGAACCTCTCTGATCCGCACCAGCTGCTGCTGCTGTGCCTTTCCACTCTCCCTCCTCAACTCTAAAAAATCTGGGCAGGTGGCCGCTATGTGGTCCTCATCCTGGTAGAAGTCACAATATGGCAACACCGCTCTGCCCACTCCTCTTCTTCACGGACCATTCCTCCTTGCTCTTCCTCTTCCCAGGTATATCACAATAGATTGCTATTGCTGGGGAATGGGTGGTCTCTGTCCCTGCCTCCACTCTGGAGGGTTGAACCGACCTTGCCCCACTTGGAATTTTTCCTTGCCGAGGAAATCTCTTCCTTGTCCCTAACCAGGCCTTCCCTGCAGTCTTTGTTGGTTCTACTATGGTGATCTGGAAGTGATCAAGCATGTAGCGTCACTGCCAACATAGTATGAGTCTATGGGGTCGCACATAAGAGTTCTTGAGAAGTTGGATAGGTTTATGTTGGCCTTGCTCATATGTGATATGAGTGTAGGACCAAGTCTATGACGCTCTAGACGTGGTGGAATTTCATTCTTATACCCGTATTGTGAATATAGGTCGGTCGAGATGAAGCCGAAATGTGCTAAGGGAAATTCGGCGAGTATGGGTAAGAGGTTTGGTTGAATTGTCTGAATTCGACAAGTATCATCGAAACATCTAACAGATTCATCGAGTATCTTTATGGTTATTCATCGATTCGACGAGTATTGCTGGGCCACTTCTCGATTCATCGAGTATCGGCTGGCCACTCGCCGATTTGTCAAGTATCATTATGATACTCATCGAATGTTGTCTCAGCCGGTTTTTCTCTGAGTCCATTTCGGCCGGTTTTGCAGGTATAGGCCTTCTTGGTTCAGTTCAAGGTATATATATACTCTTTACTGTTGAACCGATAGACGTACATCATACGGGCGAAAAATCGACTGTTCATTCTGACCTAAATCCCGAGCGGCTATTCCTGCGCGACAGAACTGTTCCGTCCCGCGATTTCGACGATCGACTGCCGCCTGCCTGTCGCTAATTACCGTCTGCTGCCGCCGGCTGTCCACCGTCCATTCCCGCCACCGGAAAGTGTTTCCTAGGCATCGTGGTAGTCATTGCCGCCTCTCCTTGAACGGATCTAGTAATCCGTAGAGACCTTGAGGGCAAGCCTCTTTCTGATCTAGATCTTGTGTGACAAGAGTCTAGGGTTCTCCGTGCTCGTTTTGATACTCCTAGAGGCGTGGACACTATTCTACGCTTGGATCTCCGGCCATTTTCGTTCGTTGGAATCAAATAGAGCACCCAGGTTGAGTTTTGAATCAATCCCGCAAAGGTATAATTTATTTATTGCACATTACTTATTGATTAATGATTATCGCAAGATCCACAACTCCTTTTGGGTTTTTTGTTGTTCTTATTCCTCTACGTGAACAAATGTTGTTCCACCACCTAAAACCCAATAGTGGTATTAGAGGGAGGTCGTGCGATGATCATTGTATCAGAAGTTGGTAAATCCATTGCATGTAGATCTGGAAATTTTAGAAGCGTTCTAAATGCCCATATCTATTCCTGTTTACATCAAGTGTTGATAGATTTTGCGTGTATTTGGTGGTATTTTTCCTAAAATTGGTCGGGGCACTGCCCCGCACCATCGCCAGGGGCACTGCCCCTTGGAACCCCGCAAGGAACGTAAGTGATTTCGTTGTGATATCTTTGTTAATCCTTAACAGTAACCGTCCCTCTAGTTGGTTTGTGAAACCAAGTGTGTTAGATTTTGAATCTCACATAGAGAGACGAGCTTGTCTACTGTCGAAGTGGAGTTGGTGTTGCTCATGTCCTGTGCATGTAAATATGAGGATTTAAAAATGTTCTAGATGTTCATATTTAGCCCAGTTCATCACGTGTTGATGATCTTCTTGTGCACATCTGGGATGCAGTAGGATTATGTTTGCTGTTAAATATTTGTGGATGTGCACATTCATTAAATATTAACCATGATTAAAGAGTTAATCAAGAATTAAAATCCCTTAAGCAATAATTAGTTTTTAGATGCCTTCCGATGGATGACACTCTTCCTGCCTCGATCGATGAAGTGTGGGCTTGTCAAAGCAAGGTTCATTAATCTATCTTGGTAAGGGTGCGAGCAGATAATTGTGATATCCCACTGTCGACATCGGGTCAATCTTAACTGGGTGTCCTCAAAGGTTGAGTGCCTAGAGGCATAGGGTTGGCATGCACTAAAGTGTTATTCACCAACCATACAAGAATTGCATAATGATACAATTGGCAAGTTTTGCCTACCTAAATAACTGAGTTGTGAGAGACAATCCAAAGCTGACTCATAATGTTAGTGAAATATGGATCTTGTCCACTACGAGAATTACTCGCATAAACTCTTCGAATTGATATCGAGGGTTATCAGTTTGATAAAAATAGTGGGAGTTATTTTGATTAAAGTCCTAATTGAAAGAAAAATTATATTTAGAAATATAGTACTGATTTACTTTGCTTGCATCCTTGTAGAATATTCATGGCAAGTGGTTCACACTCCATCCTGTCCCTTAGAGAGATCCTTGAGAAGGTGAAGCTGAGTGGAACGAATTATTTGGACTGGTACAGGAACTTGAGAATTATTCTCAGGCAAGAGCGCAAGCTCTATTTTTTGGAAGAGGAATCCCCTGAAGAGCCTTTCGGGAATGCATCCCGTGTTGATAAGGATGTTTAAAAGAAGTACCTCAACGAATCCTTAGACGTCGAATGTCTTATGCATGCGACAATGAACTCTGAGCTCCAAAAGCAACACGAGAGCATGGGTTGCAAGGAAATTGACGAGCATCTCAAGAAAATGTTTCAAAGCCAAGCTCGTCAAGAGAGATTTGATGTCACCAAGGCATTGTTTCAATGCAAAATGGGAGCTCGGGACCTAGTAGGGACTCACATACTCAAGATGATTTGGTATATTGAGAAGCTTGAAAGACTAGGGTTCCCTCTAGGCCAAGAGTTGGCCACAGACCTGATCCTGCAATCGTTTCCAGAAAGTTAAGAGTAGTTTTTCTTAAACTATAACATGAATGAGATAGACAAGACACTGCTCGAGGCCCTAGGCATATTGCGAACTGTCGATATAAATACGAATAAGGCCAAGCCTTCTAGCCCTATATTGATGGTACATAAAGGCAAGGGCAAGGGCAAGGGTTTCAAGAAGACAAAGGTAGGACCTAAGTCTGTACTAGAGCCCAAGTCTTCTGCACTGAAAAAGAAAGGCTCAGGGAAAGAAGGAAAGTGCCACTACTGTGGCAAGGATGGTCATTGGAGGAGGAATTGTCCTTCGTACATTGAGGGTATGCAAAAGATGAGGGGAGGTATGACTTCCTCTTCAGGTATATATGTTATAGAGATAAACCTTTCTGCTGCTTCATCCTGGGTATTGGATACCGGATATGGTTCTCACATTTGTATAAATGTGCAGGAACTGGGAAGGAGAAGAATGCTGAGTTAAGGAGAGGTGGACCTCCGAGTTGGCAATGGAGAAAAAATTATTGCTGTTGCTGTGGGAGTTTATCGTCTTTCTTTGCCCATTGGGCTTGTTTTGGAACTTGATAATTGTTATTATGCTCCTGCAATAACTAGAAACATTATTTCTATTCCATGTTTAGATATGATTGGATTTTCTTTTCTTATTAAGAACAACTGTTGTTCTATATTTAAGAATGATGTTTGTTTTATTGTAGCTCAAATGTTAAATGGTTTATATGTTTTGAACTTAAACCATCAGATCTCTAATATAAAAAAACTAAAAGACTAAGAACAAATGACTTAAACCCTACGTACCTTTGGCATTGTAGTTTGGGCCATATAAATGAGAAACGTATGTCCAAGCTCCATAAAGATGGACTATTGGACTCATTTGATTATGAATCATTAGAGAGATGCGAATCTTGTTTATTAGGCAAGATGACTAAAGTCTCTTTAACTGGCTTCAATGAGAGGGCTGATGATCTCTTGGGAATAATTCATAGTGATGTATGTGGATCCATGAGTTCTATGGCTAGAGGTGTGTACTTCTACTTTGTCATATTTACTGATGATTTCATTAGATACGGATATGTGTATCTTATGAAGTGCAAATCCGAAACCTTTGAAAAGTTCAAAGTGTTTAAAAATGAAGTAGAGAACCAGCTGAGTAAGAAGGTTAAAGCACTCTGATCTGATCGAGGTGGAGAATACCTAAGTCGTGTGTTTCGTTATCATATGATCGAGTGTGGTATTGTATCATAGCTCACTCCACCTAGAATGCCACATTATAATGGTGTGTCTGAGAGGAGGAATCATACCTTGTTAGACATGGTGCGATTGATGATGAGTCATGCAGATCTGCCTGTTTCCTTTTGGGGCTTTGTTCTAGAAACTGCTGCTTTAACCCTAAATCGTGCTCCAACAAAAGCAGTTCTAAAGACACCATATGAGATATGGACTGGGAAGCGTCCCAGTATGTCGTTCATAAAGGTTTGGGGCTATGAGGTATACGTGAGATGTCAAATGCCTGATAAGCTGGAACCCAAATCAGATAAGTGTTATCTTGTGGGTTATCTCAGGTAAACCAAAGGGTACTACTTCTACCTACCGTCTGAGGGCAAAGTGTTTGTCACAAGGACTGGTGTCTTTCTGGAGAAAGAGTTCTTAAGTAGAAAGATTGCTAAGGTAGAACTTGAAGAAATTCATGAACCACAAACTGTGAATGAACCGGAAGTGGAACCTGAGTCAGGACTACAAGTTGTTGTTGCTGGAGAACCTGCTCAGGAAACACAAGTTCCACGTAGATCTGGTTGACCAAGGTTTGAGCCTGAGAGATATGGATTTCTCGTGTCTCAAATAGGTAATGTGTTGCTGATGAATTATGATGATGAGCCTACAACCTACCAAGAGGCTATGAGTGGATCGGACATCAAGAAGTGGCTTGAGGACATGGAATCTGAAATGGACTCCATGTATGAAAAACAAGTATGGACTTTGGTGGAACCACCTGAAGGGGTAAGACCCATAGGGTGCAAGTGGATCTTCAAGAAGAAGACTGACATGGATGGGAATGTACAGAAATTCAAAGGGCAACTGGTGGCTAAAGGTTTCAAGCAAATTCATGGTATTGACTATGAAGAGACTTTTCCCCTATTGCCATAGTTAAGTCCATCAGAATTCTATTTGTTATTACTGCATATTATGACTATGCGATCTTATAGATGGATGTCAAAACGGCTTTCCTAAATGGGAACCTCCTTGAGGAAGTGTACATGACACAACTCGAGGGTTTTGTATCTTCAGGTGAAGCCACTAAAATATACAAAGTATAGAGATCCATTTATGGATTGAAACAAGCTTCTCAAAGTTGGAATCTTTGTTTTGATGAAAAGATCAAAGAGTTTGGTTTTATCAAGAATGAGGATGAACCGTGTGTTTACAAACGGATTAGTGGGAGCATAATTATCTTTCTGATATTGTATATAGATGACATACTGCTGATCGAGAATGACAAACTGACCTTGCAAGTTGTTAAGAACAACCTAGGGGACAACTTTTCTATGAAGGACTTAGGGAAAGCGACTTATATATTTGGTAATAAGATCTATAGAGATAGATCAAAGAAGTTGCTGGGTTTGACCCAAAGTACATATATTGATAAGGCATTGAAACGGTTCAACATGCTTGAGTCTAAGAAATATTTCTTGCCCATGTCTCATGGTGTGAGTCTCTCTAAGGACCAATGTCCCAAATCTTGTGAAGATAAGGACCGCATGAAGTTGAGTCCATATGCCTCGGCAATTGGGTCAATCATGTATGCTATGATATGTACTAGAACTAATGTCTCTTATGCTTTAAGCATGACTAGCAGGTATCAGTCTGATCCCGGTGAAGGTCACTAGATTGCCATCAAGAATATCCTAAAGTACTTGAGAAGGACTAATGATGAGTTCTTGGTATTTGGCAGAGAGGAAGAGCTCATTGTAAGTGGTTACACGGATGCTAGCTTCCAAACTGATTGGGACGATTCAAAGTCTCAGTTAGGGTTTATATTTTGCCTAAATGGAGGTGCTGTTAGCTGGTAGAGTTCCAAGAAAGATACAGTTGCCGATTCTACAACTAAGACTGAGCATATTGCCGCTGCAAATGCAGCGAAAGAGGCTGTATGGATTAGAAAATTAATTGGCAAGTTAGATGTAGTTCCTAGCATTGTTTGTCCCGTAGATCTCTACTGTGATAACAACGGTGCAATTGCCCTTGCTTCGGAACCTAGATCTCATCAGCACTCCAAGCACATACTTTGGCGGTTCCATCTAATTCGAGAGATTGTCGATCGAGGAGATGTGAACATTTATAGAGTGCCGACTGAGGAGAACATTGTGGATCCACTAACAAAGCCCCTCGCACAGAGAAAGCATGATGGTCATGTTAGGTTTATGGGTATATGATACCTAAATGATCAAATATAGTTTGAGTCTTGTGGATTGTATGTTTATTGGCTGTAAATTTTCATCTGATGGATAAAAGTACTATATGCATTTCATTTTATTTAATTTGAAAGTTATTTTATTATGTTATTTATTTCTATTGTGATAGAGTAGTTTAACTAAAATAAATGCCCTTAGAATGTTTGCTTCCATAGGTCAAGTATTGACTTGATGTGAGAACCTATGATCCTAGAAGCTTCATTCTTAAAGAGTCCCTAGTCGTTGTATCATCTTAGAAGCTAAGGGCGATGATGATACCTTTAAGACTGGCCTGTGTGTTGACTGATGACCCGTCCTCACAGGTTATGATATTGTGATATCAAGTCATCACATGGGTACTTGTTATGAACAAGTTGTATTGGACATACCCACCGTCAGAATACTTTGTGGATTGTTATATGAACGTGTCACAAGTATGGCTCAAGTGGCAATGGTGTTTATGGTTCTTTGACCTGAAGTCACAGCACTCACTAAGTGAGGAAGAGCGTGCTTTGATTCTATCAAAAGTCCAGTCTTGAGAAAGTTGGATGATAAAGGTGGTTATTAGGTACGTTATGAATCATTTGGGTGTTTGCGTATGAGCAGAGATGGGATTTGTCCTCCTATATGACAGGAGTTGCATCAATGGGCCCCTTGATAGAATAGGACTGAGAAATGCATGGTAAAGCTTGGTTGAGTCAATATATGATATTGGACTCACCAATTTCTGCAAGTCCATTTTAGATCGAGAAAACTAGGATTGAACAATTATGAGGGTGACACGATTTGTACCTCTAGTTCTATTCAGATGTAAGGGACGAAGGGACATAACATTAATGATACATTGGTCACAATGGATTTCGAGTTCTAAACTCTTATTGCTTGGGGTGCAATGATGCATTGCTAGATGCCGCTCATTGTTTGTGAAGCTTTTGTTTGATACTTTCAAGATCAAGTGGGAGATTGTTGCTTCAACCATGGTGATCTGAAAGTGATCAAGCATGTAGAGTCACTGCCAATGTAGTATGAGCCTATGGGGTCACACATAAGAGCTCTTGATAAGTTGGATAGGTTTGTGTTGGCCTTGCTCATATGTGATATGAGTGTAGGACCAAGCCTATGACACTCTAGACGTGGTGGAATTTCATTCCGGGACCCGTATTGTGAATATAGGTCGGTCGGGATGAATTCAAAATGTGTTAAGGGAAATTCGGCAAGTATGGGTAAGAGACTTTGTCGAATTGTCTGAATTCGGCGAGTATCATCGAAACATCTAATCGATTCATCGAGTATCTTTATGGTTATTCATCGATTTGGCGATTATCGCCGGGCCACTTCTTGATTCATCGAGTATCGGCTGGCCACTCGCCGATTCGTTGAGTATCATTATGATACTTGCCGAATGCTGTCTCGATCGATTTTTCTCTAAGTCCTTTTCGAGCGGTTTTGCGAGTATAGGCCTTCTTGGTTCGGTTCAAGGTATATATACTCTTTACTGTTGAACCGGTAGACGTACGACATACGGGCGAAAAACTGACTGTTCATTCTGACCTAAATCCCAAGCGGCAATTCCTGCGCTATAGAACCGTTCCCTCTTGCGATTTCGCCGATTGATTGCCGCCTGCTTATCTTCGGTCACCGTCTGCTGCCGCCGGTTGTCCGCCGTCCATTCCCGCCGCCGGAAAGTGTTTTCTAGGCGTCATGGTAGTTATTGTAGCCTCTCCTTGAATGGATCTAGTAATCTGTGGAGACATTGAGGGCAAGCCTCTTTACGACTTAAATCTAGTGTGACAAGAGTCTAGGGTTCTCCGTGCTCGTGTGGATACTCCTAGAGGCATGAACACTATTCTACGCTCGGATCTCCGGCCGTTGCCATTCATTGGAATCAATCGGAGCACCCAGGTTGAGTTTTGGCTCAATCCCGCAAAGGTATAAATTATTTATTGCACATTACTTCTTGATTAATGATTATCGCAAGATCCACAACTCCTTTTGGGTTTTTCGTTGTTCTTATTCCGCTGGGTACACAAATGTTGTGCCACCACCAAAAACCCAATAGCCTCTAGACCGACCAGTTATTTGGCTCTTGGTATCCCTAACTAGGTCCCTGGTTACCTTTCCATCTCGGCTCTTCTATTCTACTTGCCACCTCTTGATGCCTACTTCCTCCTTGCTCCTTCATTTCACCCTCTCCCAACCTAGGCAACTTCCCGGTGAATGCCAAATTTATCGCCTCCCCTTCAATCTCCTTCACTGCTATCTCCATCAACTCCTCAAAGGATAGCGGAGGCTACCACTTTAGCTCCATGCTTAAGAACCCCTGACGAAGCCTCAATGTGAAGGCCAGCATCAAGGTGTATCCTTGTACCTCCTAGATGAGGAAAACCTCCTCCTGATTCACATAACTTCCCAATGTCTCCTCCACTCCCTACTTGATTGTGAACAAGCATTCTGCTCCTTTCTTCCTCTTCTTCGAAGTCGAGAATCTCAACAGGAATGCCGGACGCAGATCCTTGAAGTAGTAAATCGAACTGGAGGGAAGCTGGTGGAACCACTCCATCGCCATTTCTTTGAAGGTGATGACAAAGAGTCAACACTTGAAGGCGTCCGACATCTGCCTGATTGAAATTGCATCCTCAAACCATTGAACATGGTGGACAGGGATATCCCTGCTGGTGTAGTAATACATCTCTGACTCTCTAAACCCCACTTGAATTGGGGCCGAGACGACCAACTCAATGAAAGTATTCCCTCCCCCTACGGGGCGAGTCGGGTGATCTCACATCATCAACTCACTAACCCTGCCTGCACTCGCCGAGCCGGGGAAGAGCACTCTCCCAACGTGATTTCGCTTGCTACCCTCACCCTCTTGCTCCTTCTCGGGTCTCTTGGTGGGGGAGTTCTAGCCCAAGGAAGGTGGCACGACCACCGAGCAAGGTGGGGCCGAGTACTCTCCTCTCGCGGCGAACACGTGGTGTAGGGTTCCATGATCTCCCTCTTGAAATATTTAAACATCCTAATGTCCGGGGGTGGAGAGTCATCAAGATCGGTACCTTGTCCTTCACCTCCAGCTATGAGAATTATTTAGGATTATCTTGTGTTAGTTATTGTCCATGATCACAACACCAAAAATGTTGAAACCTGAACTCGGCTTTAAGTGGAGTTCGGGCCCAAAATGGGCAACCTCACACCTACTTCTCCTAAAGAAATGCATTTGACCGGTGACTTATTACTAAGGAACATACCCAAATCTTCTGTGTCGAGGTCCCACCACACACCCGTAAGATTGCTGAGCACTTCCCCTCTCTATACAATGCTGAGCTAGACACCTTGGAGGTCACTTGAGGCCAACCAGAATTAGCCTAAGGAGGAAGAATACAATAAATCAGATCCCCTTCAAAGGTTCCTTAAGGGTCTATTTTTTGTTTTCCAAGCCTAGTCTGCCAACAAAGGAATTCCGCCTTTTGGTTATACTATACGCAACCTAAAGGTGGTCTGCCAACAATGAACCTCCGCTGTTTGGAGGGGATATTAGCAAGCCCCAAGGGGTATCATAGTAAAAACACTGTTGGGAAAGTGATCCCTACTATCATCACTCACCTGAGCTAGCGAGTGCCTGATGATGCTGACACTCGCCGCTAGTCCGGGTCTGAGGAGAGTGCGGGCTAGGCCACCCCACTCGCCATCCCTAGACCTAACCAGGGACGAGTGAGGGCCCATACGTCCACTCTCCCGTCTGACTTTCCCGAGTCCGAAATGGCTCTTTTTAACTTGGTTTTCTTCTATAGGGCCACTCGGTGAGTACGGGGTTATACAGATCACGCACAATATTATACCCATTCATTCTATATGTAGTATAAAATATTATCACATCCTCCAAACATTGATAGTCAATTTTTCTTTGACCATCAATTCATTTAAAGTTAGTGAATCAAGTTATATCATCTACTTGAAAGTTAAATGAAAACATACTAATATGGCATTGTCGTTCCTTCAGTATTTCTACTGATTTGGATGCATCAGCTCCTTCAATTTTTGATGTTCTCACCTTTTCAATATAATTGTATGCATATGTTATAGAAAAACCTACATTTTGAGAACCTCCAACTTCATAAGGTAGGTGTTTGTAGGCATCCGTAGCGTACAACCCCGTATTTGTCGAGTGAGTCCCTCAAAGCAGAATCAAGGCAAAATGAATAGTTTGGACTCAGGCGAGTCTGACCAAAGAGTGGTGTTGGGTCCCCTAACTTGCATAAGCAAAATAACCCGGTAGTGTGGCGGTGGGGGGGGGGGAGTAGTACATATAGGTCTACGCTCGCCCAAGGATTAGGGATAGAGATAGGCAAGAGGGGGTACCTAGGGCCCCATGTTATCAGCGAGTGCCAGCCTTATCATGCACTCGCCACAGGCTAGCAGCGGGTAATACAACCTCATCCGGCACTCTTCGTCCCCGTCGAGTGGTAGCAACACAGACCACTTGCCCAATATTATTTTTACCAGGATACCCCTATTGGCCTGTTAATAGCCCCTCCGAACAGTTGAGTTTTGTTGTTGGCATACCAATTTGGATTACGTATAGTAATTCTAAAAGGCGGGACTACTGTAACATCCCATTTCCTTCTAGGCCCTTAACTTAGATTAAGGTAAGACATGTGGTGAGTGAGAGGGATTAGGCTAGGTATTGACCTTAGGGCCCAAGGAGTTAGGGTGGACTCACCAAGGGCCCACTATAGGGTAAGTCAACTTAGGTCAAACTAGCCTAAATTGAAACCACAAGTACAAATTGACATTATCACTATGTCCCTAGCCCTAAAGGAAATCTAAGTGACCCAAAAGCCCCATCATAGGGTCACCCATTGACCCAATTTGACCAAAGTCAACTCTAGCACTAATTTGGTCAAAACCACATACATAGGTCCAATTAGCCCAAGTAGGGAATCACCATGGACCAACCAAGGTTGGGTGGTGTCATAGGACCAGCCCACTCATTAAATTGACCAAGTCAACCCTAAAGTCAAACTTGGTCAACATTAAGCCTAAATGGGAAATTAAGAGCCAATCCCAATTCCAATGGGCTAAGGCCTCATGATCAACCCATTTAGCAGCCCATTAGCATGATTACCTCCCTTACCCTCTTAATTTGACATGTGGAGGCATGCATGGGGGGCAAAGTGGTCATTTCCCCCAATTTTGAATATGGACAAAGAGGGAAATGAGGATTAAATGCCACTTGGTCCTCCTCTCTGCCCAAAACCTCCATTGAGCTCCCCTACTCATTCCCAACAGAATTTAGGGGGTGATGGACATATGATAGAAAGGAGGAGCAACCAAAGTTCATGGTTAAACTACCCATCATGGCATCTCTCTGTACATCTGGTGTGAAAATTACTTTCAACTCGAAAAGGCAAGTGTACCTATCAAATTGTAGTACCAATGTCATATTTAAACACAGGGTTGTCAAGTATTGCTACTCATGCTTTAACTATTATCCTACCAAAAGAAAGATAGTTTTTGAGAATTTTTAATGTAAAACTAAAGATAATTTTTAGACGAAAAACTTATAATAAAAGGGTTAGCATTCGATCGAAGATTCACCATGAAACGAGATGAGAGTGATAAAAAAGTATAGATTTAAATTTGCAAATTAAACTCGGCCGTAACGGATCCGATATTAGGAAGTAATCTCGCTAGAGCATTAAATCCCCTAACTTATAGATGTTTTGACCGAAATTTCTTTACAAGTCAAAATGTCCTAAAGTCGCATTACCGAAGTGACCCGCACTATTGGATTTGACTCCAATCCGGAGGATTTACATCATCCTATCTCTAGGGTTGCATGCAACTCCTTCCTTCTTTGACTGATCTTTCAAATCAATGAGTCTCTCGACTTTTATGAAATGAGATCAAATGCCTACTACCGTATACTGGAAATACGGAGTCGACGCGAGAAAAATCAAAGAAGGACCGATATTAATTTAGACAAAATTAAAACTAAGAAATAAAAATAACCCTCATCTCACTTCATGGATCCTCACGATCGAATGCTAAGAGAAAATTAGCTACACATGATTGAAAGAGAAACCAAAATAAGATGAAGAAAATTCATATTCATTGCTTAGATAAAAGAGAAGAGTACAAAATAAAAAAGACAATATTATACTAAAGAAAAAACTATTACAACAATGAGAAAGAAATTACACCTAGGAAGAAAATGCATACATAAAAGAAGGAAACTTGCACTAAAACTCTCTTGATATCTCTCCAATCCAACCTTCCAAAGCATGTGTCATGGGTTCCTTTTATAAGAGAGGGGGAAGGTTCTAGATGAGATTGAAATGAAGGGTCATGGGGGGTGGCTGGCCATAACAAGAGGCAAGGTTTCATGCATGAGTTTTAATGAGGGGAGAGAATGGGAGGTTTCATTTCATTTTCATTTAAGGTAATAAAAGAGAGAGTGAATGAGGAATACAAGTAGGAGAATAATAAAAGGGGGAAGAGGAAGAGAGAGGGGTGGACATGATGTGGCCGGCCCTTGCATGGTGGAGGATGCATGAAATAAATGATGGAGGAGGAGAGAGAGAGGGGGAGAGCATAAGGTGGCCGGCCACTAAGTGGATAAATGGGCTTCATTTTATTGGCTTTGAAGAGGCTCGGGTTGGCTGCACTTAGAAGGCCGGGCTGCTCCATGGAGAAGGGTTGCTTGTAGGCTTCATGTAGGGCTCGAGTTGCATTGTATTACATCAAAGGCTCGGGTTGCATGGTGTTGCATCAAGTGGGCTTGAACCTACACAAAAATATAATAAGAACATTAGTTAATTTTTGATAAACATAAGACATGGAACAACAAAACAAAAAAAATAAAAATACATAAAACATATAAATAAAACTAATCAAAACATAACATTAATTATACTAACTAAACATAACATAACATAATACATAAAATAATAAAAATACATATAATAAAACTATAGATTTTTATATCATAACACAAAAGACTTTAAATAAGAAATAAAACATAACAAGCATAAAAATACTTAAAACATATAATTAAACTAGGAATTTTGCATACTAATCTACCCAAAAACCTATGACTAAAAGTAGTCATCAAATTCCCCCATGCTAGAGTATTTGCTTGCTCTCAAACAAATGAAAATTAAAGAACTAGGGAAAGAAAACAAAATAGATTTAGGTTGCATAATTAAGAAAAACAAAACATGAAAAATTAAACTATCGTAATTCCTATGTTAACAACTAGTGGGGTGAGAAGTGCATAATAGAAAACTTGAAAGTGGAGACCTAAAATTATCATTAGAACATAAAGAAGAGTTACATATTTCTAAATCCCTAAAACAAGGCATCCAAAATAAATGAAAATAAGAAAAACAAAAGTAGAGGTTCTAAATAAACGGCGCATTGATGAACTACTAGGTTGCTAGATAAAAATTAACCCTAAAACACCTCAAGGTAACCTCCAAAGAAATCCATCAATGATGGTGGCTATAGGCTTGTCCGTTCACACTTTCTCCACTACGCGAATTTATGTTCTAAAGATTAATAGGACTTCTAATAGGCGTTAAAACTTGGCTTAGGTAAATGATTAGGGAATGAAAACAAGGATAAACATGAGGGCTTAAACACTAAACCAAGGTTGAGCTCAAAAATAAACATAAAGACATGAAGAGAAATGTTAAGTACTTCAAACAAACAAAAGGCCATAAATTTTTACTTTAATAATTTGGCCACAAATAAACTTCCTTTTTCTTTTTTTTTCTTTTTTCGTTCTTTCTTTTTTTTTATTTGATTTGATAACATTTGATAATAACATTTTTTCATAAAAGAGAGCTCCAAAAATAGGCTTTAAAATTTCCTTTTCATTTCAAAGATAATACCCCTTCACAAAAATGATTTTTAAGCTCAAAGTTTTAGTGTGAAAAATAGGAAAGGCATTTTGGCTTTGGTGAAAATAATGAAATAAAGGTGGAGCTAAATCAAATAAACATGGAAAAGGCCCAAAATTGTTTTGCAATGGTAAATTTTTTTGGTCGGCAAGAAAAGCTCAAACGAGTCAAAGGGTGACCTAAATCATTTCTAAAGTACGTAAAAATGACGCACATGCTTCGAGAGTAGCTAGGGACATGTTCTAGACACCAAGAAAGATTACCCCACAAATGAAAAAGAGTTAATATTACCTAGCAACCATTCGTAAGTAACTAACCGAATAAAAAGACATAACTACAAATTGCTAACTTATAACGTAAAAAATGGATGCCTATATTTAAGAACAAGAAACTAGTAAAACTAAGCTATGTTAAATTGATAAATTTAGAAAAACGTTTCAAAGAAATCTAAATAGAACTAAGGAACCGCACGGGCCTACACATCACTAGAAGAAATATAAAAATAAAGATAGAAAATAATTTTTGATTTTGTTTTTCAAATAGATTTTAGCATTTTTTTTTGGATTCTTGATTTTCTAATTTTTTTGGGTTTTGTATTTTATAATTTTTTTTCTATTTTTGAAGAAGATAAAAGCAATACTAAAAAGGCTTAAAAATAACTATACTAATTTTTTAGGAATTGAAAACATTTTTTTAGGAAGGAAACAAAAAAGAAACTAACTAAACCCTCCCCCATGCTAAGATTCTTCATTGTCCTCAATGAAAGAAACAAAAAGAAAAACGAGAAAGAGAAGGAGACTGAGAAGGAGGGAAAAATGTAGAAAGTAAAGTAAATAAAAAGAATAGGACTTTCCCGGATTTGTGAGATGAAGGCGGATGTAGCTCCCCCATGCTTGATTTTTAGTGTACTTGATCATCGGCAGGTTTGACTTGATCCATCTTGAAATCAGCCATGTTGGAGTGGCGATCACGAACTTGCTTGGTTGGCCTCTAGAAGGAAGAGCAAAATAAAAGCAGAAAATAGACTCTGAGGGAAGGTGCCCAAGATTGTTCTTTATTACAACAATTTAAAGTTGTAATAATAATAATAAATGTCTTCATAATTATTAAGAGAAGTCCAAAAATAAAATAAAAAGAAAAGTTCCACATGATGATAAATATTCAGGACTCCAAGACAAGATCCTCCGTTGCAGGAGACACATAATCATTTGAAAAATAAAGTTTATGTCTATGCCCATTCACTTTAAAAACACCCTTATCGGCGTGCGAAAGCAGCAAGGTTCCATCAGAAAAGACTTCCTTGACCGTAAACGGTCCAGACCAATGAGATTTAGATTTTCCAAAGAAAATATGTAGACCTGAATTTAAAAGAAGAACTTGATCGCCTGGCTTAAAATTTTTATGGTGACGAAAGTTCTTATCGCGATAAATTTTTGTTTCAGGGTTGGGTGGTTTATCAAAATAATTTTTCAAATTTTTATCATTTTCAAAAATAAGATTTTCAAGATTCTTTTGTCTAAAATCAGAGTCATTTTTGAATTTTGCTTGTACGGACATAATAGTGTTTTCAAAAACATTTGATGAAAGTTCAGAAAAAGAAGACGAAAAATCCTTTGGAGAAATATAGGAGTCTTCTTTTAATTCATCAATGAAAAAGCAAGAATCATCATTTTGTAAAGAGTCTTTCATAGATTTGTTAATATCAAATGTAACTTCCTCATCTCCCACATGCAGAAAAGTTTTCCGTCACTCACATTTATGATTGCGCGAGAGGTGGCGTGGAAGGGACGACTAAGGATAAGAGGGACCTCGATGTCCTCTTCAATATCTAGAATAACAAAATCCACTGGGAAGATGAATTTGTCGACCTTCACTAGCACATCCTCTACGATACCTAACAAATACTTAATTGAACGATCGGCTTACTGTATACTCATTCTTGTAGGGCTGAGAGTGCCCAAACCTAGCTTCTTGAACAAAGAAAAAGGCATCAAATTGATGCTCGCTCAAAGATCCGCTAGCGCATGTTTAACAAACAGATCACCAAAAACGCAAGGAATGGAAAAACTACCTGGATCGTTTATCTTTTTAGGAAGATTAAAGTTTTTAACGACCGCCGAGCATTCTTCATTTAAGGTTACATGCGATAAATTTTCTAATTTCTTCCTGTTCGTTAATAAATCCTTAAGATATTTAGCGTATTTTCGCATTTGGCTAATCGCTTCATGAAATGGCAAATTAATATGAATTTGTTTAAACATTTCAAGGAAGCATTGGTATTGATCATCTAGCTTATCTTTCCTAAGCTTAGCGGGGTAGGGAGGTGGTGGAAATTCTTTTAAAATCTCGAGATCATTATTTTTAAAACCATCTTTCTCTTTTTCCAAAATAGATGTTTCTTGTTCATTTTCAAAAATAGAAATATCTTTTTCTTTATCAAAAGTAGATTTTTCATTTACAAAAGTTGATTTATCATTTTTCGTGGGGATAATTGTTTCCGCAGCAGGAGGGGTAATCACCTTTTGCTCTTCCCTTGTGGTGGGATTGTTAATAACCTTACCGCTCCGAAGGAAAATCACATTTGCGTGCTCCCTTGGGTTAGGTTCAGTGTTCGAGGGAAGAGTTCCAGGTGGTCTCTCGAAAAAAGCCTTGGCAAGTTGCCCGACCTGGTTTTCTAAACTTTTTACGGAGCCAGCTAGACTTCTAATATTACCTTCGTTCGAGCTTATATATTTGGAAAGGATCTCCTCCAAAGGGGGAGGTTTTTGAAAATTTTGGTTTTGTTGTGGTGGTGGAGTGAAATTGTGCGGTGGATGTGCGGCATTCGCGGGATTACTCCAAGAAAAATTTGGATGGTTACGCCATCCAGGGTGATATGAGTTTGAAGAAAAATTAAAACTAGGCGGAGCAGAAAAATTAGAAAAAGCAGAAAGTTCGAAGCATTATTTTGAGCAGGCCTGGGTATGTTCCCTAGATAATCCACCTGCTCGGCAACAACAACAATTGTATTTTCAAATACTTGAGGGGCGGAGACAGCAGTCATCTCCGAAATCTTCTTGTTCAACATCTCCACTTGTAGCGCCAGTTGCGACACCGAATCCACTTCCTAGATACCTGCAGGTTTAGATGGGCGAGTTCTAGATGAATTCCACTGATAAGTGTTCATCTCCATGTCCTCGATAAGCTCAAGAGTGGCTTCCAGAGTTTTGCGGTCCTAAGAACCAGCGAAAGCGACATCTATCATTTGCTTAGTTTCTTGATTTAGCCCATTGTAAAATGTCTGGACCTATAACCATACAGGCAGAGCATGATAGCATCTCAAAAGTTCCTTGAACCTCTCCCATGTGTCATAAAGGGTCTCAGAAGCAATTTGAGAGTACGAAGTTACATCATTTCTTAGCTTAGCAATTTTGGCGGGGGGGGGGGGGGGAATATCTTGCCAGAAATTTTTCAGTTAATATGTTCCAAGTAGTGATTGATCCTCTTGGAAGAGAATTCAACCACTATTTGACATTAGTTCTTAAGGAGAAGGGGAAAAGTCTTAGCCTTATAACATCGTCTGATACACCATTTATTTTGAAGGTGTCATAGATTTCAAGAAAATTGGCAATATGCAAGTTCAGATCTTCATCTTGTAATCTGCCGAACTGTACATATTGCTGCACCATTTGTATGATGCTAGGCTTAAGCTCGAAGTTATTGTTCGCAATTGCAGGTCGAATAATACTTGTTTCAGTCCCCTCCAGATTGGGTCGAGCATAATCAGACATGGTCCTTTGCTGAGCCATTTCTAGGTTAGGGTCTCCCATTTCAGAATTAAAATTGCAATCCCCGTAGGAATCCTCAACCGCAGTTTGAGAAGTGGAAGCCCCGATTCATAGTTGTCTCCAAAAGGAGCATTCAATTTTTGGGTCCAAATCAACAAGTAGTGATGGATTCGTGCGGGTCATGCACTAAAAAAACAAAGGAGGAAAATAGAAGAGAACAGAGAAGAATGAAAATAAAAAAGGAATTGTTGCTGCTAAAATAAAATGGTACTTACTAAAAAATTTTTTATATTCTTGCACGAAATGGAATGAAGATTATTAATTAATTTTTTTTGTTGCTGAAAATAGGAATTAGACCGCTATTAGCAGACCAATTTTTTTTTAAATTTTTTTTTACAGAAGTAATAACGAAAACATTTTCTTAATATTGACGAAAAATTAGTCCCCAGCAATGGCGCCAGAAACTTAGTGTGAAAATTACTTTCAACTCGAAAAGGCAAGTGTACCTATCGAATTGTAGAACCAAGGTCGTATTTAAACACGGGGTTGTCAAGTACTGCTACTCACGCTTTAACTATTATCCTACCGAAAGAAAGATGGTTTTTGAGAAATTTTAATATAAAACTAAAGATAATTATTAGACGAAAAACTTATAATAAAAGGGTTAGCATTCGATCGAAGATTCACCATGAAACGAGATGAGAGAGATAAAAAAGTATAGATTTAAATTTGCAAATTAAACTCGGCCGTGACGGATCCGATATTAGGAAGAAATCTCGCTAGAGCATTAAATCCCCTAACTTATTGATGTTTTGACCGAAATCTCTTTACAAGTCAAAATGGCCTAAAGTCGCATTACCGAAGTGACCCGCACTATTGGATTTGACTCCAATCCGGAGGATTTAAGTCATCCTATCTCTAGGGTTGCATGCAACTCCTTCCTTCTTTGAGTGATCTTTCAAATCAAGGAGTCTCTCGACTTCTATGAAATGAGATCAAATTCCTACTACCGTATACCAGAAATACGGAGTCGACGCGAGAAAAATCAAAGAAGGACCGATATTAATTTAGACAAAATTAAAACTAAGAAATAAAAATAACCCTCATCTCACTTCATGGATCCTCACGATCGGATGCTAAGAGATAATTAGCTACGCATGATTGAAAGAGAAACCAAAATAAGATGAAGAAAATTCATATTCATTGCTTAGATAAAAGAGAAGAGTACAAAATAAAAAAGACAATATTATACTAAAGAAAAAGCTATTACAACAATGAGAAAGAAATTACAACTAGGAAGAAAATGCATACATAAAAGAAGGAAACTTGCACTAAAACTCTCTTGATCTCTCTCCAATCAAACCTTCCAAAGCATGTGTCATGGGTTCCTTTTATAGGAGAGGGAGAAGGTTCTAGATGAGATGGAAATGAAGGGTCATGGGGGGTGGCCGGCCATAGCAAGAGGCAAGGGTTCATGCATGAGTTTTAATGAGGGGAGAGAGAATGGGAGGTTTCATTTCATTTTCATTTAAGGTAATAAAAGAGAGAGTGAATGAGGAATAAAAGTGAGGAGAATAATAAAAGGGGAAAAGGAAGAGAGAGGGGTGGACATGATTTGGCCGGCCCTTGTATGGTGGAGGATGCATGAAATAAATGATGGAGGAGGAGAGAGAGAGGGGGAGAGCATAAGGTGGCCGACCACTAAGTGGATAAATGGGCTTCATTTTATTGGCTTTGAAGAGGCTCGAGTTGGCTGCACTTAGAAGGTCGGGCAGCTCCATGGAGATGGGTTGCTTGTAGGCTTCATGTAGGGCTCGGGTTGCATGGTGTTGCATCAAAGGCTCGGGTTGCATGGTGTTGCATCAAAGACTCGGGTTGCATGGTGTTGCATCAAGTGGGCTTGAACCTACACAAAAATAAAACAAGAACATTAGTTAATTTTTGATAAACATAAGACATGGAACAACAAAACAAAAAAAATAAAAATACATAAAACATATAAATAAAACTAATCATAACATAACATTAATTATACTAACTAAACATAACATAACATAATACATAAAATAATAAAAATACATATAATAAAACTATAGATTTTTATATCATAACACAAAAGACTTTAAATAAGAAATAAAACATAACAAGCATAAAAATACTTAAAACATATAATTAAACTAGGAATTTTGCATACTAATCTACCCAAAAATCGATGACTAAAAGTAGTCATCAACATCCCATATCAGCCAAAACCAACCCTCCCATTAGCTCCAAAAGGTCCAAAGGAGTGGAAATCAAGTCCTGGATCAGAGCTTTAGGTGGATAAACAAACTCGGGAGCAAGTTTGACAGAGAGATCATCGGCCATGGAACACCACCACCACACCGGCCGCCAAGCCCGTCTCCAGGTCCATTTCTCCTCCCCTCCCCTTGTGTTATATATCCAGAATGAATATGAGGTATATCAGGCTTAATTGAGCCTAATTCCATGGGAGAAAAATGAGAAATTTCCGAGGTTTTCTCCTTGCTCGGGTTCGCCAGAGGAGTAACCTCCGGCGGCCATGTTGCTGGGAAATGCTAGCCACCACCTCAATAGAGGTGGTGGTGATGATCGCCGTCGGTGGTGGTGGCCCAGGTGGTTGGAAATATGAGATCAAGTTTGCCCAGTCAGGATGAATTTGGGCCGCTAGCTGATCGGGAACAATAACCAGATGTCGTTGGTTTTATAGGTATTAAACTATATGATGTTTAAATTAAATTAGTTTCTTGTCATACATTATACAGTGTTTTGCATGTTAATTGTAGTCCCTTTAGGGGCAGATTATAAAAATATTCCAATCATGAAAAATGTATCTTTGTGTCTTAACGTTAATTAGGCACCTTAATTAAGACATTTGGAGCACTGTATCTCATTGTATACCTAATATTCTAGGACTGCTCCAAGCCTAGGTCAGAAATTAAAATGAGTGTATATGCTTGATTACAACTCCACATGCAGTGAAATTTGGACCATGCATGTGTATATACTAGACCTAACTTGTGCCCAAAAATAAGAATTTTTGGAGACTATTTACATATAATTTATTCCTTAATTTGATTTATTAAATTAATGTAATTTAGGGAGTTTTACAACTCCTAATACCCCCAAATTTGGGTGGCATGACCATGATGTCATTTTAGGATTCTGGTAAAAGTTTAGGTCATTTATACCTCTACTTATTGGTGGATCCAACTTGCAAGGTGAAGGTATAAGTACCTTTGGTGTGCCTTTAGCAAAAATGGCAAAAAATGGGAAGTTAAGCCCATTTGACTCATTGCATGTCAATGAAATTTTGGAAAAAGGTTTATGGAGGTGAAATACATCTTCCAAGGAGAAATTAAGATTTTTGGAAAAAAAATCCTATTTTCATTCTATTTTAAATTTGGCACACTTTTATGTTATGATTGGAAATTAGGACATATTACCTTGGAAAATTCTAAATCATTGACACAAGCCATAAAATATCATTTTATTTCTCTGGAAAATTTATTGAGATTTTTGGGAATTATTTTATGAGAAAATAATGCAAATTCCAATTATACCCCTAATTGATTTTGATTAAAAAAGTGATAAATAGTACTGGGAAAATATGAAAAATTTTCTAAGCCATTATTTAAGTATTGTAAACCTTTGTAAATTTTCTTAGAATTTTTGGATGATTGGTTATGATACTTATACTCATAATGATATTCTTGTAAATATCTTGAATTGTGGTAATCTTATGTCAAAACCCTAGGGATAATTATGAAAAGTTGTTTTGACCACTATCTTGACAATATTATCATCTAGGAATTTTCTCTGAATTTTGGTTGATTATTTTTGGTACTTCATTTGTAAATGAGTAATTTTGTGATATTAGTCATAAAAAGTATACATGGGTCAAATCAGTTTGGAAAATTTGGAAAAATTTTATAATGACCTTTTATATCAGGATGAACACCATATAAATTATTTAGACCTATAGGGTCTCGGTTCTAGTAGTTCAAGTTCAAAGTGACTTAGGTCACACAATTAAATAATTTTAATTATTACCCAAAATAATTAGAAAATTATGGATTTCTGATTTACCATTATTTACCATATGATTAACCCTGATAAAAATTTGGAGGTCATTGGCCCATAATCCACGGGTCGGTGGATCAAAAACTCCCTCTGATACCAATTTGTAACACCTCCGCCCGTCACATGAAATATAACAAAGGGTCCGGTCGGGGCCCCATGCCATATTCCACAGACAGGCGACGATATTACGTAATAATATCAAGATCAATACACGCATCCTAACTCAGAGCATTCTAGCGAAAGCTTTTAAGGTTGCAAATGAACTCAAACCAAATGAATGTCCACTAAATATATAAACAACACCATTTATATATATCACTAGGAATGTTTACAAAATACAGAAAAGCTTACGGCCTTATGGCCTTACATGTTTCTTCACACATGTGGATTACATACATCGACGCGAAGGCTGGCCACACATGAAAATAATAAACTATTCGCCTTTAGGCCTTCAAGGGACAGCCAATCGCAGCACATGGGCTTCAGCCTGCTACTCTCCACTTGGATCTCTAGCACCTGCACAAAAGGCAATCCACCGCATGGTGGCAAACAAATCAACGGTCAGCATTCAGCTGACCAATTATAATGACCTTACACCATACCCGTGGTAGAGGTTCCTTCCCTGTATGCATTGCAATCACATCATATATATTACATCAAGTGCACTCACGCACATCACAACCACAAACGTCGGCCTCATGGCCAAACGCTTCGTGCACACAAGGCACCTTATCGGTGTACCGGATTACCCAGGATCCCACCACCGTTCAGAGGTCCTTAACTTGATGTCAATGGGGGGGGGGGTAACATTAGTCTTCCAGCGAACAGACAAGAGACTCTCCTTCCCATCATCATTCAGAGGTACTTAACAAGACGACAACACTTGAGCATAATATGAGTCTACCACAACACGCTGGTTGGAGACTCTCACTAAAATAATGCTAGACGATCCAACGGGCCAACGCCATGACTCGAACTAGCAAACTCGTACAAAAATGGCGCTAGACGATCCAACGAGCCAGCACTACGGCTCGAACTAGCACAACGCTAGACGATCCAATGAGACAACACCATGGCTCGAACTAGTGTCGAACCCAGCCGATCCAATGGGACAACGCCACGGCTCGAACTAGATTACATCTATACTGTCAACCCTAGCCGATCCAACGGGACATGACAACCACTCGAACTAGGGGACTCTCACACAACATAGGTACTGGTCAGCCCTTTTCCCATTTCTCAACTCGTCACTACAGTGACGCGGGTCAGCTTCCCCTTCCCCGTTCAGATCACAACACAATCACAAAACTGGGAGCTATTACTGGAGACATCCATTATTGCTTGACGACAGCAACAGAAATCACTTTCTGTCCCTGCCAAAACCATTTTTGGGAAACCACCATCCATAAACTCTGCAACAACCTGTAGTGCCAAAATACTGGTCTTGAATCACACACAACACATAATAGCTCACCAAGAGATGTTGCCAATCGGCGACATCCACTATTGCCCATCGACAATGAACCTTTCTCCAATCCCGTGGATTTCCTGGGTATTTTCCTGGAGCTCTCTTCCCAATACTTCCTGTTACACCCAATTCACAGGCATACCCAAACAATCACCGACATACCCAAACGACCCCATAAACTACTCGTTTATATGTGGAGTCTTCTCAGGTTTGCAAAAGAAAGCATCACCAACCTAGACCAACATGTCCAGATGGGCTTCACACAGCATGACTATTCCGTACTACACATTTTTGGATCTAATGCAGACTCAACTGGGGATATCAACATCAACCCACTGGAATCTCTTACGACTTCCACCTCTTGGTGGAGGATTCCAAGCACATGTATAAAGAAGGACTTCACTTGTCCAAGCAGGAGATCGTTACCCTTGGAATCCATTTTGGTGCCATGATCAAGCTTTTCTACGCGGAAGAAAGGTAGCACACCACCTTCCTTTTCGCGGATCTAGCTTCGGCTCTTGATTCCGTCCACCAGATCTTCTCCAATAACTTCAAGCTCCACCCAAACTGTTACACCAGCCGAAAGCTTTCTGCTCCAGAACTAGGAAGCAAGGAAGAGAGAGAGAGTGAAAAGGAAATAATAAATTCCTCAATCCTACCCTATGAAGATATGGCCTCGATTTTTACCCCAGCCATACGATCTCTTCCTGATCATCAGTCGAGCTCTGACTGCTGCTCCTAGTTCGGCAAGGTTAGCGCATTGATTGTCGTGGAGGCTCCATGACCAGATTCTCCCATTTTGCCGCCTCTACCGGAGTTGGCTTGAGCTTGAGACTCTTTGTCAGAAATTTGATAAAATTTTGCATTCCAGTATGGTGTTTCCTCACTTCTCTCTTATGTTCCTCGAATGACTCTCACAAGTCATCCAGTCCTTCTCGTAGTGATCCACCTCTTGATAGTGGTGGATTTCTGATAGTTGATGCAGGTTCACTACTACGTGTAGATACACCTCATGTCGCACGAGTACTAGTATGTGTAGTACCCGTATGAAAAATCGTCGATGCATAGTCATCAAAGTAGAACTCCTAGTTGATCCAACTATATTTCTTATAGAGGATACATTGGATAATCGCACCCATCGGTAGTATATTAAGTTTCTTCCACATTGGGTTCTTAAGTCTATAAGTATAACGAATAATTGATAAAATCAAGTCTATCACATCAAACGTCTTCTTCTACAAAATCATGTAAGTGGCATAACTTAATTGAGCCGTGATTTTTTTGTGTATCCCCACATTTGAGCATAACGGTATGTCTCAAAAAAACATGCACTAAACGTGCTTCCGAGGTGAGTGTGGTTGTGGATTGGATTAGGTTTTTCAGGGAATTTCAATATAAAATCATATTCAACAAAGTCCAATCTCTATCTTTTCTATAGTTTTCCACTACATCCAGTATGTAGTCACGCTCTATAAGCCCAAACTCATCTCTTAAATCATGGTGAGTTATTTCCATAGTTTGTCCTTGGATTTTGGATCTCACTTCGCCATTCAATTCAGTAAAATTTGGATCTCTTAAATGGTTGTAAAATTCCCTATTTAAAACTAAAGAAAACATATCTGGCAGTATAACTGACATTATACCTGCCATTGCCAATAAATCTTGTTTGTGTGCATGCCGGACTTGATCAAATTCAATCACTTTCCCCATACCGATGTTTGCATTTTTGATCCCCGAAAATGTTTTATATGCGGAGTGTGTATCACTGCCTGTGCTCCTCCTGGCCTTAGAACTTGAAGCCATACATGCAAATAGTACCATAAACATTAATTTTATAAAGTGCAAATATCGCCAGGCGACACACACTTTCGCCGGCTGATATCTAAAATCATAACAATTTACTGCTTTAGCATGCACTCTCTAGAATTAACATCCCTACTTCCTAAATATATAATATAAATCATTTATACAAAATTTCACTCAATAAATTTTAACAAAAATTTAAACCACTATTCATCATATTCTTCCCTAAAACTACCTAGATCTATGTATTTCTTCATTCTAGATCTATGCCCTCTTCATAATACTAGATCTATCACTTCATTTTTCTAGACCTATTTCATGGATCTATGCCCTCTTCAACCAAAACTACAACTTTAAACCTTATGCCTAATTCTAGCAAAAACAACCTATAATTTGAAATTTTCTCTCCTAAAACTTCATGAAAGCTTCCCTCAATACATTTGAATCAACGAATCCTAAAGGAAGGAGACCAAAATTTCCTATTCATACCTTGATTTGGAGGTTTTGTTGGCATCAGGTCCGTCTTTCGCTCGAGGTATTCAGGACAAATGCCCTAAACGGTACTTTGATTCCAGATCTGACATTATTTATAATTCTGCCCTATCACCAATCAATGATATCCTATATTGGTTGGCGATATCCCAAAATTGCTACTATTTTTTTGTCAACATAGTCTTCCTTTATCTTGTTTAGGCATTGTACAATGTATATTATATTATATTGGGTTACCTCAAACATTGTGTCATATTCAAAATTTTATTATCATGCAACTCTTCTAGTGTCTTGTAATTGTGCAAATTGTTTTCGCATGCCTCTAAGTATGAGAAATATTATATTTATGATAATGCTCTCAGGCACACAATTATGAAAATTTTCATATGTATTTACCATTATGACCTATGTGAATTGTGAGTGTTCTACCATAACCACTGAAATGTCATGATGAAACTCTTACTATATCCTCTTTGCACAAGTCATATTTTCTTATCATATATTGCCACACAAGTGAATTCGGAATCGTGTCAAGCCAAAAGATAAAATACAAAAATACAAAAAAACAAAAAACAAAAACAAACACACAAAAAAGGGCTGACAAGGAACCTCCACCAAGCACTACTCACCCTCCTATAAGTCTTCATAAGCATTATGAAGTTGAGCACCATGGATAGAATTGTAAAGTGTCTTGTGTAATCTTTATATGGCTATTCATTTAAATTTGTGCTTTGACTTCTTTGGTACAAGTATGGCTATTTGTGTATATTTTTGATTAGGTTTTTTAACATTTTTGTGTTCACATATGTTTTAAATTTCTACATATGTATTTTTCCTTTAATTTTCACTTGTACACTGCATTATTATATATAACATTTTTTCTCATGAGAATTGGAATGAAAATGCTTCTAATTTTGATCACTAGTTTATGGGACTTTGATAACTCTTTATGAATTCCACAATGTTCATTTTCACTCACACTCAAAGTTTCAATACATTACTTCACATGTTCTACATTTGTTTCTCACTTTGTAAATTGGGCCTATTTTGATTCTGCATACCCTCCCTATTTACCGTTTTCTATGTTTTTAATCATGGGTTTCGTCCTCACCGTTCTTTTGATAATACCAAAAGGGGAAGAAATTCCTGAGAAATCATTCATTCAGTTTAAACACCAACATTTTACTTCAATACAAATTACACTGCTCTATTTAGGGGGAGTACATATATAGGGGGAGTACATATATAGGGGGAGAGAAACATCCAAGCGCCGTTTTGTGCAAATACAAATGCTTAGTCTTGCTCGTCACATTTTCAAAAATGTTATAGGTCATTCATGATTTCTTTCTAAGTGGATTTATTATTATCAAAAGGAGGAGAATGTTGGAGCATACGTTCCACGCTTCTTGGTTTGTTAATAACAAATCTCGTTAGTATTTGATCATATGGTGTTTTTGATGTGCAGATATCATATGTCTAACACTACAATCATTTGAGTTTTGATTTGGGTCTAAATAGAGGAGCTAAGGTGATATTTCCTGTTGATATCTAGTATCGCCAACTGGAGACAACTCAGGGGACAGTTACAACATTAATCTCCACGACATGTAGTTACACTCGATATCGCCCAACGACATCGACATCGCTCATGCGATAGCGCACGATTGGCCACGACCGATTCGTTCCGCAAAAGTTTTGAATCCATGGGACACATGGTAACCAGAGAAGATATCACTGAAAGGTGATATCCAATATCGCCAACGATATCGCTAAAATATATATACGACTCATTTTTGTGTGGAGATCACAACTTTCAGATTCTGGAGTGTTCCTACCCTTACATCCTGTTCAGAGAGCTTAAGCAACCAGAAAAACTCCTTCCCAAGAAGGTTCAAGAACAAAGGAGCGACGATTTGTATGCATCACCTCAAGCAACCGTAGCAAGCATTCATCGACACCTTCAGTGTTTCATTTAGAGAGAGTTTTCATTCTGAAAGTTTTTCATTATAATTCTTTATTTCTTCATTGTAATCGATAGATGAAATCACCACCTTGTACGTGGCATCTAGGTCCGTGTGTGGCTTAGGAGGAAATTACCGCCTTGTGTGTGGCATCTAGGTCCTTGTATGACTTAGGGAGTTTTTGCCGATTGTGTGCAGTGATTAGATTGTGGTGAGATTTAGGGGGAGGCTAGTAGCAAGATCTTGGGAGAGATACACTATAGCCAGTCAGTTATTGGTAGAAGGACCGGTGAAATCAAAAGGAGTTTATTTTTCATTGCCTTATCTCTAGCTTTATAGAGAATCTTTGTATTTGGTCTGTAACAGTTTTAAATAAACTATAGTCATTTGTGTTCTTTTAATTTACTAAGTATTCATAATTGATTAGGAGAAATTTGCTTTTGATTTCTGTTATTATTTCACTCAAAAATTAGACTAAAAGAAAAATTTTGTGTTAACCCTTATTCACCCCCCCTCTAAGTGCGCCTCACGATCCAATAGTCTGAGGTAGAGGAGGGCTATCACCACCTCCTAATGGACACATCTTCTCTGGTAAACAACAATCCGACCACGTCCCAAGCTAAGTTCTCCTTGCTCGATATTAAAGATGAGTGTGAAAACTGTTGGGATTTGTCTCCACAATACCTCAGATTTGTAGGAGGTCAGACCTTGAACTAAGATGAATTAAGGTGTATTTGATGCTGTGTTTAAGTTGTATGTGTGCAGGTTCTAATTGCCAAGTGTAGACCAATGTCAGTCTATAATGGGTCACCAAACACAGGACCATACAATGTAATCCCTCATTGTGTGATCCAAAGTGTTGGCCCATGTATAGCCTCTCTATTGGGATACACTTCCTTCATGCACTTGGATTGATGGACAGAAGCATTGGAGCAAATTTCATCTTAGAATTTTCCTAAGTCCTTTATACTCGAGTATTTCCTTGTAATACACGAGTAAGTGTTTTCTGATACTCGAGTATATATTCTGATACTCGAGTATATTTTCTGATACTCGAGTTTAGCCTTTTGATACTCGAGTATATCGTCTTGATACTCGAGTATACCTTTCTATTACTCGAGTATACACTTCTGATACTCGAGTATACCATTTTTGATACTCGAGTAATTCTTTCTTCTCTCCTGTAATTCTCTCTTTCTATACTCGAGTATACTGCCTCTTGCTACTCGAGTAATCCATCTCTCCATACTCGTGTATATCCTCCATTACTCGAGTATCGCAGTCAACTTCTCCTGAATTATTCTAAGTCCATTTTCATCATAAGTACTTTGAATCTGTCAATTCTGATTAGTCCACGTGTCATCATTAATCAATGTTATGACCGTTGGAACCCACCTATAAATAGGTCTTTTCAGAAATGACTTTTAAAAAGCGTTATTACAGAAATATTCTTTTTAAGAAAGAGGAATTCCGTGAACCCTAATTTCACGCCGCCGCCATTGCCGTTCACGGAAGAAGAAGAAAAGTTTGGATCGCGACCTTCGTTTTCATCGATCTTTTCTCCAGCGATCCAGAAGAAAGAGAATCACTCGATCTTGCCAAGCCTTGAAGATTCCAGATCTACTTTCTTGATCGAGGTGGTTCTAGATCTCAGATTCGTGGATATTTCTCTAGTCGTCTTCTACATTTTCTGATCAAGCCGAAGTTCCTAAAGAAGAAGACAGATCCAGATCTGAGATTGTTGTTTTGATTTTTGTTTTCAAACCAAATTTCATTATAGGAGATTCTTCTCTGAGACTTGTAGGAAGTTTTATCTTCCGAGTTTTTGTAGATCCGTTTTGGGATCGAGATTTGTAGGAACGTGGTTCCGAGGTGTAGGATTGTTTTCAACCCGAGATAGTGGAGTAGCCGAGTCTAGTAATTTGCTAGATCGGTGAGGAAAGTGGACGTACCCAAGATTGGGGAACCACTATAAATCTCTTGTCTTCTGTGATTGCTTCATATTTGCTGTGTTAGTTTTTAATTCCGCATTTGACACGCATTTCACCTATTCACCCCCCTCTAGGTGATTTAGGCTAACAACTTAGACCTCTCAATTGGTATCAGAGGGAGGTTGATCGTTAAAAGGTTAACACCTTGATCTTATCCTTCTAAGTTGTTTCTTGAAAAGTATCAAGCATGAGTAAGACCAAGGATTTTGCTAAACTCCCTATCTGCACCAAGAACAACTTTCCTATGTGGAAGGAAAGAGTAAAGTTCTTCATGGAAGCTGTAGATCCCCGGATCTTCATGATTGTTGAAGAAGGTCCCCACATTCCTATGACTGCATCCACCATAGATCCCACCAAGCAAGTTCCCAAGAAGTTGATGGATCTAGACAAGGATGAGATTGCACTTGTCTCTCTGGACAAGAAGGCTAAAAATATTATAGCAAGTGCAGTCGACGACTCAATGCTGCAGAATCTAATTCATTGCCAGTCTGCCAAGGAGATGTGGCAATCCCTTGTGACTCTAATGGAAGGCACTGAAGAAGTGAGGGATGATCGGAGATCCCTTCTGAATCAAAAGTATGAAGCCTTCCGGCAAGGTCATAAGGAAGCCATAGCTGACACCTTTGAGAACTTCTTCAAGATAGTAAATGGCCTAAGAGTGTATGGCCGTGTCTTCACCAACGGGGAACTCAATGACAAATTCTTAAGATCCCTAACCAAGGAATGGGATAATAAGGTATGTGCCATTCGGGAGTTTGGAAGGTTAGCTGAGACGGACCCGCAGAATCTGTTCGGAAAGCTTATGTCTTACGAGCTGCAAATCAACTCAAGAAAAGCTGAAGAAGAGACAAGCAGGTCTGCATCCAAGGAGAAATCTGTCGCTCTAAAGGCAGATAGCTCAAGGAAGATAAAAGCTAGCTCTCCTGCCCCAGTTCCTGAGGCTGATGAAGAAGAATCATCTGAGCCTAGCTCATCTGGCTCAGAACTATCTGATGGAGAGTTCTCCCTACTCTCAAGGCAGTTCAAGAAATTTTTGAACAAGAAGAAGCAATGGAGAGGCAAGGATGCCTCATATAGAAGATCACGACATGACAGTGATCATCGGAAGAAAGGCTCAAGTAGCCATGACAGGTATAATCCTAAACCGAACAAACAGATTTCTACTGACATCATTTGTTATTGCTGCAATAAGCCAGGTCACGTCATCGCCGATTGCCCTCACAAAAAGAAAGAGGGTGGAAGAAGAGAGGAAAAGAAATCCTCACACCCCAAGAAGAGGACAGAGAGAAGCCTAGTAGCCAAGAAGAGCAAAACTCTCAGCGACTCTGACTCATCTGAGTCGAGTGAAGAAGAGGAAGCTTACTTTGGGCTCATGGCTCATTCGGATGATGAACAAGTCCCCCAGTTTACTGGGGAGGTAAAATCTCACACTCCTCTCTCTGATTCTGAAAATGACAATGAGCAAGAGGGATATTCCTCTGAAGATGAATCTGAACTCATGGGACAGTATAAGGAATTACTCACCGCTTACGAGAAATGTCGTAGAATGGTGAAAAGTCAAGCCAAAGAGATCAATTCTCTACAGGCTAGTGAGAGCAACTTGAGAGAAGAAGTCAATAGGACTAACTCTCTTCAAGAGAACCTAAATGAAGCTATGGAGGAATACAATAAAGCTCTCAAGCACCTTGACCTTAAAGAGGAAATCATCAAAGAACTGGAAAAACAGCTCGAGGCTGAAAAGAAGCTTGTTGAGAGCTTCTCTAAGCCTAAGACAGTTCTTCCAATCGTTGCTGAATTCTCTGCTAAGGCCAAGGGTGCTGGTTTAGGCCACATTGGATCTTCTAGTAAATCCTCTAGGAGAAACAAGGCCAAGAGGAAGAATAAGGCTGCCCGGAAGGCTCTAGCTGAGGAAAAAGGGAAAGCTCCCTTGGAACCTGTTGTGTTCAAGAAAGTTATCTTTCCCACGAACGAACTCGATTATGAGTCCACCTATGGACACTTTTCTAGGCCGATCCCAGAGAAGCCTAAGTCAAGATACCGAGGTTGGACTCGTCCTCGTAACTTTGGCGAGAGTGTCTTCAAGGCACCTTATGAGGAGATTCAGCTTCAAAGCTATGGACCTTATGCTCATGGTCATAATTTCAAAAAGACACCAAAAGTAAAACCCATTGTAGAAAAGCCTATGAAGGAGAAGACCTCATGTAACTGCCATCATCATGAAGTCTCCTCCTCCAAGAGTAAAGCTCCTGCCAGACCGTCATTCCAGAAAGTCAAGCAGGACTACACAAGGCAAAGATACAACAGGTTCAACTGTTGGTGCTGTGGCAGAATTGGTCATTTTGCCAGTGATTGTTGGTTCAATCCTGAAAATGCTGCAACCCCTAAGGTTAGCAACGTGAGAGTGACCACTCATAAGGCTAATACTCGTAGGGGGAGTATTCTAACTCGAGACCAAGGACCCAAACTTGTTTGGGTTCCTAAGGCTAAATGATTGTAATTGCAGGTATGTCCAAAGGCCACCAAAATGCCAATCTGGTACTTGGACAGTGGATGTTCTCGGCATATGACCGGGACAAGGAGCCTACTACTGAACTACACCTCAGTCTGCGACGGACCAAAGGTCATCTTTGGAGGTTCAGATCGAGGAATCACTAAAGGCTATGGTATGATTTCTAACGGTAGCGTATCCTTCTCGAATGTAGCCTATGTTGAAGGATTGGAACACAATCTCATCAGCATAAGCCAACTATGCGACAAAGGATACGTAGTTGAATTTCATGCAGACAAGTGTTTGATAAAATCGGTTAACAATATGGAAACTATCTTATCAGGCACTCGAAGCAGAAATATTTTCTGTTTAAATTTTATTTGTATAGACTCTTCGACACCAGTGTGTCTTTTGGCAAAAAGTAGTGCATCTCTTGCTGACCAATGGCACAAGAGACTAGCACATATTAATTTCAAAACTATTAATAAACTATTCTCTCAAAACTTAGTGCGTGATGCACCCAAGGTCAAGTGCGTTACGGACAGTCCTTGTCACGCTTGTATCAAAGGCAAGCAAACAAGAAGCTCGTTCAAAAGCATAATAGGCAAGGATTCCAATAGAAGTTTACAGCTTCTTCATATGGACTTGTTTGGTCCACTGCAGGTTAGAAGTTTGGGAGGTAAGGAATATACGTTGGTTATTGTGGATGATTACTCGCGCTTTGCGTGGGTGTTCTTTCTGAAACACAAGTCAGATACCTTCGGTATTTTCACTAACTTTGTCAGGCAAATCCAGAATGAATACAACTGTTCCGTAGTCAAAATCAGAAGTGACAATGGAACGGAATTCAAGTCTGGAGCCATGACAGAATTTTGTGAAAGTCAAGGTATCTTTCATGAGTTTTCCTCTCCCCGCACACCACAGCAAAATGGAGTGGCTGAGAGAAGGAACAGAACACTCATAGAGGCTTGTCGGACCATGTTGAGTGATGCCTCACTTCCGGAGTATTTCTGGGCTGAAGCCGTCAACACCGCTTGTCACGTGCAAAATCGAGCACTCATCAACAAAGACCATGATAAGACTCCTTACGAACTTCTAAAAGGCAGGCAACCAACCATTTCATACTTTAGAATCTTTGGTTGTAAGTGCTTCGTACTTAACAATGGCAAGTATCACACTACAAAGTTTAGCGAGAAAAGCTTTGAAGGTATTTTCGTAGGTTATAGTAGCCATAGTAAGGCCTATAGAGTTTTCAATAGAAAAACTCTGGTTGTGGAAGAGTCGATACATCTTGTATTTGATGAGACGAGTCTGTTGCAAAGCAACTCGTCTAGTGTGCCTATTGTAGATGCAGGTACAAAGTTGAAAGAACTCAGCTTGGATGAACCTATTAAAGATAAAGATGAGACGTTCATCAAGATCCCCTCTACAACCACCTTTGGAGAGGGAGATGATCAAGATGAAGAAGACATCCCAGCTGAAGATATAACTCCAGTGGCTGAAGAGATCCCAGATGCAAGGACTTTAGAGTTCAGACACTTGAAGGATCATCCTGCTGACCAAATCATAGGAGATCCTCGGGATGGTGTCAGAACTCGTCGAGGTACAACTAACGAGAATTTACACTTAAGCTTTCTCTCACAGGTTGAACCAAAGAAATTTGAGGAAGCCAACTCCGACGCATCCTGGATTCTAGCCATGGAAGAAGAATTAAACCAGTTCAAAAGATGCAAAGTCTGGACACTTGTTCCTAGACCCAAGCATAAGAACGTCATCGGGACAAAATGGGTCTACCGGAACAAGATGGATGAAGACGGAACAATTATAAAGAATAAAGCCAGACTTGTCGCCAAGGGATATCGTCAAGAGGAAGGGATCGACTTCGACCAAACCTATGCTCCAGTAGCAAGACTGGAGGCAATCAGGTTATTTCTTGCCTACGCTGCACTTAAGGGCTTTACCGTCTATCAGATGGACGTAAAGTCCGCCTTCCTGAATGGTGACATAAAGGAAGAAGTGTATGTAGAGCAACCGCCAGGTTTTGTTGACTCAACCTTTCCTAACTATGTTTACTTATTGCAAAAAGCACTATATGGTCTTAAGCAAGCTCCTCGAGCTTGGTATGAGACGCTATCTACCTTTCTTCTTGAGAACAAGTTCACGAGAGGAAAGATAGATAAGACATTATTTCTTAGGGAAATAAAATGCAAGATTTTGCTAGTGCAAATCTATGTCGACGACATCATTTTTGGCTCTACAGATAACAACCTCTGCAAGAAGTTTTCTAAACTTATGCAAGGGAAGTTTGAAATGAGCAGTATGGGAGAGCTGAAGTATTTCTTAGGGCTACAAGTGAAACAATCTGAGGATGGAATCTTCATCTCTCAGACCAAGTTCACCAAAGAGCTGCTTAAGAAATTCGGAATGGAGAACGCAACCTCTATGAGGACTCCAATGGCCTCAGCTATGTCTCTGGACAAGGACGAGAAAGGGAAACCTTTTGATGAAACCAAGTACAGAAGCATAATTGGGTCCTTGCTCTACCTTACTGCGAGTAGACCAGATATAATGTTCTCGACATGTGTATGTGCTAGATTTCAGGTGAACTCTAAGGAATCTCACTACATCGCTGCAAAGCGAATCTTGAGATACCTCAAAGGAACACCAAATCTTGGCTTATGGTACCCAAGAAGTAATGATAGTGAACTAATTGGATTTTCAGATGCAGATTTTGCAGGAAGCAAAGACGACCGGAAAAGCACCTCCGGGACTTGCCAATTCCTCGGAAGGAGACTCATTTCCTGGAGCAGTAAGAAGCAAAACTGTGTAGCCATCTCAACGGCTGAATCAGAATACATCTCCGCAGGGAACTGTTGTGCACAGCTTTTGTGGATCAAGAATCAGTTTGAAGATTACAACATGAAGTTCCAGAACATTCCACTATTCTGTGATTCTTCCAGCGCAATTGCAATAGCCAACAACCCAGTCTCCCACAGCAGGACCAAGCACATAGAGCTTCGCTACCATTTCATCCGGGAGCATGTGGAAAATGGAGATATAGATCTACAGTATGTCTCCACAGACAGGCAAGTTGCAGATATCTTCACCAAGCCGCTGGATGAGTCCAAGTTTTCATTCTTCAAAACTGAGCTTGGACTGCTTAACAAAGAAGACCAATGATGGACTCAGAAATTTAGAAGAGGTCAGAAATGTTGGATACTCTGAGGTACATTTTTCTTTTGTTTAGTGAAAATTCCTTCAAGAAATTTGAGACTCGAGAATAGTTACATTTACACGAGTGAAATAGTGAATACTCGAGTAACAAGTCAAATATACTCGAGTAATCAAATCAATACTCGTGTATGCACTCCTTATACTCGAGTATGAAAAGTCTTCAGAATTTAATACTCGTGTATTGAACTTCATATACTCGAGTAATCAGATTGATACTCGAGTATGAATTTCTTATACTCGAGTATGGAAAAATCCGTCTAGACTTAATACTCGTGTATACTCAGTCCATACTCGAGTATATGTTAAGGATTACTCGTGTATGCCGTAAACTCCTCTCGTGTAATCGGATTTCTCTGGAATTTTTCAAACTCTCTATTCGCACAACTAAATTGCCGCCTCTTCAGGTATGTCTTTATACTTAATTCGTTTTTAAACCTAATTAGAATTATTTATATATATATATTCAAAACGACAAAGTCCTTTCCACTTCTCATTCACTCGAGTAGCCGCCGGCTGTTCGTATTCCCGAAACCCCGTTCTTCGTCTTCCGTCGCCGCAGATTTCCGTCTTCCTCATTGCAGAATCGCTGATGGCTCCTCCCTCCTCCAAGTTTGGAATCGGCTCGGAATTAGTGACTGATGGCATTGAAGATATCTCCGATGATTTCAAGAACCTTCTGATTCTCCTCGACACGGCCGGATTAACCTTCGTTCTTCAAGAACCTTGCCGCCTTTTGCTTTCTGATGTTGAAGAGTTCTACAAAAACTTGAAGATTAGGCACAATGGTACAGTTTTGAAATCAAAGGTAAGGGGAGTTGATGTTCGGTTAGATAAAACCTCTGTCGCCACTCTGCTTCGGATGCCCGTGGTCGACGAAGAAGATGATTTAGACAAGGCAGATGCCGACCGCACCTCCTTATTCTGTGGTCGAGATCCAGAAGGTGGAGGTGAAACCCTGAACCGCTCTCTGTTCAATCCGGAAGGGAAGTTTCTAGTTGACATCATTGCCAAAATCCTCTGGTGCAAGACTTACTCCATTCGAGATGTATCACAAAATCTTTTTGATGTTATGCAAGCTATTGTCTGCAGGAAGAAGTTTCAGTTTGGAATGATGATACTGGATAAGATCAAAGAAAGCGTCAAACATCCCAGCTTTGCCAGGATTATCTCCCTCCTCCTCCATGAGATAAATCCTACAGTGTTTGACTTCTCTAAAGGGACTCCTCTTCACCACATGAAGAAAGTCTCAATATCATCCATTCAGAGGTATGACCTCAAGATCATGAACCCTGCCCAAACCTCCAGACAGCAAGCTGTCATCAGGACCCCATCTCCTCCTCAACATCAAATTGCTGACACTCTGGGTGCAGCAATTGAGGGGGAGCCTGCCTCTTCTCTTCCTCAGAATCAGGTTTCTTCAGAATCAGTAATTCCAGAAACAGAAGAAGTAAGAATTCCCACTCCTCCAATCTCTCCTCCTCCAGCAGATATTCAATCAGCAAATGCAGACTCAGAGATTCCAGACTCAGCAGCCCTTCTGTCTACAGCTGAGGATATCAACAAATTCATTGATGAGCTCAGCTCAGATGCCCCTCTCTTCCAGAATGACTCAGCTGCTAAGTCTCCAGTTCAGTCTGAAGTCCATACTCCAGCTCAGTCTCCTGCAAGAACCCCAGCTCCATCTCCTGCAAGATCTCCAGTCCATTCTCCTGAGAGTGAGCCTAGTAAATCAGCTCATATTCTCCTGTCTGATGATGAGATGTCTCCAGATCCTGTGGAGGCACCTCTGAAGAACTTGGATTTCTCCATGCCCTCTCTCCTACCCTCAGAAGAAGATGTTGACACAGTTCCATTCAAGAGAGCAGTCAGCTCAGTGGTGATCTCAGAAATCCCTCCTTGGACTGCTTCTGCTTCTGCTTCTGCTCTTGCTCCTGCTGCTTCAGCTCCTGAACCAACCTCAGCTCCCTCCTCTTCATCCTCAGATATTATCAGCAAGATAGAGCTTATGCTAAAAGAACAGAGAGATTACTTTGATGCCTCTCTGCAATCAGTAACATCCAAGGTCTCTGCTCTTGAAACAGAGATGAGCAGAGGCTTTGCTGAGATTCAAGCAAATACTGATGAGTTAAAAAGGTTGTTCCAAATTGGAGGCAAAGCCATAGACCACACCATTACAAGCATTGGTGAGCTAAGAAATCAGGCTGAGACAGTAGCTCACAACTAGCTCAAGCTAGATGAGAGAGCTGAAATGAATGTTGTGAAAGTGTGTAATGAAGTGGGCACCTTCAAAGATGAAGCCATTGCAAAGCTAAACATAGATATCAGCAAGGGGGAGAAAGTTGTAAAAGAACAAGTGGACAAACTTCATGAGCAAGCTCAAATAGCTGTAAAGGAACAAGTTGAAACTCTCTCTAAACAGGCTCAAACTACAGTGGATGGAATTGTAAAGGAAATGAAAGCAGACATTCTCTCTCAACTTCAATCTGTAAAGTTTTATACATATGATACTGCTGTGTGGCTGCATAACATGAACTTCCCCAATGCTCAGCTCAACCCAGCCATCATTCCTCAGCACCTCAATCCTCTTGAAGAGCAACCCTCTGCAGATGCCCCTGTCCAAGCTACCATTCCAGAAAGTGGTGTGCCAGTCTTCTCTCCTAGACCTGAGGGTGATCTGACTGAGCCTCCTCTTAACTACTCTGACATGTGGCAAGATGATTTTGTTTCCAGTTCTCAAGGTCCATCTAAAAGGAAAAGAAAGTATGGTGAAGGTGCTTCTGCAAGTCGTTCTGAACCCAGAAGAGATCCAGCAATTGTTCACTCAGAGGTTTGGAGTCCAACCTCCAAATCCCTTATTCTTGATACCCTGAAATTAGTGACAGATCTTGGTGAAAACAGAGACAATCATTACAGCTACTCAGAGTGGAAAGCATATGAAGCTTCACAGATTAAAATCAGACTCCATGACAGAAACTGGGGACACAACAACCCTGCTGCTCCTCCCAGGCCCAGGACTTATTTCCCAAAGCCTTACAGCTACCTGGAGAGGCAACAGCTCAAAAGGGAAAGGATGCACAAGGATGCTCCATCATGAGTGGATCTGAGAAAGTGGAATTGGACTATTTTGTTTATGTGCTTTAAAAACATTTCCTCATATATATATATTTAATTCTGATTATGGCCATATTTTGTTTACTCTGCTTTAGTTAAGCTTATTCTCCTGTTATATGCTTGCTGTTCTTTTACTCTTAAGTAATTCACCTTAGTATAGAGAGTGCTGACATCTACAAATAGGGGGAGATTGTTGGGATTTGTCTCCATAATACCTCAGATTTGTAGGAGGTCAGACCTTGAACTAAGATGAATTAAGGTGTATTTGATGCTGTGTTTAAGTTGTATGTGTGCAGGTTCTAATTGCCAAGTGTAGACCAATGTCAGTCTATAATGGGTCACCAAACACAGGACCATACAATGTAATCCCTCATTGTGTGATCCAAAGTGTTGGCCCATGTATAGCCTCTCTATTGGGATACACTTCCTTCATGCACTTGGATTGATGGACAGAAGCATTGGAGCAAATTTCATCTTAGAATTTTCCTAAGTCCTTTATACTCGAGTATTTCCTTGTAATACACGAGTAAGTGTTTTCTGATACTCGAGTATATATTCTGATACTCGAGTATATTTTCTGATACTCGAGTTTAGCCTTTTGATACTCGAGTATATCGTCTTGATACTCGAGTATACCTTTCTATTACTCGAGTATACACTTCTGATACTCGAGTAATTCTTTCTTCTCTCCTGTAATTCTCTCTTTCTATACTCGAGTATACTGCCTCTTGCTACTCGAGTAATCCATCTCTCCATACTCGTGTATATCCTCCATTACTCGAGTATCGCAGTCAACTTCTCCTGAATTATTCTAAGTCCATTTTCATCATAAGTACTTTGAATCTGTCAATTCTGATTAGTCCACGTGTCATCATTAATCAATGTTATGACCGTTGGAACCCACCTATAAATAGGTCTTTTCAGAAATGACTTTTAAAAAGCGTTATTACAGAAATATTCTTTTTAAGAAAGAGGAATTCCGTGAACCCTAATTTCACGCCGCCGCCATTGCCGTTCACGGAAGAAGAAGAAAAGTTTGGATCGCGACCTTCGTTTTCATCGATCTTTTCTCCAGCGATCCAGAAGAAAGAGAATCACTCGATCTTGCCAAGCCTTGAAGATTCCAGATCTACTTTCTTGATCGAGGTGGTTCTAGATCTCAGATTTGTGGATATTTCTCTAGTCGTCTTCTACATTTTCTGATCAAGCCGAAGTTCCTAAAGAAGAAGACAGATCCAGATCTGAGATTGTTGTTTTGATTTTTGTTTTCAAACCAAATTTCATTGTAGGAGATTCTTCTCTGAGACTTGTAGGAAGTTTTATCTTCCGAGTTTTTGTAGATCCGTTTTGGGATCGAGATTTGTAGGAACGTGGTTCCGAGGTGTAGGATTGTTTTCAATCCGAGATAGTGGAGTAGCCGAGTCTAGTAATTTGCTAGATCGGTGAGGAAAGTGGACGTACCCAAGATTGGGGAACCACTATAAATCTCTTGTCTTCTGTGATTGCTTGATATTTGCTGTGTTAGTTTTTAATTCCGCATTTGACACGCATTTCACCTATTCACCCCCCTCTAGGTGATTTAGGCTAACAACTTAGACCTCTCAAAAACCTCTCTTTGAAGCGATTGGATGTTGTAAAGTGGTCTTGGGGAAAGCCCCCACAGATGGGTGAAGAATAACGGAGCCAAAGCTCCTCCTGTGGTGGAAATGGTGATTTGGTTTAAGATGAAGATGATCTGCTATATTAGGGAAAACATGCAGGTATTTATAGATAAATCGTTAGAACTTGCCACGCACGGTCGTACGATCGAACCGTACGATATTTATGAAACCCAATTCACTACAGGAAAAGTTTCTGCCCGTGCGATTTCCCTTCACGCACGGTTTCATCAACCGTGCGTGAACAAAACAGTACAGGTAGAAACAGATATGAAAATTCAGGGCCAAACACGAGACTGTTCATTCTTCTTCTCGTACGATTGAATCCAACCGTGCGCGAAGGAAACAAACGATCCATAAATCATAAAATTTTTAGACAAACTAGGGTACTCATGCAATTTGGTTCTCGCATGGTTAAAATCAACCGTGCGCGACCAAAACGGACAGGTAATGGCAAGACCCAGATTTTCAGCACAATGGTCACGTACTAGAAAAAAGCCCGTACGCGAAAGAAAAAAATGCATGGTCGTGCAATTCCATAAAATTCACAAGTTGGTTTAAGCACACCCCGACCAGTCTAAAATGACAATAAAAGCATCTAACAAACAATGGGGAGCACAAAGTGCTTACCCCCAGCAAAACAGAGTGCAATTGTATCGCACAATGGGCAAAAAGTGCACTTTGTGTAACATTATGAAATAAGTAAAATATAAGCAATTACAACAAGAATGTGAAGTGCTTGAGTGCAAAAATAAGCCCAATTGAGTCCGAAAAACCCTATAAAATCCGTACTCATCATGCATCAATAAAAATTTTCAACCAGCATATTATTCTTGCAAAACACAAACCACCATAAAAGAAAACTACACTACCAACGAGAAGGTGTTGTTAGCCATCTTTTTCGTCTTCCATAAATTTTGTTCTTATCGCAAGTTTTCCAAAGTAATCGTATTTACCGATCATTCAACTTTGCTTTATTTACTAACAAAAATATATGCGAAGCTAAGAATGAATAGGTGGATTCAGCTACTCCAAGAATTTGTTTGGAGATTCGAGACAAACGAGGTGGAAAAAGTTTGGCGGTAGATCATCTTTCTCGGTTAGAAAACCCCAATTTGGTGGAGCTTATTGAAGAAGATATTAATGATACTTTTCCTGAGGAGTGCCTCCTAATTTTATTCAAGGTAATATCACAACCAACCCCTTGGTTCATTGAATTTGCAAACTATCTTCTTGCGTAATTTCTCTGAAAAGAGTTCTCTTATCATGAAAAGAAGAGATTCCTTTTTGATTTGATTTTTTTTGGGAGGACACATACCTATTTCAAGTTTGCGCGGATCAAGTGGTGCAGTGGTGTGTCTCCTATGAGGAGGGTGAACAAATATTAAAGCATTGCCACGAGGGACCAACTCGTGGGCATTCTAAGGCAAATTAGATGGTGAGAAAAGTTCTAGAAGCAGGTTTCTATTAGCCGAGCATCTTTAAAGATGCTCACGCACATGTAAGTTGTTGTGATCAATGCCAACACTCAGGTAATATTTCCCTCCTAGATGAAATGCCCTTAAATTCTTTTCTAGAAAGAGAAGTTTTGATTAATGGGGAGTCGACTTTGTTTACCCGGTACCAATTTCCTTTGATAATCGTAATATTTTGGTAGTGGTATACTACGTGTCACTATGGGAGGACGCGCAAGCCCTTCCCAAAAATGTTGCTCGAGCTATTACGCAATTTCTAAAAAAAACTCTTTACTAGATTTGGAGCACCGCGGGAAATAATAAGTTATAGGGGAACTCATTTTTTTAATGCGCAATTTGCCAAAGATTTATCCCAGTATGGCATTACACATAGGTTGGCCACCCCTATCATCCTCAAATAAGTGGCTAAGTTGAAGTTATTAATCGTGAAATAAAATGAATTTTGGAAAAGATGGGTTCTACTAATAAGAAGGATTGGTCGATCAAACTTGACGATGCTCTATGGGCTTATCAGACCACATACAAGACTGCTATTGGTTGTACGCCTTATCAATTGGTTTATGAGAAATCATTTGATGCCGCAGCCTCGCCACCACTACTTGTGATGATCCAGTTGCCGAGGCATTACAACATAAAGACTTTCGGAGCCGTGACGACGCTAATGGAAGACAATGCTACAACCTCCGCCCGCGGCATGCTAAGCCCATTTGAAGGCTATTTTAATTTAAAATTTCATGCTTTAATTACTTTTATTTTATATGTGAGAATATAAAATTATTCCAAGTTTGGCTAATAATTTTATATTCATTTTGGGGACTTTATAGCATTTATTTCATGCATAGACTTTATTTGGTGTGTATTTAGCTGCCCGGATGGATGAGATTTCATCTCCATCTTGGACGGTTAGATGTGTTTTGTAACTCCTATTTAAGGAGAACCTTTGATGAGAATATTAGAGAAGATCTTGATAACCCTAATTGAATTCCTCCTAAGAGAATTTTGGCCAAGAGAGAGAGCCTCCAAACCGCCAGCCCCCTTGGTGGTGTGAAGCCGCCCCTTGCTCCCTCCTCCCTCTTCGGTGTGACTCCGGCGTGGCTTCCTTTTGGTTCGACTCCAAGGAAGAAGGTTGCAGCCCATTTGGTGAGACGTCGGTGGATTGGTGGAGAGAGTGATTCTCCCACCATATCAAGTGTGTTCAGGAAAGCGGGTTGGGTAATTCCTTCCCCCTCATCTTTGTGTTTTCTTGCTAGTTTTGTGTGGAGGTTGAATAACCATTGTTTCTGTGATTTTTAAATACAATCGCTCACAATTTCTAAATTCGATTTCATCATTTTCGAACTTCTTTAATCCGGATCAGGTAGATCAAATTTGCTTGAGTGGATCTTGGCCTATAGCCTAGGTTTTACTCTCAAAAAGGCATTAATTTTGGGGAATCATCCGACTCTTTTTCCTGATCGTTGTTTTGAGTTGATCACTCCTCGTTATTTTATGTGCTGCGTTTGATCCGATCCATAACGAGTCGATAGAAGCTTGTGTAGGTGCGGTAGATCTAAGGCGTGTTGGGATTGGTTTGGTTACTTGTGTCTGTAACGCTCTCCGATTGACCCCTACGTCAATTTGGTATCAGAGGGAGGTTGTCTCAATTTCTTAATTGAAACGTCCTCGCTTGAGTTTTCTCGGCACGCACAATTAAAAAAAAACAATTTTTTTTTCTGGTCTGCCAATAGCACTCTAAAATCTGTAATTTTCAGCGAAAAGTAATTTTTTTTAACGTTCTACATTTTTATCATGTCGGGAAATTATAAAAAAATTTTGTTTTTCATGTAGGGTCAGCCCTAGGGAAAATCATCTTTCCAAATTTTTCTACACCTGAATGCGCACTAGACTAGGAACAAAATACACTACACCTTCATCGTCTAGGATGGCTGCGAATGAGCAAGGGAATCCTAACGCTGAGGCTATAGAGGGTCTATGTAACGAAATGAATGAGATTAGGGCCATGTTAGGACAACTCCTTTTGAATCAAGGAGGGCCTCCTCCGCCACCCGTTAATGTTGCGCAGCCCCACCGGCGCCAACAAATCCCTGATTCAGATTCTGATGGGGACTCTCCCCGAGTGCCCCCTCGAGAACACCGCCACGAGAGAGGCTTTGATATTACTAGGGCCATTAAGATTAATGCCTCCACTTATGATGGCATGGGAGATCCCCAGATCTTCCTTAATTGGACTGTGGACATGGAATGTTACTTCGAATGACACAATCTTACGGACCCTCAAAAGGTCCAAGTTGCCAGGATGAAGTCAACTGGCCATGCGAAGACGTATTGGCTGAATGAGGAGCGAAGATTAGGAACCGGACATGGAGCCCCACTTATAGGTTGGCCGGTGATGAAAAATTTGCAAACCGATCAGTACGTCCCTGCGTACCACCGAGCACAGATATTCGATGAGCTTGCCACCCTACGACAGGGCTCAAATTCGGTAGCTGAGTACATGGGAGAACTGAAGGACTGTATGGTGAATTGTGATCTTAGGGAGATCCCCGAGGTCACATTATCTAGGTTTCGTAAAGGGCTTTAACCCGAGATTCAAAGGAAGCTCTTGCGCTATGGTCATACGGACTTGAATACGACCTTCAATGCCGCCCTCGACATTGAAAAACATCTGGCCTTTAAGGCCCATTCCCACTATTCCCATACGAAGAACAAGTCCACGGCTGGAGCATCTGCCTCCACATACCCGGATAAGGGGAAGTATAGGTCCACCGAGTCGAAGTCGGTAGTGATCACTGCTAGGAACACTAAGAACCCCACTAGTGAGCGTATCCCCATAGGGAAGGTTAGTAAGACAAATGCCACATGTTATTCTTGCGACATTCAAGGACACTATGCCTTTGAGTGCCCAACAAAGACTAAGGCCATAACCCTTTTAGAGTCGACTACCAACCTTGCTGATTATGTTTATGAGGCTGCAGAGGAGAGTGACCCAAATGGGGTCCCAAGTGATTTAAAGGACGATCACCACCTTATGGTGATGCATTGTATCTTGAACACTCCTTGTCCGTTATATGATTGGAAGAGGACGAGCATATTTTCCCTGATTTTTAAGAGTGGTGAGAAGCTCTGCAAACTGATTATCGATAGTAGTAGCTGTGTGAATGTCATTTCTGAAAATGTCGTTACACAAATGGCCTTGACCACGCAGCCCCACTCGACTCCATATCAGGTAGCTTGGATCAATAAGGTTACCGTTCCGGTCACCAAGCGATGCTAGTACCCATCTCGATCAAATCCTATACTGACGAGGTGTGGTGTGAAGTCCTTCTGATGGACGCTTGTCACATGTTGTTGGGCCGTCCGTGGCTCTACGACCGCGACATGACACACTTTGGGAGATCCAACACGTACGAGTTTAAATTTAATGGCAAGGTCATTATGTTGAGGCCGACCGTTCCGAAGGAACCAGTAGCTGTGGCTAAGGACACCACTATCCCAGTCGAGAGGAAGACATTGAGTCTGTGAGTAAGAAGGAATTTGTGAAGGACTCATTTCTTGATGGAGTGTTGTATGCTTTAGTAATTATGAGTGCAAAGACTAATTTTGGAGTGTTGGATGACTTACCTAGTGAGCTCCGGGCATTGTTGGAAGAATATAAGGATGTTTACCCGGATGAGCTACCTTCGACGTTGCTGCCCCTTAAGGATATACAACATGCGATAGACCTTATTCCCGGTTCGTCCCTACCTAACTAGCCCCATTATCGACTTCATCCCGCTGCCCGTAAGGAGTTACAGACCCAGATTGAGGACCTGTTGGAGAAGGGGTTCATTAGGATTAGCTTGAGTCCATGTACGGTACCAGCCTTGCTTGCCCCCAAGAAGGATGGTACATGGCAGATGTGTGTTGATAGCCGCTCTATCAACAAGATTACTATCAAGTATAGGTTTCCTATTCCGCGATTAGATGATCTCTTAGATGTCTTATCTGGCACCACTATCTTTACGAAGTTGGACCTACGGAGTGGCTATCACCAGATTAGGATCCGCGAGGGAGATGAATGGAAGACTGCGTTTAAGTCTAAGGACGGGTTATATGAGTGGCTTTTGATGCCCTTTGGGTTATCCAACGCCCCCAACACCTTCTCCCGGATAATGACACATGTCTTTCAGCCATTCTTTGGAAAGTTTGTGGTAGTTTATTTCGATGACATCTTAGTCTACAACACCACCACTGCCGAGCACATCTCCCACATGAGAGCGATTCTTTTCACCTTGAGGAAGGAAACATTGTTTCTAAACTTTAAGAAGTGCACTTTCTACGCGTCATAGGTAGAGTTTTTGGGCTATATAGTCGGGTCTGAGGGGTTATCCTGGTAAAGTTCAAGTGATACGGGAATGTCCCAAACCGACTAGCCTACGTGAGGTGTGTAGTTTCCATGGATTAGCTACTTTCTATCTCCGTTTCATATGAGACTTCAGTAGCATCATGGCCCCCATTACGGAGTGCATGAAGAAGGGAGAGTTCACTTGGACGAATTCTGCCACCCAAGCTTTCAATTACATTAAGAAGCTTATGACTGAGGCACCTGTCTTGCATCTACCTGACTTCACCAAAGTCTTTGAGTTAACTTAGATGCTTCTGGGGTGGGTGTAGGAGGTGTCTTGAGTCAGGAGGGGCACCCAGTTAGTTACTTTAGTGAGAAGTTAACAGGTGCTAAGCTAAATTATTCAAAACTACGATAGGGAGTTTTATGCAGTTGTGCGGTGATTGCACCATTGGAGGCACTATCTCCTCTCCAAGGAGTTTGTGATCCTCTCCGATCACGAAGCTTTGCGCTTCATCAATGGACAACATAAAATTAGCCCGCGTCACGCTAAGTGGGTAGCTTTCCTACAAGGTTACACGTTTAACCTTAAGCACCTTAAGGGGTCAGATAATCGAGTTGCAGATGCTCTTAGTCGCCTTACCCTCTTGCTTTCCACTATGGAGATTAACGTTGTAGGTTTTGAACGCATTAAAGATGAGTACGCTACCTGCCCAGATTTTAAGGAATCCTATTTATCCGCTCAGGATAGCTCCCCCATGACTATATCTACATTTATTATTAGATACGGTTACCCCTTTAGGCATGGGAAGTTGTGTATCCCGCAGTCCTCTCTACGACTTCATATCATTTGGGAGCTGCATAGTGGAGGGTTGAGTGGCCACTTCGGTAGGGACAAGACAATTATGCTGGTTGAGGAGAAATTCTATTGGCCAAAACTTAAGGCGATGGCGGGAAGGGTAGTTAGTAGTTGTCGTACCTGTCAGGTATCCAAGGGAACCAAAAAAAACATAGGATTATATACACCCTTGCCTATCCATTCCACACAATGGGAAGACGTGAGTACGGATTTTGTTCTAGGCCTACCCACCACTTTACACCATCACGATTCTATTTTTGTAGTTGTGGATAGATTTTCTAAAATGACATATTTCATTCAGTGTAGTAGGACCAATGACGCTTCTAACATTGCGAAATTGTATTTTAAGGACATCGTTAGTCACCGTGGAGTGCTGAAGACAATAGTCTCAGATAGGGATGTAAAGTTTACGAGTTATTTTTGGAAAACACTTTGGATTTTAATGGGTACCAAATTATTATTTTTCGTCGCATACCATCCACAAATTGATGGGCAGACGAAAGTGGTTAATAGGAGCTTGGGGAATCTTCTTAGATGTCTTATGAGCGATCATAAGGGAACATGGGACCTACTTCTTCCCCATGCCCAAATGGCCTACAATAATTCCAAAAATAGGTCCACGAGTATGTCTCCCAACGAGATTGTCCACAGGTACAAGGCCGCTGTGCCACTTGACTTGGTTCCGTTGCCTCCAACATACAAAACAAGTCAATTCGCACAATACTTCGCTCAACACATTCATGACCTACACACACGTATACAGGCTACATTGGCTACTCAATACGAGTCCTATCAAGTGCACTCTAATCAACATAGGAGAGTGTCAAACTTTAATGTTGGCGATCTAGTCTTAGTCCGGTTAGTTCCTGAATGACTGCCCACTGGCACCGTTAAAAAGTTAGCACCAAAGTGCGCCGGCCCTTTTTGGATTATTAAAAAGCTAGGTGACAATGCTTTCATTTTGGATTTGCCTGCTGATTGGGGAATCTCCCCCATTTTTTATGTCTCGGATTTAACGTTGTTTGTTTTGCCTCCACAAGAGTTGAATTCTTTGTCGTCCTCTCCTTCCACTAAAATTTCTAATGGGTTGGGGAGTGGTAGTTTGGGTGATCTCTCTCTTACGGCCCCTACAAGTATATCATCGGATGGTGAGTTGCATTCCTTTATTCCTATTGCTAACATGTTCCACAGGTTTCCCAAGACATTTCTTACTCCAGATAGGATACTTGCGGCTGAGGCACTTGCTACTACCGTTGGTGATACCTACCGCTTCCTCATCCGTTGGCGTGACCGCCCCCCATCGGACGACTCATGGGAACTCGAGACGGAGCTTAGATGCTTGGATGCCATTCTTCTCCACTACTACTTCTTGAACCACGCATCAGAGATACGTGATTTTGAGCAGGGGATGATTGATGCAGCAGCCTCGCCACCACTACTTGATGATGATCCAGTTGTCGAGGTGTTACAGCATAAAGACTTTCGGAGCCATGATGACGCTAATGGAAGACAATGCTACAACCTTCGCCCGCGGCGTGCTAAGCCCATTTGAAGGCTATTTTAATTTAAAATTTCATGCTTTAATTACTTTTATTTTATATGTGAGAATATAAAATTATTCCAAGTTTGGCTAATAATTTTATATTCATTTTGGGGAATTTGTAGCATTTATTTCATGCATAGACTTTATTTGGTGTGTATTTAGCCGCCCGGATGGATGAGATTTCATCTCCATCTTGGATGGTTAGATGTGTTTTGTAACTCCTATTTAAGGAGAACCTTTGATGAGAATATTAGAGAAGATCTAGCTATCCCTAATTGAATTCCTCCTAAGAGAATTTCGGCCAAGAGAGAGAGCCTCTCAAACCGCCGACCCCTTTGGTGGTGTGAAGCCGCCCCTTGCTCCCTCCTCCCCTCTTCGGTGCGAATCCGACGTGGCTTCCTTTCGGTGCGACTCCAAGGAAGAAGGTTGCAGCCCATTTGCTGAGACGCCGGTGGATTCGTGGAGAGAGTGATTCTCCCACCATATCAAGTGTGTTCATGAAAGCGGGTTGGGTAATTCCTTCCCCCTCATCTTTGTGTTTTCTTGCTAGTTTTGTGTGGAGGTTGAATAATTGTTGTTTCCGTGATTTTTAAATACAATCGCTCGCAATTTCTAAATTCGATTTCATTGTTTTCAAACTTCTTTAATCCAGATCGTTTAGATCCAATTTGCTTGAGTGGATCTTGGCCTATAGCCTAGGTTTTACTCTCAAAAAGAATTGGCAACCTTTGCGTTAATTTTGGGGAATCATCCGACTCTTTTTCCTGATCGTTGTTTAGAGTCGATCACTCCTCCTTGTTATTTTATGTGTTGCGTTTGATCCGATCCATAACGAGTCGATAGATGCTTGTGTAGGTGCGGTAGATTTAAGGCGTGTTGGGATTGGTTGGGTTACTTGTGTCTGTAACGCTCTTCGATTGACCCCTACGCCAACATTTCATTTTTTGATCGAACTAGAACATCGTGCCTTATGGGTACAATGTTTTAAATCTTGATGAAAATTTAACAACAGAGCTTCGCAAGTTTCAAATAAATGAGTTTGATGAGTGGCGTTCTTTCACTTATGAAAGTAATAAGGTATATAAGGAGCACACAAAATTTTATCATGATAAAAAGGTAAATCACCCTAAGGATTCCAAACCAGGCGACCAATTATTCCTTAATAACTCACATCTACAATTTCTTTTGGGCAAACTCAAGTCCCGTTGGTCTGGCCCTTTTATAATTAAAATGGTTTGGCCTTACGGTACCATCCTAATTTTGCACCCGGAGAAGGGCGAGTTCAAAGTAAATGTGCACCGATTAAAATTATTTTTTACTCGTGATAATCTTGATGAGCACTGGGAAGAAATAATCTTCCTAATCCATAATTTTGGTACACAACAATGGTCGAGCTCATCGATCATAACCAAAGCGCTCTTTGGAAACACCCCAATTTATCTTACTTTTGTTATCTCTAAACAAAATTCTACAAATTTTACACGCCCTGGTCATGGGCCTGACAAGTGGGCATGCCTAACCTGGAATTCCGAGCATTGTTTTTTAGGCAATAGCGCGTGACTGCTCATTTTCAAGTTCTATCATGGGGCGTGCCTTCCGGACGTGACCACCCTAGAGCTATCTCCAAGGAGACATTAATTCAATTGTGACACTTCTAAGGGTCAAGGGTGTTTCCTTAGGGCATGTCATGCCAATTTTTTGAATTCAATCAGCTCTGATATGATTCCCTGGGGGCGCTCAACCATCACTTTAAATCCACATGCCCCCAATCACGAGAATGACTGGGGCATGTTCCGAATTTTTCTTCTTCTATAGATAGGTTTTTTCTCTTCCATTTTCTTCACTACATCTCCTTAGACTTCATCTTGTTCTTTCCTATCACTCCAAGTCCAAGATTCTCTTCCGCTTTCCATCATCATTCCTCGACGTCATCTTAGATCCTTCACCACTTCATTCGATCATCTCTAAAATCAGGTTGTGGCAGAAGCGACTAATTTTTGCCAATCCCACCCAGCTGTCTCAAGACAGCGACTCAGCGAGAAAACGTTTGGTGTTCTCCACATTTTAGACTTGGGAGTTCTCTGCGCCTTCGGCGTGGTAGAATTTGTTTGTGGTTTCTTGTTCACACATGGATGGAATGTCTTTTTCCCCATATTCGAGCCTGCCTTCCTAGAACTTACGATGGAGTTGATCTCCTCATTTGAATTCTGGGTAGGCCTTGATGATAACTTCATCAAATTATGGATCAGCGACATTGGGAACGAACATTCTATCTGACAGCTTACTGTTGTGATGGGTTTCTTAGGTGAACCTTTCACCTGTTCCCCTGCTTATGCCGAACAGCATTCCGATTACTCCCGAGATTCCAATCTTCTATAGTTTTGGTTTGATATCAGCAATAATATCTCCCCCTACACTCTGAAGTGATTTAAGAGCAACCACCTCGTCTCTCCCACTCGGTGAATCCTGTATAACAGCCTTACCTACTATTTGACTGGTCGCAGCGATATCCATGGCATGGTCACCTGACACGACCTACTATCTTAATAGAGTATGGTCAATTAAGTTCCACTCAACCTTGGCATGGAGCTCACAATCTTCTTTCGACATCATGCCAAAAACATCCGATTAGGAGCAGTCCATGAAGGGAATCTCATTACCCACTTCGCAAAGCGACTTGAAGTTTGGGACTTGCTCCTGCGTAGGCTCTATGTTCATACGCCCCTTCCTCTTTGTTAGGTCCATTGCCCACAATGTCCTAGATTTTAAGAAGCCAAATATGTCAATGAGTATACACAATGGTATATTTAATGTATGTTCAAGTTCATACATGCATGTTAGTCCTTATAACATTGACAGGACATGAATTCCAAGTGGTATGATAGGTGGTCACAAGGTGAAGATGCTGGATAGGCTGAAAATTGCTTAAGTCCATAGGCATTGAGTGGGGTCTATTCACTCAACGCCAGGTGAGTAAATTCGTTGAATATAGCTTGTAAGTCTTAGCCTAAATATTGGCTAGACAGAAATATGGCTAAGTCCACAGGCATTGAGTGAGGTCAACTCACTCAGCACCATACAACAAAAAGCTGTGAGACAGGCTAATGTAGTAAAAGCATAAGAAGAAATAGACAGAAAAGTGGCTAAGTCCACAATCGTTGAGTGTGTATCACTCACTCAACGCCATACTCTATATTCGCTGAGTATTTCATTGCCAGTCAAAGCCATAGAAAATCTGTGCTAATGTTTTGACTAAGTCCATAGGTGTTGAGTGAGGCAAGCTCACTCAACACCATATGATAAAATGTTGAATGACCATCACTCAGTCAGAATCTGTGTTTTTAGACACAAAAATTTGGCTAAGTCCAAATTCGTTGAGTGGAGCTTACTCACTCAAAGCCAAGGAGCAGAAAATCTGGCTAAGGCAGAAAGTAATGAGAGAGTCATGCACACTCAACACTCTCAATTCCATGATTCAAAAAATCTGGCTAAAGCAAAAGGCGTTGAGTGAGGCGTGCTCAATCAATGCTCTCAACGCTTGAGAAGCTGAAAAAGCAGGAAATTGGTTAAGGCAGAAAGCATTGAGTGAGGAATGCTCACTCAACGCTCTCAACGCCTAGATAAACAGAAACTTGTCTAAGTGTTTTGGCGGTGAGTGAGGCTTGCTCAGTCAACGACTATTCTACTAATGCTTGATTTTGGCTAAGTACACAATCGCTGAATACAACAAAAGTCAACAAAGTCAATGTAGTTTTAATTGATTGTGGGAAAGCTGTAGAAAGCGACAAATGACGCTGAAAGCTACTGTACATCTTCTTCCATTAAAGCATGATGCAGTTGTACCCTGCAAGTGGTCCCCACAGTTTTTTGGAGCCTTAGATCGGTGGAAGATAAAAAGGGCAAAGACTGGTGACCAAAAATAACTTTTAGAGCTTTATAAATTTCTAAAGGGGTTGCAGCTGGACTTCATCTTGCTCGCCATTGCTACTGAGAAAAAGCTTGAAGTCTTCCTACGAGAATAAAAAGTTCAGTGAGCTGTAGCTTCTCTATCTTCTACAACATAATCAGATAGATTTCTGATAGAGAAAGAAAGTAGAGACATCATAATCCATTAGGCTCAGTTGGCTGATTGAAGAACTCTGGTTCATCTTCTTCTTCAGCAAGTTCAGAATCCATATTCTAAGACTCTTATAGTAGAGGGAGAACTTCTTCTTGCTGCTGTGAAGCAAGATAGTGCTGAGATAACTCATCCCTAGCTTTTGACACAAAGAAATTTCCCTGTGTCAAAGCATTCAAATCCTCATCCTTCTATAGGATCCAACTAGATCTGAGCTGTAGGGCCACTGGCTTAAGGCAGGGCATTATTGCTTGAGTTGTAAGAGAGTAAAACTCTCTGAGTTGTAGGATCCAACTGGATTTGAGTGTAGGGCCACTGACCTGAGGTAGAGAAATTTACCTACGCTGTAGGAGAGTGTAACTCTCTAAGGTAGGATCCTTTGGATCATAGGTGGGGTTGTCCTCCCAGCCGAGTATAGGGACCTTGGCCTGAGGTAGGTGATCTGCTGATCACTGAGTGGTAGGCCCTTGTGGCTGAGTTGTAGGTCTTGGAGGAGACTGATAGATCACGATGGATCTGAGGTGTAAGCTCTTTGGAGTAGTGTTTTGGAGAAGTGCCTTGACTAATAGGAAGTTGGCAAGGTGGGAGGAGAGTGGATGTACACACAAGTTGGGGTACCACTATAAATCTGTGTTTGTTTTTCTGTATTATTTTCTTTGTGCAAGTTCTTGAAAGCTAAATACTGCCAACACACTTAGTGTAAAAGGAAAAACTAAAAAGAGAATAATAACATTGAGACAACCTATTCATCCCCCTAGGTTGTAAGCTACCTTGAAAATAAATACTTTCAAGTGGTATCAAAGAGAGGTTGCTAAAAAGGATCTAACCATCTAAGTGATTCTCCAAGGTAGCTGCAGATAATCCTTATTGGTTCAGGAGTGAACTACAAGGAGCCAGGTGCCATGAAGCTTCCTATCTGCAGAAAAGAAGGTTTTGGCATCTGGAAGGAAAGGGTTAGGTTGTTGGTGGAATCAACTGACCCTAGAATCTTTATAACAGTTAAGGATGGACCTTTCATCCCCATGAAGGTGTCTGTTCTGGATGCAAATATCTAGACACCCAAGAATTATGCTGAGATGACAAAGGATGAAGTCATTCTTGCCACCATGGACAAGAGGGTGCATAATATCATTGTTAGTGCAATAGATGATTATACCCTTCAGAATCTGATTCACTGCACAAATGCAAAGGAAATGTAGGACACTTTGGTGATCTACATGGAATGCACATAGGAGGTCAGGGATGATAGCAAGTCTATACTCAACTAGGAGTATGAAGCATTCAGACAGTCCAAGGGAGAGAACATAGCTACCTGCTATGGAAAGTTTTTCAGGATTGTGAATGAACTAAGGACCTATGAAAGGATCTTTAGTCAGTATGAGCTGAATGATAAGTTTCTTAGGGCTCTCACCAGATACTGGGACACAAAAATATGTGCCATCAGAGAAGTTGTCAAGCTGGGTGACACTCCACCCCGTACCCTTTTTGGAAAACTACTTTCATATGAGATGCAGTTAAATGTCAGAAAAGAGGAAGAGACCAACTGCAAGTCTCAGGCCAAAGAGAAGTCTGTGGCCTTCAAAGTTGAAGCCACAAGGAAAAGTAGGAGAAAGACCCCTTCTCATCCAAAAATACCAGAAAATTTAGAATGCTTTGAATCAGAAGCATCAGACAGCACCATTTATGGTGAGGAATTTGCTATCTTCTCCAGGAAGCTCCATAGGCTGATGAAGAAGAAGCACTGGAAGAGCAAGCCCTCCTCCTCAACACATCACTGGAAGAAACCCTCCAAGGAGGACAAGTATGTATCTAAACCCAGTAAACAGATTTATACTAATATTATCTATTATTGCTGCAGCATACGAGCACATGTTATTGTTGATTGCCAAGTGAAGATAAGGGAGGATGGTGAGAAGAAGTCTCACCAAAAGCACAAGGCAAAGAAAGAATAGTCCATTATGGCTAAGAAAGAGAAGTGCTGGACATACTCATCATCATCTGAGTCTGAAGAATAAGATGAAGCCTATATTGCGTTAGTTACTGCTGCTGCTAAAGATAAAGCTATAACAGTAGAAGAAGTCTATCCTCTAGTAAGGATAGGAATCAGGGCCCCTCTGACACTTTTAGACAGAGACTCAGAGGTGTATGAGGATGATAGAGATGCCCACAACTACAAAGGGCTGATGGAAATGACAGATTAAGAGGGTAGACAGGATCAGCGTGGTCAAAGTAAGGTACATTCCCTATCCAGTTCTGTGTCTAGGATGATACTAGTCCCTATACTGAAGCCTCTTCATCTAATGGTGAAGATGTTTCTGGCTCAGATGGTGATGTTTGAAAGATAAGGATAGATCTTATGTTTACTATAGAGATAAATATATATCAGGAGAAAAAGAAATCAGAGCACACAAGTAAAGAAATAAATAAGCAATCATTGACGACACAAGAATTATAGTGGTTTCCCAATAACCTGGGTACATCCACTCTTTTACCACCCTAGAAGGAATTCACTAATAGGTTTTTGCTCAGGTTCCCTGCCACCACAAGTTTTTTCTCAAGTGCTTTGTCACCACAAGATCTATTTGATGGGAGATCTCACAACCTTTTAGGCTTTTGATCAGGTGCCCAAAAACTAACACAAGTTTACTTTTGAATGGAGTAATAACCCTGTACACAGGAGAGGGAAAAGAAATGATGGTGTCTTCTCTATCAATGATCTGAGAGAAGACTAGTGGATTTTGATGATGTCAAAGCTCCCCCTGATATGAAGAATGGTTCAGGAAGATGAGAGCTTTGCTTCAGGGTGTAGTTCTTCAGATTGATGATGCTCTTCAGAAGCTTCTTAGACTGATGTTGATGAGTTATCCCTTTTAAGCCTGAAGAAGATGAAGAACGTTATATATGAGCTGTTTTGTTCTTCACTGATTCACTGATTCACTTTGAAGAAGAACTTCAGAGAAGGAATTGTTTTCTCTGTTCTCTTTCTATTATGTTCTCTATTCCGGCCAATCTGTATATTCATTCTAATTTTTATTCTCCTGAACATTTGAATTTCCTTGACTGTAAAAGCAAAATCATTCCCAAGAAAAGGGTAATAGCCTTTTTAGACAATTAGAATTTAATCATTATTTATTGCTTCCATCCAACGGCTATATTCATTAAGAATATATAGCATTAAATCTGATAGCTATAATCACCTTTAATTAAGCCTTAATTAATTCTGCCAGCTGTAAATAATTCTGTCTGAATACTGCAAAAAAATAGTCAAACTGAATTTTAAAGCTTTCTTCAAACTGAGCTCGGAGTTCGTTGATCTCAGCTCGGAGTTCATTGATCTCAGCTCGGAGTTCGTCAAGCTGAGCTCAGATATTTTGAACTGCATAATCGTTGAACTGAGTTTTATAGCTTTCTTTAAGCTGAGCTCAGAGTTCGTTGAACTGAGCTCAGAGTTCATTGAACTGTGCTCGGAGAATTTCTGAGCTGAATTTCTGAACTTCAAATCTGAAATTCTCTGGAATTTTTTTGAAGGAGCAAACCTGGAAATAATCCTATGACCCATAACTATACATTTTGGGTCAATCTAATACATCCTAATAGTGATCCTTGCCCAAATCATAACTAGGGTTCAAACAATCTCCCCCTATTTGGGTGAGGACACTATTCACAAAAAACAAAATACAATGAAAAATAATCTGTCTGAATTATAATTTTTCAACAGATTTACAAAGGTGCTTTGTGAAATAAAGATGACAACAAAGATTCAAGAATATGAAAAGAAATATAGAATCTTTCTATGGAATTGTTGATGGAGGAACTGAAGAAATTTGGTGAGAGTAAGCTCTCTAATATGATCTTCAACTTTCCTTTTTGCTCAGCCTTAGATCTTGACAACCTGTCAAGTTCTTTTCCTGAAAAGAGAGGTTTGAAGTTCTGGACCCAAATTACCTTGGGTCCTGGTTCTCTTTTAAAATAATTAGAAATAAAAGAACATTCAGGTTGATCTTTATAGCCTAGTGGATGAAATTTCCTAGAATGGATGAACCACTGTGTAAAAGGATTTATAAGATTTTGAGTTTGATTATAATTTTGAAAGGAGTAAAAATTTATATTATAATTTTTTGGGTTCGACGAATTGCAGTAAGTTCGTCGATCTGCGTTCAACGAATAGGGATGAGTTCGTCGAACTCTGCTTAGAGAATGAAAGTATTCATTTTCTGTGACCCAATTTTGTCGATCTCGGTTTGACGATCCATATTGATTTCGTCGATCGCAGTTTGAAGTATTGTTATATAAAAAAATCTGCATTCATAGTTCGTCGATCTGCGAAATACATTTCGTCGATCTTGCATCGACGAAAAATGTTGAACATTGTTTTTATTAAAAATTTTCTTTTTTCTTTCTCTTTTGCTTAGGTTTTTGAAACAGTTTAATTTGTTGGTTGTTTTCATCTAATTTTTCTTTGCCTCTTTTAGTTTTGAAAGAACTTATCTATTCAAAAGAATTTCTTAAATCTTCTTTAAGTTTCATATTTTCAGAAGAAACAACCTTTAATTTCTCTCTGAGAAGTTTTATTTCCTTCTCAGATTGAATCAAATCTTTACATAGGATTTTAAAATCTTCTTTAAAATGATCTGAAGAAAAATCAAAGGAAGAGATTACCTGATCCTCTTCTAATTCTGATTCTTCATCAGAGTTGATGCAGGAAGCATTTATTACCATTAGGCAAAATTCTCTTACTCTTGACTCTTCTTCATCTTCAGATGTATAGGATGAAGCTTCAGAGTCAGAGTCACTCCAAGTGTCAGCATCAAATCTTCTCTTTTTAGTTGATCCAGCAACCATTACTGTGAGGGAGTCCCAAATACCCTTTGTTGATGAACATTCAACAATTTCCTGAAAAATGTCATCAGACATTGATTGTGCAAGAATGTTCATTGCTTGTGCACCAACAATATTTAGCCTTTTCTGGGCTTCTGTCCATTGAGATGATGAAACAGAGTTGATGCTAGTTTTTCCACTAGTTGATAAGGACCAGTCAAAATGGAGTTGTAAATGGCTTCATCAATAGAATTCATAAAAGCCTAATCCTTGTTTTCTATAGTGCAAGCTTATCTAGATTGTACATAGGAGGTCTAGTTCTTGAAAACTCTTCATTTTGTGCCATGATAAACTCCTAAGAAATATAAGATCTATCAGATCATTTTGGTTCAGGTGTTAGCCTGTACAACCAAAGAAACGACCCTCTGATACCAATTAAAAGATAAGGATAGATCTTATGTTTACTTTAGAGATAAATATATATCAGGAGAAAAAGAAATCAGAGCACACAAATAAAGAAATAAACAAGCAATCACAGACAACACAAGGATTATAGTGGTTCCCCAATAACCTAGGTACATCCACTCTTCTACCACCCTGGTAGGAATCCACTAATAGGTTTTTGCTCAGGTGCACTGCCACCGCAGGTTTTTTGCTCAGGTGCCTTGTCACCACGAGATCTATTTGATGGGAGATCTCACAACCCTTTAGGCTTCTGATCAGGTGCCCAAAAACCAACACAGGTTTACTTTAAAGGGAGTAATAACCCTGTACACAGGAGAGGGAAAAGAAATGATGGTGTATTCTCTATCAATGATCTGAGAGAAGACTAGTGGATGTTGATGATGTCAAAGCTCCCCCTGAGATAAAGAATGGTTCAGGAAGATGAGAGCTTTGCTTCAGGGTGTAGGCTTTCAGATTGATGATGCTCTTTAGAAGCTTCTTGGACTGATGTTGATGAGTTGTCTCTTTTAAGCCTGAAGAAGATGAAGAACTTTGTATATGAGCTATTTTGTTCTTCACTGATTCACTGATTCACTTTGAAGAAGAACTTCAGAGAAGGAATTGTTTTCTCTGTTCTCATTTTATTATGTTCTCTATTCCAGCCAATCTGTATATTCATTCTTATTTTTATTCTCCTGAACATTTGAATTTCCTTGACTGTAAAAGCAGAATCATTCCCAAGAAAAGGGTAGTTGCCTTTTTAGACAATTAGCATTTAATCCTTATTTATTGCTTCCATCCAACAGCTATATTCATTAAGAATATATAGCATTAAATCTGATAGCTATAATTGTCTTTAATTAAGCCTTAATTAATTCTACCAGATGTAAATAATTCTGTCTGAATACTGCAAAGAAATTGTCAAACTGATTTTTAAAGCTTTCTTCAAACTGAGCTCGGAGTTCGTTGATTTCAGCTCGGAGTTCGTTGATCTCATCTCGGAGTTCGTCGAGCTGAGCTCATAGATTTTGAACTGCATAATTGTTGAACTGAGTTTTAAAGCTTTCTTTGAGCTGAGCTCAGAGTTTGTTGAACTGAGTTCAGAGTTCGTCGAACTGAGCTCGGAGAATTTCTGAGCTGAATTTTTGATCTTCAAATATGAACTTCTTTGGAATTTTTCTGAAGGAGAAAACCTGGAAATAATCCTATGACCCATGACTATACATTTTGGGTCAATCTTTTACATCTTAATAGTGATCCTTGCCCAAATCAGAACTAGGGTTTCAACAATGTCAATAAACTGATTGACAAATATGCTGAACTTCTTGATGCCTTTAAAAAGTGCAAGAAGTTGACTAAGAGGCAGGCTAAGGAGATTTTGTCTCTTCAGCCAACTGCTAACCACCTTGCTAAAATAACATCTATGTTGAATCAGACCATGAGGGAACTCATTCAACTAAAAACCCTTTCACGCATCCAGATGGAGGCTATCAAGAGCAAGAATAGTCTCATTAGAGATCTTGAAGTAAAGCTCTAGAGGGAGAAAGATATTGTGGCCAGTTTCTCTAAGCCCAATACAATGTTGCCCTTGATAGACTCCTTCTCCTCTTAGAAGGGTAAGAAGGGGTTGGGCTTCAAGGGTAACACAAGACCTTCCCATCCCAAAGGGAAAGGAAAAGTTCCAATTGTGCCAATGGCATCTAGGCCACCTATCCCATTTAAGAAGGTGATATTCCCTTCAAATAGGTATGACCAGGAAAGCATATATGGTCACTATATGAATGGTGCTTCCACAAGCAGAACAAAAGCTGTTCTCAGTCATTATGGAAGGTATAGCAGGGCAAGTGCCATTAAGACTTCCCATGAAGAAATTCAAATGGCCCATCATGGACCATTTGTCTTTGGTGCTACAGTCCCACCTCTCAAAGATATGGGTGCAGCCAATGTTCAGAACCTGTCATCAAAGAATCTGGCTAAGGGCAAGTTTGTTAGTTTGCCTAAAGTGGTTGTTTCTGATGATATCAAGAGCATGCTGTTTGAGAAGAAATGTGCTATTGATGGAATTTTGAACAGGCCACACAAGCCAGTTAGAAAACTTGTCTTCAGTCAAATTCTAGCTAATAGGAATCAAAAAATGGCTGTTGTACCGCTTCCTTCTGTCAAGACTGCAGTTAATCCAGCTGGAAGACCTACACAAAAAAGAAGATACAACATACATGATTGTTGGTGCTGTGGCAAGGTAGGCCATTATGTCATTAACTACTGGAACAATCCTAATGTGGTCAGGACCAGAGTTAGTCCACCAGTTTGAAAACTTGCTGGTGGACATGTTCAGTTTCAGACTAACATGCACCTAGGGCCCAAAAGACATTGGGGTCCTAAGGTAAAGTAAACTGTATATTGCAGATTAGTCCAAGTGGCCAAACTACTATATGGTACTTGGATAGTGGTTGTTCTACGCAAATGACTGGGACAAGGAGCAACTTGAAGGAGCATACTCCAGTAAAAGATGGACCTATAGTAATCTTTGGTTGTTCAGACAGAGGGGTAACAAGAGGCTATAGTAAGATCACCAATGACATATTCACCATCACTAAGGTGGCTTATGTTGAAGGGTTGCAACACAATATTATAAGAATAAGCTAGCTCTCTGATCCTGGCTATGTTATTGTCTTCCACAAGGATAAGTGCCTGATTAGGAGATCAAGTGACCAAGAAGTCATATTGATAGGCACTAGGAGTGGAAATGTTTATTGCTTAAAGTTTCTTTTTTAGTCACATACTCTCCTATCTGTCCTGTGGCAAATGAGAAAGCCTCTTATTGTATCCTATAACACAAGAGACTAGCCCATGTAAATTACAATACTATTGGCAAGCTCTTCAGTCAAGAGATAGTTAGGAATGGTCGAAATGAGAATAGGTGCGGTCATGAGTGGGGTGCTTGGGATGCAGCCTGGTAGTGATCGCCAGACGTGTTCCTCTAGCTGCGCCAGAGCGGGGAGGCTCTGGATCGCTGCATCAGTGAGCTTTGCCAAATATCGAGGCTTGAGACAACCTCTAAATAAATCCATCAATGTCGGTGACCATAAGCTTGCACGTTCATACTCTCTCTATGACACACGTTTGGTTCAACGCGTGAAACAATATGACTTATAGGTTTAAGACGGGGCTTTTGTTAAGGTTGGGTATACAATATTAAATACAAAGGCTCAACACACCTTACCCAAATGAGCTAGCATAAAAAGAAGCTATCCACGCACCACAATATATTACATGTGGGTACACCACACTGCAGACTTATACTTGACTATATGGGTATGTGCATTGCCTACTCCCAAAATAATTTTCCACAAAAATATTTTCTATTTAACTTTTTACTCATTACTTTTTTTTCTCTAATTTTTCTTTACCTTTTTTTTCATTTTCACTCACTTTTTTTTCAAAACTTTTCAACACAAATATACACGAGAGCACCTCCAGACATCCAAAAAAACATCACTGCATCAGCATCCCAAATATGATAATCAAAATACATCTAAAGCTCAAACTTGGGTGTGCGAATAGGATATACTTTTTGGCATTGGTGAGATATTGGTGGAGCTAAATCAAAATACGAGGTAGGAATAAAGGGACTAGCGAGGATAGAGATATAGGAGTTGTACAAAGGCTCAACCGGGCCAAAATTATGGCCTACATGACACTCGCATAGTCGAACTAACCAATACCCATGCTTCAAGAAGATCTTGGGGGCAAGTTCTTAGCCATAGAATGAAATCATCCTTCCTCCCGACTCGTGCAATATAAGGCTAACAACCATCTACCGACATGTTGGGTATTGCATCCACAATAACTCAGATTTGCATGAAGTCACCCTTGAACTAAGATGAATTAAGTTATATTTGATATCCTGTTTAAGTTTTGTGTTTGCAGATCATCATTGCTAAGCGTAGACCAATATCAGTCTATAGTGGGTCATGAACACAGGACCATACAATGTAATCCCTCACTGCATGATCCAAGGTGTTCACTCATGTGTAGCCTCTCAATTGGGATACACTTCATATTCAAGCACTTGGATCAAGGAATGAGGATAGGATTCTTGAAGAGAAGAAAATTGTATAAGTCCAGAATTTCTCTAAGTCCTTCTCTTGATAAGTTCCTATAGTTCTCGAGAAGTAGACTTAGCAGATCTCGAGAAGTCTGTGACAGTTCTCGAGAAGTAGACTTATCAGAACTCGAGAAGTAGACTTAGTGGATCTCGAGAAGTCTATGATAGTTCTCGAGAAGTAGATTTAATAGAACTCGAGAAGTTACTCCAGTTCTCGAGAATCCGAGACTAGTTCTCGAGAAACCTTGTTGTAGTTCTCGAGAAGTCAGTCGAAGGTTATCGAGAAGTCCATGCCTTTATTTCTCGAGAAGTCAGAGACAGCCACAAAAATTATTCTAAGTCCCTTTTTCGAGAAGTCTAGTTAGTTAGTTCTCGAGAAGGTTCAGCCCACAGTTCTCGAGTACTAACTTGACATCCAGACAGACTTGCTCTCGAGAAATCATTCTTGTTCTCAAGAACTCATTCCTACTTCTCGAGAACAGTAGAAAATTTTTCTAAAAATTTCTCTTAAGTCCAGATCGACGGGATTTTCAAATGACTCGACGTAATTGGTCCATGTGTCATCATTTATGTCTTTTCTAACCGTTTGGGGAATTCCTATATAATGTCATTTCGTTAAGACTAACCCTAAGCGGAAAAATCGTGAAATTCTCTATCTTCCTGATCGGCCGTCTCTCTCCAAGAAGAACAAAATTTTCAGTCGCCGCCACCGCTCAACGTGAGGATCGCCACTTCTGTTTTTGATCAAGTAAGGCTTGCTGTTCAAGGATATTTCATCTTCTCCTTGATTGAGTAAGTCTAGGAATTCTCAGATCAGATCTCTCAACTCTTCTTCAATATTTTCTGAAAAAGCCGCAAGTTCAAGAAGAAGACCTAGGGTTGAATTTCTCCAGATCTGAGACAAATCTTTTTTTTGTATTTCAAATCTCTTTGTAAATTTGGTAGGAGATTAATCTCCGAGTTGTAGGAAGTTTTCTTCTTCCGAGTGTAGATCCCTTTTGGATCGAGATTGTAGGAACTTGGTTCCGAGACGTAGGATTGGTTTTCAATCCGAGATAATGGAGTAGCCGAGTCTAGTGATTTACTAGATCAGTGAGGGAAAGTGGATGTACCCAATGTTGGGGAACCACTATAAATCTTCTTGTCGTCTGTGATTGCTTGATTACTTTTGTGCAAGTTCGTTAAATTTTTTATTCCGCAAATAGACGCACATTTCACCTATTCACCACCTCTAGGTGATTTAGGTAGACAACTTAGCACTTTCACCACATCCTTATGCTACCATCGGATTCAAACCAGATTCACCAATTTTTGAGTAGAATAGGCAATATTTATGCTAATATTAAAGTATAAAAATATAAGAATAGAGATAAAATATTTCTATATGGATTTCTAAGCATGACGTGAGCACTCGACTAGGAGCACTACAAGAGTCAACATTTTACTCTTTATCACAATTTGAAGCCAACACAAACATCTTTCCATATCACATGAAAGAAATGAATTCAACTCATGTCATGCTAACGATTAAGTACACGCTCATGTGGGTGTTGTGGTGTGCAGTAAAAATGAAAGAATACTAAATAAAAACGAAATAAAGGAAGTACTTCTAACCTGATATGAAAATGTATACGTGAGCGAGTAATAACGATTGGCACTCCCCCAGACTTAATCTATGCACGTAATCAAATGATATATCAATTAAAATTTAAATATAAGCTAGGGGAAGACGTTACCCAATGCTCGAAATGAGTATAACAGAAGATTGGTGTTAATACTGCAAACAAAATCCAAGTTTGCCATCCAGAATATGCAATGAATACCTGCATGAGCGAGCTTCAACAAAAACAAAACAAATAGAAACTATAAAGAAATTCAACTAAATTAGATTTGGAAAAATAAAATTGCAAGAAAAATAAGATAACTATCGGGATTATTGTCTTCCCTACACAACTTATTCACAGATTAAAAGGTCCTACCTAATGGGAGTATGAAAGGAGAAATGAACAAGTAACTGTTCTAATATCTGTGTTGGTAATAAATACCAATACGACGATAAAGCAATTACCCATCTACATAAATAATCATACATGCTCCTCACAGGTAGAGGGGAGATAATGTAAAAAGAGGAGGTGGAATCCTCACTCATCTCACCAAAAATATCCTTGGCCCGCAAGGTGTCTTCAATAGGGATGACACATGAGGAGAAGGCAATGAATGGAGCTTCCTCTACAGAGGGATAATAAATTTCCTTACATAATAGGATGTTTTCATCATTGACTTGGGAACGATGCTTCAAATACTCCTGAAGTACCTGTGAAGAATTAACCAACATAGGCTCAGATAAAGAAGGAGGATTAAGAAATAAAGGAGAAAAAAGATGTAAAAAATAAAAAATTGGGGGAGTGGTCCTGGTTTCACTCCAGATAGGTTGAGGTAGTATAATATCTTTGGTTCCATCCAGAAGGACATTAGGTTTGGCGAGATTAATAGTGGCCTCCTCCACAATTTATACTTCCTCAACCGGTGCCTATGTAATCACCTCCTCACCTTGGAGAACTTCCTCCTCCACAGAAGTGGGCACAACACTGCATGTACCTGCTTATTCCTGCAAAACATCCTCAACAACAATGTTAGAAACAAATGTAGTAATATTCACCGAAGAAGGAGTAACACTCAGATAAAAGTCGAGCACTGATTCCTCAAAAAGAATCGGATCCATAAACGGTGATATATGAATAGGGGGGACAGACACAACCATGTCGGGACATAGAACAGCCACAACTCTAGTGGGCGCTTCCACATCATTCCCTTCAAAACATGAAGGTGACACTGAAACATAGCCCGAGGAAGAAGGTGTGCTATCATAGATCGGAGTTGGGACTATCCAGATATCTAGCTCGTAATCCTCATCCAACTGGCAAAGGTACTCAGAACAATCCTTCAGAGTATGATCAGTGCTCCACCAAAATAAGGACTGCTTTGCATTCTTCTTTGGTCCAAATCGGGATGGAGACAAAGTCAAAATTGGCACATGGAGTGCAAAAGAGTATCCATAACACATAGGCACGGTGTATGAGGTATCGTAAAATGTCGGTGCCTAATACACTAAGCCTTGGGAACTAGAGCTACTATCGCCCATTGGACATCTATCACTAGCATGGGAGGAAACTCCACACCAACGGTAACAGATGTTAAATACAGCCCACGTTGTGTGAAATTATCTAGATTCAACAAAAAAACACTACTGTGCAAACTACTACAAGTAATAATAAATCACTATGGCAAGCTATAATTAAAACAATAAAAAGGAATACGAAGAAATAAAATAAAAGAAATGTTAATTACAATGGAAAGGGCTTCTATCTCTTGACTCCCTCTCCAGAAACTCACACGATTGTGTTTCTCGGCAACAACACCAAAAACTTGATGCACTTACGCAAGTGTACCGGTCGCACAAGTAATATATATGGGCTAATGTTTCATAAGTATTGATCTCACAAGGAACATAGTAAGGTGGAGTAACTATAGATTAGGACTTGAGATTGAAGTCCTTAAGTTGGGTTTATGAAGGGGGGTTTTGTTTGATTTGCAGAAATAAAATAAAACAAACTAATTCAACTACTCATATCTAGGCCACTATGCACTGTTTTGCTCGATGGGATAGAAACTATGCAAGCCGCTATGCACTTCTTTGAGAAGTGGATGGACTAGTAGGAAAGCGGAAGTAATGGTTCGCACTGGCGGATGGTTAAACAGGCTGTTAGCATCTCTTTGCTTGGCGGATGGAAGACTAGGCTTATAGAATGGGCAAGTAGGCTCATGAAATGGAGTAGAGGATGATTAGGGAATGACAACGCACTTCAAGCACAAATAAATAAAAAATTAACTTCATTGACCTGAAATCAACATTACTTATCAATGTTTAGAGGCATACATCAACAAAAATATCAAAGTTTACACTTATCAACAACAATCCAAGAGAAGACAAAGGCAAGAGATATAACTGAATCCAGAGGTTTATTGTAAAATTACGGTAGGAATCACTAGGTCATCAATCCGCATCCTAGCTCGGTCCCAACTATCGTCCGTGTTGGAGCATGCATTTCATGATTCTTGGTTTGCTAATAACAAATCTCGTGTGTATTTGATCATATGGTGTTTATGATGTGCAGATATCACAGGTATAACACTATAGTCATTTGGGTTTTGATTTGGGTATGAATAGAGGAGTTAAGGTGATATCTCCTGGCGATATCTAGTATCGCCAATAAGCGACAACTCAGGGGACAATTATAACATTAATCTCCACGGCGTGTAGTTACACTCGATATTGCCCGATGACATCGATATCGCTCTGGCGATAGCGCAAGATTAGACACGACTGATTTAAATGATGATTCTTGGTTTTTAGCTACGAATGAAGAGCTTAGTTAATTTGAATGTAATAAGGTTTTGAAACTTATAGAAAGATCTTCAAATCATCATGTTGTAGGTGTAAAGTGGATCTTTAAAAATAAAATGGATAATGAACCTAGGGTCACTAAAAACAAAGATAGGCTTGTAGAAAAAAGATATTCTCAAATTGAAGGGATAGATTTTGATGAAACTTTTGCACCCATAGCACGTTTAGAAGTTGTTAGAATTTTTCTAGCATTTGCTAGCTTTAAAAGATTTAAATTGTTTCAAATGGATGTAAGAACTTCTTTTCTTAACAGTTATATTAAATAAAAAGTTTATGTAGAACAACCTCCAGGCTTTGTTCATGAAAAATTTCCTGACCAAATATATAAATTTGAAAAGGACCTTTATAGTTAATCACCCCGAGCATGGTATGATAGATTGACTTTATATTTGTTAAAGAATGATTACATTAGAGACCATATAAAACAAAATTCAGTAAAAGTTAATTTTATTAGCACAAATTCACATCTTGCGGACATTTTCACAATACCATTTCCAGATTCCCATTTTTCAATGCTAAGACTAGAATTAAGAATCCTAGACATTTCAAACTGATGAATTCATATAAATATTATGAAAAAAGAAAAAAATTAAAATTAAAATAACCAACATATTAAATCATAATTGACCTGAACAAAACTCAGAATTGTCATATCATAGTTTATAAAAATTATTACAACACTGGTTCATCATTAAAAAAAACAGAAAATAAAATGAAAAACACTATTGCATGGTGATACTGGGTGTTGCCTGGTGATACTGGGTGTCGCCTGGCATAATCTTCCAAAAGTTATTTCCTGCCAGAAATATCAGTGAGCTCATCCCTAACTTTGACTCCAGAGAAATTGTCCTCTGAGCCTTCTTCCTGAACCGAGAAAGCTCAGTTCAACCTTCTTCACAACACCAAGTGTTGTATCTTCAATAGTTTAGCTTGTTCTGAGAAGTAACTGTATTTTAACTTCTTCTTCTTACTTAGAAAGGGAACTTTCTGATCTTGCTATTGAATACAAGATGAATCTTATTGCTTCAACCAGCTAGCTCTATCTGTCAATCATAGACAACTGTAGAGCAAGTTCTTGGAAAACCTTCAACTCAGTCGAGAGGAAGAAGATAAGTGATAAGCTTTGTTGGGTATTGTATCCACAATAACCCTGATTTGAATAAGGGTCCAGTCAAGCTAAGATGAATTGAGATTGTATTTGAAGCTACTATTTAGTTATGTACTTGCAGGTCTACAATGCCAAGTACACACTAATATCAGGTAATAGTGGGTCAGTAAACACATGACTATATAATGTAATTTCTCATTGTGTAGGCCAATGTGTTGACTCACGTGTAATCTCTTTATTGGGGTGTACTTATTTCCCAAGTACAAGAGAAAGCTAAAGGTTGTTAAAGGGCTAGACCCAGGAAAAATCCGAATTTTACCTAAGTAAAATTCGGCAAGTATGGTTAGGTATACACATCGAATTTGTCGAGTATCCTTGTTGATACGCGCCGAATTCGTCGAGTATACTTATCGATACCCGTCGAATTCATCGTATATACTTAGGTTAAATTTGATGGAGAAATTGAAAAATCTATCAAGTAAAATTCGCCGACTATAATTGTGCATACTCGTCGAATTCGTCGATGTATCTAACAATACTCGATGAATTCGTCGAATATGCTAAGTGATACACGCCAAATTCATCGAGTTAAGACGACACTCCTTCTCTAGATTTTGCCAAGTACTTTTCGACATATATCAAAAAGCGTTGAGTGTAATGGAGTTGAGAGCATCGAGCCAGTTGACCTACACTCGACGAACTCATCGTGTATGACTCTTTGCTATGACGTTTAGTGACCAACCAGCCTGAACAGATTTCGCTAAGGCAATTTTGTCGTATATCAGGACCATTCAGAGAGTATGCTTATGATACTCGACGAATTTGACTTATGTCTTTTTTCTGAAAATTTTCAAAACCAGTGTCGGGTTCGGTCGGCCATGCACATTAATTTTTACCTTTCATTTTTGGAATTTTTCTTTATACCGCTGGAAGGAGGATGTCTATAAATACCTACGGATATTTTATTCCAGAATGATCGTGCTTTTGCTAACCTTTTGAATCGACAAGAACTTTCCAAAATAGATAAGTCATCGCCCACAAGCTCTCGTCTTCGCAATATTCCGATCGGTCGATCGTCGTCTTGCTGTGCACGATTGATCTTCCTCGACATATGTGACTGGATCAATTATCTCTATCAGATATACACTTCTCCAGATCATGTCGATTGAAGGCACAAGTTTCAAGATCTCCTGAAGATTTCATATTTCCCTGTGTTCTCCAAGTGAAATCGAGATCAACCTTTTTTCAAAGAACGACGAACAAAATTTTTTAGATCTTGTAAAGGATTGATTATAATAATTGTTGTAATATTCATTTACTCTTGTAGGAGAAGTTTCTCTGAGTTTGTAGATTTGTTTGTGGATCGAGTGAGTAGATTTATTTGTGGATCGAGTTTGTAGATCCGGTTATGGATCGAGTGGTAGGAGTGTCGTCTCCGAGTTGTAGGAGTTGCGGCTCTGAGGTGTAAGATTCATTATAATCTGAGAAAGGTGAAGTATCCTAATCTAGCCCTTCGTGGTAGATAGGCGAGGTGGGATAGTGGACGTACCCAATACGAGGAACCACTATAGATCTCTATGTATGTGTGCTTGTATATTTTTTAGTAATTTTTAATCTGCGAAAAGACACAAACATTACCTATTCACTTTCCCTCTAGGTGATTTAGGTAGACACTAGATACTTTCAATTGGTATCAGAGGGGATTTTTGTTCGATATAAGGCTAACACCTTGAACAAGATCCCTAATCTAGCGTTTAGAGATTTCACGTATTCACCATGGACAGAAGTAAAGATATGTCTTCTATGAAGCTACCGGTGTGCACTAAAGAAAACTTTCCCATGTGGAAAGAACGAGTACGGTTCTTCATGGAAGCTGCTGATCCCAGGATATTCCAGATTGTGGAAGAAGGACAACATGTTCCTATACAAGCCTCAACTATGAATCCGGCCATCATGATTCCCAAGAAAATGATGGATCTCACAAAGTATGAGATTGCCCTAGTCTCCCTGAAAAAGAAGGCAAAGAATATTATAGCAAGCGCAGTGGACGAATCAATGCTTCAGAACTTATTCCACTGCAAGTTTGACAAGGAGATATGGGACTGTCTTGTCATCCTTATGGAAGGTACAAAAGAAGTGAGAGATGATCACAGATCATTGATGAACCAAGAGTACGAAGCCTTCAATCAAGGTGCAAATGATACCATTGCTGATAGCTTTGAGAATTTCTTCAAGATTGTGAACGAACTCAGAAACTACGGCATCATCTTCAGTAATGGTGAACTGAACGACAAATTCCTCAGATCCCTGACCAAGGATTGGGACACAAAATTTGTTGCCATTAGAGAGTTTGGGAAGCTGCGGAAGATAGACCCCCATAACCTGTTCAAAAAACTGCTCTCCTATGAGATTCAAATGAACACCAGAAAGAAGGAGGAGTAGAACAATAGAACTTCAAGTAGAGACAAGTCAGTGGCTCTGAAGGATGAAGGTTCGAGGAAGTCTAAAGCTGTGTCACCTGTAAGGACACAAGCTCCTGATACTCTAGAAGACTCTGAGCCAAGCACGTCATGCTCCGAGCTATTGGATGGAGAATATTCTCTTATCTCCAAGAAGTTCAAGAAACTGCTTAGTAAGAGGAGACAGATGAAGAATCGGTCGTCCTTCGGTGACTACAGAAAATCTCATCATGATGGAGATTGCTCAAATAAAAGCTACAATAAGGAGGACATGTATAAATCAAAATAGAATATACATTTTTTCCTCTGTCATTGTTTGCTTCTGTTGTAATAAGCCAGGACATGTGATTGCCGAGTTTCCCTATAAGAAGAAGGATGGTTCCAAGAAGGAAGAAAAGAGATGCTCCAAGGGAAAGAGAAAAGATGAAAAGAGCTTCGTTGACAAGAAGTCGAAGACTCTCAGCGACAGTGACTCAAGCGAGTCCAGCTCAGAGAATGAGGAAGCCTACTTCGGGCTCATGGCTTAATCTGACGAGGAAGTTGGTGACTCAGAGTATCACGGGAAGGTAAACTCACATACTATGCTATAAGAGTGAGATACCTCCTCAAATGGTCATGAAGACTACTCTTCTGAATAAGAGGACTCAGACTTGATGGCTCAGCATGTGTACCTATTAAAGGCTTTTGACAAATGTTGTAAGGTAGTTTGAAAGCAGCTAAAAGAGATTTCCTCCCTCAAGGCAGTGGAAATGAATCTGAAGGAAGAAATTTAAAATTTAATTCCTCTCAAAGATGAAGTCTACTCCTTGAAAGAGGAACTAAAGGGCTCTACTAAGATATTAAGTCTGAAAAAGAAATATCTTGATGAGCTGGAAGAAAAGCTCGCGGTGGAGATAAAATTCATCGAGAGTTACTCCAAGTCAAAGACTATTCTCTCTCTCATTGATTATTTTTAGCTCAGAAAAAGGGTAGTGGTTTTGGCCACATAGCTGGAAAGGGTAAGGCGGCCAGGAAGGCTAGTGCCAAAGAAACGGGGAAGGAACCCATGGGTCCACCCTCGTTTAGGAAGGTATTCTTCTCGACAAACAAGTTTCAGTTGGAGTCATCCTATGGTCATTATGCTCGGCCTACTTATGCAGAGCTCAAGAATAAATACCAGGGATGGACCCATCCCCATGACTTTGGTGCCAGCGATTTCAAAGCACAATATTAATAAATTTAGATGAAGAGTTATGGTCCTTATGTATATGGACATAAACATAAGAAGGCACTAAAAGCCAAATCGGTTGTGCCTAAAGCTAAGGAGATGGGGGGAGCTCCTGTGTATGCTACAACAAGGAGGCCTCCACCTCAAAGAATGTTGTCCATGCTGGAACTCAGCTCCAAAAGGTAAAGCAGGAGTACAAAAGAAGGTACAACAGGTTTGACTGTTGGTGCTGCAGCAAGATTGGTCATTTTAGCACATATTGTTAGTACAACCCTGCTAATTATGTAACCCAACGAGTTAGCAATGCAAGACCGACCACTCGTAAGGTTAATGTTCTTAGTGGTGTTAAGCTGACTAGGAACCAAGAACCCAAATATGTTTGTGTTCCTAAGGTAAAATGATTTGCTTTTGCAGGTATGTCCAAAGGCCACAAAAAATACGATCTGGTATTTGGACAGTGGATGTTCTCGGCACTAGACCGGTACTAGAAGCCTGTTGCTTAATTTCACCCCAGTCAAAGATGGGCCAAAAGTCATCTTTGGAGGGTCAGACAGGGGAACTACAAAAGGCCATGTTATGATTTCCAACGGAGTAGTCTCTTTCACAGACGTGGCTTATGTTGAAGGATTACACCATAATCTCATAAGCATAAGTCAGCTATGTGAAAAAGGCTACATCGTTGAGTTCTGCAAGGACAAGTGTTTGATAAAGTCGTATGCAAATTTGGAGATGGTCTTAACAGGCACTCGGAGCAGAAATATTTTCTATTTAAATTTTCTATGCTTAGACAATTCTACACTAGTTTGTTCTTACAAAAGATAGTGCGTCTCTTTGTGGCCAATGACACAAGAGATTAGCACATATTAATTTCAAAATGATAAACATGTTTTTTCTCACAACTTAGTGCACGATGCCCCCAACATTAAGTGCCTTAAAGAGAGTTTGTGTCACGCATGCCAAATGTGTAAGCAGACAAGGGCTACCTTCAAGGGTATTGCTGAAAAAGATTCTATAAGAAGTCTATACATACTGTACATGGACTTATTCGGTCCTATGCCAATTCACAGCTTAGGAGGTAAGGTCTACACTTTAGTGATTGTTGATGACTACTCACGTTTTACTTGAGTGTTCTTTCTGAAACACAAGTCAGACACCTTCGAGTCTTTCACCAATTTTGTCCGACAAATTCAGAATGAACTGAACTGCTTAGTAGTCGAAATCAGAAGTGACCATGGAACAGAGTTTGAGTCTGGTTGCCATGACAGAATTCTATGAAAGTCAAGGTATCTTTCATGAGTTTTCCTCCCCCACACACTCAACAACAAAATGGATTTGTAGAGAGAAGGAATAGAACCCTAATTGAAGCATGTACAACAATGTTGAATGACGCCTCACTTCCGAAGTACTTCTGGGCTAAAGAAGTCAACACTGCTTGTCACGTGCAAAACCATGCACTAATCAACAAAAGCTACTGTATGAACCCCTACGAACTATTGAAGGGCAGAAAAACGACTGTGTCCTACTTTAGGATCTTTGGAAGCAAATGCTTTGTACTTAATAATGAGAAGTATTACCGCACCATGTTTATTGAAAAATGTTTTGAAGGTATTTTTGTAGGCTATAGTAGCCATAGTAAGACATATATGATTTTTAATAAGAAAACTCTGGTGGTAGAAGAGTCAATAAATGTTGTATTTGATGAGACAAGCCTACTCCAAAACAGCTCGTCTAGTGTTATTAGTATAGATTCAGGTACCATTCAAAGAGCTAAGCTTGGATGAAGCTGTCAAGGAAGAAGCTCCAGGCTTAGTCAAGGTTGTCAATCCAGGCTTGGTGAATGAGGAACCGCTAGAGGAAGAATTGCTTCAACCTACAAAGGATGCACCCGATGCTGCAAAGCCTACTGAAGGGAGAGCAAGGAATCTAGGGTTCATACACCTAAGAGATCACCCAGCTGATCAGATAATTGGAGAGCCAGGCAACGGTGTGAGAACTAGAAGAGGTACAGTTAATGAGGTTATGCACCTTAGTTTTCTGTCACAGGTTAATCCAAAGAAGTCAAAGTAGCGAACAAGGATGCCTCTTGGATATTGGCAATGCAAGAGGAGCTCAATTAGTTTGAATGCTGCAAAGTCTGGGAGTTGTTACCCAGGCCCAAGGGACAGAACGTGATTGAAACCAAATGGATATTCAGAAACAAGCTGGATGAACACAGAGTAATCATCAAGAACAAAGCGAGACTTTTAGCAGAAGGATACCGACAAGAAGAAGGGATTGACTTCGACCAGACCTTTGCTCCAGTGTCTAGGCTTGAGGCGATCCGATTGCTTCTTGTGTATGCTGCCCTCAAAGGCTTCATCGTCGACCAAATGGACATGAAGTCAGCATTCCTCAATGGGAACCTGAAAGAGGAAGTATACGTAGCGCAACCCCCAGGTTTTGTGAACTCTATATTCGCTGATCATGTATGCGTTTTGAACAAAGCATTATAAAGATTAAAGCAAGCTCTATGAGCTTGGTATGAACTGTTGTCTAGCTTTCTTCTTGAGAACAAGTTCATAAGTGGAAAGATAGACAAGATATTATTTCTTAGGGAAGTAAAAGGTAAGATTCTGCTAGTACAAATTTTTGTCGACGACATTATTTTTGGCTTTACGGAAGACAACTTTTGCAAAAAGTTTTCCAAACTTATGCAAGGGAAGTTTGAAATGAGCAGTATGTGAGAGCTGAAGTATTTCTTTGGATTTCAGGTGAAGCAATCTGAAGATGGAATTTTCATCTCTCAGACGAAGTTCACCAAGGAGCTTCTTAAGAAATTCGAAATGGAGAACGCAACCTCTACGAGGACTCCAATGAGTTCATCTGTGTCTCTGGACAAGGATGAGAAAGGGAAACCTTTTGATGAAACCAAGTACAGAAGCATAATTTAATCCTTACTCTACCACACTGCCAGTAGACCAGATATACAGTTTTCAACATGAGTCTGCGATAGATTTCAGGTGAACTCTAAGGAATCTCACTATGTCACTACAAAGCAGATTTTAAGATACCTTAAGGGAACACCCAATCTTGGCTTATGATACCCACAAATTAATGATGCCGAGCTGATTGGTTTTTCAACTGCAAATTTTGCAGGAAATAGGGATGGTGGGAAAAGCTTTTCCGGGATGTGCCAATTCCTCGGAAGATAGCTTATTTCATGGAGTAGTAAGAAGCAGAATTGTGTGGCAATCTCTACTGCCGAATCAGAGTATATCTCTGTAGGTAGTTGTTGCACACAACTTCTATGGATAAAAAATCAACTAGAAGGCTACAACTTAAATTTCAAAAAGGTTCCGATGTATTGTGACCCCTCTAGCGCAATAGCGATCATGAATAATCCAGTCTATCACAGACGGACTAAGCACATCTAGGTGCGATATCACTTCATCCGGGAACATGTGGAGAATAAGGATATAGCCCTCAGCTATGTCCTGATGGATAAGCAGGTCGCGGACATTTTTACAAAGCCGTTGGACGAGTCCAAGTTTTCTTTTTTCAAAACGGAACTAGGTATGCTGAACAAGGATTCATGAAAAAGGCTAAGGATGATAGACCTCAATCGAGGAATATTTCAAAAAGGCAAAAATTTGTTCAAGGCAAATTCACTGAGTATCGGACAGTCCCAGATGCCGATTCTTCGGATATTACAGAACTATCACCGACTCATCGGATATCTGTCTATACTCGTCGAATCTGACTCTACTTCCAGTGAATCTCGCCGCATTCAACCTATGCAAAAATTCTATCTTACCATATTAGATCTGAAGAACCGCCAAAATTAGGTACACACAGTCTAGTTCAATTTTAAAAATTATATATCTCTACTATTATACGAAAACTACTTTTTGGTGAAACATTGTCTGATGTCCCTATATTGCCCTTATAGTTGTATTTATAATTACACAATTATACCAAACTTTATATTAGTATATTATAAAGATAATATCTTTTTAGGTAATTACACAACTTTACAATATTAAAATACAAAAAAAACACTAGATAGCCTAAACCTATTGTCTCTAGCTAGGAATTACAAGAGAAAGATTAATGTTTTAATGTTAAAATATAATTTGTTTTACAAAATAAAAATTGTATTCTTGATTTATATTTTTTTACGGTCATTTTGAGTACTCACATGTATATGTTGCGGGTCGGGCAGGGCCGACTGTGGACGGGCGAAGCCCACCGGGAGCAGGAGAAGCCCGCCGGGAGCAGGCGAAGCCCGCCATTGCCGGTCGGGTACTATCACGCGAGGCCATTGGGGCTGGTAGCCGCCTACGACAAATGTTGCCGCCCAAGACAAATGTCGACGCCCACGGAAAACGTCACCTCCCACAACAAATGTCGTCCCCATGACAAATGTCCCACAACCAGCGAATGTCGCATCCCGGCGAATGTCGCACGCAGACAAATGTCTCACCCCGCCAATTGTCGCACCCCCACCGAATTCCCCCAGGGCCGAAGGCCCGTGCCTGTCACTTATATATATATATATATAGTAAAGGGGGGGGGGGACCGAGACTGACTTAAAATTTGTCGACATCAAAACATTTTGACTAAACTATCCGCCGACTTGCCGACCGATAGAATCCGCTCCCTACCTTTCGTCTCCCGCGACCATTGCACTATTGACTGGGTTCCATCTTCATCATTAGGATTGTGATCGAGTTCCAAGCCCTAGCCGACTGAAGAACATGTTTGTCCCACCAATTTTATGTCGTGGTGTGCTCCTGATAACCTCAATTTCATAGATTTCGACAAGAAACAGTTCGACAACTTTCAAATTCAGTTCATTCCAGGTTCAGTTTCTCCATGGCTCCTAGAAGCACGAGTGGTTTGCTAGGGGGAGGAGAGTTGGTTCGCACTGGGTTGGCCTCCCCTTCAGATGAATTCCATAATGCCATCCTCATGCTAGAGACGGCTGGACTTTCCTTCATCCTCAAACACCCGTGCAAAGTGTTGGACAAGGAACTCCTAGAATTCTTTCATAATGCCAGGCTCCATCATGAAGATACTGTTATAAAGAGAAAAAATTAGAAGACCAAAGTAAAAGTTAAAGCATAACTCCTCTCGAGATACTTGCGGCTTCCTACATATAATGAGGCCGATTACCTGGACGAGGATGACGTATTCAGAGCCCTTCTATTCTGTGGACTGCAAGAGGCACCAAGGTTGTTAAGCATAAAGGGATGAATGAGGATGTCAAGCTTCTCTTAGACATTGTGGGAAAAGTACTGATATGCAAGACAGGCTCTCATGACTACCTGTCTACCGAGATGTTTAAGATTTTGGTTGCAATCATCTGTAGGAAAAGGATTGACTAGGGTGCACTGCTGTTCGAAAAGATCAAAGAGAGCCTTCACACTCCCAACTTTGGGAGGATTATCAGCCTATACCTGAATCAATTAGATGGAGACAGGTTTGTGATGACCAAAGGGGTACCTATCCATCATCTAAAGAGGATCGACTCCACGCTCTTCTCTCAATGGGATAGGCGAATAGTCAAGCAAGGGGGAGCCCCAAACTTGATAGTGGAGGAGGAAGAACAAGTACCTGATATCAGGATTCCTTCTCCACCCCCAGTGAAATTCCTGAGAGCTCGAGTGCAGGAATTGAGGGGAAGATATTTAATACACAAGTGGTTACAGATCAAGTACCCATGAGTGTTAAATCAGTTGCAGTTCTAGTAGTTCCAGATACAGTTCCAGATGCAGTTGGTTAAGTTACAGAATCAGTCAATATCCTCGCAGAGGTGGCTGATATTGGTGTTGCTGCTGCTTAGGTTCTGCCGGTTGAGGATGCAGATGACCTTGCAGAGGACGAGGATCCATCTCCATCTGAGCAAGAGGATGTTGACGGTGCTGATGATGATATGACAGTTGGTGAATATGAGATTGAGAGTGATGTTGACGAGAATTTAGGTAATGGTGATAAGTCAGCTGCTGTTGTTGTTGCTGGTAATGCCATTGTTGTTCCTAAGCTAATGTCAGTGGAAAACCTGTTAGTCCCTCTCCCTGAGATGATCCACACTACATTATCTGAGGGGGAGACAACTCATTCCCTGATCTCGGCCTCTGAAAGTCGTGTTTTCAAGGCTAGCTAAACACTTAGAGGGGGGGTGAATAGGTTTTTGTCTCTATTTAAATCTTCTTAATTGTTAGTCGATTACTATGCTTAGTGATTAGCTCAGTTTTACCTTTCATGAACAATCACATATAACACAACAATTTTATAGTGGTTCCCTAATCTTGGGTACGTCCACTGTCCCTCTGCGCCTTTCTAATTGTGTGTTAGACTAGGCTCTTCCCCCAAAACTCGGCTCCTTAAGATCTTACAACACAGATCCCGCATGACCTCATTGGTCACACAGACCTACCACTTAGGCACTAAGCCAAACCACAGGTCACAAAGACCTTTCACCCGGCTCTATGCCAAACCACAGGTTACAAAGATCTTAGCCTTTATAACACATGCTTACAACTTTAGACTCACGACGAATCTATACAGAAGAAATAAAAGGTGATTTTATTAGACACCAGAGCAAGAACTATATGTCTACTTCTTCCTGGACGGAGAAGATACCAGCCCAAGCTTTTGCTGTTGAAGACAATGAAGACAGCAGTTGAATCTTTCTTCAAACAGCTATCATTTCTTTACATAGCTTGTAGATTTGCTTCCTCAGAATTGCTTCTGAACCTACTGTTGCAGATGGTGATTGCTTCAACTATCTCTTTCCACTGCTAAGTTTTTGGTACAAAACAACTTCTTCAGGCTCGACAAGAAAGGCGAGAAAGAAGATGAAGTCTTGCCGCACTTTCATTTTTAGAAAACCTAGACAAGGATCGATCTCTTTGCTCTAGCCAGTTTGCTCCTTTTTATTCTTTGATGGCCAATCGAGCAGTGGTCCCACTAACAGGATTGATGGATGAGATTTAGCCATACATCACATTCTTTCCATTTAATCTTGATTCAATGGCTCTTTGCTGTGTGTGGGCCCCATCCCTTAAAGATGAAAATATTTCTTTCCAAGTGCAGAGGATGATGACAGCTGACCGCCAGCGCCTCTGGCAGCAATCCCGTAACATTTGATTTTGGTTGAATTTTTTACTTTGCTGACGTCAGCATGACTCAGCATCCGTGGACTTAGACAAAATTCAAGCATTAGTCGCGAAGGCGTTTAGTGAGCAACCTTCACTCAACGCCAAAAGACTTAGAAATCCTTTGTTTTACGAACTCAAAACTACGTTTGACGAACTCAGAGTTCAGCTCGACGAAAATGTGAAATCTTAGTTCGACGAACTCTGAACTCAGTTCGACGAACTCAGAGCTCAGCTCGACGAAAAATGAAAGCTCAATTTGACAAAAAGTGAGAGCTCTGTTCGACGAACTATGAACTCAGTTCGATGAACTTAGAGCTCAGATCGACGAAAAGTGAGAGCAATCGACGCATTTGGACTTAGCCAAATTTCTATGTCAAGAAGAACACAGTGGCTTTGACTGCCTTGGATTCAGTCAACGCTATGTACCCATGGAATTGAGTGAGTAAGCATAACTCAACGCCTTACTACTTAGACAGATTTTGTCCCATGGCGTTGACAGGCTGTATGGTATTGAGTGAGTAGACCACACTCAACGTCTATGGACTTAGCCATACTTTCAGCCTATTTCTCTCTGCTTTAACTGACTCAGCCTGACTCACAACTTTTTGTTATATGGCATTGAGTGAGTAGACTATACTCAATGCTTGTGTACTTAGCCATATTTTTGGCTATCTACCAGTTAGGCTAAGATAAACTCAATGCGTTTTTTTATATGGCGTTGAGTGAACTCTACTCACTCAATGCCCGTGGACTTAGGCAAATTTCTAGCTGGATAATATTGATTCCTTACCTCTGGCATTGAGTGAGCTTGCTCCACTCAACGCCTGTAGATTTAGTGGATTTTTTCTATGTCCAGCAGCTAATTATTGTTTCCACTTGTCCAATTAATGTGATATGGACTAATTAACCTGCACTAATAACCTCAAATACACATCAAATACAGTTGATGTGTGTGACATTAACATGTATTACTTCTTACAAATCAGGGACATTGGGAACAATAGACCCAACAATCTCCCTCAATTTGTAGAATTCAAAACCCTTATCCAAATTGTTTTCTTTCCTTGGTCAATGACACACACAACCTATACACCAAATTAAATATTTAATTTTGACATAGTAGCATAAGGAAGTGTACCTCATTTCCTATCTGTGTGGTGAGCATCACCTACTCCCCCTGTTTTGCTGCAAGGTGTTTGTCCTTACTTGAGTGCCTTGATCACATTCTCCCCTATATGGGAACAACTCATTCTCCCCTTGGGTTTGCTGCATGATAGTGATCATCTCCTTGTCCCTTAGTTGCCACATGTCGTTCTCTAGATGACTGGATATGTCCTTCTCTCCCCCTTACCATCTCTCCCATTGCTATGACCGTCTCTCCCCCTTTTTGACTTCTACAGTATAGGTAGATATGGGCTGGCCACTCCAGAGTAACTTACACCCCCTCAATAAAAGCATAAGGTAACTGATACCACTTGGGAGTCTTTATCTCCTGCAAGAGGAACAATACCTACACCACAAAAAATGCAAAAGGGAGTGCCTAAAGCTAGGCCAAGTTTAACATACCCAACTCAAATTGAAGGTGTTGAACTTTGCTTCATCTAATGAATTAGTAAAGATATCATCCACTTGCTTGTCTATGGGGACAAACTCAAGACTGATGTCTTCCTTCTCCACATGCTCCCTAAAAAAATGATATCTAAGTTCTATGTGCTTAATCCTGCTATATGAGACAGGATTCCTAGCAATAGAAATAACACCTATATAATCACAGTATAGAGGAGTTCTACTTACCCAAAGGATGTAATCCTGGAGCTGATGCTAGATCCACAACATCTGAGCACAACAACTACCTGCTGATATGTACTCTGACTCAACAATGGATATAAATAGAGTAGTTTTCTTTTTGCTGCTCCAAGATACTATCCTTCTTCCTAAGAATTGATAGGTTTCAGTAGTGCTTTTCCTGTCTTCTTTGCAGCCTGGTGGCTGATCCACATATACTTCCTCTTTTAGGTCCTCATTCAGGAATACTGACTTAACATCCTTCTAGTATACTCTGAATCCCTGATAGGCAACAAATGCAAGGAATATCCTTATTGCTTCCAATCTGGCTACTGGGGTAAAGGTCTGGTCAAAGTCTATGCCTTCTTCTTACTTATAGCCTTTAGCCACCAGTCTAGCCTTATTCTTCACAATAATGCTATCTTGATCCAACTTGTTCCTGTAGATCCACTTGGTCCCTATGACATTTTGTCCTTGTGGTCTGGGAACTAACTTCCAGACCTTACATCTCTTAAATTGGTCCAGTTCTTCTTGCATTGCTCCAATAAAGAACTGGTCCTTGATTGCTTCTTCAAACTTCTTGGGATCTTCTTGAGAAAGAAAGCTTGAGTAGAGAGCTTTATTCATGCTCCTGCTTCTGGTCTGGACTCCAAGATTTTCATTTCTAAAGATTTGGTGTACTAGATGGTCCCTTAGATGCCTGGTAGTTGGAGGCAATCTAACTGCAGCTTGCTAATCTTCAAGGGTTTCCAGCTAGCTGGTCTTCAATTTCTTCAGGTACGTATTGCCCTTCTCTTGGAACGGACAATCCATCATAATTATCTTGGACTGTGGTGGTAGCTTCCTTGATGGTCAACTTGTCCATCATCTACTCTGTACCTGCAATGCTATAAGAGGAGGAACTAGGAAACTCACTATTAACCACGTTGGATTCATCAAAAACAACATGCATTGACTCTTCTACAACTTGGCTAGTTAAATTATAGATTATATATGCCTTACTATGAGTGTTGTACCCAATAAATATCCTTTAATGGGACTTGGCAGCAAACTTAGTTTAATGGAATTTTCTATTGTTGAGCACATAACACTTGCAACCAAAGATCCTGAAATAGCTTAGGTTTGGTTTTCTGCCCTTCAAGATCTCATAGGGAGTCTTCTTGTGGCTCTTTGTGATAGAATCTCCATTAAGGACATAGCATGCAGTGTTAACTGCCTCAGCTCAGAAGTATTCTGGGAGAGATGAGTCACTTAATAAGGTTCCACAAGCATCTATGAGATTCCTATTTTTCCTCTCAGCAATTGCATTTTGCTGGGGTGTTCTAGGAGAGGAGAATTCTTGATGAATCTCTTACTCTTCACAAAACCTTGTCATGCACTCAGACTGAAACTCTGTCCTATGGTCACTTCTGATTTTGACCATAGTTTTCTGTTGAATTCATTCTGAATTTTCTTGACAAATGTCTGGAATACATCAGGGGTTTCAGATTTCTTCCTTAGAAAGGACACCCATGCAAATCTAGAAAAGTCATCAACAACCACAAGGGTGTATACTTTCCTACCTAGACATTGAATTGGCATAGGACCAAACAGATCAATATGCATGAGGTATAAGCACCTCACCGAGTCTTTGGTGCCAATTCTCTTGAAGGTTGTCTTAGTCTGTTTGCCCTTTTTTGCATGTAGAGCAGATACCCTCCTTAGTGCATATAGACTTAGGGCCAATCCTAACAAGCTCATTGCTAAACAGCTTGCCTATGGTCCTATAATTTAGATGGGCTAGCCTTTTCTGCCATTGGACATAGGAAGAGGCTTTCTTATCTGCAATTAGGCATACATGTGAGTCTTTTCTTAAGCATAAGAAATCTAAACAGTAAACATGTCCACTCCTAGTGCCTGTTAAGATGACCACTTAGTCATTTATCCTCCTAATTTGGCACTCATCCTTATAGAATACTATGTCATAGACAAGATCACATAGTTGGCTGATATTTATCAGGTTGTGTTGAAACCCTTCCACATAGGCTACTCTAGTGATAATGACTATGTCATTAGAGATCTTACCATAACCTCTAGTCACCCTTTTTCTGACCCACCAAAAATAACCTTTTGTCCATTACTTACTAGAGCATAATCCTTCAACATGCTCATTGTTCCAGTCATGTTCCTGGAACATCCACTGTCCAAGTACCATGTAGTGGTATGAGCACTTGGACTAACCTGCAAGACACAAATTAGTTAATCTTAGGACCCCAATTTTTATTGGGTCCTAGGTGCAGGTCAGACTAAAAATGACTATACATACCTGTAGCTTTTCTGACAGGCAAGCTAACATTGGCTCTCTGCATATTATGATTGTGCCAACAATCAACAACAATGTGGCCTACCTTGCCACAAAAACAACACTCATGGATGTTGTACCATATTTTTAGAGCTGGTTTAGTGGATGTGTTAACAACAGCTCTTGGTCTAGAAGGAGCAACAACAGTCCTGTTCTTTAGTTTCCCTGCCCCAGTCTGATAAGTGGTGGGTCTGACAGTAGAAGTGCTTGGGATATCTTGAGCCCTTCTAGCAGCAGCTTTATTTTTAGAAAGCATACTCTTGATGGCCTCAGAGATGCCTAGGTCTAATCTACTAACAGCCTTGCCCTTTGTATTAGAGTGGGCTGGAAGATCCGGAGAATAGTCAGCAACTTTACCCTTGACTGAAGGGGCTGGTGCACCAAACACAAATAGTCCATGATGTGCCATTTGTATTTCCTCATAGGTTGCCTTAAAGGCACTTGCACCCTTGCTGTATCTACCACTATAGTGTGGAACATCTTTGTTCACACTAGAGGGTCAAGCATTCTTCCAGTGACCATAAATACTCTCATGGTCATGCCTGTTAGAAGGTAGTTGCACTTTATTAAATTTAATAGGATACTTGGAGTCTAGTGGCTGCACTTGAGCTTTGCCCTTTCCCTTGGGATTGGAAGCTCTTGTACTTCCCTTGAAACCCAACCCTTTCTTTCCCTTTGGGGAGGAGAAGGAGTCTATCAAGGGCAGTACTGTGCTTGGATTGTAGTAGCTAGCCACTTATTCCCTCTCTTTTTGGAGCTTTCCTTCAAGATTCCTAATATGATCATTCTTGAAGGTTATGGTGCTCATCTGAATGATTGTTATATTATTCAGTTTGCTGACTTTTTGGATCTTCAGATCCAGCAATTTTGCTGATTCTGAAATGGCAAGCTGAAGAGAAGCAATTTCTTGAGCATGCTCTTTGGCCGGGAGCTTGATTTTCTTTAGAGCCTACAAGAGTGCACCATAGTTATCAATCAATTGATTGATGTCTCCTTCAGATTCTGAGCCATCATCATCATTTGATGTAGAGGCACAAGAATCTGGAATTGATTCATAATCTGATCTAAAAGAGCTAGTAACAAAGATTACCTTGCTTGGACCAGGATGATCCTGGTTGAGTTCTTCATCAGACCTAACCATTAGCCCAAGGTAGCCGCTGTCTTCTTCATAATCCACCTTTGAATCAACATCAGACTGTGATAGAGGGGCCCTGACTTCAACCCTGGCAGCTGGAAGAGCCTTCTCAGCTTCTTCTTCTATAGTTGCCAGCCTTTTAATGCAGTCTGCTTCTACAGCTCCATCTTCAGAAGAGTACAGCCCTATGTAGGCTTCTTATTCTTCCTCTAACTCTGATTAGGAGGTGTCAGTCCAGCTTCTTTGCTTCTTAGAAATGAGGGATTTCTCCTTCTTGACTTTTTTCTAGTGGTACTTTTTCTTACCATGTTCCCTTCTTTTGACTGGGAAGTTGGCTATTACATGCCTAAGATTTCTGCAATGATAATAAGTCATGTTAGATGAAACCTATTTACTAGTTTTGGAACTATACCAGTCCTTCTTAGAAGATTTCCTTCTGCCCTTGCAGTAGTCATCCTTGGGAAGAGAGGAGGAGGAAGGCCGACCTCTCTAGTGCTTCTTCTCCATGAACTTCTAGAATTGCTTGGAGAAGGCAGCAAAATCTTTATCAAACCATTGGTAGTCTGATGTGTTTTTCTCTGATCTTCTAGAATCAGATTCAGTATCTCTCCTTGGTGGAGAAGGAGATCTCTCCTTGGTGGAGAGGGAAACTTTCTTTAGCTTTTGTTAGAGCCTTCAACTTTGAATGCTACAGCCTTGTCTCTTGCCAGAGACTTGTTGTGGTTCTCCTCTTCTTTCCTAACAGCCAGGTGCATCTCATATGACATCAGCTTCCCAATGAGGGTGTGAGGAGCAGTGTCACCCAGCTTTGCCACTTCTCTGATGACACAGATCTTTGTGTCCAAATCTCTAGTGAGAGATCTAAGGAACTTGTCATTCAGCTCATAGTGACTGAAGACCCTTCCATAAGTCTTCAGTTCATTCACAATCCTAAAGAACTTTTCATAACAGGTGGTTATATTGCCCCCCTTGGATTGCCTGAAAGCTTCATATTCTTGGTTGAGCATGAACTTCCTATCATCTTGAACTTTATCTATCCCCTCCATGTAGATCACCAGTGTGTCCCACATTTCCTTTGTTGTTGTGCAATGGATCAGGTTCTGAAGTGTAGAGTCATCAACAACACTCATAATTATATTCTTTACTCTCTTGTCTATTAAGGCAAGTACAAACTCATCCTTAGTCATCTCATCATATGTCTTGGGTGTCTGAACATTTGCATCCAGTTCTGAGACATTCATTGGGATGAATGGTCCCTCTTCGACTGTAGTATACATCCTATGGTAAGCAACTTCCATGAACTTCCTCACCCTCGATTTCTAGATGCCGAAGTCTTCCTTCCTACAGATTAGAAGCCTCACATCACTCAGATCCTTATTGTTCATTCCTGAACCCATAGAGACAGACTTCTAGCTAACCTTGGAGATCTACTAAGACTGTTACGCCTTTAAAGAGTAACCTCCCTCTCATACCACTTGAAAGTCTTGTTTTCAAGGCTAGCTAAACAACTAGAGGGGGGGGGGGGGGGAGTGAATAGGTTTTTATCTCTATTTAAATCTTCTTAATTATTAGTCAATTTTTGTGCTTAGTGATTAGGTCAGTTTTAGCTTTCAAGAACAATCACAGACGACACAATAATTTTATAGTGGTTCCCCAATCTTAGGTACATCCACTGTCCCTCTACGCCTTTCTAACAATGTGTTAGACTAGTCTCTTCACCCAAAACTCGGCTCCTTATGAGCTCACAGCACAGATCCCGCAGGACCTCACAGGTCACACAGACATACCACTTAGGCACTAAGCCAAACCACAGGTCACAAAGATCTTTCACTCGACTCTAAGACAAACCATAGGTCACAATGACCTTAGCCTTAATAACACAGGCTTACAACTCCAGACTCACAAAAAATCTATACAGAAGAAATAAATGGTGATTTGATTAGACACCAGAGCAAGAACTCTGTGTCTACTTCTTCCTGGACTGAGCAGATATCAACCCAAGCTTTTGATGTTGAAGACAATGAAGTCAGCAGTTGAATCTTTCTTCAAATAACTATCGTTTCTTTACAGAGCTTGTAGATCTGCTTCCTCAGAATTACTTCTGAACTTGCTGTTACAGATGGTGATTGCTTTAGCTATCTCTTTCCTCTGCTTAGTTTTTTGTGCAAAACAGTTTCGTTAGGCTCGACAAGAAAGGTGAGGAAGAAGATGAAGTTTTGTCGCACTTTCATTTTTAGAAAACCTAGACAAGGATTGATCTCTTTGCTCTGTTCGATTTGCTCCATTTTATTATTTGATGGACAATCGTGCAGTGGGCCAACTACCAGGATTGAAGGCTGAGATTTGGCCATACAACACATTCTTTCCATTTACTCTTGATTCAACGGCTCTTTGTTGTGTGTGGGCCCCAACACTTAAAGATGAAAATATTTCTTTCCAAGTGCAGATAATGATGACAGCTGGCCGCCATCACCTCTGGCAGCAATCCTGCAACATTTGAATTTTGGTTGACTTTTTGAATTTGCCGACGTAAGCATGACTCAGCATCTGTGGACATAGACAAAATTCAAGCATTACTCGCGAAGGCATTGAGTGATCAACCTTCACTCAACGCCAAAAGACTTAGAAATCCTTAGTTCGATGAACTCAAAACTAAAATCGACGAACTCAGAGTTCAGTTCGACGAAAACGTGAAAGCTCAGTTCAACGAACTCTGAACTCAGTTCGACGAACTCAGAACTCAGCTCGACGAAAAATGAAAGCTAAGTTCGACGAAAAGTAAGAGCTCTGTTCGACGAACACTGAGCTCAGTTTGATGAACTTAGAGCTCAGCTCCACAAAAAGTGAGAGCAATCAACGCATTTGGACTTAGCTAAAATTCTGTGTCAAGAAGAACACAGTGGATCTGACTGGTTAGGATTCAGTCAACGCTATGGCCCAATGGCATTGAGTGAGTAAGCATCACTCAACGCCTTACTACTTAGACAGATTTTGTCATATGGCGTTGACAAGCACAACAACACTCAACGCTAAATGCTACATGGCGTTGAGTGAGTAGACCACACTCAACGCATGTAGACTTAGCCATAATTTCAGCCTATTTCTCTAGGCTTTGACTGACTCAGCCTGACTCAAAGCTTTTTACTGTATGGAGTTGATTGAGTGGACTACACTAAACGCCTGTGTACTTATCCATATTTTTGGCTATATTCCAGTTAGGCTAAGATAGACTCAGCGCCATTTGTTATATGGCATTGAGTGAGCTCTACTCATTCAACGCCTGTGGACTTTGGTAAATTTCCAGCTAGATAATATTTATTCCTTACCTATGGCGTTGAGTGAGCTTGCTCCACTCAACGCCTGTGGACTTAGTGGATTTTTGCTATGTCTAGTAACCAATTATTGTGTCCACTTGTCAAATCAATGTAATATGGACTAACCTACACTCATGACCTCAAATAAAGATCAAATATAGTTCATGTGTGTGATATTGACCTATTTGACATTTTACAAATCAGGGACATTGGGAGCAATGGAGCCAACATCCTCCACTCAGGTTGATAGGTTCATGCGCAACCTTGAGAAGAGAATTGGCAAGTTGCCGGGTGGCCCTTCAGTTTTTCAGGAGGAGGTGGTCACCTTATCTGATGAGGAAGGAGATGCAGAGGAACATTCTCCTGTTCGAGCTATTGAGGAACCAGATCTTTCTTCCAAGGATCATCTTTCTCCGATCAAAGAGTCCTCCGATGACTCAGCTGTTCAGGAATATGTGCTCCAACTAGAGATGCCAGTTATTCCTTCCACCAGTTATGACATTTTTATTTTGAAGGCAGTTGAGATGATGTTAGCCAAGCAACAAGCCCGCTTTGATGCTTCGTTGCAAAAAGTGGTGATGAGAGTAGAGAAATCAGAGAAATATATGATGAATGCACTCATAGAAGTTAAGGTTGAAATTGGCAAGCTTGACAAAAGCTTGATTTGTGGTTCTCTCAGGGTAGTCAAGCCATTATCTGCACAATGGGTGTCCTGAAGAACAATTTAGATGTACTGAAAAACGTGGAAAAAAATGCGTTCAACATGATCGATGCGCACAATCGCTTAATGGCCCATTTTGACACTTGCATAACGAACTATGCCAATGCCATCGCCGCCGAAGCCAAAAATCGGGAGATAGACCTATCAGCTAAGGTGGATGTTGTAGGCACTTCTCTAGCGGAAAACTTCAAGAGTGCTAATAATTATGCTTATGATATTGTAAGTGGCTTTATAATCAGCTGTCCGAAAATAAAGTACCTGTTATGCCTGTACCAATACATGATGAGGTTCATCCTTCCCAGGATTACTCTCAGTACTGTTCAGACACACAGAATTTTGACCAAGACATTACTGCTGCTACTGCTATGTTTCCAGAGGTTCAGAGGACTGAAGAATTTGCTCCCCCGGTGTACAAGAGAAGAAAATTTGGGGAAGGTACGCCTTAAGTCAGGACAGATCCAGAACCACTCAGAGTAGAGCCGAATAGAGAAATGGAAGAGGTCTGGAGCCCTATCTACAGAGGAATCATATTAGATACATTCTCGTTGGTCGATCTTGGAGCAGAAAAGCATCAGCATCACTATGAAAAAGAGGAATGGAATAAATACAAGATGGAATGCACAAAGAGGAGAATACATTTCTGGAACAACCACGGTTCAGATCCGATGCCTTCAGTCCCTCCTAGATACTATCCAAAGCCAAGGGCTTACTTTGATAGATAGAGGCAGAAGAGGCAGAACTGAATCTTATATATATAATTTGTTGAATGTTGTGGGTTCCCCCCAAACAATAAACAATTTATATATATATATATATAATTTCTATATTATACTAGAATGTGTGTTTGTTTTAATTTTATTTATTCATTCAAGTCTTTATTTTTTTATTTATCATGTGTGATTCACCTTAGCTTGTAGGGTTTTGTCATCTTCAAATAGGGGGAGATTGTTGTGTATTGTATCCACAATAACCTTGATTTGAAGAAGGGTCCAGTCAAAGCTAAGATGAATTGAGATTGTATTTGATGCTACTATTTAGTTATGTACTTGCACGTCTATAATGCCAAGTACACACCAATTTCAGGTTATAGTGGGTCATTAAACACAAGACTATACAATGTAATTCCTAATTATGTAGGCCAATGTGTTGACTCATGTGTAATCTCTCTCTTGGGGTGTACTTATATACCAAGTACAAGAGAAGGCTCAAGGATGGTCAAGGGTTAGACTCAGGAAAAATAGTAATTTTACCTAAGTAAAATTCGGCGAGTATGGTTAGGTTTACACATCAAATTCATCAAGTATCCTTGCTAATTCACGCCGAATTTGTCGAGTATACTTACCGATAACGTCGAATTTGTCGAGTATACTTACCGATACCCGTCAACTTTATCATATATACTTAGGGTAAATTCGATGAAGAAGTTGAAAAATCTGTCAAGTAAACTTCGTCGAGTATCATTGTGCATACACATCGAATTCGTCGTTGTATCTAACGATACTCGCTGAATTCGTCGAATATGCTAAGTGATACACGCTGAATTTGTCGAGTCTAGTCGATGCTACTTCTCTAGATTTTGCCAAGTACTTTTCGACGTATATCAAAAAGCGTTGAGTGGAACGATGTTGAGAGCGTCAAGTCTGTTGACCTACACTCGATGAATTCGTCGAGTATACCAGGTGATACTCGACGAACTCGTCAAGTACGACTCTTCGTTATGACGTTGAGTGACCAACCGGCCTGAACTGATTTCTCTAAGACAATTTTGTCGTATATCAGGACCATTCACCGAGTATGTTTATGATACTCGACGATACTCGACGAACTCGACGATACTCGACGAACTCGACGATACTCGACGAACTCGACGAACTCGATGAATTTGACTTAGGTCTTTTTTTTCGAAAATTTTCAGAACCAGTGTCGGGTTCAGTCGGCCATGCACAATAATTTTTACCTTTTGTTTTTGGAATTTTTCGTTATACCGTTGGAAGGAGGATGTCTATAAATACCTAGGGATAGTTTATTCCAGAACGATCGTACTTTGCTAACCTCTTGAATCTACAAGAACTTTCCAAAATAGATAAGCCGACGGCCGCACACTCTTGTCTTCGTGATTTTTCGATGGCCGACCGTCGTCTTGCTGTGCACGATTTATATTCCTCGACATACATGACTGGATCGATTATCTCTATCAGATCTACACTTCTCCAGATCATGTCGATTGAAGGCTAAAGTTTCAAGATCTCGGGAAGATTTCAGATTTCCCCGTGTTCTCCAAGTGAAATCAAGATCAACCTTTTTTCGAAGAATGATTGAGTGAAGTTTTTAGATCTTGTAAAGGATTGATTGTAATAATTGTTGTAATGTTCATTTACTCTTGTAGGAGAAGTTTCTTTGAGTTCGTAGATTCGTCTGTGGATTGAGTGAGTAGATCCGTTTGTGGATCGAGTTTGTAGATCTGGTTGTGCATCGAGTGGTAGGAGCATCGTATTCGAGTTGTAGGAGTTGCGGCTTCGAGGTGTAAGAATCGTTGTAATCTGAGAAAGGTGGAGTAGCCGAATCTAACCCTTCGTGGTAGATAGGAGAGGCAGGACAGTGGACATACCCAATACGGGGAACCACTTTAGATCCTTGTGTTTCTGTGCTTGTATATTTTTGAGTAATTTTTAATCCGCAAAAAAACACAAACATCTCCTATTCACCCCCCTCTAGGTGATTTAGGTAGAAGCTAGATACTTTCAAGCTCTATTCCTTTTTCAAACAGCTCCTTTCTTCTTTCTCGGGACCTTCTTTTGTATCATGCCGCCCAACGACTCTTTGAGCAGTGTGGGCCTCAAGAGTTGGTAGCTGCTACACTTCTTTTGCATTAGTTACTGTATAGAAGGAAAGCAAAATTTTTTGTCCTTTACTGTGCAAAACCCGCGATATTTGAATTCTTGCTGACGTTAGTATGACTCAAAACCTGTGGACTTAGCAAATTCCAGAAAATCAGCATAGGCGTTGAGTGAAGCCTTGTCACTCAACGCAAAAGTACTTAACAGAATTTTGCATCTTATGGCATCGAGTGAGCCTTCATCACTCAACGTATTTTGACTTTATAGTCTAACTGTTTAGACATTGAGTGAACCTTCATCACTCAATTCTTCTAAAATAAGTAACATTTCTCTGTATGAAGACGTTGAGTGAAGCTTTCTTACTCATTGCTTTCTGTCTTTGCATATTTTATTGATAAGGCATTGAGTGGCCAATCTTCACTCAACGCTTCTATTCTTAGATAGATTTCTTGATCAGTAGGCGTTGAGTGAGCTATCTTCACTCAATGCTTCTATCCTTAGACAGATTTTCTTGTCAGCAACACTATGGATTTGACTATACTGTTGTTCTCTCAACTCTTTCTCTTCTTGGCATTGAGTGAACTGCCTTCACTCAACGCTTCTAGATTTAGCCGATTCTTTATGTCTGAAGGCGTTGAGTAAACCTTCTACACTCAATGCTATTCTCGAATAAGGCGTTGAGTGAGCCTTCTTCACTCGACACTTCTATACTTAGATTTCCTGTCTACTTTTCTTGGGGATTTGACTGCATGATCATAAGTCAAAGCTTTTGACCTCTTTGCGTTGAGTGAACTGCCTTCACTCAACACTTCTGGACTTAGCAAATTATTTTTGTCTGAAGGTGTTGAGTAAACCTTTTACACTTAATGTTGTTCTGGAATAAGGAGTTTAGTGAGCCTTTTTCACTCGATGCTTCTGTACTTAGACAGATTTCCTGTCTGCTTTTCTTGAGGCTTTGACTGCATGATCTCCTGTTAACGCTTTTAGACATCTGGTATCGAGTAAAGAGTACTCACACAATGCTTTTGTACTTAGCCTGATTTTTGCTTCTCTAGTATCCTGTCTTGAGTAAAACTAGCATTGTGACACTAATAACCTGTCTAACCATGGTATAGTAGACAACCTACATACATTGAACAAAGAGCATGCATCAGATACAATCATGTGTATACCATTGACTTGTGGGCTTTTTTCAAATATATAACATTGTGATCAATGAACCCAACAATCTCCCCCTATTTGAAAAGTCAGAACCCTCGTCAATGATATACAAAAACATATACAGAAGATAATCATTCACAATATATATGAGCAAAAACTGATACACACACAAATATAAATATAGGCAGTGTGCATATAATAAAATGTTCACACTCCTAAAGCCATTAAGGAAATTAGGAAATATATCATGTTTCAGACTCCTTGAATATTATCCCCCTGCTGGGTCTCTTTGCAGCCTTTTATTTGCTTGGCTCAACAACATCTGGTGGCACAACACCTGTTAGGTATTGTGAAAGAAGGGGATATATCTAATTAACTCTAGAGGGGGGGGGGGGGTAAATAGAGTTTTAATACTTTTTCCGACCTTTTAAAATATAGCAGTATACTAGGTGATAGTAAATATAATCTAACAAGAAATGAAACTAAACTACCACAGCTAAACTACCACAACACAGTACAGAAAGAAAAGAGGGCAACCAGACAACTGAATACTTTTTATAGTGGTTCCCCAAACTGGGTACATCCACTCTTCTACCACCCTAGTAGGAATCCACTACCAGGTTTTTGCTCAGGTGACTGCCACCACAAGATCTATTTCCAGGGAAATCTAACAACCCTTTAAGCTTTTGATCAGGTGCCCAAAAACCAACTCAAGTCTTTTGGAGGGAGACTTGTAAACTAGTCAAACTTTTGAAGGAGTTATAACCCTTTTTACAGTGTATAGAAAGGTGATGGTATCTTATCTTATTCTCTTAACCGTAGAGAATACAAAGTGGTTCTTGTTGTCAAAGCTCCCCCTGAGATGTAGAAAGGTTCTGGAAGATCTAAAGCTATGCACAGGGTGTAGGTCTTCAGCTTGTTCTTTGAAGATGTCCAGGAATCTAGTAGACAGATGTAGAATGGTTATCTCTGAAGGTTCTTGGATCTGAAGTTGAAGAAGACTCTTGATTTGTGATGGATATTATTCTTCAGTCTTCTAGTATTGAATAAGGGAAAACTATGCAATTTCTCTGAGGAGAAATCGACTACAGACTGTCTGTGTATGTATTCTATCTATATCTCAGTCTATATTACTCTTGTCTTTTATTGTATATCTGAAGAAAAGAAAATCTTCTTTTATTATATTCTTGCTGCTCTTCTCCTTTTGAATTTTGAATACCTTCCATTAATTGCTGCTGGAAATCTGGGAAGGAGAACGGATGGAATATCTAACTTAATTGCATTTCCCCAACTGTCCCGAGAATATTAGTCAAGTAATTACTCTGATGAAAAACCATAATTAATGCTGCCTGAATGGCTATATTCTTAGATAATATGAGCATTAATTACTCAGAGAATTAGTGACAAAGAATAGATTGAATAGAGGGACAGATAAGGAAAACTTAGACAAAAAGGCTATGAACAGTAATCGTCGACCTCAGGGCATATTTCATCGACCTGAACTCCAAGTTCTTCTAGCTAAGAAATCCCCTTCGTCGACCTAAGCTCGGTGATACAAATCCTGAAGAATAGCTGACATATCTGAGCTCTATAATCGTCGAACAGAGAAAACTGTCTAGATCAGAGTTCGTCGACCTGAGCTCGAATATCGTCGAGCTTAACTCAGAGAAGGAAACTCTGAGTTCTTCGAGCAGAGCACGACTATTATCGAGCTGAGTTCGACGAACATCGAACTAATTTCCTGAACTATGAAAGTATTCTAAAGATGAAACTCTGAAGTCCACTACAGGCTGGTCCATGAAATCTGAAACTAAGGGACTGGCCTAAACACTAGGACTAATCATCATTGACCCTGACTATATAAGGTGGGTCAATCAATCTAAGTAGTGAACCTAGCCCAAATCCAAATTAGGGGTTCCAACAATCTCCCCCTATTTGGGTGAGTTCACTACAACAAATAGAAACAAACATAAAGCATTGCAATATAAATAACTGACAGGATGAAAAGCCTATCAGCAGATATTTAGAGCTATGGTACATGAATATATTGTTCAGAACAAAAACAGTAAACACAATAAAACAAATAAGAATTAGACTAAGGAGGGGCAGAAGATTTAGCAAAGATAATTTTTCTGTTGGGATCAGCTACCTCTCTAACAGTCATCTTCAAATCTGAATCACCAATTATTTTCTGTGAAACTTCTCTGGGAACTTCTGCTTCTGGGTTGAGGCTTATATAGGTATCAGCATTGAAGAGCTTTCCAGCCTGGTACTTTTCAAGTTCTTTCTTCCTGTAGGAAGACATAATAGAAAATTAGGAGGGATCCTTACCTTTTTCTTTAACTTTCCTGATCTGAGAGAGAGCAGTCAACTCATTGAATCTGGCCATTTTAGTAATGGGATCCATCTCAGGATCATAAGCTGGAGAAGAGGGCCTTTCTGGACTGTTTACTTTCTCTAGAATAGCTGAAGCTTTAAGAGGGCTTGCTGGCTTAGAAGGAGGGATACGAGAGATGCTTCTAGAGGACCTGCAGTGCTGGTGATATTGCTGACTGCTTACTTGAGAGTGAAACCTGGAAGATCTATCCTGTCTCTGGTATGTTTAGGAGTAGGAAGTAGATCTTTGAGAAATTTTTCATGAAGAACCTGCAGCTGGTGGAGCAGGAGGAGGAGGACCTCTCCAGTTCTTTTGAGGAGGAGGAGGAGAGTACCTCTTGCTCTTCTTCCTAGCTTTCTGCTCATTCTTTGAATATTTCATCCAACTAGGCATCCTAGGGTAAGAAGTGATATTATTAAGAATGTAATATGGGGTGTTAGCAGAAGGGTTTGGCTTGGGAGCAGCCTTAGGAGGTACTTTATTCTTAAGCTTTCTCTTCTTAGCCGAAGTTTCATCATCATGATCATCATCTTCATCTTCATTTGAAGAATCATCTGGGATATTGTACAGATCATCAATCTCTTTCAATTGTGCTTCAGAGATCTTAGGAGGAGGGGACTGAGGAGCTAGAGCTAGAACTGAGGGAAGAGGGACTGCTGCTAGCTCAATAAGATTCTAAGAAGGATCTTCTATGTCAGCTGACAAGAAGGCATCCAAATCTGGCATGGGGAAAACATCTACCAGAAAAGAGGGAGGAGAAAAAACCTTTGGAGCTGGTTCTGTAACTGGCTCTGCAACAGATTCTCTACCAGGCTGAACAACTGCGAAACTGGCCTTCAATAGCTTTACTGCCTCAGAACTGATAGGAGGAGTATATCAAACTATAGCCATAGACTGATTTGTGATAAAGTCTGGAAGGGAATTAATGAATGCTGAATTAAATGAATCCAATAAATTAAATAAATCAACTGTGGGATTGATAACACAATCTCCAACAGTTACAATCTCTGGCAAAACTGCTGATGCTACTTCTGGAGCTGTATACTCAATAGCTAGAATTACTGCTGCTGCAATGACTGCTGCTACTAGAGCTACAACTTCATTGAGCATATCCCCCTGCCTAGTTTCAATAGGTACTGGAACCAGGACCCTAGATTAAGATGAAGGGACAGAGGAGGAAGCAAGGATGGCCGCAAAAGAAGAGATGGTGGCAGCAAGGGATGAGATTTCCTCTGCTATGAGTTGCTTTATGACTGGAGTGATGTGCTCTAGGAGGGTGGCAATGGATGGGAAATCCATGTGCATGAACTCAAGTGGTGTATGAGTTGAGACAGATGAATTGATGATAGGAGCTTGAATGACAGTTGATGGAGGAATGCAATCAATCATGATTGCATCCTAGATGGGGGATACTGGAGGAGTATGAGAGGGTGAAGCAGCATGATGTAGAGATTCATGATGTTGTGGAGATATTTGATATTGATGAGGTGAGAGGAGATCAAAATTGAAGGATGATATGTCATCAAGGTGGGATGGAAGTGGTGATGGAGGAGGTGTTGGATGATGTTCTGGAGATGCATGAGGTGTAGGTTGATGTAGTGGTGAAGCAGGTGGTGGAACAGGTGAAGGGGTTATTGGAACTATTATTGGAACAGATGTTGAAGGAGGAGGAGAAGGAATGGAAGATTCTTCAACAAGGCGAGGAGTGGCTAGAACAGCCCTAGTGCCCTCAGAAGGTCTTGTGGAAGAGGAGGAAGCCTTGGATGGCTTGGTAATAGTCCTCTCCCATCTGCCAAAGAGGGAAGATGTCAACCTCTTAGAGGCATTAATGAATACTGTCGGGAAGACCAGTAGATCATTAGTCCTAGCCTACAGAAATATTCCCAAAACTCTCGCAAAAAAAACTTCCTTCTTTGAATTTTTCTTCCTTATCAAATCAAACAGAACTTGACCCCAGTTAATCTTCTTCTTATCCACCAAGGCACTCATGATCATAAATTGGTGCCTGGTGATGTAGTCATGGGCAGTGTGCTTACCCAATAGGACCTTGCCTACTACATCAGCCAAGAACTTGTATGCAACAGACAAGTTCTTCTTCAGCAGCTTATTAGGATTTCCCTCGGAGTGACCCATTCTTATGAACATCTCATCAAAATCAGAACTATCCATTTCCAGATCATCTTCCCCATTCATAAAACCAAAAACATCAGAAAGAATAGTAGGAGAGAAAGAAACCTGTGTTCCAGAAATTGTTCCTGTCATCTCTGCATCAGAAGCGGTTGATGTGAAAACCCATTCCTTGATCTCTACGGCTGACAGCTTGATCATGGTAGTCATAAACTTCTTCAACTTCTGATCTCCAAACAACTATAGAATATCTATGAAAATCTTGTCGGAGTGACCAAAGGAATCAAAGTCGATATTAAAACCAGTGTAATACTTCATTCTAGAGAGAGCTTGCTGAAATCGCCATTGTTTACTGAAATCGCCTGCAAGAATGAGAAAGATCAAGTGCAGAAGAGTTCTGAAAGCGCGAGATAGAGCTCGAAGAAAACCCCTATTATATGTTTTTCAGAATAAGAACCTGCAAGCTCTGTCCGACAATAAAATCAAAATCTTCGAGCTTAGATCGACGAAAAATTTATGAAGAAATAATATCGTCGATCTCAGTTTAAAGCGAGGAAAATAGATCGTCGTTCTCAAGTCGATGAAATATTTTCTGAAGTAAGTTTGTCGATCTTAGGCTGACGAAAATATCATCACACAGAGATATCGTTGATCTCAGGTCGACGAAATATCTCAAGAAGAGTTCTCAGTTCGTCGATCTCCGGTTGACAAACTTTGACCAATTCTCCGACCATAAACAGAAATCAAATTAGAACCTCTCTATTTATCATGCCTAGCTGATTCATAAATAAAAGATTGTTCTTCTCATCCAACGGTTTGGTGATGATGTCTGCTCTTTGCAAATTAGTGTAGATGTAGACAAACTATATTTTTGTTTTGTCCACACAATCTCTAATGAAATGATGTCTTATTTCTAGATGCTTTGTTCTGCTATGATGTACTGGATTCTTTGCAATGGAAATTGCACTTGTATTATCACACAGTAGAGTTGAATTATTTAAGTTGATACCATAATCTAGGAGTTGGTTCTGAATCCACAGTATCTATGAACAACAACTGCCAGCTGCTATGTATTCAGCTTCTGTAGTTAAAGTAGACACAGATGTCTGCTTTTTGCAAAACCAGGACACTAGCCTAGCACCAAGAAACTTGCATGTCCCTGAGGTGCTTTTTCTATCCACTCTACATCCAGTAGAGTCAGCATCTGAGTATCTAGTTAACTCAAACCCTGACTCAGTTGGATACCAGAGTCCTACATTTGGGCAACCCTTTATATATCTCAAAATTCTTTTAAGGAAAATAAGATGAGATTCTTTAGGGTTCACCTGGAACCTAGCACAAAGGCATGTAACAAACATCATATCAGGCCTACTTGTTGTGAGATATAATAGGGACCCAACAATGCCCCTATATAGTTTCTGATCAACAGGCTTGCCATGTTCATCAGAATCAACCACAACATTGGTAGCCATGGGTGTCTTCTTAGCTGAGGCATCAGCCATCCCAAACCTTTTTATTAGCTCCTTAGCATATTTGGATTGGGATATGAAGATATCATCAGGTGATTGCTTCACTTGGAGACCAAGGAAGTAAGAGAGTTCACCCATGCTACTCATTTCAAACTTGGAATGCATCTGGTCAGAGAACATTTGGTATAGTTTGGAATCAGTAGAGCCAAAAATAATATCATCTACTTATATTTGTACTAATAAAATTTTATCTCTATGATGCTTAGTAAATAAAGTCCTATCTACAATGCCTCTAGTAAATCCATGCACTAGGAGAAAGCTAGATAAAGTTTCATACCAAGCTCTTGGAGCTTGCTTTAGACTATAGAGAGCTTTATGCAATTTAAATACATAAGAGGGATGAGTAAGAGAGATAAAACATGGTGGTTGCTCCATATAAACCTCTTCTTTAAGTTCACCATTCAAGAATGCACTCTTGACATCCATTTGATAGACAGTAAAATTTTTGTAGGCAGCATATGCAAGGAAGATTTTGATAGCCTCAAGCCTTGCAACAAGAGCAAAAGTCTGATCATAGTCAATGGCCTCCTCTTGCCTATAGCTTTGAGCTACTAGCCATGCCTTGTTCCTGATGATAATGCCTTGGGCATCTGGCTTGTTTCTAAATACCCATTTAGTTCCAATGACTGGGTAGTCTTTAGTTCTTGGAACTAAATCTCAGACTCTACATCTCTCAAATTGGTTGAGCTCCTCTTGCATTGCAATAATCCAGATTAGATCTTGCTCAGCATCTTTGATGGATTTGGGCTCAATTTGAGATATGAAGCAGGCATGCATCAAGTCTTGGTTGAGTTGATGCCTTGTCTGCACACCAGCTGATATGTCTCCAATCACATGAGATGTAGGGCAATCTCTAAGTGTGACAACATCAGTAGGAGGAGTTGGTTCAGCAACAGCTTGGGGAAACAATTCCTCTTGTGGAATTGTATTAGCTGTTGGAGGAAGTTCAGCCACTTCCAAACTTTCTTCTTCACTTTCTTCATCAACTTGTGGAGAAGGATGTGATATTACCTTTTGAGTGAGGTTTAGCTCATCCAATTTCTCACACAAGTGAGGTACCTGTAAGAAGTTATTGGTAGAAACTTCTTTCTCCTTATAAAACATGTTAGCCTCATCAAATGTAACATGAACATATTCCTCAATTTTAAAGTGGATTTGTTAAACACCCTATAAGCTTTGCTGACTTGGGAATATCTTAGAAAAATCCCTCTATAGCTTTTGCTTCAAACTTTCTAGTGTATTTCTTGTCATTATTGTGAATATAACATAAGCATCCAAATACTTTAAAATAGGTGATTTTAGCTTTCTTCACTTTAAGTAACTCATAAGGAGTCTTATTCTTAAGCTTGTGTATTAGACTTCTGATAAGTACACAGTTTGTTGTGCTCACAACCTCTACCCAATAAGATAGGGGCATGTAAGCATCTTTAAGTAATGTACCTGCAGATTCAATTAGGGTTCTATTTTTTCCTTTCAGCAACCATATTTTGTTGAGGAGTTCTAGGAGCTGAGAAGCAGTGACTGATACATTCCTTCTCACAGAACTCTTGCATAAGAAGAGCCTCAAACTCAGTACCATGATCACTTCTGATCAATGCAACTGGAGTAGAGTATTCAATCTGTATGTTCTTGAGAAAATCTCTAAGAACCTTGAAGTTATCTGACTTAGATCTCAGAAAGAATACCAAAGTGAATCTTGAGAAGTCATCTACAATCACTAAAGTATAAGATTTCCCTCCTAGGCTTTGTACAACAATAGGGTCAAAAGGTCCATATGTAGCAAGTACAATATCCTAGGTGAGTCACTTTTATTTACAGATTTAAAACTATTTTTAGTTTGCTTGCCTAACTGACAAGCCCTGTAGAGGCCTTCCTTCTTGTACGAGCCAGAAGGCAATCCTCTAACAAGGTTGTCCCCAGATAACTTAGCAATATTTTTAAGATTTACATGTCTTAATCTCTTATGCCAAAGTTCATTTTGATTGTTAACCTGATTAAATAGACAAAGTTCTGAACTAGCTGATTGAAAATTTACTATATATATATTGCCTTGTCTAATTCCAGTTAAAACAGGTTTGATTTCCTTACAAGAAATAATATAGGAGGATGAGTTGAATGATACCTGATAACCTTCATCACATAATTGACTTATGGATATTAGGTTATGCTTTAAGCCACTCACATAGGAAACTTTCTTGAAGGTGACTGCTCCAACTTTTACATCTCCATAGGCTTTAGTTTGGCAATAATTGGAGTCACCAAAGATCACTTTTGGACCTAGCTTGGACTTGTAGTTTGTTAGATTGTCCTTACAGCCAATCATATGCCTTGAGCATCCACTATCTATATACCATTATTGATTAAATAATGGACAGTTCTTTACCAGCATAGAAAGGAATTAGGTGTTCTTGACCCAGATTACCTTGGGTCCTTGATTCTTCTTATACTTAAAGCTAGAGATAAAAGAACATTCAAGTTGATTTTTATACCCTAGGGGGTGATATCTTCTTGGTGGAATTATCCACTGGGTTAATGGATTAATAGATTCACAAGGTTGATTAAAGGTTCTATAAGAATTAAAATTTATGTTATCAGGAACTGGGTTCGATGAATTCTGGTGAGTTCGTCGACCTGAGTTCGACGAATGGGGATGAGCTCGTCGAGCTCCACTCAGAGTATGAAAATATTCATTCTCTATGCCCCAAGTTCGTCGATGTCTTGTCGATAAACCATACTAGCTTCGTCGATTACAGTTCGAAGAGTAGTTATAATAAAACGCTGCATTCGGAGTTCGTCATTCTGAGGTCGACGAACTGTACAAATTTCGTTGATCTGAGTTTGACGAAATCTGCTGAACATTATTATAGTTATAATTTTTATTGTTCTTTCTCTTCTTCTTTTTTTCTGTTTTAATTCTGTTTGTTTAGTGTTTTGATCATCTACTTTCTCTTTACCTTTTTCAGAAACAAATTTAATAGGAGTTGATAAAATGTTTTTCTGAATAAGTGGGGGTTGGCTTGATGAAGCACCTAAGCCCAGCTTGCCATTAAGTCTGGCATTCACTGTGCTTATGATGTTCATCAACTTGATGCTTCTCTCATTTAGTGATTCTTCAAGTTGCCTTGCCTCAGCTAATTTAGTTTTAATGAGATGTTTTGTTCATTAGCTAAGGTTAGTTCATCTTTTAATTTAATGTTTTTAGAAAGATAATTATCTTGTTTAGACAGATTTTCTCTAAAGAGTTTTATTTCCTTCTCAGAATTTATTAAATCAATACATAGTGATTTAAATTCTATTCTAAAATTATCTGAATTAAAATCAAAAGAAGATAATACCTGATCTTCTTCAGATAGAATTTCTTCATTTTCTGGCAGCTCAGCTTCTGAAAGACTGCTTGAAGCATCAATGACCATCAAGCAAACTTACTTTGCTTTTGCCTCTTCTTCATCTTCACTAGAGCTGGAAGATGAAGATTCTTCTACAGTATCACTCCAGATTTCAGCCACAAAGCCTTTCTCCTTTCTCATATGCTTGCTGGAGGAGTTCTTGCTGTAATGCTGCTTCCTTGGCTCCTTTTCTCTTCTTCTATCATTCTTCTAATTCTCTGAACACTCTGAGATGAAGTGTCCAGGTTTCCTACAACCAAAGCAAACTATTTCTTTAGTTGGTGTTTTGTCATACCTTGGCTTGTCATCTTGCCCAGTAGACTTTATTTTGAAATCTTTCTTTGTCATCTTGTAGAATCTCTTGGCTAAGAGACTTAGCAGTTCTTCACTTGCAAGTTGAGCTTCTACTCTTCAGAGGCTTTGAATGCAATGCTTTGCTCCTTTCTATCCGTTGAGGGAGTCTTATACTAAGCAACTTCTCTTGACTTCATTAGCTGCTCATAATACTTGAGCTTTCCTAATAGAGATTCAGTTGAAATCTCATTTAAACTTCTAGCTTCTTTGATTGGCCATATTCTGGAATCCCATGAGCTAGGGAAGCACATGAGGATTTTATCATTAACCTCAATGGGTGTTATGTCTTTACCACGGTTTTCAGCTCATTGATGATTGAGCTGAGTCTGTTATACATGTCACTCACTAACTCTACTTCTTCTTTCTTGAAGTTCTCATATTGTGAAATGAGGTTTGACCTTATGTCTTTCCTCTCATCTGCAGATCTAGCAACCATCTAGTTTATAGAATCCCAGATGTCCTTAGCTAAAGTACATTCAACCACTTTTTGAAAGATGTCATCTGACATGGTTTGGGTCAGAATGTTCATAGCTTTGACATCAGCTATTTTGGCCTTTTTCTGTGCATCTGTCCATTCAGGTGTTGGAATAGAATTTGTGCTAGAGGATGCAGTGGAGATAGCCTCTTGAGCTGGTGGACCTATTAATATAGAATTGAAAATATTTTCATCAATAGAGTTCATATATAATTTAATTCTTGCCTTCCAGATTGCAAACTTGTTAAGGTTGCAGACTGGAGGTCTAGTGCTTGCAAATTCCTTATTTCGTGCCATTGTATAAGTAATATGCTAGAGAAATTTAGATCTTAGAAGGATCTGTTGGTTCAAGTGTTAACTTATACAACCAAATAATCAGCCCTCTGATACTAATTGAAAGAAGGGGATAGATCTAATTAACTCTAGATGGGGGGGGGGGGTGAATAGAGTTTTAAAACTTTTTCTGGCCTTTTAAAATATAGCAGTAAACTAGGTGATAGTAAATATAATCTAACAAGAAATGAAACTAAACTACCACAGCAAACTACCACAGCACGGTACAAAAAGAAAAGAGGGCAACTAGACGGCACAAGACTTTTTATAGTGGTTCCCCAAATTGGGTACATCCACTCTTCTACCACCCTAGTAGGAATCCACTAGTAGGTTTTTGCTCAGGTGACTGCCATGACAAGATCTATTTCCAGGGAGATCTCACAACCCTTTAAGCTTTTGATCAAGTGCCCAAAAACCAACTCAAGTCTTTTGGAGGGAGACTTGTAAACTAATCAAACTTTTGAAGGGAGTTATAACCCTTTTTACAGTGTATAGAAAGATGATGGTGTCTTCACTTATTCTCTCAACATCAGAGAAGACAGAGTGGTTCTTGTTGTCAAATCTCCCCCTGAGATGTAGAAAGGTTCAGGAAGATCTGGAGCTTTGCATAGGGTGTATGTATTCAGCTTGTTCTTTGAAGATGTTCAGGAATCTAGTAGACAAATGTAGAATGGTTGTCTCTGAAGGTTCCTGGATCTGAAGTTGAAGAAGACTCTTGATTTTTGATGGATGTTCTTCTTCAGTCTTCTAGTATTGAAGAAAGGAAAACTGTTAAATTTCTCTGAGGAGAAATCGACTGCAGACTGCCTGTGTATGTATTCTATCTATGTCTCAGTCTGTATTACTCTTGTCTTTTTTTGTATATTTGAAGAAAATAAAATCTTCTTTTATTATATTCTGGCTGCTCTTCTCCTTTTGAATTTTGAATACCTTCCATTAATTGCTGCTGGAAATCAGGGAAGGAGAACAGCGGGAATATCTGACTTAATTGCATTTCCCCAACTATCTTGAGAATATTAGTCAAGTAATTACTCTGATGAAAAACCATAATTAATGTTTCCTGAATGGCTATATTCTTAGAGAATATGAGCATTAATTACATAGAGAATTAGTGACAAAGAATAGATTGAATAGAGAGACAGATAAGGAAAACTTAGACAAAAAGGATCTGAACAGAAATCGTCGACCTCAGGGAAGATTTTGTCAACCTGAACTCCAAGTTCGTTGAGCTGAGAAATTGTTGGAGTTACCATGGTGATCTAGAAGTGGTCAAACATGTAATCTCAATGCCAATGTGATATGAGCCTACAGGGTCGCACATAAGATCGTGTGGATAAGTTGGAAGATTGATTGAGTTGGTAAGGGTTACCAATCACCACACAGAATGGGGTTGGGCAAACGTTGCCAAAGAAGGTTCTTAGAGACTAAGGCAAATTCGTCGAGATTCATCGAGAATCGTCGAGAGTCGTCGAGTATGACTCAACGCACTCAACGCCAAGGCAAATTCGTCGAGAATCGTCGAGTATGAATCAACGCACTCAACGCCAAGGCAGATTCGTCGAGAATCGTTGAGTCTGACTCGCCGACTAAGGCATAATCGTCGAGAATCGAACTGTTCGATTCCCGCCGATTCTGCCGACCGATTCTCGCCGATTCTGCCGACCGATTCTCGCCGAATCTGGATCTGATTCTCGTCAAATCTGGAGGTGATTCTCGCTGATCGATTCTGAAACCCTATTTTGCTGTGGTCTGCGGATAGCGATTTTTCCTAGGTTTATTTATGCTTTGGGTATAAATAGACACTTAGGGTTTTGGGAAAATCAATCCATCGGGTTTTCTCCTTTGACCGAATCGAAGCCGACGGAAACGTTCCGCCGCTCGTTCGCTCTGCCGATTCCTGAATCCCGCCGGACGGAAGCGTTCCGTCGCCGCAATCGCTCCGCCAACCTCCTCCTCTTCGACGATAGTCGCCGGTGCTGCGCTTCCTAGAGCGGACCTAGCAGTCCGTGGTAGTTCAAGGTGCGGTCGTTCTCCTTCCCGATCCTTCGTGCGACGAAGCTCGGTGTTCTCCCGCTCGTGTGGATTTCTGCAGAGACGTAGACGTTATTCTACGTATAACTCGCCACCGACAAGGATTCATACTTGGAGCATCTCTGTTGAGCTTTAACTCAACACCGGAAAGGTAACTTTGACCTAGTTATTTGTTAACTTCTTGATTCAATTTTCATGGCCCGATCCAATATGTTTTGGGTTGTTCTAGATTTTTATTACTTCCACTGTGTGCACAAGTATTGTGCCAACCTCATAGAGAAACCCAACAGAAATTCCCTTCATCGACCTGAGCTCGGCGATCCAAATCCTGAAGAATAGCTGACATATTTGAGCTTTACAATCGTCGAACAGAAAAAACTATCTGGATCAGAGTTCGTCGACCTGAGCTCGAATATCGTCGAGCTTAACTCAGAGAAGGAAACTCTGAGTTCTTCCAGCAAAGCACGACTATCGTCGAGCTGAGTTCGACGAACGTCAAACTAATATCTTGAACTCTGAAAGTCTTCTAAAGCTGAAAATCTGAAGTCCACTGCAGGATGGTCCATGAAATCTGAAACTAAGGGACTGGCCTAAACACTAGGACTAATCATCATTAACCCTAACTATACAAGGTGGGTCAATCAATCTAAGTAGTGAACCTAGCCCAAATTCAAATCATGGGTTCCAACATATTGCATCCATAATTGCTCAGATTTGTATGAAGTCACACTTATACTAAGATGAATTAAGTTGTATTTGATGTTTTGTTAAAGCTATGTGTTTACAGGATATAATTGCCAAGTGTAGATCAATGCCAGTCTACAATGAGTCATTAAGCACGGGACCGTACAATGTAATCCCTCATTGTGTGATCCATGGCGTTGACTCATGTGTAACCTCTCTATTGGGATACAGTTCATTGACAAACACTAAAATAATAGGAGAAAGACCAGTCGCTGAAGTCCTTGAAAGAAGAAAATTCTCAGAATGCAGAATATTTCCTAAGTGTTTCTCTCGAGTAATTACTTAGTACTCAAGTTAATGTCTAGACAGTTCTCGAGTGAGCAAAAGTCCAACACTCATACAACTGAAGCAGTTCTTGAGAAGACATCATGTGCATTCTCGAGAAGTCAAAGGAGTAGTCGAGAATACCTCTTCTCGTTCTCGAGTTATCAGAAATTTCTATTCTAAATATATTCTAAGTACTGTACTCGAGTAGTACTAAACAAACACTCGAGAAGTACATCTGGTTCTCGAGTTGTGAAGTCCTTGTACTCAAGAAGTCCATCTACTTCTTGAGAAGTCATCTCTATTATTTCCAGATTTTTCTCTAAGGATTGTTCTCGAGAACTTTACTTCCTGTTCTCGAGAAGTCAAAGGGAGTACTCGAGTGGTCTTCTTCCACTCGAGTAATGCAGAAAATTTTTCTTGAAATTTTGTTAAGTCCGACGGGACCAGACTCCAAATTAATCTCCATGGCTATTGGTCCTCATATTACATCTTTATGTTTATGACCGTTAAACGATTCCTATAAAAGGTCTAATTATTTTGACTAACCCTAAGAAGAGATAATAAGTTTTCTGAATCATCTATTATTCAAAATCGGGAAGCCTCCGCCGCCGCTCTTCATTGACGATTTCGCCGCCGCACTTCTCCGATTGTCGTGATTCAGACCAAGATTAGATCAACCGATCGAGGCATTCTTATTCTCACAGATCCTCTTCTTGATCGCGCTGATCTTGGTTGTCAGATCCAGAATTATTTTCGGCTTGTCTTCTTCAATCAATCTCTGAGATTGCTTCAACGTTCAAGGAAGAAGAAAGTCCGAAGATTCCAGATCTGAGATATTCTATTTGTATAATTTTCATTTACAAAACCTTTATTCTTGTAGGAGATTGTTCTCCGAGTGTAGGAGCTTTGGTCTCAAAGTTATAGGAAGGTTTTCTCTTCCGAGTGTAGATCCTGTTTTTGGATCGAGTTGTAGGAACGCTGTTCCGAGTGGTAGGATTGTTTTCAATCTGAGATTAGTGGAGTAGTCAAGTCTAGTGCATTGCTAGAACGGTGAGTGGAAAATAGATATACCCAAGGTTAGGGAACCACTATAATTCTTGGTGTCTTCTGTGATTGCTTGGTTAAATTTTTGTGCATAGATCATAAAATTTTTATTTCCGCAAAAAGACGCAGACCTCACCTATTCACCCCCTCTAAGGGATTTAGGTAAAAAACTAATAACTTCAATTGGTATCAGAGGGAGGTTGTTCATCAAAAGGTTAACACTTTGAACATATCTCCTCCTAGTTTTCTTTAGAGGATTTAAGCATGGACATAGCCAAGGAATTTTCCAAGATTCCTTTGTGCACAAAGAACAATTTTGCTATGTGGAAAGAAGGGATAAAGTTCTTCATGGAAGCAGTAGATCCAAGGATCTTCATGATTGTGGAAAAATGTCATCATGTCCCAATGATAGCATCTACTATTGATCCAACTAAGCTAGTTCCTAAGAAACTGATTGATCTTGATAAGGATGAGATTGCACTTGTCTCTTTAGACAAGAAAGCCAAAAATATCATCGCAAGTTCAATAGATGATTCTATGTTGCAGAACCTGATACACTGCCAATCCACAAAGGAAATGTTGCAGTCTCTTATTGTCTTGATGGAATACACTGAAGAAGTTAGGGATGATAGAAGATCCCTTCAAAATCAGAAATATGAAGCGTTCCGATAAAGTTCCAAGGACACCATTGCAGATACCTTTGAGAATTTCTTCAAGATTGTCAACGGCTTAAGAGTCAACGGTCGGGTCTTCACAAATGGAGAACTGAATGATAAGTTCTTAAGATCCCTGACTAAGGAATGGGATAACAAGGTTTGTGCTATCCGGGAATTTGGAAAGCTAGCAGAGACTGACTCGTAAAATATCTTTGGAAAGATAATGTCATATGAACTGCAAATCAATTCAAGGAAAGCTGAAAAAGATAAGAACATGTCTTCATCCAAGGAGAAGTCTGTTGCTCTCAAGGAATACACCTGATGGAAGTCTAAGGCTTCTTCTCCTTCCCCAGCACAAGAAGAAAGTGAAGAAGAAACCTCGGATCCAAGTACCTCAGGCTCAGAATTATCTGAAGGAGAGTTTTCTCTCCTTTCTAAGCAGTTCGAGAAATTCTTGAACAAGAAGAAGAAATTGAAAGGCAATGATGCCTATTTAAGAAGATCACATCATGATGGAGATTGCTACAAGAAAGGCTCAAGTAGCCAAGACAGGTATCATTCTAAATAGAACAAACATATTTCATCTGACATAGTTTGTTATTGTTGCAACAAGCCAGGGCACGTGATCGCTGATTGCCCACACAAGAAGAAATAGGGTGGAAGAATAGAAGAAAAGAAGTCCTCTTATGGCAGAAAGAAATTTGAATGAAGCCTAGTTGCAAAGAAGGCTAAGACTCTCAGTGACACTGACTCATCTGAGTCAAGTGATGATGAAGAAGCCTACTTTGGGCTCATGGATCATTCTGATGAAGAAGGACAAGTCCCCCAATTTAATGGGGAGGTAAATACTGACACTCCTCTTTCTGAATCTGATATTCCTGACGATGACCATGAGGAATGTTCCTCTGACGGTGAATTAGAACTCATGGGTCAACATAAATAGTTGATCAAGGTCTATGACCGGTTCCAGAAGGTTGTTGGAACTCAGGACAAGGAAATAAAATTCCTTAAGGCCGAGGAGAGTACTCTGTGGGAGGAAGTTGCAAAGATGGTGGGAGAGCAAGAATTGAAAGAGCAAATCATCAAGAAATTGGAAAAACAACTTGCCCCTGAAAATAAACTTGTTGAAAGTTTCTCCAAGCCCAAGACTGTTCTTCCACTTATTGCTGAGTTCTTTGCTCGAGGTAAAGGTGCTGGCATAGGACATGCGGTTTTCCCTAGTAAATCTTCTAGGAGAAATAAAGCCCAGAGGAGAAACAAGGCTGCCAAAAAGGCTCTAGCCAAGGAGAAGGGGAAAGATCCTCAAGAACAAACATCGTTTAAGAAGGTTATCTTTCCGTCAAACGATTTTGATTTTGATTCATCCTACGGTCACCTAACCAGGACTAATTATGTAGAGCCCAAGTCTCGGTACCAAGGATGGACTCGTCCCCAAAATATTGGTGAGAGTGTCTTCAAGGCACCTTATGAGGAGATCACTCTTTAGAGCTACAGACCTTATAGTCATGGTCATAACATCAAAAAAGCTCCAAGAGTAAAACCAGTTGTTGAAAAGCCACTTAAGGAGAAGAAGTCATGTGTTTGTCATCACCATGAAGCTTCCACCTCCAAATCTGCTTCCCCCGCTAGACCACTCTCTCAAAAGGTCAAGCATGAGAACTTCAGGCAAAGATACAACAGGTTTGACTATTGGTGCTGTGACAAAGTTGGTCACTTTGCTATAGATTGCTGGTTCAATACCAGGTATTATGAAACTCCTCAAGTTAATAATGTGAGAAAGACCACTCTATTGGTTAACACTCGTAGGGGGAGTATGCTAACCCAATACCAAGGACCCAACCTGGTTTGGGTTCCTAAGGCAACTTGATCTTATTTTTGCAGGAATGTCCAAAGGCCACCAAAACTCCAATCTGGTACTTAGACAGTGGATGCTCTCGTCATATGACCGAAACTAGAAGCCTCGTTTAGGATTACTCTACAGTCATGAACGGTCCAAAGGTCATCTTTGGAGGTTCTGATAGAGGTATTACTAAAGGTTACGGTATGATTACCAATGGTAATGTATCCTTTTCCGATGTAGCTTATGTTGAAGGATTGGAACACAATCTCATAAGCATAAGACAACTTTGTGATAAAGGATACATCGTAGAATTTCATGCAGAAAATTGCTTGATAAAATCGGTAGATAATCTTGAAACGATTCTATCAGGCACTCGTAGTAGGAATATCTTTCGTTTAAATTTTATTTACATAGACTCTTCTACGCCAATTTGCTTTTTTGCAAAAGATAGCGCGTCTCTTACTGACCAATGGCACAAGTGATTAACACATATTAATTTCAAAACTATTAATAAATTACTTTCTCTTAATTTGGTACGTGATGCCCCAAATGTCAAGTGCGTTAAAATAGACCTTATCATGCATGTGTAAAAAGCAAGCAAACATGGACTACCTTTAAAAGCATTATCGGCAAAGATTCTAATAGGTGTTTACACCTACTTTATATGGACTTGTTCGGACCACTGCAAATTAGAAGTTTGGGAGGTAAGGATTATACATTGGTGATTGTTGATGATTTATCTCGCTTTGCGTGAGTGTTCTTTCTAAAACACAAGTCAGATACCTTTGATATCTTTACAAATTTTGTCAAGCAAGTCCAGAATGAATACAGCTGCTCCGTTGTCAAAATCAAAAGTGAAAATGGATCAGAGTTCAAATCTGGGGCCATGACAGAATTTTATGGAAGCCTAGGTATCTTTTATGAGTTTTCCTCTCCTCGAACTCCTCAACAAAATGGAGTTGCTGAGAGAAAGAATAGAATACTCATAGAGGCCTGCAGGACCATTTTGAGTGATGCCTCACTACTAGAATACTTCTGGGCTGAAGCCGTCAACACTGCATATCATGTGCAAAACAGAGCACTCATTAACAAGAACCATAATAAGACACCTTACGAACTACTTAAAGGCAGGAAACCGACCATCTCATACTTTAAAATCTTTGGTAGTAAATGCTTCATCCTTAACAATGGTAAGTATCACACTACTAAATTCAGTGAAAAGAGTTTTGGAGGTATTTTTGTAGGTTATAGTAGCCATAGTAAGGCATATAGGATTTTCAATAAGAAAACCCTGGTGGTATAAGAAAATCTATTCATGTTGTATTTGATGAGACGAGCTTGCTGCAAGACAGTTCTTCTAGTGTGTTCATTGAATATGCAGGTTCACAACTGAAGGAATTGAGCTTGGATGAGCAAGTTAAGGAAAAAGATCAAGAGTTTCTCATGATCACCACTCCAACCCCTATTGGAGAAGTTGATCATCATGATGAAGATATCATTCAAGTTGATGAAGTCACTCCTGTGATAGTAGAAGCTTCAGATGCAAGGAACCTAGAGCTCAAACATCTGAAGGATCACCAAATTGATCAAATCATTGGAGTTCCCCGGGGCAGTATCAGAACTCGTAGAGGTACAACTCAGACGCATCATGGATAATGGCTATGGAAGAAGAATTGAACCAATTCAAGCGATGCCAAGTTTGGAAGCTTAGTCCAAGACCTAAAGGCAAGAATGTTATCAGAACAAAGTGGGTCTATAGGAACAAGATAGACGAGAACTGGACAATCATAAAGAATAATGCCATACTCATCGCCAAAGGATACATACAAGAAGAAGGAATCAACTTCGACCGTCTATCAGATGGACGTGAAGTCTGCCTTCCTTAATGGTGACATAAAGGAAGAGGTATATGTGGAACAACCCCCAGGTTTCGTTGATTCTAACTTTCCTGAACATGTCTATTTTTTATTTAAAGCATTATATGGTTTGAAACAAGCTCCTCGAGCTTGGTACGAGACGCTGTCTAGCTTTCTTCTTGAGATAAAATTCACAAGGGGAAAGATAGATAAGATATTATTTCTTAGGGAAATAAAAGGCAAGATTTTGCTAGTGTAAATCAATGTCGATGATATTATTTTTGGCTCTACTGACGATAACCTCTGCAAGAAGTTTTCAAAACTTATGCAAGAGAAGTTTGAAATGAGCAGTATGGGAGAGCTGAAGTATTTCTTAGGACTTCAAGTGAAACAATCTGAAGATAGAATTTTCATCTATCATACGAAGTTCACTAAAGAGTTTATCAAGAAATTCGGAATGGAGAGCGCAACCTCTAGGAGGACTCCAATCGGTTCAGCTATGTCTCTAGACAAGGATGATAAAGGGAAACCTTTTGATGAAACCAAGTATAGAAGCATAATTGGATCCTTTCTCTATCTTACTGCTAGTAGACCAGACATAATGTTCTTAATATGTGTATGTGCTAGATTTCAAGTGAACTCTAAGGAATCTCACTACGCTGCTGTAAAGCGAATTTTGAGATACCTTAAAGGTACACCAAATCTTGGCTTATGGTACCCAAGAAGTAATGATAGCAAACTAATTGGTTTCTCAAATACAGACTTTGCAGGTAGCAAGGATGACAGAAAGAGCACTTCCGGGACTTGCTAATTCCTCGGAAGAAGGCTCATTTCCTGGAGCAGCAAGAAGCAGAATTGAGTCGCAATTTCAACAGCCGAGTCAGAGTATGTCTTTGCAGGCAGTTGTTCTGCACAGCTGCTATAGATAAAGAAACAGTGTGAAGATTACAACATGAAGTTTCAGAACAATCCAATGTTTTGTGACTCATCCATTGTTATTGCAATCGCCAATAACCCAGTCTCTTATAGCCGTACAAAGCACATAGAGATAAGGTCTCACTTCATCAGGGAGCATGTGGAACATGTAGAAATCAACATCCAGTATGTACCAACTGACAAGCAGGTTGCAGACATCTTCACGAAGTCGCTGGATGAGGCCAAGTTCTCATTCTTCAAAACAGAACTTGGCATGCTCAACAAAGAAGAATGAAGAAGAAGGTCTCACTAGAAAGCTCAAGGATCAAGCAACAGTTCAAAAATTTCAGAAATTCCTAAGTCTGGACTCCACTTTTTGAGTAAGAATAATACCACTCGAGTACTAGATAGAACTTCTCAAGAACAATCCTGTCTCTCGAGTACTTCCAGTCTACTACTCGAGAACTCTAATGTCGTCACTCGAGTAATGACGATCCACTCGAGAAGTCTGAAGCAGATTTTCGATTCCAAGTTTGAATTTCTGATATTCGCACTCGTGCCTTATACTGCCATATTTTCAGGTATGTCACCTTATTTAACTCCTTAATAATCACAAATTAAGATATATATAAATAGAAAGGTCCAAAAATCTTCCAAATACACTATCTTGAAACCCTCTTCTCGAGAAATCTATTCGTCTTCTACCTTCGTCGCAGAGCTTGATGCCGATATAGAGCCTGCCGCTATTTCTCTTACATCTATTCTTCTCTCTTCTGACTCAATGACTCCAACTTCCAAGATAGGGATTGGAAGTGAACTTATTTCAACAGGAATTGCAGATATCTCTGTTGATTTTCAGAATCTTCTTCTACTTCTTGAATCCGCCGGTTTGTCCTTTATTTTAGAGCAATCTTGCAAAATTATCTTTACAGAGGTCGAAGAAATCTTTAAAAATGCAAAAATAAAGAGAAATGGAAGGTTTCTCAAGACAAGAGTTCCAAGTATTAAAATCAAAGTCACTAATACGACCGTCTCTAAGCTTCTTTAACTTCCTATAGTAGACGAAGAAGATGACCTGACTGCTGAGGACTATGACAGGGCTTATACTTTCTGTGGTCTATCTGCTGATGCTTCCCCATTCGTCGACCTGACCTCAATGCTGAGAACAAGTTTTTGGTGGATATACTTGGCAAAGTACTTCTATGCAAGACAACCTTGATAATCTACATCACTAATGATTTCTTTGATATGATGACTGCAATTATATGTCGAATGAAATTCCAGTTTGGAATGATGATCTTTGATAAGTTAAAAGAAAGCATAAAAGCACCTAACTATGCAAGGTGATAAGTTGTATTTATACCTACTTTTATGTATATTAATTAAGTCAAATTTTGTTAATTTTTAGTTAATTTACTTCAATAAATTGTTCCTATTTTATAAATTTTAGTTCTAACTTAAGTAATTTTTGTTTTCTGAAATTTTTCAGAAAATGTCAAAATTTGACCTGTCACGCCCGTGTCACCCCCGACACGAGCGTGTCAGGCACTCAACGCCTTCGGCCAGTCGACACTCAACTCCATCAACTCGACACTCAACGCCGTGATCAAACCGAGCAGGACACGCCCGTGTCTGAACTCGACACGCCCGTGTCAAGACTCAAACCGCCGCCGCTCAACGCCACTCAACGATTTCATTATTCACCTCTCAACGCCACTCAATGTCGTCGCCACTCAACGTCATTGCCACTCAACGCCAAGCTGTCATGCCCTATGTGACGTCCGTGACTGCCACGTAGAGCCCTCGAAGTCAACTAAGCCGTCAAATCAACGGATCGAATCAGCCAGCTGCCCTATCATGCCCCCGACATGCCCCCCCCGTCACGCCCGTGACGGACACGTGGCCCTTCTCGAACCTTCCAGAATGAGCCAGCTAGCCAGAAGTCGCCAAGTCAAACACGTCTTTGACTGACACGCCCTATGTCATGCCCGTGACTAGGGTGTGTCACAGCCGAAATTTTGCCTATAAATAAAAAATTTCTGTAATGCCCAAGGGTTCACTTTTTTGAGCCAATTTTAGTGTGTCTTCTTGTGGGCTGCCCTTGGTGTTTCCAATCCAATGTAAGGAGAACTTTCTCTCCCCTCCCTTCTTATGTTTGTTTTAGCTTTTTCTTTTGCTTGTAATAGTTTGTAATAGCTTTTTTATCATAAATAAAATGTTGTCTCTCTCTCTCTCTCTACATGGAATGAAAACTTCATTTGGGTGGCTTACTTATTTTCTTTCCCTTTTTTTCCTTATGTTCATCTCTATCCTTCATCATTATGCAAAAAAAATGTTATGATAGCTTTTATGCTTTAAGTCTTAATTTCAAGTTTTATGTTCTTATGTTAGAAAAAAAAACATATATATATACATGTTAGGTTTTATTGAAGGTTTTTATAAAAATTAAGCTGTTGTAATGGCAAAATTTAGTTTAAGTCTCCTCTTTAAAAAAAAATCAAAGTTGTATTGAAAACTTTTTAAATGCTTATATCTTCATTCCTATGAAATTGCAAAAGTGGTTTTAAAGTGTTTTGTATTTTTTTTACTTAGCTTTGTTTTAGGATCGTAAAACTTTTGTGTTCCTTTAATTTTTGTTTTCACTTTTTTATCACTTTTATGAAATCCTAAGGATGAAAATGCAAGCGTTTTATTTTTTCAACAACTTTGATTTCAACTTTGTTTTCAAAAACTTTTTGCTTCTTTAATTTTTATTTCATCTTTTTATTTGTTTTTGGCATAGTATAATGGTAGAAAAGTTGTAGTTTTAATTTTTAGGTAACTTTCATGTTGTGTTATTTTTGTGTGTGTGTGAGTGTATGAGGGTAGGCTTTCATTTATCGCTTTCTTCATTTATGTAGAGTGTGTGAGTGTAGGTGATAATCTTTAGTGCTTTCTTTATCGCTTTCTTCATTTATGTAGAGTGTGTGAGTGTAGGTGATAATCTTAAGTGCTTTCTTTATCGCTTTCTTCATTTATGTAGAGTGTGTGCATGTGTGCATTTATTTACCGCCTACTCATTAAGAGTCAATGGCGTGCTTTATTTCCCGCCTACTCAGTTTTGAGTAGGACTTGTCATTTACCGCCTACTCAGTTTTGAGTAGGACTTGTACTGGCATTTATTTCTCGCCTACTCATTTGAGTAGGACTTGCTTTATTTAATTTCTTTATGGTTTTGAAGTGTGCGTGAGTGCCTGCATCAATTAGCCATTTTTTCAATTTATCTAAACGTCATGTTTTTCTATATATTCTCTTATAACTGTTTAGTACTAAAATTCAAACTCACGCCTCACTTAAAACCATAAAGCCGTCCCCATACCGATGAGTGGCTAATCTCTATTAGCCTTCGGCATCGAAGAGCATTGGGACATTTAAAATGATTTGAAATAATTAAAGAACTTTATTTTTATTTTAATTTAAGGACTTAAGGTTTGCCTCGGGTTAACGACGCATAGGACCACATAATCGATTTGTGGGCTCTATTTCCGTTATCCATATGCAACGCCGAGAGGCCGCACGTATGGACCAATCCCCCTTGGGTAAATAGAATTGCGTACATACCCTCGAAAGAGGACGAGCGTAGTTCTACCGGATTGGGTCCCCCACCCAATAGCGGGGTTCTTAGCGCAAAGCGGGCATTAAGAGGAATCCTTCGTCGGTCTAATGATCGGTCGAATAGTCTTAATATTCAGGTGAGCGATATTACCTAGAGATAGGTGTGCTCATATTTTCGGAACCTCCACGGCCAAGTGCCTTTTATTAATCTAAAAACTAAGTTCAATAATTGTTAAGAATTGTTTTAGTCTTAATTCGATTTGATGCCGAACGTTAACCCGTCATCGAACTAACTTAGAAAATTTTTTGCTTTAACTTTCGTTTTCATTTTGCTAAAAAACCCACCTTACTGATAGTTAAATAATAGTGTTCCTGGAAGAGTAAGTATAGTCAACGCGTCCCCGAGAACAATACGACCTCGATATTCTCCCGAATACCGAGTACTACGCGATAGGTGAACTTGCCTCCTCTCGTTAGAAAACTCGATCTTCTAACTCGGCCCGCGGAATCTGACCATTTCGAACCACCCACAGTCGGTCTCTGTTCTGCGGTGCTCACCACAAGGATTATCTCTCTGCTCTTGCATGAGTTGAACCCAGAGATCTTCAACTTATCAAAAGGTACAACCCTTCACCACATGAAGAAAGTCTCAAAATAACTTCCTTACAAAGATGGGACCTTAAACTAAAGAATCCTAACCAAGCTGCCAAAGCTCATGACCCTCCAGAAATTGAGGACAGGATTCCATCTCCTCCTTCACATCAGATAGTTGACTCAGTTAGTGAGGGGGAGCCTGCTCCATCTGTTCCAACTCAGCAAACTCCAGTTTCTACATACAGTCTTCCAGTCCAAGAAGTTATTCCATCTTCATCTGCTGCAACTTCCTCTATGCTGCATATAGAAGATATAGATTTTCCTGCTGATGAAGATATTCCAGACTCAGAAATCTTTACAGATGCTCAGGTTCATGAACAACTTCTAGATACTGATGATAACATCCAAAGGCTGATAGAGTAGCTCACTTCCAAAGAGCCTCTACTCCCTCTTACTGAAGATCATCCCTCTTCTCCAGCAACTTCTCCAAAGTCTCCTGAGCAACCAACAAAGTCGTAAATACCTTCTCCTCAAGCAAAAAATCCTCCTGTAAATGAACAAGAGAAATCTCCTGAAAATATACATGATGATGAAGTTGTTTCAATTCATGATTCAGAAGATGTCATTCCCGAAGAAGCTGCTGAACCAAGACTTCCAAGTCTTCACTTCAATATTCCCTCCCTGCAACCCTTAGATGCTAAAGATGTGGACAACACTATAACCAGAGAACTGACCTCTTCTTACAAAGTTGTTATTAAAGAGATTCCTCCATGGACAGACCTTGCTCTACCTCCACCATCTCCTCAGCCTGCAGAGGTCTTGCCTGAAGGAAATATTTTGAGCAAACTTAAAGCTATGCTAGCTACCTAGAGAACATATTTTGATTTCTCTCTTAAAGTTGTAACTGAAAAAATGACTGCATTGGAAAAAGAAATGAGCAGAGGATTTGCAAAAATTCAACATAATATTGATGAGCGGAAACACCTTTTCTAATTAGGTGGGAAAGCACTAGACCACACCATCATAAGAATTGGTCAGGTAATGGAATAGTCTGTTACCCTAGCAAACAATCAAATTCAATTTGAAAAGAACGCACATGAGCATAAATTCAAGATCTGCACAGAGGTAGGCACTTTCAAAGAAGATGTCATCAACACTCTATCTGTAAAAGTCAGAAAGGGGGAGAACTTAGTCAAAGAGTACTTAGAAAAATCAGATTCTATCAGGCAAACTCTCTGGGAAGAAAAACTGATGGTAATTCATGTTGATGTCCTAAATCAGATAAATGGTGTAAAGTTTCATACTTATGATACAACTGTGTGGGTGCACAATCATATTTTCCCTGACTTTAAAGTTGATCCAAATGTGATTCCCCATCATCTGAATCTTACTGCTCAGAATCCTATAGTTCAACAACCTTTAGTCCCTCAACCTCCCACATTCTCTCCATGACCTGATGTCTATGAAGCACCTCCCTCTCATTATTCAGAAGTTTGGACATTTGATCTACCTGGCAGTTCTAAAGCCCCTCCTCAGATACCTCCTCCAGAAAAGAAAAGAAAATATGGTGACGGCACCTCTATAAGCCGTTCCATACCTAGACAAGCTCCTGAGCCTGAGGGAAGACAAGAAGTTGATCATGCTGAGATCTAGAGACCTACTTCTAGATCTCTTATTTTTGACACCCTGAGGCTAGTTTCTGATCTAAATGGGAATAGAGATGAATTCTATAGTCATTCTGAATGCAAAGCGTATGAGAATTCCATGAAAAAAATTCGACTTCATGATCTCCTGCATGGATGGAATGATCCCGAGGCCCCAGTTCGACCAAGAAGGTACTTCCCTAAGCCTTAAAGTTACTTGGAAAGATAAAGAAGGAAAAGGGAATGACTGTTAAGGTAACAACAACCTTGAGGATGGGATTGTGTAGAATTAGATTTCATGGACAAATTTCTATTTATATGAACTTTTAATTTTGATGATCTAATTTTTCTCCATAATAGCTTTCATTCTACTTGCATGGCTATTAGTTTCATTAAATTATTTTTTCTCTTAATGTAATTCACCTTAGTGTAGAGGGTTTTTACTTCTACAAATAGGGGGAGATTGTTGGGTATTGCATCCACAATAGCTCAAATTTGTATGAAGTCACCCTTAAACTAAGATGAATTAAGTTGTATTTGATGTTTTGTTCAAGCTATGTGTTTCAGGATATAATTGCTAAGTGTAGACCAATGTCAGTCTACAATGAGTCACCAAATAAAGGACTATACAATGTAATCCCTCATTGTGTGATCCATGGTGTTGACTCATATGTAGCCTCTCTATTGGGATACACTTCATTGACAAACATTAAAGGAATAGGAGAAAGACTAGTCGCTGAAGTCCTTGAAGGAAGAAAATTCTCAGAATGCAGAATATTTCCTAAGTGTTTCTCTCGAGTAATTACTTAGTACTCGAGTGAATGTCTAGACAGTTCTCGAGTGAGCCAAAGTCCAGCACTCGAGTAACTAAAGCAGTTCTCGAGAAGACATCATGTGCATTCTCGAGAAGTCAAAGGAGTACTCGAGAATACCTCTTTCTGTTCTCAAATTATCAGAAATTTCTAGTCCAGAAATTTTATAAGTACTGTACTCGAGTAGTACTAAACTTTGTCTCGAGTGACAGTTGCCAAGCACTCGACAAGTACATCTGGTTCTCGAGTTGTGAAGTCCTTGTACTCGAGAAGTCCATCTACATCTCGAGAAGACATCTCCATTATTTCCAGATTTTTCTCTAAGGACTGTTCTCAAGAACTTTACTTCCCGTTCTCAGGAAGTCAAAGGGAATACTCGAGTGGTATTCTTCCACTCGAGTAATGCATAAATTTTTTCTTGAAATTTCGTAAAGTCCGATGGGACCAGACTCTAAATAAATATCCATGGCTATTGGTCCACGTGTTACGTCTTTATGATTATGACCGTTAAACGATTCCTATAAAATGTCTAATCATCTTGACTAACCCTAAGAAGAGATAATAAGTTTTTTGAATCGTCTATTGTTCAAAATCGAGAAGTCGTCGTCGCCGCTCTTCATTGACAATTTTGCTGCCACTTCTCCGATTGTCATGATTCAGAACAAGATTAGATCAATCGATCAAGGCATTCTAATTCTCACATATTGTTGGGTACACTGAAAATATGTACCCGATTTGGAGAAGCCTCATCTTAATCAATGATATACATCAATTTGTATTTGATAGATGTTTGAGTTTCATTATGCAGGTTTAAGAATTGGAAGAAAATTTTCTAAGTATAAGTGTCGACACTTATGAAAAAGTTGTGTCGACACTCAAACATTGTGTCGACACTTATGAAGAAGTTGTGTCGACACCCAGACATTGTGTTGACACTTATGAAGAAGTTGTGTCGACACCCAGACATTGTGTCGACACTTATGAAGAAGTTGTGTCGACACCCAGGCATTGTGTCGACACCCAAAGTAGAAGCCGCGTCGACACCCAAGCTGAGTCGACACCTAAAGAAGAAGCTGTGTCGACACCCAGAATTCTGTCGACACATGAGGCAGGAATTGTGTCGACACCTAAAGCAGAGCTGTGTTAACACCCATGAGTTATCTCGACACTGGAAGCAGAATTGTATCGACACACAGGACTTGTGTCAACACACACTCAACACCGTCTATCAGCATAAAATATGTCGAGACACTGGAAGCAAAATTGTGTCGATACACAAGACTTGTGTCGACACACACTCAACGCCGTCTGTCAGCATCAGATATGTCGAGACACTGGAAGAAGAATTGTGTCGACACATAGGACTTGTGTCAACACACACAACAAAAAATGTGTCGACATCATGAAGACATGTGTCGACACTTAGTCTATTTGTATCGACACATGTGAAGCAGTTTGCTGAGTGGTTCAAGATGAGTTGGAAAGTCTTTAAAGAAATAACTGTCATGATTGGTGACTCGACAACTGTCATAACCAACCGGTCTAACATTTATGTCAGAACTGTCAGAAGGTTGTTACAAACTGGATCAACCTGTAATCATTGAGAAACTCTATATAGGAGACTGACTCGTGACAACAACAAGAAGAAGAACACACGAGAATTCAACAACAAGAAAAGGGGAAACCCTTACGAAGGCAGATCCAGAACAGTCTGGAAGGAAGATTCAGATCTCATTCTGAATTTAAGGAGGAAGTAGTCAGAAGATCAACTTATACATCAAGTGAAGATAAACCTTATTTTGTTCTAACAAGAAGCTTTGAAACAGCTAAGTCAGGTTTGATTTGAAGGTTCAGTTTATTCAAGAACTGATAAAGAAGCTTACACAAATAGAGAGATCTATCTGGGGAAATTCCTGTTCCATTTAAACATTCAATTTTTTGTAGGATCTTTTGTAAGATCTGAGTTGTAAGCCTGTAATTATAAAGGCTGGGGTAGGGCTGAGATCCTGAGGTGTAGGACTTGTGAAAGTCTGAGTTATAAGCCTAGTGATAAAGGCTGAGGTAGGGTTGAGGCCTGAGGTAAGATTCTTGGAAAGAATCTGAGGTAGGACTTTTATAAGTCTGAGCTGTAGGAACCAATCTGGTTCTGAGTTGTAAGATCTGCGGATCTGAGCTAGTGGAAGGAAGTTGGGCTGAATCCTGTTCTCTACTGGATAGGCGAAGGGGGAAAGTGTATGTACTCATACCTTGGGGAACCACTATAAATCTGGTGTATGCTGTGTTGTGATTTATGTTCTGTGTTTTGAATTATCTATGCTGAGATTGAACTTGTTATTTGCCTAAAATTATTTAAAAAGATTAGAACCTATTCACCCCCCCCTCTAGGTGTCTAGGCTCATTAAATCAAGTCTTTCAAGTGGTATCAGAGGGAGTTTACTCAAAGATTGACCTAATAGTCTGAGTGAATCTCCAAGGCAAATAATAGATTTCAAGAATGGGTTCAAATGAGAATCAGAAGGAATTTGGATCTATGAAACTGCCTATTTACAGGAAAGAATGCTTTAGCATATGGAAGGAAAGGGTTAGGTTGTTTATGGAAGCTTCTGATCCAAGAATCTACATCACAGTACAAGAAGGTCCCTTCATTCCAATGAAGGTATCAGCTCTAGATGCAAATGTTAAAACCCCTAAGAGTTATTCTGAAATGACTAAGGATGAGATCATCTTGGCAACACTAGACAAAAGAGCACAGAACATTATTGTAAGTGCTATAGATGATTCCACATTTCAGAATCTGGTGCACTATAAAACCTTTAAAGAAATATGGATAGCCTGATTGTCTACATGGTGGGAACAGAAGAAGTTAGAGAGGACATGAAATCTATGCTGAATCAAGAATATGAGAGCTTTAGACAAGCCAAGTCTGATAGCATAGCTGAATGCTACAAAAAGTATTTCAAAATAGTAAATGAACTGATGACCTATGGAAGAGTCTTCAGTACTTATGAACTGAATGACAAGTTTCTTAGGTCACTAACAAAGGACAGGGACACAAAGATATGTGCCATCAGAGAAGTGGCCAGGCAGGCTAATACACCTCCACCCACACTATTTGGAAAGTTGTTATCCTATGAAATGCAGCTCACCGCCAGAAAAGAGGAGGAGAAAAGCAACAGATCTGAGTACAAAGAGAAGTCAGTAGTCTTCAAGGCTGAAGGCACAAGAAAGGGTAGGAGAAAATCTCCTTCTCCACCTAGAAGGAGTGCTGAGACAGAAGAAGGAAATCTTGACAACAGCACATCAGATAGCCACACCTCTAATGAGGACTTTGTTGCCTTTACAAGACAATATAAAAGGTTAATGAAAAAGAAGAAATGGAGAACCAGGCCATCAACATCCTTCTCCAAGGATGAGTATTACAAGAAAAAGAAGACTCCCAAGGAGGACAGGTATGCCTTTAAACCTAGTAAACAAACTAATTCTAAGATTGTTTGTTATTGCTGCAACAGGCCTGGACATGTCATAGCTGACTGTCCTGACAAGCGGAAGGAGTCAAAAGACAAGAAGAAATTGCAAGTAAAAGGCAAGAAGGAGAAATCCCTTGTTGCTCAGAAGGAGAAGAGTTGGACAGACTCTTCATCTTCAATCAGGAGAAGAAGATGATGTAGAAGCATATATTGAGCTTCTCTCAACAGAAGAGGATTCTAGGGAACTAGAATTTCTACAAATGCTGGACTCCATAAATGGAGTTGAAGACTATTTTTGTAAAGGGCTGATGGCTCTATCAGAAGATGATCAGTGCTAGGATCAGCCTGGTCCAAGTAAGGTATACAGTTCTCCCTTAACATCTGATTATTTTACTGGATCATATTCAGAAGCATCTGTATCAAGAGAAGTGGATGGTTCTGAGTCTGAGGGGGACGTACATCAACTCATTGATGAGTATGGTGGGTTGTTGAAAGCTCTGAAGAGGAGAAAGTTTCTTGTCAAAGAGCAGGCCAAGGAAATTAAATCTCTTAGGCAGGTTGCCAAACTAAAAAACATTACTGTTATTCAGATGGGCACAATCTCTTTCAAGGAAAATCATATCAAGAAACTGGAGGGAAAACTTCAGCAAGAAATAGAGTTAGTGGCTAAATTCTCTAAGCTAAAATCTATATTGCCTTTAATAGACAATTTCATTTCTCATAAAGGAAAGACTGGTCTAGGTTTTATGGGAAGAACTAGGGCCACCAATTCTCATAGAAAAGGAAAGGCCCCAGTTCAGCCTTTAGCTACAAAGCCCCCTATCTTCTTTAGGAAAGTGGTGCAACCAAAAAATAGGTATGATCATGATACTACTCATGGTTACTGTGAGTATGGAATTTCATGGGCAAGGGTGCAAATGCCAATAGGCCACTCTATAGGCAAGCCCATCAGGTTCAAGAGGAATTCTTGGAATTTACTGCTCCAGCACCTACACTTAACAGGACTGCTGGCAACAAAAGTGTGAAGTCTGTACCTAAGAGAAGGTGTAATAAATTTGAGTGTTAGTGTTGTGGAAATGTGTGTCACTTTTCCATGGATTGTTGGTTTAACACAAGTGTTAAAACCAAGAATAGTTTACCTGTCAGAACAACTGCAGGATTTCAAACTAACAAGAACCTAGGACCCAATAACAATTTGGGTTCTAAGGATAAGTAATTTTATTTGATGCAGGTAAATCCAAGTGGCCATACCCTTATATGGTACTTGGATAGTGGATGTTCCAGGCACATGACTGGACAGGAAGGATGTTGAGCGACTATGTACCCATAAAGAATGGACCCAAAGTAATCTTTGGTGGATCAGAAAAAGGAATCATCAAAGGATTTTGTAACATTTCTAGTGATTCAATTACTATCACTAAAGTGGCTTATGTGAAGGGTCTAAAACATAACCTGATTAGCATAAGTCAACTTAGTGATCTAGGTTATGTCATCTCTTTCCTCAAAGGGGAGTGCCAAATAAGAAGGTCAAGTGATCAAGAGATCATTTTGACTGGCACTAGGGAAGGGAATGTATATTGTCTTAACCTAGATTGTGAGTTTAACAACTCACCCATTTATCTAGTTGTAGGAGAAAAAACTTCACTATGTGTAAAATGGCACAAGAGGCTAGCTCTTCTGAACTATAAGTCAATAGGACAGCTGTTTAGCATGGGGTTAGTGAGGAATCGTCCTCAAGTCAAGTGCATTAATGAGAGTGTGTGTTCAGCTTGCCAAAAGGTCAAACAGACTAAGTCCTCTTTCCATGCACTTGATATCTATAACATCCCATTTCCGGCTAGACCCCTGGGAATGGTTGGGTCTTAATAAAACCCTGGGAAGCCCAGGAAATTGAAGTTTGTCGACCCAGATTTTGAGTCAAGGGGAGGTCACGCCCGTGACCGACCCGTCACGCCCGTGACCGACCTGTCATGCCCGTGACTTAGGGCGTGACCCCTTCGACGATCGTCGACCTCAGGAAGACGATCGTCGAGCTCAGAAATGTCAACATGGGCCTGACATGCCCGTGAGCAATCTGTCACGGCCGTGACCTTGGAAGGGCGTTTAGTGAGCTAAGCTCACTCAATGCCATGGTCTGGATGGCGTTGAGTGAGCTTAGCTCACTCAACGCCGTAAGTTGTCAGTCGGGATGGCGTTGAGTGCGTTGAGTGCACTCAACGCCATAAGTTGAATGGCGTTGAGTGCACTGATTGCACTCAACACCATTTGGTGCTGTCGGGATGGCGTTGAGTGAGCTAAGCTCACTCAACGCCATAATCTAGACGGCGTTGAGTGAGCTAAGCTCACTCAACGCCATACTCGGGATGGCGTTGAGTGAGCGAAGCTCACTCAACGCCATAATCTGGACGGCGTTGAGTGAGCTAAGCTCACTCAACGCCATAATCGGGACGGCGTTGAGTGAGCTAAGCTCACTCAACGCCATAATCAGGACGGCGTTGGGTGAGCTAAGCTCACTCAACGCCATCGTTTTAAAGGCCATTCTGATGGCGTTGAGTGAGCAGAGCTCACTCAATGCCGTAACTGGATGGCGTTGAGTGAGCAGAGCTCACTCAACGCCGTAACTGGATGGCGTTGAGTGAGCAGAGCTCACTCAACGCCATTATACTTAGAATTTTTTCTGGCCGATCTTTTTGGCTGGGTGCTGGTTCGGTTGAACCGGGCCATTTCGGGAAGCGGGCCAAAATGTCTTAATGGGCCGTTTTCTCTTATTAAGATTTAATTAAAACCCTATTTAGTGAATTGGACCGGTCAATGACACATGACAGCCGACTCCTCTCCTTCCAGCCATGGCCGAGCGTCGGTTTGCATGGCCATCAATGGTTGTTAAAGCTCGGCCCCATCCTCTCTTCCTGAAAACGGCTGGATTCAACTCCTCTCAGGGAGAGGATGAGTTTCCAACTATCTCTTAGCTGTTTTGGAGCCGTTTCGGCTCCCCTCCACCATGACCGAAGCTTGTATGTAAGAGGCAATAATGGTTGGACAGCCTATAACCGCCCACTCCCCATTTCTTCCCTTTAAAAAGGCCCCTTAGGCACAAGGATGAAGTTTCCCAGCCCTTACCTGAAGTTTTGAGCCTCCTACTGTGCTGTAGAAGAATCCCGGTGACGCCACCACCGCGCAAATAGCATCCCGACGATCGGCTCGACTCCAAACTACGAATAAGGTCCTCCTCTACTCTTTGTTCTATGGATAGATCTTAGAAATCATTAGGAGAGATATCGGGCTCAAAGGAGCAAGATTGAGTGGGTTTTTCCATGTTTTCAAAAATAAATGGTGGTCTGGTTCGCCGGAAACCGCCTCTCCGGCGGCCGTGCCGCCGCCCGACGGTAGCCCTCACCTCAACAGAGGTGGTGGTGGTGGTGGCCGGCCAGGGAGATGGCTGGGTGGCCGGGAAATAACTAGCTTTAGAAAAGCTACAGGAAGTGTTTGTTTTTCTGATGCTAGTTCGGGCTAAAGAAGAAGATGAACAGTAACATTTTATTATATTATATATTATATAATTAGGAATTAATTCCCTTTACTGGGCACTAGGTTTAAACTGAAAATTATAGCCCGTAGGGGCTGAAACATAAAAAGTGGTCAACATAGAAAATGTAGCCCTTGAAGTCTAGTTTAATTTAAAATTGATTTCACTCGATTTGGAGTCCTGGTTAGACCACAACACACTTTTTGGTGAGGTCTATCCATAGGGCTGTCCTGACCTTAGAAAAATTCCCCACCCCAATCCAGTCATCAAAATTACTTGAAATTTGGGGTGTGGCCTAGTCTTATCTATATCTAGATGCTGTCCAAAAATTATGATTTTTGGGAAATAGTTTTCTATAGTTTTTAGAAAAATTCAATAATCATAGCATAATTTAATTAGATGGCTAAAAGACTTCCAAACCCTCCCAAATTTCGGAGAGTGGTCACTGGGTGTAACATAAGGTTTTGGTAAAAATTTCATCTCATTTGGAGATGTTTTGGTTAGGTTTGTGTCCAACCTTAGGTTGATCCTTATAGGATAATTTAGGATCAAACACCCCCTTCGTATTTGAGTGGCCATTTCACCTCAACAGGGGCTGATATTTTGGTCACTGACTTTTTAGGGCATGACACACCCTCCAAGGCAGTTTGCAGTGGTTTGGTGTAGGGTAGCCCTAGAACCCTAGGGAAAATCCCTTAATGGTGGTTTTGAGGGTTCTGAAGGTCATGGGGTCAAATGACCTTGAACTGACTTAAAATTTGGTGGAGAGGACCATAGGGCCAGTATAGTTCTCTGGACAAAATTTTAGGGTATTTGGAGACAGCTAGGCCACCTAAAATCCTAACCCTAGTTTAGGTCACCAACTTTAGTTTGAATTATTAAGCTATCAAATTAACTTCAAATCAAGTAAAATTGGAGTAGGGTGATTTTCTAATCTAAATGGCCATGTTATAATTTTGTTGAGATTTTTGGGTTAATTTATACAGTACTTCATTTACAACCCTAGTTGTGCCCTAAATATTTATTTTGATGATTCGGGAATTTCTGTTTACTCGAATGTTATGAAATCTTGGATTAGGTCATAATATAGCATGTTATTCTTTCTATAATTTTCTGGGAAATTTTATCTGATTATTTTGGGTACTTTATTCTTTAATGTACTAATTGTGATGTGTAGTCAAAAATACAGTTAAGGCCCAATTCCTATTTGGAAAATTATGAAATTTTGTCAGTGAATGTTTCAAGTTATTGTAGTCACCCTGTAATTTTCTCTGGAATTTTAGATGGATAAAAACAGTACCTCCTTCATTAAGTTAGGAAAATTAGTATCTTGCATTAAAATAAATTCAGAGTTCAAATGCTAGAGAAAAATTATGGTACTTGGTTTATGATGGTTTTAGGTCACGAAACAGCTCCTATAATTTTCTTGGGATTTTTGGATACATATTTTCAGTACTTCCTTCATAATATAGTAGAAATGACCTAAAACGGTAAATTAGGAAATATAGGCCTAAACACCTCTGGAATTTTTCAAAACTTGGAATTGCTTTTTAAATGTCTCATAAGATTTTTACTGATTTTATGATGATTTATTGTTAGCTCATTAGTGCACTTCATGTTCATACTAGGGCATTTGGAATCTTAGAATAAATAAATTAAATGCCCGATACATAGGGAAAATTTGGAAATCTTGGCCTTAGCAATATTAAGTCATGATAGACCTCCAGTATATATTATAGGAGATTCGGAAGACAATTTGGAGTACCTCCCCTTATGCTCCTCATGTATCTTAGGATGGTCTGCATATAGTAAAACCACGGAAACTGAACTAGAGCGGATAATGAACTTGGGAAATGAAATTTTGGTAGTTGCTGGTGGGTTATGGCAAGCTAAGTTTAAGTTCATTATTGGAGGTCAGGATAAGTAGAATGTGAGACTGGTTAAGGTTAAGTGGCATACGGGAACGACGAAAGATCGTCCACCCCGGGTAGGAATGTAAGAGTCTTAATACGCTAGGGCTAGATCTAAAGTAACTTAAAAATGGATCGCGTAATGGGTATCAACCAATAACAATAAGTGCCTTGCGAAAGGGAACGGTGGGCTTCAGCTACCATCATAGTTCCTAGTGCCCTTTGTGAGCCCTTCACGGGGAATACCGGGGGTAGTCCTGGGCTAACGTAAACTGTAGAAATAATAATCTAAAGAGCAACTAGTATAATTAGGGTTGCACACACATACACCCCAATAGCTAGGAAGGTAGAATAATTGGTTTGGTTGCGATTCAGACGGTAGCCCTGAAGGTAGATGCACGGACGGGACAGTCCGGGGAGCCGAGGGCTCGAGGGTTGGAGTACAGAGTAAAGGTGGTGGGTCTTCGATATCTGATTATCGTTCACAACGGCATCGGTACGTTGACTCGGCGGTGTGGGACACTTAGCCAAAGAAAGTCTGGTGGGTATAGCAAGCAGTAGTACGCGGATACTCTAGGTTGTGTTCTTCTAGGGGCGTACGGAAGGGCTAGGCCTGGTAGTGTGGATACCCACCTAAAAGTGGGGGGCCCGACCCACTGTCTCCATTTGCCACTACGGAGGTTCCTGGGAGTGAAGCTAGCTGCCCGAACAGGGGGAACTAAAGGTCTCTGCGCATGGAGTCGTGTGCGTGTGTTGCACTTGCTTGTGCATTCCATAGCATATTTGTGTGTCATAGCATAAACATTGCCACCTATCGTATAAGATGGTATGGGACGTTTTATACGATAGGCCCTGCTAAACGACCCCTTGGTCTATAGGGGTAATCCCTATAAATCAATTGTAATATTTCTTGTGCTTTTACTTACTTGCTACTCTTAGCTGTTGGATAACCGACACCCCAACGTATAAGTGGTATGGGACACTTTATACGATGGGAGCCCTGCAAAAGATCCCTTGGCTTATGCGCTTCCGCGCATAAGTTAAGGTTACATTTCTTACTTTCTGCTTCTATCATATTTACTATGGAATTGTTAGCATAGGTTCGCTGTCACCTGCTTTTGGCTTATTCTCCACCTTCATGTCCTTCCCTTTCTTCCTCTCCGCTCGGTACCTAGGAGCCATGGGGGAAGGGGTAGGGGATGATAGGGCTTAGTCTTTATGACTAATGGTTTTTGAACCACAACATTACAGGAGCTCCGGATGGGAGACAGGGACCAGCAGTCCAGGGACCAGCACCAGCGGAGTACGGTGCGCATGGAGGTGGGTCAGTCTAGCACCGGTGCACCTGCGACCAGCTCTGTGAGTGATTAAAATTTTTATAGCTTCCGCGATGAGTGATTTGTAGTGAGGACATGATGTACCGGGCATAAGCCCGTATTTGCAGTACTCTGATATATTATTATGTGGAAACTCCCTTCGTGGAGATTTATTTATTTACATGTGATTATTGTGGACTTGCTTTTACTTCATTATGCTACTGTTATGCGATCGAAAAGGGCCGGCAGAATTGGCGCTTTGTAGTGGAGACCTTCCCGTGAGTCGGTGCCACCGCAAAGCGGTAATTCTGGGCTAAGAGCCCGGTGTTTTGAAAAAAAGGGGTCTTACAAGTGGTATCAGAGCAGACCTCGATCGGAAAAGTAGCAGTCCACTAACCCTGAGTCACCCCCGCTCGAGTTTAGTTTGGGGACAAACTAAGCAGCGGAAGCAGTGGTGTGCCCATAAGGGAAATCACATGTGAAAGTCCACTTCATCATTTATTAGAATCCTTCTTTGTAGCCTGTGGCCTACCCTGCCCCCAGCAGGGAACACCTCCGGCTGCGAAGATCTCGTCTTATCATCCTCTAACCAACGAGTTAGACTCAACCAACTGGGACTCGTGACTAACCATGACAATTTATAGTATGCCCTAGTTCAAAATAGACCTTGGGTATGAATTTGGTTAAGGTAAGGAGATACCCAAAGAGAATAAAGGAGGAGTTTAGCACGAGAATGACTACCTAAGACGTAAACTCAGGTGTCCCTACTATCCCAATCAACGATTATTCGAAGAGGTAGACTAATTTAAGGAGAATTGAGACCAATAGTACATTAGCAGAATTGTAAAAGACAAGTAGTCTTAACCCTCAATACCGGTAATAAAATTACCTGGAGGCAACCACCGAGACAAACACTGAGGGTCGGATAGGAATTCAAGTTCGGAAGATACCCATTTAAGATTGGGAACATTTTGACCCGGATAAAGTTGTCGTAAATGTGACTCAGAGAGCTTAAAGTATGGAGTATATTAACGAGTATCAGGGTGGAACCCCAAGTCAAAGATTGATGCCCTAGGGATTGTGCACCCAGCTAGGACAGATGTAACAGGGTAATATCAAAGATACTTAGCCCAAGATAGGTAGGGGCTGATCTTTTGTTTATTGGGGGCTAAACTTTTGTTTATTGGGCAAATTAGTATTGGCTTGGGTTTCCTTGGACCTAGTTTAGGGAAAGTGGAGTAACAAACATAGTGAGATTGAAGTCGATATAATTCGACGTTATTCGGGCGAACATAAGATTTTGTAAAAACATGTTTGGAATGATGATCCGTAGCGTTACCAGGACAAAGACATGGTAATAAGACGGAGTAATTACGAGAATTAACTATTATCACGTGAAATTAGATGACGGGTAACAAGATTCGGGATATCTGAGAAGGTAAAGATTTAATCGCTAGGTTGTATCATCAGAAGGATGGTGTATCTCAGAACATGTACCCTTAGAGTGGAAATTTGAGGACCCCACTTTCTTGAATGCAGGGCGAGGATCCGAAGGCGTTGGGATCGGATTTTGTCGAAGACACCGAGGCTCAAGTGAGACTGATCAAAGACAGGATGTTAGAAGCGCAGAGCAGATAGGCTAAGTATTATGACGCCCGACATCGTCAGGTGGAGTTTCAGGTGAGGGACCGAGTGTTTTTGAAGATACGGCCCATGCATGGAGTTTCACGGGTGCGTGGTCGAAGGAAGAAGCTCAGTCCTAGGTATATGGGCCCTTTACAGGATCCTAGAGCGGATCGGGGCCCTAGCTTACAGGCTGGAGTTGCCACCAGAGCTGGCAGCTCTGCACGACGTATTCCACGTTTCTTCGCTTAGAAGGGCTCTACTGCGCCCAGAGCAGCAGATTTTGACCACAGATGGACCGGTAGCTTCCGACCAGGCAGTTCACTTGGAGTCGATTCGGATCGATGGCAGAGGAGTACGAACCTTGCGTCGGGAGAAGGTTCCGTTTGTCAAGGGTATGTGGAACAATCATGGGCAGGAGGAGCATACATGGGAGCCACAGGACTTGATGCGACAAAAATACCCGGAACTTTTCAGTCAGGTATACCTCACAACCCCTCTGGACAATCAATTTGTGTTCCTATTTTAAACTAATAGGACTGAAATTTCAAGAATATGGGCTAATCTTTTGTTTATTGGGATATATACCTTGTCAATTGGACGAATTGGTCTTGGAATCAAAACTGCACACAACAAACCTAACGTAGAAATGTAGATCTTTCAACTCTCATGGGATGTTACAAGCCTTTTTCTCCGGATTGGAGCCCCCGTAGGCTTAACCTTGATTTCGGGGACGAAATCTTTGTTTTGTTTATTGGGATTTGTAACATCCCATTTCCGGCTAGACCCCTGGGAATGGTTGTGTCTTAACAAAACCCTAGGAAGCCCAGGAAATTGAAGTTTGTCGACCCAGATTTTGAGTCAAGGGGCGGTCATGCCCGTGGCCGACCTGTCATGCCCGTGACCGACCTGTCACGCCCGTGACTTAAGGTGTGACCCCTTCGACGATCGTCGACCACAGGAAGATGATCGTCGAGATCAGAAATGTCAACATGGGCCTGACACGCCCGTGACCAATCTGTCATGCCCGTGACCTTGGAAGGGAGTTGAGTGAGCTAAGCTCACTCAGCGCCGCGATCCTGATGGCGTTGAGTGAGCTTAGCTCACTCAACGCCGTAAGTTGTCAGTCAGGATGGCGTTGAGTGTGTTGAGTGCACTCAACGCCATAAGTTGAACGACGTTGAGTGCACTGACTGCACTCAACGCCATTTGGTGCTGTCGGGACGGCGTTGAGTGAGCTAAGCTCACTCAACGCCATAATCGGGACGGCGTTGAGTGAGCTAAGCTCACTCAACGCCATAATCTGGACGGCATTGAGTGAGCTAAGCTCACTCAACGCCATACTCGGGACGGCATTGAGTGAGCTAAGCTCACTCAACGCCATAATCTGGCTGGCGTTGAGTGAGCTAAGCTCACTCAACGCCATAATCGGGACGGCGTTGAGTGAGCTAAGCTCACTCAACTCCATAATCTGGACGGCGTTGAGTGAGATAAGCTCACTCAACGCCATAATCTAGAGGGCGTTGAGTGAGCTAAGCTCACTCAACGCCCTCGTTTAAAAGGCCATTCTGACGGCGTTGAGTGATCAGAGCTCACTCAACGCCATAACTGGATGGCGTTGAGTGAATAGAGCTCACTCAATGCCGTAACTGGATGGCATTGAGTGAGCAGAGCTCACTCAATGCCATTATACTTTGAATTTTTTCTGGCCGATCTTTTTGGCTGGGTGCTGGTTCGGTTGAACCGGGCCATTTCGGGAAGCGGGCCAGAATGTCTTAATGGGCCGTTTTCTCTTATTAAGATTTAATTAAAACCCTATTTAGTGAATTGGACCGGTCAATGCCACATGGTTGCCGACTCCTCTCCTTCCAGCCATGGCCGAGCGTCGGTTTGCATGGCCATCAATGGTTGTTAAAGCTCGGCCCCATCCTCTCTTCCTGAAAACGGCTGGATTCAACTCCTCTCAGGGAGTGGAGGAGTTTCCAGCCATCTCTTAGCTGTTTTGGAGCCGTTTCAGCTCCCCTCCACCATGGCTAAAGCTTGTATGTTAGAGGCAATAATGGCTGGACAGCCTATAACCGCCCACTCCCCCTTTCTTCCCTTTAAAAAGGCCTTTTAGGCTCAAGGATGAAGTTTCCCAGCCCTTACCTGAAGTTTCGAGCCTCCTACTGTGCTGTAGAAGAATCCCGGCGATGCCACCACCGCGCAAATAGCATCCCGACGATCGGCTCGACTCCAAACCGCGAATAAGGTCCTCCTCTACTCTTTCTTCTATGGATAGATCTTAGAAATCATTAGGAGAGATATCGGGCTTAAAGGAGCAAGATTGAGTGGGTTTTTCCATGTTTTTCAAAAATAAATGGTGGTCGGGTTCGCCGGAAACCGCCTCTCCGGCGGCCGTGCCGCCGCCCGACGGTAGCCCTCACCTTAACAGAGGTGGTAGTGGTGGTGGCCGGCCAGGGAGATGGCTGGGTGGCCGGGAAATAGCTTTAGAAAAGCTACAGGAAATGTTTGTTTTTCTGATGCTGGTTCGGGCTAAAGAAGAAGATGAACAGTAACATTTTATTATATTATATATTGTATAATTAGGAATTAATTCCTTTTACTAGGCACTAGGATTATGCTGAAAATTATAGCCCGTAGGTGCTGAAACATAAAAAGTGGTCAACATAGAAAATATAGCCCTTGAAGTCTAGTTTAATTTAAAATTGATTTCACTCGATTTGGAGTCCTGGTTAGACCACAGCATACTTTTTGGTGAGGTCTATCCATAGGGCTGTCCTGACCTTAGAAAAATTCCCCACCCCAATCCAGTCATCAAAATGACTTGAAATTTGGGGTGTGATCTAATCTTATTTATATCTAGATTCTGTCCAAAAATTAGGATTTTTGGAAAATATTTTTCTATTGTTTTTAGAAAAATTCAATAATCCTAGCATAATTTAATTATATGGCTAAAAGACTTCCAAACCCTCCCAAATTTTGGAGAGTGGTCCGTGGGTGTAACATAAGGTTCTGGTAAAAATTTCATCTCATTTGGAGATGTTTTGGTTAGGTTTGTGTCCAACCCTTGGTTGATCCTTATAGGATAATTTAGGTTCAAACACCCCCTTGGTATTTGAGTGGCCATATCACCTCAACAGGGGCTGATATTTTGGTCACTAACGTTTTAGGGCATGACACACCATCCAAGGGAGTTTGGAGTGGTTTGGTGTAGGGTAGCCCTAGAACCCTAGGGAAAATCCCTTAATGGTGGTTTTGAGGGTTGTGAAGGTCATGGGGTCAAATGACCTTGGACTGACTTAAAATGTGGTGGAGAGGACCATAGGGCCAGTATAGTTCTCTGGACAAAATTTTAGGGTATTTGGAGACAGCTAGGCCACCTAAAATCCTAACCCTAGTTTAGGTCACCAACTTTAATTTGAATTATTAAGCTATCAAATGAACTTCAAATCAAGTAAAATTAAAGTAGGGTGATTTTCTAATCTAAATGGCCATGTTATAATTTTGTTGAGATTTTTGGGTTAATTTATACAGTACTTCATTTACAACTCTAGTTATGCCCTAGATACTTATTTTGATGATTCGGGAATTTCTGTTTACTGGAATGTTATGAAATCTTGGATTAGGGCATAATATAGCATGTTATTCCTTCTATAATTTTCGGGGAAATTATATCTGATTATTTTGGGTACTTTATTCTTTAATGTACTAATTGTAATGTGTAGTCAAAAATACAGTTAAGGCCCAATTACTATTTGGAAATTATGAAATTTGGTCAGTGCGTGTTTCAAATTATGTTAGTCACCCTGTAATTTTCTATGGAATTATAGATGGATAAAAACAGTACCTCCTTTATTAAGTTAGGAAAATTAGTATCTTGCATTAAAATAAATTCAGAGTTCAAATGCTAGAGAAAAATTATGATACTTGGTTTATGATGGATTTAGGTCACTAAACAGCTTCTATAATTTTCTTGGGATTTTTGGATACATATTTTCAGTACTTCCTTCATAATATAGTAGAAATGGCCTAAAACGGTAAATTAAGAAATATAGGCCTAAACACCTCTGGAATTTCTCAAAACTTGGAATTGCTGTTTAAATGTCTCATAGGATTTTTACTGATTTTATGATGATTTATTGTTGGCTCATTAGTGCACTTCATGTTCATACTAGGGCATTTTGAATCTTAGAATAAATAAATTAAATGCCCGATAAATAGGGAAAATTTGGAAATCTTGGTCTTAGCAATATTAAGTCATGATAGACCTCCAATATATATTTTAGGAGATTCAGAAGACAATTTGGAGTACCTCCCCTTATGCTCCTCATGTATCTTAGGATGGTCTGCATATAGTAAAACCACGGAAACTGAACTAGAGCGGATAATGAACTTGGGAAATGGAATTTTGGTAGTTGCTGGTGGGTTATGGCAAGCTAAGTTTAAGTTCATTATTGTAGGTCAGGATAAGTCGAATGTGAGATTGGTTAAGGTTAAGTGGCGTACGTGAACGACGAAAGATCATCCACCCCGGGTAGGAATGGAAGAGTCTTAATACGCTAGGGATAGATCTAAAGTAACTTAAAAAGGGATCGGGTAATCGGTATCAACCAATAACAATAAGTGCCTTGTGAAAGGGAACGGTGGGCTTCAGCTACCATCATAGTTCCTAGTGCCCTTTGAGAGCACTTCACGGGGAATACCGGGGGCAGTCCTGGGCTAACGTAAACTGTAGAAAAAATAATCTAAAGAGCAACTAGTATAATTAGGGTTGCACACACATACACCCCAATATCTAGGAAGGTAGAATAATTGGTTTGGTTGCCATTCAGACGGTAGCTCTGAAGGTAGATGCACGGACGGGACAGTCCGGGGAGCCGAGGGCTCGAGGGTTGGAGTACAGAGTAAAGGTGGTGGGTTTTCGATATCTGATTGTCATTCACACCGGCATCGGTACGTTGACTCGGCGGTGTGGGACACTTAGCCAAAGAAAGTCTGGTGGGTATAGCCAGTAGTAGTATGCAGATACTCTAGGTTGTGTTCTTCTAGGGACGTACGGAAGGGCTAGGCCCGGTAGTGTGGATACCAGCCTAGGAGTGGGGGGCCCGACCTACTATCTCTGTTTGCCACTACAGAGGTTCCTGGGAGTGAAGCTAGCTGCCCGAACAGGGGGAACTAAAGGTCTATGCGCATGGAGTCGTGTGGGTGTGTTGCACTTGCTTGTGCATTCCATAGCATATTTGCGTGTCATAGCATAAACATTGCCACCTATCGTATAAGATGGTATGGGATGTTTTATACGATAGGCCCTGCAAAATGACCCCTTGGTCTATAGGGGTAATTGATGGAGAAAATCCCGGAGGTGTTTTATGAAAAAGAGAAGATGAAGATGAAGATGATGTTCTCCGAATCTATATTCGATAAAGGCAAGTGTACCTTATCGCTTATAGCATAGGATATAATATCAAGGTCGTATTAGAACCAAGGCGCATCGATTACTTCTACTTCAAAGAGATTTCTGTTATTTTATCAATTAGATGCTTTGATTTGGTTTGCAAATGAGAGAATGGTTATACAATAAAAGAGGATGATTAAGCAATAATTTAAAAGGTTAGTACTTGATCTTGAATCACCTTGGAATGAAAATGACCCAAAAAATAGATAAATCTCTAATTCTTTTTAACGAGGATGCTTGGACTGTGGAGGTGTCCAAAATATGAACGCACCTCTTTCAAGGCTACGCCCAACTGAGTTTAGGTTGATCAACCGAACTTTCGTTCTATAATTGAAACCCCTAAAACTCGCTTTATGTAGTGAACCTCTATTGGATTTGACTCCAATCCGGGAAATTTATGTCGTCCTCTTTCAAGGATTGCATTCAACTCCCTTTACCCATGAGTGATCAATCCATACGCATGATCCTTTCGGCTACTAGAGTATGGAAACAGAAGAGAAAATCATATATCGATGATATGACCTCTCTATAAATTAATCAAGGGTAAATCCTAAACATTTGTTCAAAGAGAAAGAGAAGATATGGATTAAGAAAAAGAGATCATTTTATTCCTCGGATCATTTCGATCAAGCACTAAACAAAGTTTAGTTACTCATAATATAGGAAATGAAAATCATGTTAAGAATATGCATAAAAAGAAAGAGAAAGAGGGAAAGGGAATAACAAACTAATTTATTTCTTATTGAAAAGAAGTTACAAAAGATTTCAAAAAAGACATTATAAAGAGAGTTTGCAAGAAGATTACAAGTACGATAAAAGAAATTGTAAGAACATTAAAGCATGAAAATATTAAACTAAAATACTCTAAAAACAAACTCCAATGGCTCTCTACAATGCTCAAAATGAAGTAGGAAGGATGATACTTTCCCCCCTTTCTTCATGCCTATTTATAGGGCCAAAACCAAAGGGGTAGAGTTGGAATTTGGCATGAGGATGAAGTTTCCATGAAGCATCCCTTGGTCAAAAAGCACATGTTGGTTTAAAATTCAAAGGTGGCTAGCCTCTTTCACACTTGTCATGAAAAACATGATAAAAGTTGGCTAGTTTTCTCTCTTTCCATGAAGCTTCCTTTAAGGACACATGTTGAATATAAAGTCAAAGGTGGCTAGCCTCTTTCACACTTGTCATGAAAAGCATGATAAAAGTTGTCTATCTTTCTCTCTTTCCAAGAAGTTTCCTTTAAGAACACATGCTGAATATATAGTCAAAGGTGGCTAGCCTCTTTCATACTTATGAGAAAAAATCACATCGGACCATTGTGGCTTCATTCCATTCTTGAATATAGTTCATCAACACCATGACATGAGTGCACTCGACATTTATTTTGGCACACCGTAACTGAAGGCATGTTCTTTTAGAATTGATAATGCAATTTGTCCCGGGATCCTCGGTTCTTGCTCAAAGACGAGAATTATTCATGCAGGAAATCTGCTGGACAGCAACTTCGACGGAGGATTCCCGAAGCTACATAAATCCGATGAAGGCGTGTAACCATGCGTTGGAAAGGTATTTTCGAGGGCTACAACTTTTGTGTTCAGCCCAAGATCTGATTCTGGCCGTAACATGCCTAAAAGTTGCCCCGAAGTTTGCTGCACGCAGAAAATATAGTAAAATAGGCATGGTTATTATAAAAAGATACGATTTAGCGAATAAAATTAACTTTATAAATATATTTATATTAGATTATTTAGATTTTTATATTAATAATTTAGGTCAAATTATGCCTCATCAAATTCCCCCGGACTTATTATTTTGCTTGTCCTCAAGCAAAGACATACGAGCTAGAAAAAAATAAAAAAAAAAAACCAAACAAATTGGCTATGCCAAACACAAGTATGATGCGAAATTAAGGTAGAGGAATTATGAAAAGAAAACAAAATATTTTCACTTAGTCTTGGCATAGAATTGTACAATTTTCACTAGCATAAAAAAAATAAATCATCCCATGTTTTTAAGCAAAACTAAAAATTGAGTAATGTGATAAATGAAAAGGATATTGAGTTGCTACTAAAATCTAAGAGACATTTTATATTCATACCAATCTAAATCAAAGATCAATACTGCTACCTAAGAATTTACTCAATTTACTTTCTCTCTACCGTACTAAAAATAAACATCAGAAGCATGAATCAAAAGGACTTTCATTGGGTGTAAATTTTGGCTTAGGTTTTAAGGGTGTGGAGTTCAAAAGATAAACATGATGGGTAAAGCACACTTAAAACAAAAAGAAGAGCTTTGCAAATAACATGTTGCTAGAAAATAAAATTTTGACACCCCAAGTCACTTTGCAATATAAAGTTGGGGTTAAAAGGTCATTCATAATTTTTTTTTTGCATATATATATAAATATATATCATATCTTCTTCCTTCTTTTGAAACAATTGAGTTTTTCGCCTTTTTTTTTCTTTTTCCTCTTTTGTAGCAATTGAGATATAATACAAATCTCCACCATTTTCACAAAATATAGTACACACAAGTGACATAAAGCTCAAAAAGTTTTAAGTGTGCGACATGGGTAAGCTATATGGCTTTGGTGAAAAATAAGTGGGACTTATAAAAAGAAAATGGAAAAGGCACAACGTGGCTAGCAATGGTTAGGAATTGAAGGTTCGGGATGCAAAAGCTCAAACTAATCAAAAAGTTGCCTAGATCATCCTCATGCTCTTAAGTTTACTCAAAGCAAGGTATTAAAAAATTCAAGCGACGCAAATTCCAGATAGAAAATAGAGATAATTGACTTTTCATGAAAAATGAAGATAATAAGCATCTTAGATTAGTTCGCATCTACTATACTTAACACTAATCAATCATTTCAAATATTTTTAAAAGAGAAAACAAGGAATGGTAGATTTTATAAAAGTGAAAAACATAAAAAAATGGCTATGAAAAAGTGCAAATATTTAAGAATGTTTTTCAAAAATAACATGTTACCTTAATTAGGAACACTACATGAGTCAACATATTACTCATGAAACATAGACAAAATGAAATTTAATTTAATTTATTTCAACTAAACAAGTACATAAATGATTAAAAACAAGAAAATGCAAAGTCATGGGGTACTAAAAGATTTAGCAAAGATTAACTCAAATTATTAATTATTTTATATAAGTTTTATCCTCTTTTTTTTGTATATATATTAAAGACAAAAGAAAGAATATATATATATTTTTGAATTTTTGGAATTTATATATTTTTAAAATTTTATTATTTAAGGACTTATACCCCCATACTTAAAGTTAAACATTGTCCCCAATGTTTAAAACTAAGTATGAAGTAATAAAAATGCTATAAAAGAAAAAGTGAGGAAAGAGGACATCCCTGATGGTGAAATCGAGGAGGCTTGAAGGAAACCTGCAAATACATGTTAAAACAAAGAGAATAATAATATGAAGATAAAGTTTGGGGTGCCTCCCAAAAGCGCTTTGTTTACCGTCGCGTAGCTTGACTAATTGGCATGGAAGATTATATGGTGAGGGTCTCAATATTGGTAGCTAAAGTATCATTAGAGAAATAAAATTTTAATCGGTGGCCGTTCACTTTAAAGGAGCCAAGTTCCGGGTGGGAAATAAGAACGGTCCCATATGGCCAAACCTCTTTGACGACAAAGGGGCCGGACCATCGAGATTTTAACTTTCCTGGAAAAAGACGAAGGCGTGAGTTGTAAAGAAGGACTAGATCCCCCGGTGAAAAACTTTTAGGAATTTTAATATTTTTATCATGGTAGAACTTTGAGCGCTCCTTATAAAACTTATTATTTTCATATGCGTTAGCACGCCATTCATCTAGTTCGTTCAGTTGGAATTTTCTTTGCTTGGAGGACAAAGTATAATCAAGATTGAGGAATTTTAGCGCCCAATAGGCACGGTGCTCTAACTCAACTGGAAGGTGGCAAGCTTTGCCGTAGACTAATCGGTATGGTGTACAACCAATGGCGGTCTTGTATGCCGTCCGATAAGCCCATAGAGCATCATCGAGCTTCAAAGACCAGTCCTTCCTATTAAAAGAGAGTCTTCTCCAAAATCCTCTTGAGCTCGCGGTTCACTACCTTCACTTGGCCACTAGTTTGTGGGTGATAGGCGGTGGAGAGTTTGTGTGTAACGCCATATTTTGCTAAAATTTTAGCAAACTGGCTATTGTAGAAGTGTGTGCCCCTATCACTAACTATAGCACGAGGCGTGCCAAAACGAGAGAATAATTTCTTCAAAAATTTAATGACCACTCTTGCATCGTTGGATGGGAGAGCTTGTGCTTCCGCCCACCTCGACATGTAGTCGACTGCGACGAGAATATATTTATTATTAAATGAGGGAGGGAGAGGACCTACGAAATCGATACCCCATAGATCGAAAATTTCACACTCCATAAAGGAGTTTTGGGGCATTTCGTCTCGGCGAGATATGTTACCTGACCTTTGGCACCTGTCGCATCCACTTACAAAAGAGTGAGCATCCTTAAAGATCGAGGGCCAGTAGAAACCGACCTCCAGCACTTTCCTTGCGGTCTGGCTTGCTTGATAATGTCCGCCGGTTGGTCCTTCATGGCAGTGCCGCAATATTTGCAAGCCTTCCTCACTCGATACACATCTTCTTACCACTTGATCTGCGCAGATACGAAATAAGAAGGGGTCCTCCCAAAAGTAGTTCTTCGCGTCGGAAAAGAATTTCTTCTGTTGTTGACTTGAAAAACCTTTTGGCAGGACCCGAGCCACTAGATAGTTGGCCAAATCCGCAAACCAAGGGGTAGAAGAATTCGTTAATTTTTCGATGGCGAGGAGGCGCTCTTCAGGGAATTTATCATCAATATCAGCTTCCACCAGCGTATCCGCATCAGGGTTTTCTAAGCGGGAGAGATGATCGGCCGCCAAGTTCTCCGCTCCTTTCTTGTCCCGGATCTCCAAGTCAAATTCTTGCAGTAGGAGGATCCATCTTAATAATCAGGGCTTGGCGTCTGCCTTGTTTAGTAGGTACCTAAGGGCAGAATGATCAGTAAACACAATGACTTTAGAGAGTGTAATATACGACCTAAACTTATCAAACGCAAAAACAATTGCCAGAAGTTCTTTCTCTGTAGTTGTGTAATTGGCCTGTGCGGATGTGAGTGTCTTGCTTGCATAATAAATTGGGTGAAAATACTTGTTCACCCGTTGGCCTAACACTGCGCCTACAACAATGTCACTTGCATCGCACATTATCTCGAAAGGAAAGGACCAATCTGGTGCTACTAGAATTGGCGAGTTGATAAGCTTATCTTTGATAATATTAAAAGTTGATAAACATTCATTATCAAAAATGAAAGAAGACTCTTTTTCTAGCAAGTGTGTTAACGGCTTTGTAATTTTGGAAAAATTTTGTATAAACCGCCGATAAAAACCTGCGTGACCAAGGAAACTTCTAATAGATTTTATATTTGTGGGAGGGGGAAGTTTCTCAATCACCTCGATCTTGGCCTTATCAACCTCGATTCCTTTACCCAATATTTTATGACCGAGTACCAACCCCTATCGGACCATGAAATGACATTTTTCCCAATTTAGGGCTAGATTCGTATCATCACAACGTTGAAGAACACGTTCAAGATTAGCTAAGCATGATTTAAAAGAATTTCCAAATACGGAAAAGTCATCCATGAAGACTTCCATCACATCCTCAACCAACTCATCAAAGATGGCCAACATACATCTTTGGAATGTAGCTGGTGCATTGCAAAGGCCAAATGGCATCCTTCTATAAGCAAAGGTGCCGAAGGGACAAGTAAAGGTTGTTTTCTCCTGGTCCTCAGGTGAGATTGGTATTTGGAAATATCCCGATAAACCATCAAGAAAGCAATAGTAGGAGTGACCGGAAAGGCGTTCTAAAATTTGATCAATGAATGGCAAGGGAAATTGGTCTTTTCGGGTGGCATCATTTAATTTTCTATAGTCGATGCACATCCGCCAACCCGTAACAGTACGAGTTGGAATTAGTTCATTGTTCTCATTAACCACTACTGTCATGCCGCCTTTCTTTGGTACTACTTGCACGGGGCTAACCCACGGGCTATCCGAAATCGGGTAGATAATTCCTGCATCTAATAGTTTAATTACTTCAGCCTTAACGACGTCTTTCATGTTGGGATTAAGTCGTCGCTGAGGCTGTACACTATTGCGAGAATTATCTTCAAGTAATATTTTGTGTGTGCAGAAGGAGGGGCTTATCCCTTTAATATCAGATAATTGCCAAGCTATAGCTCGGCGATGCCTATTTAAGATTTGAATTAATTCGAAAATTTCCGAATCACACAAAGTAGAAGAAATGATGACCGACAATTTAGAGTCTTTTTCTAAAAAGACATATTTTAGGTGTTCTGGAAGTTGCTTAAGCTCAAGAGTAGGTGGTACTTAGTAAGAGGTCGTGATTTTAATACTCTCTAAGCCAATTGGCTCAGGAGGCGAAGAACGAGATAATTCCTTAAAACAAAATAATTCATCATGTTCTGCATCATCACAAGATGTGGGACACAAATTAGAAAATGATGAAAAATCTTCTTCAAATGATGCATCTAGATGGTAACAAGAATCATCATTTGAAAGAGAATTGCGCATTGAGGGGTTTATACTGAAAGTAACTTCATCATCTCCAACACGAAGGAGGAGTTTTCCATTACTCACATCTATTATTGCGCGGGAGGTGGCAAGGAAGGGGCGGCCGAGTATAAGTGGTACTTCAGCATCCTCTTCGATGTCAAGAATGACAAAGTCCACCGGAAAGATGAACTTGTCAACCTTGACTAACACGTCTTCCACTACCCCTACTGGATACTTAACAGAACGATCCGCTAGTTGTATACTTATTTTTGTTGGGATTGGATCTCCTAACCCCAATTTCTTAAACAAAGAGTAAGGCATTAGATTTATGCTAGCACCTAGGTCGGCGAGGGCATGCTTTACTAATTAATTGCCAAAGAGGCACGGGATAAAAAACTGTCCCGGATCATTCAATTTTTGAGGCAATTTATTTAATAAAGCTGCTGAGCATTCTGCATTGAGGGAAACACGTGAGATATCTTCAAGTTTCTTTTTATTGGAGAGTAACTCCTTGAGATATTTCGCGTATTTAGGCATTTGAGAGATTGCCTCGCAGAAGGGAACATTTATATGAATTTGTTTTAAAATTTCTAAAAATTTTTTGTATTGCTCCTCTACTCGCTCATTTTTAATTTTAGATGGATAAGGGGGTGTAGAAGTAGAAACAAGAGGAGATTTTGAAGCATTCGGAGAATTAGAAAATAAAACTGGAGGGGGTAAAATAGAAACAGTTACCTCGGGTTCAATCCTACTTGGAGAGGTTACCTCCTTTCCACTGCGAAGGTTGATGGCATTTGCATTCTCCCTTGGATTCGTCTCAGTGTTGCCCGGCAAAGCTCCATGCGGGCGCTCGGCAATCATTTTGGCAAGCTGGCCAATTTGATTCTCTATGTTCTTTACAGATCCGGTGAGATTCCAGATGTTGGATTCATTCGAGGCAACATATTTAGAAAATACCTCTTCAATCGAAGAGGGCTTTGGTGGTGGTGGAAGAAAACCAGGTGGGTTCATATTAGGAGGGCGCTGGGCATTACTTTGGTTGCTCCATGAGAAATTCGGGTGGTTCCTATAACCTGGATTATAAGCATTGTTATACGGAGCGTTGTTCGGGTTAAAGGAAGGACGAGTAAGATTCCCCATGAAATCAACTTGTTCTTCAATAAAAGTATTATAAGTATTATTTGCCCAAGAAGGAGTGGCAGAGGAAGCAGACATCTCTGCCACTTTCTTGCTTAAACGTTCAAGTTGTAAAGCTAAATTAGCTGTCATATCAACTTCATAAAGTCCTACCGGCTTGCTAGGGCGCGCTCGGGGCACATTCCACTGATAGGCATTCATGGCCATTTCCTCAAAAAGCTCTTGAGCGGCCTCTGGGGTTTTATTATTGAGAGTACCCCCAGCGGCTGCATCAATCATCTGCCTTGTTTGGAAATTTATGCCATTATAAAAAATTTGTACTTGTTGCCAAGTAGGAAGTGCATGGTGAGGACATCTACGCAAAAGCTCCTTGAAGCGCTCCCATGTATCGTAGAGAGTCTCTGAGTCGATTTGCATAAATGAAGAGATATCAGTACGTAATTTGGCGGTCTTTGCAGGAGGAAAATATTTAGTCATGAATTTTTCCGCCATTTCGGCCCATGTAGTGATAGAACCTCTAGGAAGAGAGCCTAACCACTGTTTGGCCTTTGATCGCAAAGAAAAGGGAAATAGCCGTAATCGAATGGCGTCATCAGTAACGCCATTTATTTTGAAGGTATCACAGATTTCAAGAAAATTTGAAAGATGTTGATTTGGATCTTCATCTGTTAAACCATCAAAAGTAACCGATTGTTGCACCATTTGGATGATGCTAGATTTGATCTCAAAATTATTATTAGCTATAGTAGGGCGAACAATACTAGATTGTGTCCCTTCCAAGTTCGGCCATGCATAATAGGACATGGTCCGTTGCTGGGCTTCATTAGGATTGGGGTCACCCATAGTTGCTATATTAGTATCTCCGATAGATTCTTCAAAAATAATTGGTAAATCCTGTCCACGAGATTGAAGGCGTCGCCTAAAGGTTCGCTCAATTTCTGGATCAAAATGGGATTCAGGATTATTTGAAGAACTTGCTCGGGTCATATACTAGAAGGAAAAAAAAAGAAAAGACAAATGATTAAAGATGAGTTAAAAAATTAATTATGGAATTATTTTTTCTTTTTGTTCTTTTTAGGCGGTTTTAGGTATATTATTAAGATATATATATTTTAGAAAAAAAAGAAAAATGATAAAATTAACAGTTATCTTTTTTTTTGAAATATCGACGCAGTTCCCCGGCAACGGCGCCAAAAACGTGATGGAGAAAATCCCGGAGGTGTTTTATGAAAAAGAGAAGATGAAGATGAAGATGTTGTTCTCCGAATCTATATTCGATAAAGGCAAGTGTACCTTATCGCTTATAGCATAGGATATAATATCAAGGTCGTATAAGAACCAAGGCGCATCGATTACTTCTACTTCAAAGAGATTTCTGTTATTTTATCAATTAGATACTTTGATTTGGTTTGCAAATGAGAGAACGGTTATATAATAAAAGAGGATGATTAAGCAATAATTTAAAAGGTTAGTACTTGATCTTGAATCACCTTGGAATGAAAATGACCAAAAAAATAGATAAATCTCTAATTCTTTTTAATGAGGATGCTTGGACCGTGGAGGTTCCCAAAATATGAACGCACCTCTTTCAAGGCTACGCCCAACTGAGTTTAGGTTGATCAACCGAACTTTCGTTCTATAATTGAAACCCCTAATTCTCGCTTTATGTAGTGAACCCCTCTATTGGATTTGACTCCAATCCGGGAAATTTATGTCGTCCTCTTTCAAGGATTGCATTCAACTCCCTTTACCCATGAGCGATCAATCCATACGCATGATCCTTTCGGCTACTAGAGTATGGAAACAGAAGAGAAAATCATATATCGATGATATGACCTCTCTATAAATTAATCAAGGGTAAATCCTAAACATTTGTTCAAAGAGAAAGAGAAGATATGGATTAAGAAAAAGAGATCATTTTATTCCTCGGATCATTTCGATCAAGCACTAAACAAAGTTTAGTTACTCATAATATAGGAAATGAAAATCATGTTAAGAATATGCATAAAAAGAAAGAGAAAGAGGGAAAGGGAATAACAAACTAATTTATTTCTTATTGAAAAGAAGTTACAAAAGATTTCAAAAAAGATATTATAAAGAGAGTTTGCAAGAAGATTACAAGTACGATAAAAGAAATTGTAAGAACATTAAAGCATGAAAATATTAAACTAAAATACTCTAAAAACAAACTCCAATGGCTCTCTACAATGCTCTAAATGAAGTAGGAAGGATGATACTTTCCCCCCTTTCTTCATGCCTATTTATAGGGCCAAAACCAAAGGGTAGAGTTGGAATTTGGCATGAGGATGAAGTTTCCATGAAGCATCCCTTGGTCAAAAAGCACATGTTGGTTTAAAATTCAAAGGTGGCTAGCCTCTTTCACACTTGTCATGAAAAGCATGGTAAAAGTTGGCTAGTTTTCTCTCTTTCCATGAAGCTTCCTTTAAGGACACATGTTGAATATAAAGTCAAAGGTGGCTAGCCTCTTTCACACTTGTCATTAAAAGCATGATAAAAGTTGTCTATCTTTCTCTCTTTCCAAGAAGTTTCCTTTAAGAACACATGCTGAATATATAGTCAAAGATGGCTAGCCTCTTTCATACTTATGAGAAAAAATCACATCGGACCATTGTGGCTTCATTCCATTCTTGAATATAGTTCATCAACACTATGACATGAGTACACTCGACATTTATTTTGGCACACCATAACTGAAGGCATGTTCTTTTAGAATTGATAATGCAATTTGTCCCGGGATCCTCGGTTCTTGCTCAAAGACGAGAATTATTCATTCAGGAAATCTGCTGGACAGCAACTTCGACGGAGGATTCCCAAAGCTACATAAATCCGATGAAGGCGTGTAACCATGCGTTGGAAAGGTATTTCCGAGGGCTACAACTTTCGTGTTCAGCCCAAGATCTGATTCTGGCCGTAACATGCCTAAAAGTTTCCCCGAAGTTTGCTGCACGCAAAAAATATAGTAAAATAGGCATGGTTATTATAAAAAGATACGATTTAGCGAATAAAATTAACATTATAAATATATTTATATTAGATTATTTAGATTTTTATATTAATAATTTAGGTCAAATTATGCATCATCAGTAATCCCTATAAATCAATGGTTATATTTCTTGTGCTTTTACTTACTTGCTACTCTTAGCTGTTGTATAACCGACACCCCAACGTATAAGTGGTATGGGACACTTTATACTATGGGAGTCCTGCAAAAGATCCCTTGGCTTATGCGCTTCCGTGCATAAGTTAAGGTTACATTTCTTACTTTATGCTTCTATCATATTTACTATGGAATTGCTAGCATAGGTCCGCTGTCACCTTCTTTTGGCTTATTCTCCACCTTCATGTCCTTCCCTTTCTTCCTCTCTGCTCGGTACCTAAGATCCATGGGGGAAGGGGTAGGGGATGATAGGGATTAGTCTTTATGACTAATGGTTTTCGAACCATAACATTATAGGAGCTCCGGATGGGAGACAGGGACCAGCAGTCCAGGGACCAGCACCAGCGGAGTACTGTGCGCATGGAGGTGGGTCAGTCTAGCACCGGTGCACCTGCGACCAGATCCGTGAGTGATTAGTATTTTTATAGCTTCCGCGATAAGTGATTTGTAGTGAGGACTCTGATGTACCGGGCTCGAGCCCGTTTATCTATTTTTCACCTGATCTGTATCTTTGCAGTACTTCTATTATCTATTTCCTGTTATTATTTACTGATGGACTGGATGTGATTTCACTTTTATTTACATGTTTTTGTGGACTTGTTTACATTTTTTTGTATAATTACTTCTCTCTCTTGTAATCGAAAAGGGCCGGTAGAATTGGCGTTTTGTAGTGGCGGCCTTCCCGTGAGTCGGTGCCACCGCAAAGCGGCAGTTCTGGGCTAAGACCCCGGTGGTTTAAAAAGGAAAAAAAGGGGGTCTTACAATATCAAAGATTTAATGAGATGTTTGTATCTCTTGCATATGGATTTGTTTGGTCCTATGCCAGTTCATAGTCTTGGTAGGAAAGTATACACACTAGTTATTGTGGATGACTATTCTAGATACACATGAGTTTTCTTCTTGAGCCAGAAATCCTAAGCCCCAACTGTTTTCTAGACTTTTGTTAGACAAATTCAGAATGAATATAACAATTCAGTGGTCAAAATCGGAAGTGACCATGGAACTGAATTTCAGTCTGAATGTATGATAAAGTTCTGTGAAGAACTTGGGATTCATCAAGAATTTTCCTCACCTAGAACTCCTCAGCAAAATGGAGTTGCTGAAAGAAATAATAGGAATCTAATTGAGGCAAGTAGAACAATACTTAGTGACACTACTCTCCCTGAGTACTTCTGGGCTGAGGCAGTAAATAATGCATCTCATGTATTCAATAGAGCCTCCATTAATAAGAAACATAAGATGACTCCCTATCAGATTTTGAAAGGCAGAAAACCAAACATTTCTTACTTCAGAATCTTTGGTAGCAAGTGTTTTGTTCTAGTTAATGGTAAACACTACCAAACAAAGTTTGCTGCCAAATCCCTAGAAGGGATATTTGTTGGGTACATCAATCATAGTAGGGCTTACAGAATCTACAACTTGACTACCCAAGTTGTAGAATAATTTGTTCATGTTGTATTTGATGAGTCTAAGTTGATTAACAATGAATTGTCTAGCTCTTCAGTTAGTTTTATAGCTCTAATGGACAAGATGGACAAGCTGACCATCAATGAAGAAGTTCCTGCTAGGCTGGATGAAGAAAAAGATGCAAGTAGTCTAGGGGGAGAACAAGACTCACTAGATGAAGAAGACAATGAGGAGCATCGGGTTGAGGAAAATGAAGAAGGGCATGAGGTTGATAGACTTCCTCCTGCCAGAAGACACTTGAAGGATCATCCAGCTCACCAAATCATTGGTTATGCAAGTCAAGGTGTTCTAACAAGGAGTAAGAGCATGAACACAATTCTATGTTCCAGCTTCTTGTCACAAATAAAACCCAGAAAGTTTGAAGAAACCATGCTAGACACAAACTAGATTGAAGCTATGCAAGAAGAGCTGAGTCAATTTAGAAGATGTAAAGTCTAGAAACATGTTACTAAACCAAAGGATCACAACATTATAGGAACCAAGTGGATCTACATAAACAAACTTGATGAGAATGACACTATAATTAAATACAAGGCCAAACTGGTAGTAAAAGGCTACAGGCAAGAGGAAGGGATTGACTTTGATCAAACCTTTGCGCCAGTGGCAAGGCTGGAGGCTCTAAGGATGTTCTTGGCCTATGCTTCCTATCAAAGGTTCAAGGTATATCAGATGGATGTAAAGTCAGCATTTCAGAATGGTGACTTAAAAGAGGAAGTCTATGTTGAACAACCCTCAGGTTTTGTAGATTCTCATTATCCTGATTATGTATATAGGCTTAGGAAAGCTCTATATGGTTTGAAACAAGCCCCAAGGGCTTGGTATGAAACCCTGTCTACATTTCTTATTGAGAATAAATTCTCTAGAGGAAAGATAGACAAAACTCTATTATTTAGGGAATCTAAAGGTAAGATAATCCTAGTCCAGATATATGTTGATGACATTATCTTTAGTTCTACTGAAAACAACCTTTGTAGAAAGTTTGCCAAACTTATGCAAGGGAAGATTGAGATGAGCAGTATGGGTGAGCTGAAGTTCTTCTTGGGACTTCAAGTTAGACAGACTAATGATGGATTGTCCATATCCCAATTTAAGTTCACCAAGGAGTTGATTAAGAAATATGGTATGAACTTAGCCTCCACCATAAAAACTCCAATGGGTACAAGTATTCCTATAGGCAGAGATGAGGCAGGGAAATCTGTTGATGAGTTATTGAAAAGAGGGATAATTGGCTCCCTACTCTACTTGACTACTAGTAGACCTGACATCATGTATGCAATATGTGTCTATGCTAGGTACCAAGCTTGCCCAAAGGAATCTCATTATACTGTAGTTAAGAGGATTTTGAGATATCTTAAGGGCACACCTAATCTAGGTCTTTGGTACCCTAAGAATAGAGATTTCTTACTAACTGGATTCTCAGATGTAGACTTTGCTGGATGCAAAGAAGACAGGAAAAGTACCACAGGAACTTATCAATTCCTAGGTGGGAGGCTGGTGTCATGGAGCAGCAAGAAGAAAACAAGTTTAGCTATCTCAACTGCTGAATCAGAGTATATAGCTGCAGGTAGCTGTTGTGCACAGTTGATGTGGATAAAGCATCAACTTGAAGACTATGACATCAAGGTAAGTAGAATTCCACTGTTTTGTGATTCTACTAGTGCTATTTCTATTGCTATGAATCATGTATCACACAGTAGAACCAAGCATATAGAAACTAAGTTTCATTTCATCAGAGAACATGTTGAGAAGGAAGATATTAGTCTAGAGTTTGTGAAAACAAATAATCAAATAGCTAATATATTTATAAAACCTCTGGAAAAAATTCAATTCAATTGTTTTAAAATTGAATTAGGTATGTTGAACCTAGAATAGGTTAGCATAAGCTTCCCTAAGAAGAATATGTTAGCACAAAATTTCTCAGGAAATTTGTCTAAGTTCAAACTTTGTGTCGACACAATCAAATTGTGTCAACACACTCAGTATGTTGTGTCGACAAAGAAAAAGGATATGTCGACACAGAAACAGTATCTGTGTCAATAGAAGAATAGGTGCCGACACAACATTGTTGAGACCTTATATCTAGAGGATTTTTGTGTCAACACACAAAAGTTGGTGTCGATACAACTCTGTCAAGAATTAACTAGCATGTGTCGACACATAGATGTGTCGACTAAAAATAGGTTTTGTCGACACTGACACTAGTATGTCGACACATAGACGTGTATACTAAATATAAGTTTGTCGAGACCTAGGTCATTTCTGATTTGTCGACTAAGGCTCGTCTTTTGACCTTCCATTTACATTAATACTATAAATAGGTGAAGTCAAAATCTGGTCGACTACGCTTTCAGAATTCTTGGCTCTTCACCTTGTGTCGACAAAGACCTTTTCTTCCTTTCTCTCCCATCTCTCTCAATGGCGCCTCACCAAGATGACAAGGTGAATGAAGTCTATGAGCTGGTTCATGGAGGGTTCACAACAGCTTCGCAGGAAATTCAGGGTGTCATTACCCAAATTTCTAAAAATGGTTTGGAATTCGTGGTCTCAGAACCAACGAAGGTTTGGAAGAAGGAAGTATTGGAATTCTATTCATCAGCAACTGTGGACACTGAAGGAAAGAAGATCAAAGCCACTGTTCAGGATTCCCGAGTTAAACTAACATTAAAGACACTCAGGAAATCTCTTCAGCTACCCATGGTTAAGGATAATGATGAAATAACTCCATCTATGACTAAAGAAGCACTAAGTTGGTGCGGCCTAAACCCTAATACCAAAGTTGGATCATCCATTACCCGGAAAGGGATGAATTCCCAAGGAAAATTTCTGTCTAAAATAATAGGCAAGGTGATTTTGTGTAAAACTGGTGGACATGACAGAATTTCAGTCCACATGTTCAATTTAAAGACAAGGGTCATATTCACAGTGAAAACTGACTGGGCATCAATAGTATTCGACAAGATCCAAGAAGGAGTAAAGAAACCAAACTTGGGTAGGATCCTAAGTTTATGTCTTTATTCAATAATACCAGATGTTATGAACCAACTGACAGGATCCAAAATCAATCACATGAGGAGGATGGATTTGAGGATTCTTTCTAGATGGGATAGAGTTCTGACAAAGGAAGTTTCAACTCCAAATAAACAAGTAAAGAAAGATAAAAAAGCAAAAAACAAGTTGTTCAACAATTAGAATCCTCCAGTGATTCTGATGAGGAGGTAGTCTTTAGTTTAGATGAAGATTAGCAGCAAAAAGAAGCTCAAGATCAAGTGGAGAACAGTGCGCTCCTAGAGCAACAAAAAGTCTCCACTCCAGGGAGACAAAATCCTGAACCAATAGTACAAGACTCTATACGTGTTAAGCTGCCTACCCAAGGGGGAGGTATTGCTAAAGCTGCCCTAGAAAGTGAACATGTTGCTGATACTGTTATGGAAATAGTATCATAAATCAATAATGAAGCTCAAGACAATGTTAAGAAAGAAGCTCAAGATGAGCAAATGCAGCAGGAGTTCACTATGGAAGAGCTATTCCGTAATCAACCTGTAGCAAGGACTGAGGGGGAGCAGCAACTAAAAGAAAAGGAACAACAAGGCACTGAGGGGGAGATGTCTCAGCATGCCCCAACTGATAAGGAACCAGTGCATATACAAAGTTCATCAGAATCATCTGATGATGAAGAAGCCTCTATGGCTAAGAAAAGAAAAATGGTTGCCTTAAGGAAAAGGAGTTCAGGCTACAAAAAGGCCTTGCAAATAGTCACACCACCACCTGCTCCAAGCATGGATTTTAATTCTCTACTGGTCTAGTTGCAAGTAAAATTGGATGAGCAAAGGCAGTCTTTGGAGAAGTATGTGGATGAAACTCACAAGGAGTTGCAATTCCAACTGGCCCAAGATATCAAATCAATCAGATTTGAAGTAAATCAGTATAAGAAGGAAATGACAGATTGCTTCCATAAGGGAGGTAATGCTGTGGTATTCTTTGCCAAGCAACAACAAGAGCTAAAAATTCAAGTGGATGACATTGCAGTTAAGCAAGGATATGTACATGAAAATCAAATCAAAATGAATGATAATCTCAAAGACTCACATCATGCTATCTTAACAAAGATTGATGATCTTTCAACTGCTGTCAAAGCTGAAGTGTCCAAGCATATCAATGAAGATCTAGCTGATGTTCAGGCTATATTTCAAACTTCTCAAAAGAATATTTCTGATTTCTTGAAGAAGTTCAGGGACTATTATAAAGAAGGAACAGACTATCTTGCAAATCAAGTCAGATTTCAAAAGGATGATCTGAGAGATCATGTTGAAAGAGAAGTCATAAAGGGGGAGAGGGTATTAATCAAAGCTTGCTCTGATCATGCTAAATAGATATCAAATAGCATCCGAGCAACTCTTGGATATCAACCCTTGCGTGATGATGACAATGTTGCTGAGTCTGGAGTACAACCTGCCTATATTGAAGGAGATCAGCCTGAAGTTGCCCAGTTAATTCCCCCCCCCCCCCCAGCTGACTTTAATATGGTTCAACAAGAGGTTCAGACAATGTACAGTCCTCCACAAGAGGCACAAAATGTTATTATTGAAAAAGTAAAAATGCCAGAGGCTGCTATGGAAGCTCAGAAGGAAGCACAACTGTCTAAGAAAATGTTCAAAGAACAGGCTGAGTTGAAGCCTGGTTTTGAGCAATGGAGTCCTACTTCCAGGAATATCATATTGACTGCCTGGAAAGCTGTGAAGGACAAGGCCCATGTTAGGGGTAAATGGTATTCTGAGTAAGAGTGGAACAAATATCAAGCTGGGCAGGAAGCTATTCTTCAATACAAAAGAAGTGCAAAAGCTGGGAAGTTACCTGCTAATGCTCAGGAGCCTAACAAGTACTTCCCAAAGCCTTTTCATTATTTTGAAAGGCAAAGAATAAAGGTTGAAGAACAGAGAAAGAAAGTTCTGAAAGGAAAGAAACCTGCTGATGATACTGAACCTACTGTGCAGGCCAAGATCAAATAAGGAAAAGGCATTATAATTAAGGAGCCTAGTCAGTGATAGGATAGATAGGCTTATGTAAAGAACAATATAATCTTTTGTTTTTGTTCTAGAAGATAACCATGTAGACCTAAAATTTTTCTGATTAAATGAAACCAATTTCAGTATTGATTTTAGTTGTTTACAATGTTTATATGTTACACTGCAGTGAAATGTATGTACATCTATTTCTTTTGTGTTTTATTATGAGTGATCCATATCTTTGACTAAGGGTTATGACTTCTCCAAATAGGGGGAGAATGTTGGGTACACTGAAAATATGTCCCAGATTTGGAGAAACCTCATCTTAATCAATGATATACATCAATTTGTATTTGATAGATGTTTGAGTTTCATTGTGCTGGTTTAAGAATTGGAAGAAAATTTTCTAAGTACAAGTGTCAACACTTATGAAAAAGTTGTGTCGACACTCAGACATTGTGTCGACACTTAAGAAGAAGTTGTGTTGACACCCAGACATTATGTCGACACTTATGAAGAAGTTGTGTCTACACCCAGACATTGTGTTGATACTTATAAAGAAGTTGTGTCAACACCCAGGCATTGTGTTGACACCTAAAGTAGAAGCTGTGTCGACACCCAAGCTGAGTCGACACCTAAAGAAGAAGCTGTGTCGACACCCAGAATTGTGTCGACACCTGAGGCAGGAATTATGTCGACACCTAAAGCAGAGCTGTGTCGACACTCAGGAGTTATGTCGACACTGGAAGCATAATTGTGTCGACACACAGGACTTGTGTCGACACACACTCAAAGCCTTCTATCAGCATCAGATATGTCGAGACACTGGAAGCAGAATTGTGTCGACACACAGGACTTGTGTCGACACACACTCAACGCCGTCTGTCAGCATCAGATATGTCGAGACACTGGAAGCAGAATTGTGTCGACATATAGGACTTGTGTCGACACATACAACAGAAATTGTGTCGACATCATGAAGACTTGTGTCGACACTTAGTCTATTTGTGTCGACACATGTGAAGTAGTTTGTTGAGTGGTTCATGTTGAGTTGGACAGTCTTTGAAGAAACAACTGTCATGATTGGTGACTCGACAACTGTCATAACTAACCGGTCTGACACTTGTGTCAGAACTATCAGAAGGTTGTTACAAACCGGATCAACTGTTAATCATTGGGAAACTCTATATAAGAGACTGATCCGTGACAACAAGAAGAAGAACATCACACGAGAATTCAACAACAAGAAAAGGGGAAACCCTTACGAAGGCAAATCCAGAACAGTCTGCAAGGAGGATTCAGATCTCATTCTGAATTTAAGGAGGAAGCAGTCAGAAGATAAACTTCTATATCAAGTGAAGATCAATCTTATTTTGTTCTATCATGAAGCTTTGAAACAGCTAAGTCAGGTTGAATCTGAAGGTTCAATTTATTCAAGAACTGATCAAGAATCTTACACCAATAGAGAGATCTATCTGGTGAAATTCATGTTCCATTTAAACATTCAATTTCTTGTAGGATCATTTGTAAGATCTGAGTTGTAAGCCTGTAATTATAAAGGCTGAGGTAGGGCTGAGAGCCTGAGGTGTAGGACTTGTGAAAGTCTGAGTTTTAAGCCTAGTGATAAAGGCTGAGGTAGGGTTGGGGCCTGAGGTCAGATTCTTGGAAAGAATCTGAGGTAGGACTTGTATAAGTCTGAGCTGTAGGAACCAATCTGGTTCTGAGTTGTAAGATTTGTGGATCTGAGCTAGTGGAAGGAAGTTGGGCTGAATCCAGTTCTCTACTGGATAGGCGAAAGGGGAAAGAGGATGTACCCATACCTTGGGGAACCACTATAAATCTGGTGTATGTTGTGTTGTGATTTATGTTATGTGTTTTGAATTATCTATGCTAAGATTGAACTTGTTATTTGCCTAAAATTATTTAAAAAGATTAGAACCTATTCACCCCCCCCCCCCTCTAGGTGTCTAGGCTCTTGAAATCAAGTCTTTCACATATCCTCTTCTTGATCGTGTTGATCTTGGTTGTCAAATCCAGAATTGTTTTCGTCTTGTATTCTTCGATCAATCTCTGAGAAAGCTTCAACATTCAAGGAAGAAAAAAGTCTGAAGATTCCAGATCTGAGATATTCTGTTTGCATAATTTTCATTTACAAAACCTTTATTCTTGTAGGATATTGTTCTTTGAGTGTAGGACCTTTGGTCTCCGAGTTGTTGTAGGAAGGTTTTCTCTTCCGAGTGTAGATCCTATTTTTGGATCGAGTTGTAGGAACATTGTTCCGAGTGGTAGGATTGTTTTCAGTACGAGATTAGTGGAGTAGCCGAGTCTAGTGCATTGCTAGATCGGTGAGTGGAAAGTGAATGTACCTAAGGTTGGGGAACCACTATAATTTTTGGTGGCTTCTGTGATTGCTTGGTTAATTTTCTGTGCATCGATCATTAAATTTTTATTCCGCAAATGACGTAGACCTTACCTATTCACCCCCTCTAGGTGATTTAGGTAGACAACTAATAACTTCAACACCTGACTTTTTGTCTCTCTTATACTCCTTTTCTTGCTAAGCCAGATCTCTTCCTCTTTTTCAGTAACAGACTTGCCTTTGGCTCTAACTATCTGATCAGCACACTATCTGCCCTCTGATCACTATACTTTTTTATCATACAGTCCTGCTTGAATAGGAGGAATGTTGTCTGTGTATTTTTCAAGCCCCAATGAACCACTGATTACATTGGCAATCCAAACAACATACTCCCCCTTTATCATTGCCTTCTCCCTTGAATAATCCTTCCTTGATCTTTGACTTCTCCCACTTTATGACTTCTTCAAATACAGCTCCAGTCAGGGAGATTTTATCCTTCTCCCTCTTTTCATCTAGATAGATCTCTATCCTATCAAGTTACAATGACACTCATTTTCTTGAGCAGGGAGTTTTGTCAGAATCTCCCCCTCAATCTCAACATTGTCCATAGGGATATTCTGATCATTGGCAGTGTACAACCCCATATTCACTGAGTGGGACCTCCCGCCGAGGCCAGGGACCCTCAGTTTCTAGATGGTTAAAATAGGCAAGTGAGGGGATAGATCCACACTCGTCCGAGGAACCGAATGCCTTTCTCTAGGTCAGGAGGAAGGGCTTTCGCCCGTGCAAGTGGCAGTCCTATAGAGTTAGGCAAAAAGTCTCCCGCCGATTAGATGGAGGGCATGAGGATCCCTCACTCACCTTTTGGGAAGTTGCGAGAGGGGGTGCCTGGCTAACCTAGCACTTTCCCCTTTTAGGCGAGTTGTGTCCTCAGGGGCCATTCGGCCAGTGGGGTCTAGAGGTAAGATTACCTGGATGCCCTTAGAGGTCTGCATTTAGATCCTCAGAACATCAGAGTTACACTGGTGGCAGATCTAGTTGGGCTGCATATAGCCTATTGGAATAGAGGAGCTACGGTGTTGGTAGACCAGATTTTGGAATGTATAAATAGATCCAAGGGGGTTCCTCAGAAGACAAGTTTTCTCATTTCTCAGGTCTTATAGCACTTTCTGAGGTACTATTAGCTTAGCACTTTCTAGGGAGGGGAAGCGCACTGAGATCTTCTGGGTTAGTGGAGGGACCTCCGTGTTGTAGGCCAGGGTCAATTTTCTAGTTCTGAGTGGCTAGTCAAGAGCCCAAGTTTGAGAGAAGTAGGTATTAGCTACACCATAAGGTCCGGACTCTCGTTGGGAGAAAAATTCTGGTTCCAACATTTTTGGTGCGGTGAGCGTGGAGCATATCTTACACAAGAAAATATCGAGTTAAGCTTCATGGGCAGAGGAGAGGACAAAGAAGCTGGCTCAAGTAGCTCGCCCCCCCTCCCCGCCCGCGAGTGGGGTCATGATTAGGATACTAGAGGAATTCACATGGGAAGTCCTACAAATTATCAACCTGGAATTTTCTGCGAGAGGAGAATTGGCCACGCCTTCCGTTCCATTTGTGGCGGCCCCATCCTTGGGCAAGAAAGCTCCCGAACAGCATCTCGTGAAGGAGGTCTCGGTCGAGAGTGGCGAAAGGGATATCGCCGAGCAGGAGCTCTTCCCATGGAAGGTGAGTACTGATAGAGACAGCAAACCGAGACTACGAGGTGAACCCACTCTCCAGGTTATTGGAGGGAGCCCTTTCAGCAAATTGGTTGTCTTGGCCCCGGTTCTCGACTGGTTTGGAGAGCCATACATGTCTTACTACACAGGCAGGGATGACCCAGTGCACCATGTTCAGTGGTTCGAAGACGCCGTCTCCATCAGACAAATGTCAGACACTTTGAAATGCCTACTCTTTACCATCACTTTGAAAGAGAAGGCCAGGGACTGGTTTCACCAGCTTCCCACAAGTTCCATCTACTACTTTAAAGACCTACTTTGCGGGTTCCTATTGAGGTTCTCAATATCAAAGAAGAGGAAGAAGGAGGAAGAGTGTTTGTTTGTCATAAAGTATAAGTAGGAGGAAACGTTGGGGCACTACGTTGATCAGTTCCAGGAATAGATCCTTCTGGTCCAGGAGGTTCTAGGGTACACACTGATGCTCGCTTTTACCCTGGGTTTGAGGCCAGGGTTCTTTAGCATAGAGCTGAAAATACTGCCCCCTTTCTTTCGAAGAACTGATGGAGAGGGCGGCAAAGGAAATAGAAATTGAGATGGACAACCCAGCATTCATAGAGAAGCTAGCCAAGTTGGCTGAGGAGGACGTGATGGAGCTAGGAGAAATAAGTCAGAGAAAGGATAGAAGGAGAGAAGAGCCCAGAGGTCAGGGGATCCATGGGCAGCGTCAAGGTTGGGGGAATGAGGAGCCGAACAACTGGTTGTCCATGAGTCCTCAGGAAGGTACCCTCTAGGGGCATGGGGGAGGATTCCAAGGTGGGGAGAACTTCTGTGGCCAGGGACAGTTTCATCCTCCATCATGGAGGTAAGGGCAGATGGCCCCCCTCCCACAACAGCATGAAGCAATGACATTTGCCCGTGGTAGATGGAAGATAAGGGGAGATAGAGGAGGAAGGAGAGGATAGGGATGGGTGTCGTTGACTTTCTGTGACTTCCATCAGGAGGTTGGTCATGCAATGGCCACCTGTTCGAAATTTTTGGAGATGAGGGAGGAAAGATGTTAGACTCAGCAGCAGCCGCCGGTAAGGATAGAGGAAATCCTGCCAGAAGGGGAAGACAGAAGCGAAGATATGGAGGACGTGGGGGCTCGAGGGGGATTAGAGTGATCCATGGGGGAATAGGAATTGAAGCCACCCGTAAGGGGAGATTCCAGACCATGTTCAGGAGGAGTGTTTACTAGAACTCCCAGACTCCCCCCGGATGAAAAGATCACCTTCACGTCAAAGGATATGCCTGTAAGACCCCTCCCCTTACCAAGGAGGCTCCCAGTATTATGCTCAGAACCACCGCCTTACGGTGACACTAAATCACGGGTTAGTTGACACCACAAGACGCCGATCCTGCCGGCTAGTACGATCATATAACCTGTTCGGCCAATTTCAGAATTAGAAGTATTAAAGTAGTGTGTGAAACAACTAGCTAGTCCACAGTCACAGTACAGATCATATATATAAAAATGAGAGTACAGCAGAATAGTCCAAATGAGTACAAAATAATGAGATAAAGGGCTTATTACCTGTACATGAATACCAAATCTCTCTCTCACAATACAATAAGGGGAAGCTAATCTATCATCAGTAAGGTCGTCCCAACTGACGACGGGCTGAAGTAGTAGTAGTAGGTGGTGGTGGTATCAGCTCCTCACGTCCTGCCACCTCGTCCTGCTGGTGCTCCATCTCCTCAAGCTCCTAAAATGATTTGGTCACCTACCGTTAGTCAAAAAGATTAAGTCGTTTCCTCCACACCTCGCCCCCGCAGCTCCTAGGTACCGGGAGGGAGGACGAAGCGAAGGACAACAAGGGGTATCAAAATGAAGCAGGTGACAGTGGAACTATACTACCAAGTATATGAGGTATCAACTATTTCTACTCTAGCAGTTATATATATATATAGCACATGTAAACTAAGTAAGAACAGTACTGAAAGTAAGTAAAGTGTTGTAAGTAAAACACAGTAAGGAACAGAGCAGAAAGAAAACTATCTACTGCTAAAATATCATCACAGAAGTACTCTAACTTATATGAATGCCCATATAAACCTATAAGTTAAGGTTTCCAAATATAACTTATCATATAAAAGAGCCCATACTAATTTATATGATAAGGATCTATGGTGCATATGAACTAGATATGAATGAATGTTATGCATGCGATTTATGATTCATACATGTGCAACTCACACACACGACTCTGTGATCACAGACCTTTAATTCCCACTTTTTGGAGCTAGCATCACTCTCTTGTACCACCGTTGTGGCTATGGCAGCAGCGGAACGGGCGCTTCTGCTTCCTAGGCGGGTATACACACTACCAACCCCAAACCCTTCAAACGCCTCTGTACACGTCCTCGGTGTACTCTAGAGTCTCAGCGTACTAATGTTGGTTAACTGCCAGCCATTTTGGTCGGGTGTGCGTTTTCGTGGATTGTCCATCGGACCACAGTATAAACAACCTACTGGCCCCTCAAACCTCACACCTCACCAGAGTCACCGTACTGCCATCGGTGTGATGATTGGCCCAGTACCGCATGACCGGCCACTAGTTTGTTTCTATGCACATGCAAGATATTATAACTCGAGCCTCCAGCTCGCAGGACCACCCAGTCCTGAAGTAAACCTCCCGAGCCTTCAGCTCGCAGGACCAAACCTGTCCTAATATCAAACTCCCGAGCCTCCAGCTCGCAGGACTAACTCGTCCTGAAAACCCTCCAACCCTTCACGGGTGAGATTGTAACAACATTCTCTTAGCCTATTATACTACTCTTGTCTAGTATTTGTTGTACTTAGTAATTTAGGGTTAATCCCAGGACTGCGCAGGGTATGCCCAATAAAGGTGTTTTGGGGGCACTAGGAACTAAGATGGGATTAAAGACCAAAGTTCCCTTTTGCAAGGATATTTACTTTTATTGATGTCTACCCATGATCCATACCCAACTCTCATTGTTACTCTAGAACGATCCTAATGACTTAAGATATTATCGGGAATCGGCGGTCTTCCGTCGGTCTCCGTTTTAGCTACTGTCCTGGGGGTTTTGCACTCCACCACTCAATACTATGAAGTGACCTACTAGACACCAACTAGGGTTTACCAATCTGAAATAGTTATCAATGCAACTTTCTGTAACGACTCGAGATTTGGCCCGAAGCCCCCCCTGCATCGCTACAAGTATATTGGCCCGGCCCCTGCCACGAAGGGACTTACTAGGACACCAAGGCGTCGATACCGGGCTGCAGCCCAAGCACTCCAACCCCTCTCCCTCCACGGGCGGGTTGTTGGTGGCCGTAGCCCCCCTTAGATGAGTGATATTCTCCAGTTAAGCGGACAACACGGGGACTTCCCAGGAGGTCACCCATCCCAGTACTTCTCCGGCCCGAGCACGCTTAACTATGGAGTTCTTTCAACCTTCATCACCAATTGAGCTGTTTGTAACACCCCAGAAATTTCAACAGGTCAATTTTAGGTTCAGGCTGGCTGACACGGCCTGGGACACGGGAGTGTCCCAGGGCGTGTCTGGGGTACACGGCCTGGGACACGGGCGTGTCCCAGGGTGTGTTCTTCATTGTAGACGATCGTGAGTCGACGATTGTTGAGTATCGACATATCGACACGGCCTGGGACACGGGCATGTCCCAGGGCATGTCAGGCCCAAAAATAAGCCAGTTTGTCCCGAGAAGGACACGGTGTGTAGGCCCAGCCGTGTCGATCCTGACACGGGCGTGTCAGGTGTCGATACGGGCGTGTCGACACCCGTGTTCTGGTCTGGCTTAAGTCGGTTGTGTACCGCTTAAGGAACACGGCCTGTGACACGGGCGTATCACTACCCGTGTTCGGCCCAGGAAATCAAATTCAGGGCTGATCTGAGCCGTTCATTTTCTTTGACCAAGATCCAATGGTCTGGGCTCTTCCCTGGGTTGATAAGGTCGGGATTGAGGAAGAGAAAGCTCATTTGAGTTTTATCATTCTCTTTCTAAAGTTAAGAGAGAGAGGAGAGCAAGGCAAGGAAGAAGAAGAGGAATCCGGCCGTCGGTGGTGCTGCGGTAGTCCAAATCGCGAGCCAAGTTCGGATTTGCGAAGGCAAGGCTGCTACGAAGGCTTTCATCCGTCTCAATTTTCTCCATGGCTCCGAGGCAAATTCTAAGGGTAACGATTTCCGTCTTGGACATGTGAAGTCCTACTTTCCTGCATTTGCATAGGGAAAATCCGTCCCCGCGAGTGTGCGGTGGGTTGTGATGTCCCTTGGGGTAGATATATGAAGTCCCACTTGTTAAAGTCCGGAATTGGAGTAAGGATCTAGGCATGCTGTGTGAAGCCCATCTGGACATGCTGGTCTGGATTGGTGATGCTTGTTTGCATATCGGAGAAGACTCCGTGATTATTGCTTGTCTGCATGGTGAATACTTATTGCTTGGTGCAGCAGGAAGTACTGGAGGAAGTCTAGGAAATTATGCGAGTTGGGTTCAACTCTTGTGGTGGACGAGCAAGGTGAAGCTGTACCCGCATCAGTCCAGTCTTGAGTATGACGATGTGAGCAACGGGATAAGCGGATCTGTACCCGCATTATGATTGTCTAACCTTGGGTGCATAAGGCCCTGTTAGGATCACATAGCGAGAGTCGACGGCTTGCATGCCGATCATGACTAGAATGCTCATTGGTGGGATCCGATGTTTCCGGTATACCCGAATGTGCCATGAGTGCACGGAGCGTCGGGCCGTCGTGCTGACGTTTGTGATATGTATTGACTGTGCGGTCGTGCACGCCTTGCGTGGTTTGCGATATATATCATATTGGAAAATGCTATGCAGGGATGGAATTCCGCTGCCCCGTGCCAGGGGCAGGGTCGTTATAATTGGTCAGCTGAAAGCTGACCGTTGCCCTGTTTTCCTCCGCTTGGTGGATTGCTTCTTACAGGTGCTGGAGGTGCTGGTCCGAGCGGGACTTAGCGGGCTGAAGCCCAAGCTGCGTTGCTGCCCTCGAAGGCTTTGTTTTGTTTCTTCTTGTTCATGTGTGGCCGGCCTGCGTGCCGATGTCTGTAAACCACACCTTGTTTAGAGAAATTTGTAAGGCCTTAAGGCTAGACACTTTGGTTGTATACATACATTCCTATGTTTTTAGTGGTCAGTTCTTGTTGTACTTGAGTTCAAGTTTTCAACCGTGAAGTTTCCGCTAGAATGCTCTGTGTTAGGATGCGTTGGTGTTTTGATATTATTTCGTAGCATCTCCGCCTGTTTGTGGAATATGGTGTGGGGCCCCGGCCGGACCCTCTATTATATTCTTCTTGACGGGTAGAGGTGTTACAATTTGGTATCAGCTTGTTGGTCGATCTCTTCCAAATTCGTGGACGAATTCTTTTGAGGGGTGGCGAGCACGTGTCAGTGCTGTCGTTATAACACTTAACTTGAACTCAAGAATGTCCACTTAGGAATGCAAATACATTTGTTTGTTGAACTTGTGTACTATTTTTGTGTGTTTTACACATATAGGTGACTAGAAGTGTTGCGGGTCAATCCGAACCTCAACGTTCTGTTGAACGTGCGGCACCAGCTGAGGTGCCCACACCTCCTCCATCCGCTGAAACGGTACGTTTCATCGCAGAAACGGTACTTGCTGTAATGAATGCTCAGCAGGCTGGGCAGGCATGTCCTGCAGTGGTGCCAACGCATGCTGGGGTACGTTAAGAACCGGCAGCAGTTGTAGTTGATCCACGGGCAGCAGATCAACAATGGAAGCAATTCATGAGCTTCAACCCTCCGCGGTTTAATGGGGCGGGTATACCGGCCCAAGCAGAGGATTGGATTATAAGGATCAAGAGGATCATGAGAGCTATCAAGGTTGAGGAGGAACAGAAAGTTTTGTTAGCCACTTTCCTACTGGAAGGAGAGGCGCGATTGTGGTGGGATGAGATTGAACTACATCACTTGGCTGGCAGGCAATTGGCAGAGGTTTCAATGGAAGAATTCTCTCGGTTGTTCTTGGCACAACATCTGTCAATGCAGCAAAGGATATCGATGGAAATGGAATTTCAGCGATTAACTCAAGGAGATCATAGTGTGGATGATTACCTCCATGAATTCACACGTTTGGGAAGATATGCGGGTACCATCTTTGCCGAAGAAGAGCGTACGACTAGTAGGTTTTATGCGGGACTGTGAGATGAGCTGCGGTATTTGCTCTCGAGTTCTGTGAGTCAGGGATTGCAAGCCTTAGTCTGTACGGCTCGCTCTTTGGAGACGGACATGAAATGGGGGCAAGCAAAGGGAACCTTGGCTGTTACGAAGCTAGAGTTCAAGCTGCCGCGTCCGGAAAAGTTTGGCTACCGAAAGAGATGGAATAAGAAGTCCAAGTCTACTGGACAAGCTCCTTCTACGACTGTGACAGAAGCGTCTGGGTATGGATCTCATGCTTGTTTTATGTGCGGGAAATTGGGACACTTCGCACGTGATTGCCGAGTTGGTCCTCCAAAGGGTGACAAGAAGATGGGAGCGTCTTATGCGGAGAAGGGGAAGACTGTGGTGGAGTCTTCTGCCTCACACGTGCAGCCCAGGGTCTTTAACCTTGGACAACAGGAGGCCATTAAGCAGGCGGATGTTGTCACAGGTGCGCGCAATTTTTAATGTTATTTTATCCTGTGTGCTGTGCTTGTTTTGATTGTGATGTTTTAGGGTTTGTCCTTATACGAGAGTATCCGGCGCGAGCACTGTTTGACACAGGTGCTTCACATTCGTTTCGGTCTGAAGAGTTCGTCTTTCGTGTCGGGATACCTATCCGGATCACGACAGACATTATAAAGGTGTTGTTACCTAACGGATGTTTGATGTGCGCGGATAAATCTTGCGGTCTTGAGGTCAGGATAGGGAGTCGAGAGTTCAAGGTGGAAACACTAGTATTGCCGATCAAGGAATTTGATATAATCTTTGGTATGGACTAGCTGTCAGAGCAGCATGCCTGTATAGATTGCACTTCAAAAGAGGTCACACTCGGGCAGAATACCGAACAAGAGACCAAGTTCATTGGTATACAAGTGATGAGTGAGATGTTGTTATCTGCTCTCCAAGTCGTTAAGGCAGTTCGGAAGGGTGCGGAGTCGTTCTTCACCCTTGTAGAGGCGGTGGCACCGAAGGCCAGTGTGAGTGAAGTGCCGGTTGTGTCGGAGTATGCTGATGTGTTGCCAAAGGACCTTCCGGGGTTACCTCCCCAAAGGGAAATCGACTTCGCTATCGACCTGGTGCCGGGTGCGAAACCTGTGGTCCGTTCGCCGTATGGGCTAGCGCCAAAAGAGATGGCCGAACTAAAAGTTCAATTGCAAGAACTGTTGGAGCAGGGATACATACGCCCAAGTATGTCACCTTGGAGCACGCCTGTTCTTTTTGTGAAAAAGAAGGACGGTAGTTTGCGGCTATGTATTGATTATCGCGAACTGAATAAGCTGACGGAGAAAAATAGGTATCTGATTCCACGAATCGATGACTTGTTTGATCAGCTAGCAGGCTCAACCGTCTATTCCAAGTTGGATTTGAAATTCGGGTATTACCAATTACGGATTAGGGAAGATGACATTCCCCTGACAGTGTTTGGCACATGCTACGGTCATTATGAGTTCACAGTGATGTCGTTCGGCTTGTGTAATGCGCCTTCGGTATTCATGGATCTCATGCATCGAACGTTCCGCGAATACTTGGATCTGTTTGTGATTGTGTTTATTGATGATATCCTCGTGTACTCTCAGTCGGAGGAAGATCATGCAAACCATTTGCGGTTAGTTTTGCATACCTTGCGGAGAAATAAGTTATATGCCAAGTTCTTTAAGTGTGAGTTCTGGCACTCGTCGGTGGCTTTTCTGGGCCATGTGGTAAGTGGAGAGGGCATAGCGGTGGATCCGACAAAGATAAGTGCCATTCGTGATTGGCCAGTGTTGTCTTCGGTGGCCGAGGTCAGGAGTTTCCTTGGACTGGCAGGCTACTATAGACGGTTTGTGGAGAACTTCTCCCGGATTGTTTTGCCTCTGACTACGTTGACGAGAAAGGATCAGAAGTTCGTTTGGACGTCGGATTGCACGCGAGCTTTTGCGGAGCTGAAGAGTCGTTTGACCACGACGCCCGTTTTGACGTCGCCTTGTGGTGCAGACGGTTTTGAGATATACAGCGATGCGTCAGGAAGCGGCTTAGGCTGCGTTCTCCTGCAGTTTGGCTAGGTGATCGCTTTTGGCTCACGTCAATTAAAGGTGCATGAGCGTAATTACCCCATCCACGACTTGGAGTTGGCGGCGGTGATCTTTTTGCTAAAGTTGTGGCGGCACTATCTTTATGGCGTGAAAGTAGATATTTATACAGATCATAAAAGCCTGAAGTATCTGCTCGATCAAAAGGATTTAAATATACGACAAAGGAGGTGGATGGAATTCCTAGGGGATTATACCTTCGACATTCACTATGTTCCAGGAAAGGGAAATGTGGTCGCTGATGCCTTGAGTCGTCAGACTCCGGTACGGGCAAGTTGGTTGCGGATACATGACGCAGGAATTGGAAGCGTTGGAGATATCTTGTGTTGAGAGGGATTCTTCGGCCGATGCATGCTTAAACTGGATGGAGGTTCAATATGACCTTGCGGACAGGGTTCGGCGGGCAACGGAGCTTGATGAAAGTCTCCAACTCTATGCCAAGGAAGGGTCTGGTGACCAATTCTCCTGGGATGACGGGCTATTACGGAAGGATGGCCGTCTGTGCGTCCCTTGTGCGGGTAAATTGCGAGAAGAATTGTTATATGAAGCACACTTTACAAAGTACTCAATTCACCCTGGGAGCACAAAGATGTACAAGGACATGAAGAAATTGTTCTGGTGGCCTGGTTTAAAGAAGGACATAGCCGAGTATGTGGCTAAGTGTCGTACTTGTGCTTTGGTAAAAGCAGAATGTCAACGGCCGAGTTGTTTCCTGAAATCATTGCCAGTTCCGCAGTGGAAGTTTGAGGATATTTCCATGGATTTCGTGCACGGGTTGCCGAGATCGCAACGTGGGAATGACTCAATTTGGGTGATTATGGACCGGTTGACAAAGGTGGCTCACTTTCTACCGAACAAACGGGACGATTCAGTGGAAACGTTGGCAAAACTCTATGTGGAGTTGATTGTTCGATTGCACGGTATTCCCTGAAGCATCGTCAGTGACCGTGATGGGCGATTTACTTCAAAGGATTGGAGGCTAATTCATCAGCTGTTGGGCACGAAGTTAGCATTTAGTACGGCCTTTCACCCGCAAACGGATGTCAAAACTGAACGAACCAACAGAACAATGGAGGATATGCTCCGTATGTGCGCCCTGGACTTTGGTAAGAAGTGGGAAGATCATCTTGTTATGGTGGAATTTGCCTACAATAATAGTTACCAAGCGAGCATCGGCATGGCACCATTTGAAGCTCTATATGGTCGCAAGTGCCGTACACCGTTAGCTTGGGCAGAAACTGGCGAATCCAAACTTTTGGGACAAAAGACAGTCGAGGATGCTAACTCAACAATACGCTCTATTCGAGAGAGACTATTAATAGCCCAGGATCGTCAAGCCAAGTATTGCAATGCTAAGCACCGAAACGTGGAGTTCGCGGTGGGTGACTAGGTCTATTTAGAGATTAAACCCTTCAAAGGCGTATCTCAGATTCGGCGGTTGAAAAAGCTAAGTCCACGATACCTTGGTCCGTTTGAAGTGGTGGAGCGAGTTGGAGAAGCTGCCTATCGACTAGCTCTTTCATCGGAATTTGGAGGACTGCATGATGTGTTCCACATCTCAGTACTACGAAAATCAGTCAAGGATCCAGCTCAAGTAATTGAGAATGATCGGGTGCCGGTTGAGTATGGGCTAACGACAAAGGTGAGGCCCATTCAGATCGAGGATCGAGCCGAGAAACAGTTGCGAAACAAAGCGATCGGGATGGTAAAAGTCCGATGGGACAATTGTGGCCGAGAAGAGCTAACATGGGAGCGGGAGCAGACCATGCGAGCCGAGTTTCCCGAGTTATTTTCATAACCTGTTCGCTCGTTTGTATATGTAATCGAAACATATATGTCTCTGATTGTGTTATGTTGTTTTCTCCCTGCTGTCTTCAAATTTCAGGACGAAATTTAAATAAGGAGGGGAGGATTGTAACACCCCAGAAATCTCAACACGTCAATTTTAGGTTCAGGCTGGCTGACACGGCCTGGGACACGGGCTTGTCCCAGGGCATGTCTGGGGTACATGGCCTGGGACACGGGCGTGTCCCAGGGCGTGTTCTTCATTGTCGACGATCGTGAGTCGACGATCGTTGAGTATTGATATATCGACACGGCCTGGGACACGGGCGTGTCCCAGGGCGTGTCAGGCCCAAAAATAAGCCAGTTTGTCCCGAGAAGGACACGGCGTGTAGGCCCCGCCGTGTCGATCCTGACACGGGCGTGTCAGGTGTCGACACGGGCGTGTCGACACCCGTGTTCTGGTCTGGCTTAAGTCGATTATGTATCGCTTGAGGAACACAGCCTGTGACACAGGCGTGTCACTACCCGTGTTTGGCCCAGGAAATCAAATTCAGGGCTGATCTGAGCCGTTCATTTTCTTTGACCAAGATCCAATGGTCTGGGCTCTTCCCTGGGTTGATAAGGCCGGGATTGAGGAAGAGAAAGCTCATTTGAGTTTTATCATTCTCTTTCTAAAGTTAAGAGAGAGAGGAGAGCAAGGAAAGGAAGAAGAAGAGGAATCCGGTCGTCGGTGGTGCTGCGGTAGTCCAAATCGCGAGCCGAGTTCGGATTTGCAATGGCAATGCTGCTACGAAGGCTTTCATCCGTCTCAATTTTCTCCATGGCTCCGAGGCGAATTCCAAGGGTAACGATTTCCGTCTTGGACATGTGAAGTCCTACTTTCCTGCATTTGCATAGGGAAAATCCATCCCCGCGAGTGTGCGGTGGGTTGTGATGTCCCTTGGGGTAGATATGTGAAGTCCCCCTTGTTAAAGTCCGGAATTGGAGTACGGATCTAGGCATGTTGTGTGAAGCCCATCTGGACATGCTGGTATGGATTGGTGATGTTGTTTGCATATCGGAGAAGACTCCGTGATTATTGCTTGTCTGCATGGTGAATACTTATTGCTTGGTGCAGCAGGAAGTACTGGAGGAAGTCCAGGAAATTGTGCGAGTTGGGTTCAACTCTTGTGGTGGACGGGCAAGGTGAAGTTGTACCCGCGTCAGTCCAGTCTTGAGTCTGATGATGTGAGCAACGGGATAAGCGGATCTGTACCCGCGTTATGGTTGTCTAACCTTGGGTGCTAAAGGCCCTGTTAGGATCACATAGCGAGAGTCGACGGCTTGCATGCCGATCATGACTAGAATGCTCATTGGTGGGATCCGGTGTTTCCGGTACACCCGAATGTGCCCTGAGTGCACGGAGCGTCGGGCCGTCGTGCCGACGTTTGTGATATGTATTGACTGTGCGGTCGTGCATGTCTTGCGTGGTTTGCGATATATATCATATTGTAAAATGCTATGCAGGGATTGAATTCCGCTGCCCCGTGCTTGGGGCAGGGTCGTTATAATTGGTCAGCTGAATGCTGACCGTTGCCCTGTTTGCCACCGCTTGGTGGATTACTTCTTACAGGTGCTGGAGGTGCTGGTCCGAGCGGGACTTAGCGGGCTGAAGCCCAAGCTGCGTTGCTGCCCTCGAAGGCTTTGTTTTGTTTCTTCTTGTTCATGTGTGGCCGGCTTGCGTGCCAATGTCTGTAAACCACACCTTATTAAGAGAAATTTGTAAGGCCTTAAGGCCAGACACTTTGGTTGTATACATACATTCCTTTGTTTTTAGTGGACAGTTCTTGTTGTACTTGAGTTCAAGTTTTCAACCGTGAAGTTTCCGCTAGAATGCTCTGTGTTAGGATGCGTTGGTGTTTTGATATTATTTCGCTGCGTCTCCGCCTATTTGTGGAATATGGTATTGGGCCCCGGCCGGACCCTCTATTATATTCTTCTTGACGGGTAGAGGTGTTACACTTTCTATCGTATCCCCCTGTGGGTCCCAGTAATATCGGTTACTTTTGCTAAGCACAACCCATGACGTAATACTACCCGTATAAAATCACTTCTAATTCCTTGGGCCAAATGCCCCTGATTATTTATCATGGGATGGTATGGTGTATGAGGTTGACCATTTAAGATTTCATCATTTTTTCTAAGTAATTAAGAGCCTAAATTAATTCCTTTAATTAGGTGACCTATGTCACATTGCACATGATGTACTATTTATAGTGATTCCTTCTTCATAAGAAATTCATCACATGTTCTAAGAATTAAAATATGACTGCTTATCAGGTTTCATAATTTTCCTATGCATATTTCTATTTAATTTCCAATGAATAATAAAACCTCAAATTGATCGCTTTACAAATGAAGTACACTTATTACTCAACTGAAAATTCTAAGAAAATTACTGGGTGTTCACATTGATATCATAAGTCTAAATACAGAATTTAAAATTCCTAAACAGTGATTTGACCTAATATATATCCAAAGTAATATTATTACTAAAATGCCATTATTGGGGTTTTCAACATAATGAAACATCCATATATTCTCATATAATTATAGAAGGATTAGATCATAAAATTAAGCCACTATAAAATTTTCCATATTTTTCCAACAATATTTTCCTCTATCTTTAATTAATTTACATAAAAGGGCAAAATAATAATTCTACTTTAAATCCAAGATAAATTATCTAACAGCACCATAAATATTTCCAGAGATAATATATGGTCTATTTAAGTTTGTTACAAAATTTTAGAATTTAATATCATCATTAGCCTTAGTTTCAAATTTTCATTTCTAAATGGCCTAATTTTCAAAAATTCCAAATAATGGGATTTTTTATCCCAAAAATCTCATTCTTCATGTGGGAGGTATATTTCACCCCAACAAGCCTTTGTCCAGAGTTTTATGGACATGCAATGTTCTACATGGGCTAAATTCTCATTTTGCAATTGTGCTATAAGCACCCAAAAATGAATATACCTATTACAATCATGTGGGATTTCCTAGACATGCAAAGGCAAAAATGACCTGAAATTTCTACCATGGTCTTATATTTACCTAATGGACATGCCATCAAAATTTGAGATCAATTGGAGTTATATTTCTCCAGTTATTCACTTAATTTAAATATGTGTATTTTACCAAATACTATAGGAAAAGTTTCTCCAAAAATTCTCATTTTTGGACATAGACTAAGTTCAACCTAATCACAAGAATGCCCAAAATCTTGGGTCATGTGGAATTCTGGTTTGGCTAGTGTATCCATTCAAAGTTCTGCCCTAGCCTAGGATCAGTCTTGGTAGATTGGTCCTACAGGGAGTTCTACTGACCCAAATCATGAGTTTTGGGTGGAAATAAAAGGTTAAGACCTAGGGATACCTTTTTCCTGTTAGACACAATTTCTGAAAATGACTCTAAAAGGCCTAATATCAACATGCAATATCACTGTAAAAGTGTGACATAAAATTTACTATTCATGTATTAATATCATAACATATTTTATTTTAATACAGGAATTTGAACGACATCCGTTCATCGTCCCCAGATTTTGATGGCTGAGATCGAGCCGTCCTGGGCGACTTTGTTGGCTTATTCCGGCCACCTGGGTCGGCGCCACTGCCAGTGATTATCGCCACCACCTGCGTTGAGGTGGTGGATAGCGTTTCCCGGCGGTAAGGCTGCCGGAGGTGGCTCCTCCGGCGATCCCGAGCAAGAAGAATTTCTCTAGAAAATTCTCACAAGCTCGCATAGTATCGGGATCAATTGAGCCCGATGTCTCGCCTAATCGATCTAGAAAACTAGTACGGGGTGAGGTGAGGTGAAACGGACCTGGAGACGTCCTTGGCGGTGGGTTTGGTGGCGGTAAGCCATGACCAAGCTTTCTCTGGCGATTCCTTCCCAATTCTGGGATTCTCCAGCAAAAACTTTTGCTCCAGCTATTGATTTCCACTCACCTGAGCTCACTGAAGGTGATGGTGGGCTTGCGTTTGGCTGGGAATGGCTGTATAGGGAGATATCACCAAGGTGGATTTCGGCCACCACTTTGGATGCTTCACTCTTGGTGCCAAGTGTCCACCAGCCCCTCATTTCTGCTGAAATGATCTTGGGAGCTCAGCCAAGAGGCTTGGGCAGAGGGAAGGAGGGTCACATGGCCTTCATCCCCTATTTCCCTCTCTTCTCTATCCTCTTTTCCCCTAAAATTCCAATTTTAACCCCATGCATGTGCTCTCTATCCTAATTCAGAGGGGTAGGCACAGTCCTTGAACTCTTGGGCTGGTTAGGGGCCTTGACTAATGGGCTTAGCCCATGGGCAGTGGGCTTGGTTCTAATTTTCTCTTTTTGGCCATTTGGTTGACTTGATGACTTTTGAGGTTGACTTGGTCAACATGGTGAGTGGGCTGACCCCACCTGAAGGTCATGGACCCTATGGCACCACCCAACTTGGGTTGGGCCATGGTTGTGCCCTAGTTGGACAATTTGGGCCTTTAGGTGTGGGTTTGACCAAATTAGGGTTAAAGTAAACTTGGGCCAACTTGGGCCCATAGGTGACCCAATGTCATGTCTTAGGGTTCACTTAGATTATTTTTAGGGTTAGGGAATAGTGGTGGGGTCAAGGTGTGGCTAAGGTTCCAAATTAGACTAGTTTGACCTAAGTTGACTTGGGCCCTATAGTGGGCCCTATGTAGCTACACCCTATATCCATGGTCAAACCTAGCCTAAACCCCACACCCACACCACATGTCTTATCCTAATCTAAGTTGAGGGATCTAATAGGAAATGGGATGTTACAATGCCGAACTACGAAGACCTATTCTGTGACGCTTTGGTGATCTTGACGGCCGTCTAAAACTTCACTGTCTCCCAAATACGTGTTGATAATGGGAGCTCCGTGAATGTGATCTTCAAAAAGGCGTTCAACGATATGAAAGTGGAGGCTCAGAGATTTTTGGCCTTGGACGGACCCTTGTTTGGATTTTTGGGAGAGAGGAAAGAAGTCGAAGGGGGAGTTAGACTCCATGTGACGCTGGGGGGTGTCAAGGAATTGCCGGTTCGTCATTGTTGACGCTCCAAGTAGCTACAATGACATCTTTGGGCACCCTTCATCAACTCTTTTTGTTGTGTCCCCTCCTCATTCCATCGGCGCCTTATATTCAACCACAGGGGAGTTCAGGTCTGGATCAGGGGAGACCGGAAGGTGGCAAGGCAATGCTACGCGACAACCATCAACACCATAGCTTGGATGGCAGAGGCGGGGGAGTTGGAGAAAGAGCTGGCGGAACGAGAGGAGGTTGTAGAGGAGGCGGAAGTGAGCTAGGAAAAAGCTGTGGAGAGGGTACACCAAGAAGGCGAAGCGATGGTTGATGTCCAGGAGGATGTCGAGGTGGAGCCGCAGGAAAGCCGGCCATAGGCAATGGAAGCTGAGGAATCAAATGGGGAGGAAGAGCTCGAGCAGGGGGAGAAGCTGTGGGATGAGTGAGTGCAATCTCGGTTGGAGCCGACAGAGGAGGTAATGGAGATGGAGGTCTTCATCAAGGTAGGAAAGATGGAAAGGGTGCAGATCAGCGGCGGCTTGATCCTCGGGGATCAGGAGAGGATGCGGGAGTGCATCCAGAAGAACATCAACATCTTTGTTTGGAGTGCGGAAGACATGTCAGGCATTGATGCAGATGTGGCATACCATCTTCTAAACCTCGACCCCAAGACACCTTCCATCCGCCAAAAGAGGAGGACCATCGCCACAAAGCTGGAAGAGCCCATTCGCGAGGAGGTGAAATATCTCCTCGAAGCAGGTTTTGTATCAGAGATCCAGTATCCAGGATGGGTCTCCAACGTGGTAATGGTTAAAAAGGAAGATTGGCGGTGGAGGATGTGTGTAGACTTCTCACTTTTAAATAAATCATGCCCTAAGGATTGCTACCCCCTGCCTCGGATCAACGCAATGGTTGACTCAGCCATCGGTTTTTCTATAATGAGTTTTTTAGATACTTTTTCAGGTTATCATCAGATCCGGATGCATCCGCTCGATGTTAAGGATATCTCCTTCATCACAAGGGAAGGATGTTTCAGCTACAAAATGATGCATTTTGGGCTAAAGAACGTAGGAGCTATATACTAGCGCATGATGGACTGGGTCTTCCAAGATCAGAGGGGGAGTAACTTGGAGGTATATGTTGGCGATCTCACGGTGAAGAGCAGATACGTGTACTCTCACTTGCTTGACTTAGAAGAAACATTCGCCACCTTACGAAAGTTCAAGAGGCAGATAAACCCCCTGAAGAGTCTCATTAGGGAAAGTCGAGGAAAGTTCCTTGGTCATCTTCTAACCCCTGCATGGGTAGAGCCTAATTCAGACAGGGTAAAAGCTAAAATGGAGTTGGAGTCACCTCGTAACACCAAAGAGGTTCAGCGCCTAATGGGTAAGCTCACCGGGCTAAGCAGGTTTCTCTCCCGGGCCGGGGAGAAGTGCTTACCCTTCTTCAGGGTGCTGCGGGGAAATTAGAGATTTGAGTGGACGAAGGAATGTGAAGAGGCTTTCCAGGCGTTGAAGGGTCAACTTTCCCGAGCACCGCTCCTTCAAGGACCGAAGGAATAAGAGGATCTGAATTTGTACTTAGGAGTGGGGGCCGAGGCCGTAAGTTCTGTTTTGGTCAGGGAAGAGGGAAAGAAGCAGCTGCCCATTTATTACGTCAGCAAGATCTTGAAGATAGCGGAACTTCATTACCCTATCCTGGAAAAGTTGGCCTTCTCTTTAATCATCTCGGCTAGGAAACTTAGGTCGTACTTTCAGGCCCATTTGATAAAGGTAGTGACGGACCACCCTCTGGGAAAGATCTTCGAAGGAGTGTAGTACTCGAGGTGTTTGGCCAAATGGTACATCGAACTGAGTGAGTTTGATATCTATTTTGTACCACGACTCTCCATCAAAGAACAAGCAGTGGCCGATTTCTTGGCTGACTACGTCATCGAGGTAGAGTGAGAGAAGCCGCCGCAACTATATGCCTGGAAGATGTCGGTCGACGGAGCCTCGAGAGACAATCTCTAGGGGGATGGGTAGTGTTGGTAAGCCCTCAGGGGGTCATAAAAGAGCATGTCGTGGTTCTGCACTTCCATGTCACCAACAATCAGGTAGAGTACAAGGCTATCATCGTGGGGATGCGCCTTCCCAAGGAGCTAGGGGTGCAGGACGTGGAGGTATTCACTGACTCATTGGTAGTGACGTCACAAATCAGGGGTGAATATAAAGCCAGGGATCCTACTCTCATGAAATACTTATCCAAGGTAAAGGCGATCCTCGGTGGGTTCCGAACATTTTCCATTCAACACGTCCCAAGTGAGGAGAATGCATCAGCCGATCGGTCGGCCATGTTCGGACCCCGGGCCGGAGGAACTTTGACGGAACTGTTCTATCCGGCAATCGAGGAGGGTGAATTGATGAAAGTGGATTAGCGTCCCTCATGGGTAGATCCCTTCATAACTTTCCTAATCACATGTAAACTTCCCGAAGGGGGAAGAATGTGAGGGGCCTCAAGCATAAATCGACACACTATCTGATGCAAGAAGGGGGTTTGCATTAGAAGATGTTGTCGGGGCTCCTAACATGATGCGTAGCGGAATATGAGATTCCAAAAATCTTGTAAGAGATACACTCCTGCGAGTATGTCATCCATTCGGGAGGCAGAACCCTAGAAGCAAGGGTGGTCAGACAGGGGTACTTCTTGTAAGACCCCCCCCCTTTTTTTCTTTTTCAACACCGGGTTCTTAGGCCTAGAACCGCCATTTTGCGCTGACACCTTCATGCTCGGGAAGGTCGCCACTACAAAATGCTGATCCTGCCGGCCAAATCGATCAAAAATAGTAGCAAAATAATAAAAGGCAAGTCCACAGAAATCACATATATAAATAATAATCTCCACGAAGGGAGAGACTATAGATATAATAAAGGTATAGAAAATTGGGCTCATTCCCAGTACATCAATATCCTCACTACAAATCACTCAATGCGGAAGCATAAACTAATCATCTACTACGATCAGGACTCACAGTCCCAGTTGTATGAACTCCGGTGCTAGACTGTCCCATCTCCAAGCGTTCCGACCTCCGGGGCTGCACCTCTATGCTGGGCTCCACGGTCCCCTAAAATGATGTGATTCAAAAACTGTTTGTCTAAAAGACTAAATCCTATCATCCCCCCTCCCCTTCCCTCATGGCTCCTAGGCACCGAGCGGGGAGGAGGAAAGGAGAGGTAATGAGGGTGGTGAATAAACAAGAAGCAAGTGACAGCGGAACTAATCTAACAGTTCTATGAGTATATTGATGAGTTGTAAATATACACATATTTTAGTACTTTATCTATATTGTTTTAGTTCTTATTTATAGTTTTTAGTTGTTTTTTATTTATAAATATGTTTCTTTTTGTAAATATTTACCTAACTTAGCTTTATTTTGATTTCCAGAAAAAGTCAAAAATTGACCTGATATGCCTGTGTCCCATGACTGACACGCCAGTGTCATGCCTCAGTTCGACACTCGATGGCCAGCCTTCACCAACCCGAGAAGGACACGCCTTCCCGACACGCCCGTGTTCCAAAATTGGACACGCCCGTGTTCTAAAATTGGACACGCCCGTGTCAGGACCCGTGTCAGGACCCGTGTCACCCGTTTGGCTCAGCCACTGCCGACATCAAACCACGACGTGTCCTAACATGCCCGTGTCATGCAACCGGACATGCCCATGTCAGACACGTGTTTCGACCCGAAGCTTCCATAATGATGCTAGCTCGCTAGATTTTGCCTTCCCCAGATAACCCTTCCCGACACGCCCCTGTCACGCACCCGACATGCCCGTGTCGACCTTCTTTTTTTGCCTATAAATTAAAGTTTTTTGTAAGCTCTCTTGTTCTTTTTTTTTGGACCATTTTGGTGTGTTTTGTGGGCTGCCTTCGTGCACTTCCAATCCAATGTAAGGAGACTTTCTCCCCTCCCTTTTCATGTTTGTTTTAGCTGTTCCTTTTGCCTTGTAATAGCTTATAATAGCTTTAATCATGGAAATAAAATTGTTGTTTTCTTCTTTCTCTCTCTACATGGAATGAAAATGTATTTGGGTGCCTCACTTTCTTTCTCCTTTTTACCCGTATGTTCATCTTTGTTTTTCATTTCTATGAAAAGTGTGTGTGAGTTTGTGAGTGATGCTTTTATTTTTATTTATTTTCATTATGCAATTGTGTTAGGATAGCTTTTATGTTTTAAGTTTTAATTTCAAGTTTTATGTTTCTTTGTTATGAAAAAAAATACATGTTAGGTTATAAGGATAGTTCTTCCCTTTTTTAAGCTTTATGTCACTTTCAAATTATAACCCTTGCATCCTTGTGAGTTTTGTAAAAGAGGTTTTATAAAGGTGATTTTAATTTTCTTTAACTTAGTTTTTGTTTAGGTTGTAAAACTTTTTGTTCCTTTAAAATTTTATTTTCACTTTTTAATCACTTTTATGAACTCTTAAGAAAGGAAAAGTTATGATTTTGATTTTTAATAACTTTGATTTTAGCCAAGTTAGGGTAGTTTATGTTTTATTTTCTTTATGTATTAGGATTTAGGGTTTTATGTTTTCATCTTTAGTATTTTACAAAAGTGAGCTTAGAGTGAGTTTGATTTTTTTCTTACTTTGCTTTTTAGGAATGTAAAACTTTTTCGTCATTTTCAGTTTATTATCACTTTTTCCTCACTTTTGTAAGACCCTAAGAATGAAAATGTTGTCATTTAAAATTTTCAAGTCCTTGTACTTTTGTTTTAATTTCAAAAACCATTTGCTCTTTTAATTTTTATTTCATCTTTTTTATCGTTTTTGACAAGTTGTAGCGGTAGAAAAATTGTTGTTTTAATTTTTAGATAACTTCGTTTTTCTTGTTCTTTAATGTGTGTGTGAGTTAGGGTTTTCATTTTGTTCTTTCAATTTTCATGTTGTGTGTGTGAGTGTATGAGAATAATCTTTTATGCTTTCTTAAATTATGTAGAGTGTGTGAGTGTAGAAGATAAATTTTCATGCTTTATTTTATCGTTTTATTTCAATTATATAGAGTGTGTGTGTGTAGGTGATAATCTTATCGCTTTCTTTCAAATTATGTAGAGTGTGTGCATGTGCGCATTTATTTCCGCCTACTCGTTAAGAGTTAAATGGCGCGCTTTCATTTCCCGCCTACTCATTTTGAGTAGGATTTGTCATTTTCTGTCTACTCATTTTAGTAGAACTTGTACTTGCATTTATTTCCGCCTACTCGTTAAGAGTTAAATGGTGCGCTTTCATTTCCCGCCTACTTGTTTGAGTAGGACTTGTCTTTTTAATTTATTTATGGTTTTGAAGTGTGCTTGAGTTCTTGTTTTAGTTAGCATTTTAATTTATCTAAACGCATTGTTGTTTTTTGTTTTCTTCTTATAACTGTTTAATGCTAAATTTCGAACTCGCGCCTCATTTAAACAATAAAGCCGTCCCCATACCGATGAGTGGCTAATCATTATTAGCCCTCGACATCGAAGAGCATTGGGACATAAAAAATGATTTAAATTAATTAAAGTCCTTTATTTTAATTTTAATTTAAGGACTTAAGGTTTGCCCCGGGTTAACGACGCGTAGAATCACATATCGATGTGCGGGCTCTACTTCCCTTATCCATATGCTAGTTAGCCGAGAGGCCGTGCATATGGACCGATCCCCCCTGGGTAAAGAGAACTGCGTATGCACCCTCGAAAGAGGAGAAGCGTAGTTCTGCCGGATTGGGTTCCCCACCCAATAGCGGGGTTCTTAGCGTAAAGCGGGCGTTAAGAGGAATCCTTCGTCGGACTAACGTTCGGTCGAATAGTCTTAGCGTTCAGGGGAGCAATATTCCTAGAGATAAGTGCACTCATATTTACGGAACCTCCACGGCCAAGTGCCTTTTATTAATTTGAAAACTAAGTTCAATAATTATTTTAAGTTTTTTAGTCTTAATTTGATTCGATGCCGAGCGTTAACCCGTCATCGAATAACCAAAGTAAAATTCAACTCTCTTTTCTTTTCGTACTAATTAAGTAAAAATCTCACCTTACTCTTAGTAAAATAATAGTCCTCCTGGAAGAGTATGAATAAGCAACGCGACCCCGAGAACAATATGACCTCGGTATTCTCCCGAATATCGAGTACTACATGCGATAGGTGCACTTGCCTCCTTTCGTTAGAAACTTCGATCCTCTCACCAGTCCGTGTCGGTCGACTCATCGAACCAACCACAATAAGAGTCTGCGCGCGGGCTACATCAAGTTTTTGGCGCCGTTGCCGGGGACGGCGGTTGTTATTTCGAATCCGGGACTCTATTAGTTTTACTTTATTTTCATAAAAAGAACCAAAAAAATATTCTCTTACAAAAAAAGTACTTAAAAATCACAAAAAAAAAATTATACTACCCCCTTTGTTTGTTTTTTTAGGGTGTATGACCCGTGGACAACTTTCAGGTTTTGAAAATTTTGACTTCGACCCTGAGATCGACCGCTCTCTTGTGCGTGTTCGATCTCAACGTCGAATTGCTTTTTTAGACCCCGAACAATCCACCGGAGAACCCTCTGCTTCTTCTATGGCCGACCCTAACCCTGCCCATGCGGTCGAGCGTACAATGTCTTATTACGCCCGACCTAACTTGGATGACACGGGGTCTAGTATTGTTCGTCCAACTGTGGCGAATAATAATTTCGAAATAAATTCAAGTATCATTCAGATGGTCCAAAATGCCATGCAGTTCGATAGACTACCCGATGAGGACCCGAATGTACACTTATCAAACTTCCTTGAAATATGCGACACCTTCAAGATTAATGGCGTCACTGATGACGTCATACGCTTGCGCTTACTTCCCTTCTCCCTTCGATCCAAATCTAAGGTCTGGTTGAATTCCCTCACTCGAGGATGCATCACCACCTGGGCTGAACTGGCAGAGTGCTTCTTAACGAAGTATTTTCCACCCGCAAAAACTACAAAATTGCGGGCGGACATATCTTCGTTCGTCCAAAATGACTCTGAGTCTCTTTACGAGACTTGGGAATGCTTTAAGGAGTTTCTCTGCAGGTGCCCGCACCACGCTCTGCCAGCGTGGCTGCAGGTGCAAATTTTTTATAATGGCCTTGACTTCCAAACACGTCAGATGATCGACGCAGCTGCCGGGGGGACCTTGAACAATAAAACCCCCAATGACGCCCAAGCTCTTTTTGAAGAGATGGCGATGAGCGCTTACCAGTGGAATGTCCCTAGGGGACGTCCCAAGTTGGCGGCCGATGTTTTTGAAGTGGATTCCACTGCTCTGTTAACCCTTCAAGTCGAAAGGTTAACAAAGCAGGTGGCGGAGATGGTTGCTTCCTCCACCACTGCACCCTGTGCAAATTCTATTCTTCCCTCCCTAACGTCTGCGCGGCCGAAGAGTTTGTGTACTTTTTGGGAAACTCGGGTCGTCCTCCCTTCAACCCCAACAACAACCCATATAGTAATAACTATAATCCGAGTTGGAGGAATCACCCGAACTTCTCTTGGAGCAACCTGAACAACGCGCAACGCCCCCCTCCTTGTTTCGTGCCCAACTACTCTCCTCCCCCTCCTATGAAGCCGTCCCCGGTGGAGGAAAATTTTAAAAAGTACATAGCTTCCAACGAATCAAATATCTGAAACATTACCGGATCGCTTAAAAATCTTGAACTCCAGGTTGGACAGCTGGCACGACTAATGTCAGAACGCGTGCAAGGGGCGCTGCTAGGGAACGCGGAACCCAATTCGTGGGAGAACCTCAACGCTATTAGCCTCCGTAGAGGTAAGGAGGTGGTCGATCCAAAACGGATCGATCCGCAGGTACACATATCTCCTCCTTCCCCTCTTCCCTCTTCTTTGTCTTCGTTAGTTTTACCAAATTTAAACGCTAAAATTAATATAAAAAATCCCATGACGTATCCTCATAAGATAGATAGTGAGTGTTAGGACGCGCATTATAAATAATTTATTTTATTATTAAAGCAAATTCATATTAATGTTCACTTCTGCGAGGCTATCTCGCAAATGCCTAAATATGCAAAATATCTAAAAGAACTCCTTTCTAATAAACGTAAATTAGAAGATGTTTCACATATCGCTCTCAACGCTCAGCGGCACTTACAAATAAATTGCCCAAAACACAAAACGACCCGGGACGGTTTTCCATCTCGTGCCTTTTTGGCAATGTATTAGTAAAATTCGCCTTAGATGATTTCGGCGCGAGCATTACTTTGTTGTCGTTCTCGATTTTTAAGAAATTAGGGTTGGGCACTCCGGCCCCTACCAATATGTGCATCCAATTAACGGATCACTCGGTTAAGTTCCCCATCTGGGTAGTGGAGGACGTCCTTGTTCGAGTCGACAAGTTTATCTTCCCGGTAGACTTCGTCATCTTGGACATTGAGGAGGACGCCGAGGTACCAATAATACTCGGTCGCCCTTTTCTCGGCACCTCCCGCGCATTAATAGATGTTAGTAATGGTCATCTCCTCCTTCGGGTAGGAGATGACAAGGTTACTTTCTCTATTAATTCCTCGATGGATGACTCGTCATCGAGCGACGATTTTTGCTATAGTTTAGATACATTTTACGGAGACCGTTCTTCTCCCTTTTTCGAGTCAATTTCTCTAGCTAACGATACTTCTGCACTCGAAGATTTTTATTACGATGAGGACAAGTCTACGGAATTGCCTTTTGAACCAATTGGTTCAAAAGAAATTAGAATTAAAACCTCGCTTAAAGAACCACCCGCCCTATAACTCAAACCATTACCCGAATCCCTCAAATACGCCTTTTTGGGAAAAAATGGTACACTCTCGGTGATCATTTCTTCGCATTTGAGCGATTCGGAAACCTCCAATTTATTGGAGGTTTTGCTTAAACATCGCCACGCAATTGCGTGGCAAATCTCTGACCTTAAGGGGATTAACCCTTCTTTCTGCACTCATAAAATTTTCTTAAACGATAATTGCCGCAAAACCATTCCTCCGCAGCGACGTCTTAACCCAAACATGAAAGACGTCGGCAAGCCTGAGATAATTAAATTATTAGATGCGGGGATTATTTATCACATTTCTGATATTGCATGGGTTAGTCCCATTCATGTCGTTCCCAAGAAGGGCAGTCTGATCGTAGTGGCAAATGAGCACAAGGAGCTCGTCCCAACTCGTACTGTTACGGGTTGGCGTGTTTGCATCGATTATCGCAAACTTAATGATGCCACCCGCAAGGACCATTTCCCACTACCATTTCTTGACAAGATTCTCGAGCGTCTTTCCGGTCATCCATATTATTGTTTTCTCGATGGTTTATCAGGCTTTTTCCAAATCCCCATTTCCCTCGATGACCAAGAGAAAACAACTTTTACTTGCCCGTTTGGAACCTTCGCCTACCGAAGAATGCCATTTGGCCTCTGCAATGCGTCGGCTACATTCCAAAGATGTATGCTAGCAATCTTTGACGAGCTAGTAGAAGATATTATGGAAGTATTTATGGATGACTTTTCTATATTCGGATGCTCATTCCCGGATTGTCTTCGTAATCTCGATCGTGTCCTCCAGCGATGCGAGGACACGCATCTTGTTTTAAATTGGGAAAAATGTAACTTTAAGGTTCGAGGAGGTTTGGTCCTCGGCCATAATATTTCGATTAAGGGGATAGAGGTCGATAAGGGCAAAGTAGAAATCATAGAAAAGCTTCCTCAACCAACTAACGTAAAATCTATTAGGAGTTTCTTACGCCACGCGGGCTTTTATAGACGTTTTATTCAAGAATTTTAAAAAATCACAAAGCCGCTAACTCGCCTCTTGGAAAAGGAATCACATTTTGTCTTTAGTAGCGATTGCCAGTTTGCCTTTAATTTTATAAAACAAAAACTTATCAATTCCCCAATTCTAGTGGCCCCTAATTGGTCCCTTCCGTTTGAAATCATGTGCGACGTTAGTGATATTGCCTTAGGCACAATTTTTGTCCAACGCGTAGAAAAACATTTTCATCCAATCTATTACACTAGCAAGACGCTCACTTCCGCACAAGTGAATTACACAACGACGAAAAAGGAACTCTTAGCCGTCGTTTTCGCTTTTGATAAGTTTCGCTCGTATTTAACACTATCTAAAGTTATCGTTTTTACCGATCACTCCGCCCTTAAGTATTTACTAGCTAAAACCGACGCGAAGCCCCGTCTTCTTCGATGGATCCTCCTCCTTCAAGAGTTTGACTTGGAGATCCGGGATAAGAAGGGCGCGGAAAATATAGCGGCAGTCCACCTCTCCCATTTAGAAAATCCGGGTGCGGAAGCGCTCGTCAAATCTGAAATAAATGACAGATTCCCCGAGGAACGCCTTCTTTCCATTCGTTCGTCTTCGTCATCTTCGCCTTGGTTCGCAGATTTTGCGAACTATTTAGTCGCGTGGGTGCTTCCAAAAGAATTCTCAAGTCTGCAAAAGAAGAAATTCTTCTCTGACTTGAAAAATTTCTTTTGGGAAGACCCATTTATTTTCCGTATCTACGCGGACCAAGCGGTCCGAAGATGCATCGCGGGTGTGGAGTGCATGCAAATACTTAGGCACTGCCACGAGGGTCTTGCCGGTGGGCATTATCAAGCCAACCGGACCGCTCGGAAGGCGCTTGAGGCGGGCTACTTTTGGCCCACTCTCTTCAAAGACGCGTACAATTTTGTGCGCGCATGCTATAGCTGTCAGCGGTCGGGTAACATCTCTCGTCGAGACGAGATGCCCCAAAACATGTTTTTAGAGTGCGAAGTCTTCGATTTATGGGGCATAGATTTTGTTGTCCCCCTACCTCCTTCTTATAAAAATATGTTTATTTTAGTGGCAGTCGACTACGTATCGAGGTGGGTGGAAGTGCAAGCTCTCCCCAACAACGATGCGCGAGTCGTCGTTACATTTCTTAAAAAACTATTTTCTTGCTTCGGCACACCTCGCGCAATTTTTAGTGATAGGGGAACGCATTTCTGTAATGCTCTATTGGCTAAGACGTTAGCTAAATATGGAGTCACGCACAAACTTGCCACACCCTCCTACCCACAATCAATTGGCCATGTTGAGGTAGTAAATTAAGAGATTAAGCAAATATTAGAAAAAAATGTTTCACTTAATAGGAAAGATTGGTCCGTTAAACTTGACGACGCATTATGGGCGTATCGAACGGCATACAAAACCGCTACCAGTTGTACTCTGTTTCGATTAGTCTATGGTAAAGCGTGTCATTTACCCGTAGAATTTGAGCATCGAGCTCTTTGGGCTTTAAAACTATTAAACCTCGACGCTAACTTAGCCGCTCAAAATACAAAACTGCAACTAAACGAGCTCGATGAATGGCGTGCAAATGCTTACGAGAGCAATAAGTTCTATAAGGAACGTTCTAAGTTATATCAAGATCGAAAAATCAAAACCCCAAAAGTTATTTCTCCGGGCGATCTTGTCCTTCTTTATAATTCACGTCTTAAACTTTTTCCAGGAAAACTAAAATCTCGTTGGTCCGGTCCCTTCATAGTTGAAAAAGTTTTTCCATATGGGACCGTACTCGTCTCCCACCTGGAAAAAGGCTCGTTTAAAGTAAACGGCCATCGGTTAATGTCTTACATAGCGGGCGACCCAGTGATCGAGCATTATGAAACCATAACCCTCCTTGACTTATAAACCCGTCAATATAGTCAAGCTACACGACTATAAACAAAGCGCTCCTGGGAGGCACCCCACGCTTATCTTTTTCGCTCTTTATTTATCATTTTTGCTACTTTTTCTAATAATGCAGTGTTTCTAAATGGGCTTCCCCGAACACGCATCAGGGACATTTATACCCTCCCTCTTTCTTTTTTGTACATATAGCATTTACGTTTTCTCGTTCCGCATACTTATCTTACAACATTGGGGACAATGTTGGAACTAAGTATGGGGGTGTTTTCGTGTTTTCCCTATTTTCTTTTCTGCACTTCTTTCATTTGCATTTCTATTTTCCAAAACAAAAATAAACAAAAAATAAATTTTAAAACAAAAAATTCCAAAAATATTTAATTTTACTTTGTAAATATTTTTTTCTTTTTTGTATATAAATTCATGTAAATATTTTTTGTAAATACCCTTCTCTTTCCCCCTTTCTTTTCACTCTCATCCTTGTAAATAACTTCTCTTTTTCTCCCAAATTTTTGTAAATAGAATGAAAATTTTCGTAAAAATACAAAAAAAAATTCACAAAACTTAAAAATACAAAAAAAAATTATTTTTGTATTTTCCTTTCTTCAGTACGTATATATTAAAGAAATAAATACAAAAATACAAAAAAAGATAATAACCTCAAAAATTCAAACAAAAAAAATAGTTTATGAAAAAAATTAATCGAATATACCATTCTTAATTTTCTTGCTATCCAAAAATTCTGTTTTTGAGTTTATTTATATGTGAATTTTATTAATTCTTCGTTCACTATTCGCTTGTTAATTATAGATTGAAAACTTTAAATAGTCGGAGTTAAGTTTTAAAGAATTCATTATGCTTTGTTAAAAATAGTGAACTCGTTTTTGGCACTTCTTCTAATTTTTCATTGATAGGAGCACGTGTATTATGTTAGAGAGTAACGACTATAGAATTCAATTATGTTTATTTTTAGCTTTTTGAAAAATTGGAACGTACAATTTATAAAGGTTGCTCTCAAAAATTTTTCAATTAAAAATCTAATTTTCTTTTCTCCCCTTATTTATCATGACCTACTTGGCATGATAAAAATTTTACCCTTAAAAGATCCTATGTCAATGGGAATAAGATTTTGTTCCGTAAACATAGGCTCCCAATAATTTAAAAAGATTATATGTTACGGAGTAAGAGGATAAAATTCATTACTCCTATACATATACATTGAGTTAATTTTATTATTATGAAGTTGAAAAAGAAAAAAGAAAAATCATATTATAAAAATAAGATTTCATTTTCCTAATAATCCAAAAAGAAAAAATGGAGGTTCGAGAAAAAATTACCTCACCTCAAAATTCAAAGCACTTCATAAACCGCCAAACCTCCTTAGCCAATTTCACGACTCTAGAAATAATTCAAAAATCTTTTTGAGAGCATAATTTGTAAATTGCATTATTTCCCGTAAAACTCCTATAAGCTAAAGTTCATATAATTCCAAACTATTTTTGTTTATCTAACCATTACAACCATTGCTTTCAATTTGATTACATCAAGAAGTGTTTTAGCCAAACTTTTTACCCTATTTAAATCATCTATATAATTTTAGGACTTAACTCTTATACCCCGCATATTTATTTAGATCTCTCTTATAATTTATTTAAAATGGTTGCTAAACTTAATTTTTTTTATTCCTTATAAGTTCACCTCAAACTTTTGCTCTGGAATATCAAAAGCTTAAGTATGGGGGTATTTGATGAGTTGTAAATATACGCATATTTTAGTTCTTTATCTATATCGTTTTAGTTCTTATTTATAGTTTTTAGTTTTTTTTTTAATTTATAAATATGTTTCTTTTTGTAGATATATGCATCGAAAATTTATATCGAGTCCTTTATAATTTTTAGGTCTTAATCTGATTCGGTGTCGAGCATTAACCTGTCATCGAATAACCTAAGTAAAATTCTTCTCTCTTTTATTTCCGTACTAATTAAGTAAAAATCTCATCGTACTCTTAGTAAAATAATAGTCCTCCTGGAAGAGTAGGAATAATCAACGCGACCCCGGGAACAATACAACCTCAGTATTCTCCCGAATATCGAGTACTACATGCGATAGGTGCACTTGCCTCCTTTCGTTAGAAACTTCAATCTTCTATCCAGTCCGTGCCGGTCGACTCATCAAACCAACCACAATAAGACTCTGCGCGCGGGCTACATCATATATATAAGGCAATAATAAAAGTAAGAAAGACTGAACAAGAAATAAGTAACCTTAACTTATGTGAAAACACATAAGCTAAGGATCTTCTACAAGACTCCTATCATATTAAAAGTCTCATAACAATTTATACGATCAGGTGTCATTTTTCTAGCAGCTTGTATATATCTACGGAGTAAGAACCTTAACTTATAAGCACGCTCAAATGAACTTATAAGCCAAGGGGTCGTATAACAAGGCCTATTGTATAAAGCATCTCATACCACTTTATACAATAGGTGTCAAGGGTTAAATGCAATGATTATGCTATGACAGGAAAGTATGCCATGATGTGAACATGCAAGTGCAACACACCCACACGACTATGTGCACACAGACCTTTAGTTCCCCCTTTCTGGAGCCTAACCACCCATGGCATATAGAAGCAGTGGGTTGGGCCTCTCCCACCTCTAAACTGCTAATTGCACTACCAGTCAGACCTATCATACGCCTCGACGCTGGTGCACTAATCAGAGCTCCTCCGTACTCTTGCCGACTGGCGCACCGGACTTAATTTGGCGAAGTGTTAAACCACACTTGCCGAGTCGACGTATTGGCGTCGGTGCATCGACCCTCCAATATTGAAGACCCACCACCTTATACTTATACACATGCAACTTTATGTAACAGCAACCGAGCCAAGGCTCCCCAGATCATCCCGTCTGTCACAATCAACAACTGAGCCTAAGCTCCCCGGACTATCCTGTCCGTCATAACCAACAACCGAGCCAAAGCTCGTCGGGCCAACCTGCCCATCACCAAATCCACCGAGCATACAGTCCGTGTAACCCAACCTAACATCCCGAGACATCGAGGTGTGTGAAAGTGAATCCCTAGTTATACTAGTTACTCTTGCAGTTTATTTTGCCTACAGTTTAGGTTAACCCCGGACTGCCCCCGACATACCCTGTAAAGGGCTCTCAAAGGGTAATAGGAACTATGATGGTAGCAGAAGCCCACCATTCCCTTTCCCAAGGCACTAATTGTTATTGGTTAATACCCGATTTCTGATCCCTTTAGTATTACTCTGGATCTAATACTAATGTGTTAAGACTCTTCCTCTCTTTATAGGGAAGACGATCTTTCGTCGATCCCGAGCACCACCTAAACTTAGACAACTCTACTACCTACACATCCCAACTTCCAATGGTACACTCCAATCCACTTTACTAAATTCAGTAAAACATAAATCCCATCTCCCTACAACCATACCCCATGTTAACACGATTTATGCAGTTTTACTAAACGCAGACCATCATAAGCTATATGATGTTTACAAAGAGAGGTACTCCAAATTATCATCCAATATCACTATAATAATTATTAGGGCTCTAACATGACATGATTAGCCTAAATCCATAATTTCATAATTTTCCTAATTTACTTGATAATTTATTTAATTTCCTAATAAATCCAAATACCTTAGTTTGTGCATGAAGTACCTTTTTCAGGCATGTAAAATGCTACACAAATTTATGAATAATACAAGATGACTATTTAATAGCAAATTCAAAGTCTCCCAATATTTCAGCAAGGTTTAGACCTCTAAACCTAATTTTAAATATAACCTACATTAATCATTTTAAAAAAGACAAGTACTGCTAAAATACTTCCAAAAATTCAGAGAAAATCCAATCATGTATATAATGAGTAATAAACACTCTAGGTCAAGTTTCATAATTTTTCAGAGAGTGGAGAACTCTAAAGTTAATTTTGCACAATAATCCAAATTGATAAATTAAAGAACTAAATACAGAATTTTTTTATCTAAAAATTACAATAAAACTCCCACTTAAGCATATTGTTTTAGGAACACTACTGATCAAGTTTCACATTTTTAAATCAAATATAGGGCTCCGAGTCCATTTTTGAATATAATTTTATTTTTAAAAGCTTGTGAACAAAGTACTAAAAATATACTTCTAAAAATTGTAATAAAATTCATGAATGAGTATATTCACCTAAAATACCCTTTGCCCAATTTTCATAAATTTCTATTAAATAGTATGATCATAATAATTAAAAGATTATCATGGAAAATTCTATATACTATAAAGGAGGTGCTAAATGTATTGTTCCAAAATTACCAATAAATTCATCAAAGGTTCTAATTAACTTTAAGACCATACTACCCAAGTTTCATAACTTTTTATTAAGTTTTGGTGGCATATTCTACATATATAATGGTTGTTCCCTAATATAGGGTTAGGGTTTTGAGGGGTTTACCCATCTCCAAATCCTCTAAAATTTTTACCAGAGGATCTTAGCTACCCTAGTATCATCTCTATCAAATTTCAAGTCCATACAAGGGAATTTGACCTCATGCCCTTCTCAAACCCCCAAAGTCCAAACATAGGGTTTGAACTTGGGTCCTAGGGCAATCCTATCCCAAACCACCCCATAACCCATATGAGGGTGTTAAATGTCATGTCAAACCAGTGGCCCAAATTTATGCCTCTGTTGAGGTGATTTGACCACCCAAACCACAAAGTGCACTTTTGACCTAAATACCCTTATTATGACAAGGCTAGGGTTTGTTCAATTCACACTCAAACCAACTCAAAAAGAGGTGAAAATTTATACAGATCCTTATGATGACCCCAAGGATCACTCACCAAAATTTGGGAGGGTTTCGAGATCACTAGGTCCCCTAAATAACTTACCCTAGGATATTTAAATAAATACAGAAAACTATAGAAAAATTATCCCCAAAAATTCTCATGTTTGGGCAGGACCTACGTATAGATTAGGGTGACTCCTTGCCTAAGTTTCAAGTCTTTTAGACAAGGGATGAAGTGGGGGCACTCATTTTAATTCCTATCTAACCCTATGTATAGAACCCACCAAAATGGGTGCCCTGGTAAAACCACTTAACCAAAATGGTTGAAATTAATTTTAAAATAAAGTAGACTCATATGGCTATAATTTATATGTTGACCACTTTCTCTTATTTTGCCTCTAAGTATTTTTTAAAATAATTTACAAGGTGAATGAATAAATGTGATAGAATTGAAATGATATGAACATTTATCCTATAGTTTAAATCATCCATAGCATGAATCTTGACGCAAGATCCAGCGGCCCTGGCTCATCTTCTTTCTCCAGCCGACGGCTAGGATTGACCCGACCTGAAGCAACTTCCAGCCTCCACCGCCGGCCACCCAGCCACCTCCCTGGCCGGCCACCGCCACCACCACCTCCGTCGAGGTGGTGGCTATCGCTAGGAGGCGACACAACCGCCGTAGGGGCCGATTCCAGCGATCCCGTCAAGCTCAATTTTGCGGAAAAACCAGGAGAAAACTTCTCCCAATCGGGCTCAATTGAGCCCGAATCTTGGCCCTATCAATTTATATGATCTACCCACAGTGAGAGAGGAAGGGGAGGACCTTGTTTGTATCCTGGAGGCGGGTTGATCGTCCAGATGCCATTTCCGATGGTGGCTTCACTCAGCTTCTGCAACAACACAATGGACTACTCGGGATCGTCGGGGCCAGGGTGGAAATGAATGCTTGGAGTCCTGTGATGCTTTTAAAATGATAAAATGGGGGAGGGGAAGGGTATAGCTTGTGGTGGCCATTAATGCCCCCTTAAGGTGAATTTCAGCCATGGTGGTGGCGGATGAATGTGGGCTCAATCCAGCTAGGAAATGGCTGGAAACTCCTCCTCTTCCCCAGAGGAGTTGAATCCATTCATAAAGGGTAGAAGGTAGAGGCCAAGGCTTCAATGGCCATTAATGGCCATTGAAGGTACAATTCGGCCATGGTGTGGTAGCACCATTCCACCCACGAACAGCTACCAAAATGGCCCCCTGGTCTTCCTGGATTGAATGGGGAGTTGGATCAGCCAATGAAGAATGGCCCTTGGCCTCCTTGGCCATGAATGGCTCTCTCTTTCACCATTTCTCTCTCCTCCATTAAAGAGGAGTTGGAGTTTTCTCTCTCCTAGTCATAAAGGTTGACCTTGCTGACCACTCCAGCCTATTGACAGCCCACTAACCCATATTTTCATGGAAATAAGGTTAGGAGGTGGTTAGCCCAAGCGACTAGGGGCTTAAGCTTGTGCTAGCCCTTTTTGAGCTAAGTTTGACTTGACCTAGCTTAGGGTTGACTTTGGTCAAATTGACCTTTTGTGACACCATCAATGGGTCCTCTGTTGCCTATTGTTCTCCCCTAGGGTCTAGGTAGGGATGGGTAGGGTTGACTTGGCACCTTGAAGGCCACTTGACCCTTATTAATGGAACTTTGACCACTTTAGGGTTTGAGTTGACTTGGGTCAACTTAGACACTAGGGTTGATCCCAATGGGTCCTTGGTGACCCATTGACCTCACTCCAGGGTTAGGAGAGCATGGGTGGGGTCCACTTGGCTAAGGGAAGGTCAATTGACCCTATGTAGGTCACTTTGACCCATTTAGGGTTAGGGTTGACTTAGGTCAACTCAAGCTCTATGGTTGACTCCAGTGGGTCTTTGGTGACCCATTGACCCCACTTTTTGTCAAGGAAGACCTTTTAAGGGTTGGTTGGGCACCTTAAGGAACTCTGCCCTTAGTTAGGGCACCTTGCCCTATTTAGGCCTAAGATGATCCTAGGCAAACTTGGCCATCCTGTATTGACTCTAATAGACCCCTTAGTGCCTTTAATAGATTGGTGAGGTCATGGTGGGGTCTTGGAGTGGGGTCTTGGAGTCTCATGATCATCCTAAACTAGGGTTTATGAATCCATTATTTGTAGACCGTTCATCTTAATCACCTTTATTCCTAAGTCCACTTGGTCTTCTTGGGCTTCTAGGGTTTTGTCATGACCTAGTCATGACAAAATCACTCCTAGGGGTCTAGTTGTCTGAGGGATGTTACAATTCCCAATACATAAATAAAAAATTTCGTCCTCGAAATTCTAGTTAGGACTACGTGGTTTCAAATATGAAAAGTAAATTGTAACATCCCGGTTGTGAGGTATACCTGACTGAAAAGCTCTGGGTATCTTTATTGCATTATGTCATGTGGCTCCCATGTGTGCTCCTCTCGCCAGTGATTCCTCCACAGGACCTTGACCAATGGAACCTTCTTGCGGCGTAAGACTCGTATCCCCTTGTCGTCAATCCAGACCGGTTCCAAGTGAACTGATCGATCAGATGCTACCGGCCCATCCGTGGCCGTAAATCTGCTGCTCCGGGCGTAGTAGATCCCTCCTAAGAGAAGATACATGGAATACGTTCTGCAGACCTACCAGCTCTGGTGGTAGCTCCAGCATGTATGCTAAGGGACCAATCCGCTCCAGGATCCTATAAGGCCCCATATATCTCAGGCTGAGCTTCTTCTTTTGACCACGCGCCCGTGAAACTCCCTGCATTGGTCAGATCTTCAAGAATACCCGGTCCCCCACCTGAAACTCCACCTGACGATGTCGGGCATCCTTATACTTAGCTTGTCTGCTCTATGCCTCTAACATCTTGTCATGTATCAGCCTCACCGGAGCCTCAGTGTCCTCAACGAACTCTGAGCCCAAGACCTTCAGACCCTCGTCCTATACCCATGACAGCAGATCCCTACACCTTCGTCCGTATAGGGCCTCGTAAGTAGCCATCCCTATACTGGCCTGGTAGCTGTTATTATATGAAAACTCGACCAGTGGCAACGGCTTCTCCCAAGGCGCTCCATAATCAAAAAGGCATAGTCACAGTAGATCTTCCAAGGTCCGATTGGTGCGTTCAGTCTGCCCGTCAGTCTGGGGATGAAAAGCTGTACTGAAAGTCAGTCGAGTGCCCAAGTAAGTCTGCATTGATCTCCACTCCCTAGACGTAAACCGTCCATCCCGATCCGATACGATCGACTTGGGTACACCATGGTAACGAACGAACTGCTCCATGAATTTTTGAACCAGCACACTAACCGCGTCATCCTTCCTTATCGGGATAAATCTGGCTACCTTCATCAGCTGGTCGACGATCACAAAGATCGAATCATTCCCTGTCCATGATCGGGGAAGCCCATATACGAAGTCCATCGCGATGTCCTCGAACTTCCACTCCGACACTGGGAGTCGTTGCAACAATCCTGCTGGGTTTCTGCACTCCGCTTCACCAGCTGTCATGTCTCACAGTGGGTCACGAAGTAGGTGATGTCTTTCTTCATTCCTGGCAAGTACATGGTCTTCTTCAGATCTGCAGTCATCTTCGTAACTCTTGGGTGTACCGAATACCGGCTGTAGTGGGCCTCCGTCATGATATCCTCCCGGACCTGTCCTCCCTATGGTATATAAACCCGTCTTCTGAAGCAAACCAGGTCATCCCTCAATGTGTAATCCCCAACAGTACCTGCCTCCAAGGCCTGTAATATCGGCTCGAGGTCATTAGACAACACCAACGTGATGTGCATATCCTCTAATCTCTGCACCAGCTCCATTGACATAATTTGGGGCTCCGCTCAGGTGGCGGCAGCTCTCCGACTCAGCGCATCGTCTACCACGTTCGCCTTCCCTGGGCAGTAATGCATCTCATACTGATAATCTGCTAGAAATTCCACCCACCGCCTCTGCCTGAAGTTCAGCTCTTTCTGCGTGTCCACATACTTCAGATTTTTGTGATCGAAGTATATGTCTCAGTGGAAACCGTATAGATAATGTCGCCAGACTTTCAGAGAAAACACGATCGCTACCATCTCTAAGTCATGAACAGGGTAGTTCTACTCATGCTTCTTCAGCTGGCGGGAAGCATAAGCAATCACATGGCCCTTCTACATCAACACTGCCCCTATGCCCTGGTAGGAAGCGTCAGTGTAGACCTGGAATTCTTCTATTCCCGAAGGAAGGGCAAGGATAGGAGCCGAGGTGAGTCGATCCTTCAGCTCTTGAAAAGCAACCTCGCATTGCGGGGTCCAGACAAAGGGCACGTCCTTCCTCGTCAGAGCTGTGACTGGGAGGGCAATTCGAGAGAATCCCTCCACAAACTTTTGGTAATAACCGACAAGTCCCAGAAAACTACGTACGTCTGTGGCCGCCTTCAGCTGCGGCCAATCCCGAACTGCCTGAATCTTGGTAGGATGTACTGCCAACCCAGCTCCACTAATAATATGGCCTAGGAAGGCCACCTCCTTCAACCAGAACTGGCATTTGCTGAACTTCATATAAAAGTGGTGCTCCCGTAGTCTCTTTAGTGTCAGTGTTAGATATCGTGTGTGCCCTTCCTCTGTCCTCGAGTAGATGAGGATGTCATCAATGGATACGATGACGAACACAACCAGATAATCCTTGAACACCCGGTTCATGAGGCTCATGAACGCCGACGGTGCATTCGTGAGCCCGAAGGGAATCACGGTAAACTCTAATAACCCATATCTGCTACTGAAGGCAGTCTTCGGAATGTCTTACTCCTGAATCCACAGCTGATAGTAGCCCGACCTCAAATCCAGTTTCAAAAATAAATGCGCCCCCTCCAGCTGATCAAACAGTTCATCTATCCTTGGCAGTGGGTATGAATTTTGTACTATCAGTATGTTCAGTGCTCGATAGTCGATGCACATCCTGAGTGACCCGTCCTTCTTCTTGACGAACATCACCGGGGCTCCCCATGGTGAAGAGCTCGGTCGGACGAATTCGGCATCCACTAGCTCCTGCAGATGATTTCGAAACTCCATCAACTCCGTCGGGGCCATCTGGTAAGGAGCTCTAGATGCCGGCTTAGCACACGACACAAGCTGTATCTGAAAATCCTGCTCTGGGTGTGGGGGTAGTTCTGGAAGCTTCTCTAGGAATATGTCAGCAAAGTCCCGCACCACCGGGATACCAAAGGTGGAATCCTTGGCCTTGGACATTTCAAACAACACTTCATAGACTTCCTCCCCCTGCATGTGGGCCTTAATGGCCTGCACGGATGATAACATAAGAGGGGGAATAGGTCTAAACATTCGATGATGACGTAGGAATCCCCATGCCTCACGGTGATCCTCTTTGACAGGCAGTCGATCTGGGCATTGTTCCAATGCAACCATGTCATGCCCAGGATTAGATCATAGGCTGGCATACTTAGGATCATTGTTGTTGCTTAAAATGCCTTTCTGCCGATCTCCGCATCCATGTTGTAGTGGGCAGAGGTGAATAACTTTGATCCGTCATGTAGCTGTATCCTCATCATCAATCCTGTGAATCGCTCCACGCCTTCCAGGCCTTCTACGAAGGCCTCCAACACGAATGAGTGCGAAGCACCCATATCGAATAGCGTATAAGGGGGTTTGCCGCTGATAAAGACTATGCTTGGGGTAGTAAAATATCTTAGAAGTCTAGTCATGGTTTTCTTTCCTAGTTTATCAATTCTAAATCCATAAACTAATTATTTAGGAAAGAGAGAACTTAAAATTAACTGGCGTACCTGTGATCACTTGCTCTAGGTTCCGAGGTTGAGCAAGATCCAGCGCATACACTTGCTCCCTCTCCTGCCTGCGGTCTCCGCCCGGGTATCCACATCCTCGGCCACATCCTCGGCCACGTCCTCGGCGTCCAAAATACTGAGCAGGAGGGGCAACCTGTGGTGCTGGTAGGGGTGCCCCCTCATATTACAGTTTCTCCAGATATGCCCTACCTAATGATAGTTGAAGCGCTCTGGCGGGGGATATGCCATACCCAAGGGTCTCTACATCTCCCGCATCTAGAGAGGTTGAGGAGCCATAACCACTGGCTGCCTCGGCTCCTATCTCACGACTTGATGAGGTGGATCTTCTGCTCTCCTCCCATCTCTCCCATCAGCAATGCGGCCCCGTCGCTGATCATTCCTGGCTCCCCGGCCCTGATCCTTAGTTGGCCATTTCTGGCTTCGAGTAGTGTGCCAATCTGCCTCAATCCTCTTCGCCATCTCCAATATTCGAGGAATAGGCCCATCAGATACGAACAACAGAGCCTCTCTCAGATCCTCTCTCAGGCCCTTATAGAACCACTTGGTGTATCCCGCCTCATCCAACTGATAAGAATCCGCAAACCGGGCTAGATGATTAAACTCCCGGTGATACTCCACAACTGTCTTGTTGCCCTGTCTCAACTATAAAAATCTATCTTCCAGCTCATCTCTGGCCGACTGCGGAACAAAATGCTCCAATAGTACGGCCCTGAACTCTAACCAAGCAATCTCTACAACCTCTCTATCAACAAACGTCATGTCCAGTGATGTCTTCCACCACCTCTTGGCATGGGTCTCCAGGAAAGTGACCAACAAGGGCACCCTCTCCTCCCAATGGCACCGTATGCTAGTCAGCATCTCATACATGATGTCTAGCCACTCCTCCGTCTGAATTGCCGAATCTATCCCTAAGTAAGATGGGGGAGAAAGTCCACGAAAAATACTCAACCAATTGGCCCCCGGGTTTGGCTGTAGATCCGGAACCAACTGGGACCTGAAAGCATCTATAATAACTGTCAAGGTCTGCCCCATCTCCAACTGTAGAAACGGGGAGTGAGAGACAGGGGTGGTGGTGAAACATTCAGAGCTTGCTAGACTCCGCCCTATGGTGTAAGATGTGTTGGAGGCTGCACAACAAGGACCATTGTAAGTAAATGACCCAAACCTAATCGAAAAGTGGACAATTTACATGTGATCCCACATAAGAGCACTGCTTCCGCTTCTTAGTTTGTCCCCAAACTAAACTTATGCGGGGGTGACCCAGGGATTATGGACTGCTACATTTTCGATCGAGGTTTGCCTCTGATACCACTTGTAACACCCCCCCCCCCTTTTCTTTTTCAACACCGGGGTCTTAGGGCCAGAACCGCAGTTTTGTGGTTCCTTCACGCCCGGGAAGGTTGCCACTACAAAACGCCGATCCTGCTAGCCGAATCGATCACAAACAGAAACAAAATAATAAAAGGCAAGCCACAAAAATCACATATATAAATAATAATCTCCACGAAGGGAGAGTCCACAGATATAATAAAGGTACAGAAAAATTGGGCTCATGATCGGTCCATCAATATCCTCACTACAAATCACTCAACACGGAAGTATAAACTAATCATCTACTATGATCAGGACTCACAGTCCCAGCTGTCTGAACTCCGGTGCTAGACTATCCCATCTCTAAGCGTGCAGACCTCCGGGGCTGCTCCTCCATGCTGGGCTCCATGGTCCCCTAAAATGATGTTGTTTGAAAACCGTTAGTCTAAAAGACTAAGTCCTATCATCCCCCACCCCTTCCCCTATGGCTTCTAGGCACCGAGCGGGGAGGAGGAAAGGAGAGGTAATGAGGGTGCTGAATAAACAAGAAGCAGGTGACGGCGAAACTAATCTAGCAGTTTTATGCGTATATATAAGGCAATAATAAAAGTAAGAAAGACTGAACAAGAAATAAGTAACCTTAACTTATGTAAAAACACATAAGCTAAGGGATCTTCTGCAAGGCTCCTATCGTATAAAAAGTCTCATACCAATTTATACGATAGGGTATCGGTTTTTTAGCAGCATGTATATATCTACGGAGTAAGAACCTTAACTTATAAGCATGCTCACACGAACTTATAAGCCAAGGGGTCGTATAGCAAGGCCTATTGTATAAAGCGTCCCATACCACTTTATACAATAGGTGTCAAGGGTTAAACGCAATGGTTATGCTATGACACGCAAGTATGCCATGATGTGAACATGCAAGTCAAACACACCCACTCGACTCTGTGTACACAGACCTTTAGTTCCCCCTTTCTGGAGCCTAACCTCCCAGGATACCTCCGTAGTGGCAAACAGAAGCGGTGGGTTGGGCCTCGCCCACCTCTAAACCGGTAATTACACTAGCAGTCAGACCTATCGTACGCCTCGATGTTGGTGCACTAAGCGGAGCTCCTGCGTACTCTTGCCGACTGGTGCACCAGACTTAATTTGGTGAAGTGCTAAACAACACTTGCCGAGTCAATGTATTGGCGTCGGTGCATCGACCCTCCAATACCGAAGACCCACCACCTTATACTTATACACATGCAACCTTATGCAATAGCCACCGAGCCAAGACTCCCCAGACAATCCCATCCATCACAATCAACAACCGATCCTAAGCTCCCCGGACAATCCCGTCCATCATAACCAACAACCGAGCCAAAGCTCGTCGGGCCAACCTGCCCATCACCAAATCAACCGAGCCTACAACCAGAGTAACCCAACCTAACATCCCGAGACATCGAGGTGTGTGAAAGTGAATCCCTAGTTATACTAGTTACTCTTGCAGTTTATTTTGCCTACAGTTTAGGTTAACCTAGGACTTCCCCCGGCATACCCCGTGAAGGGCCCTCAAAGGGCACTATGAACTATGATGGTAGCTGAAGTCCACCATTCCCTTTTGCAAGGCACTTATTGTTATTCGTTATTACCCGATTCCCGATCCCTTTAGTATTACTCTGGATCTAATCTTAATGTGTTAAGACTCTTCCTCTCTCTATAGGGAAGACAATCTTTCATCGATCCCGAGCACCACCTAAACTTAGACATCTCTACTACCTACACATCCCAACTTCCAATGGAACACTCCAATACACTTTACTAAATTCAGTAAAACACAAATCCCATCTCCCTACAACCATACCCCATGTTAACACGATTTCTGCAGTTTTACTAAACACAGACCATCCTAAGCTATATGATGTTTACAATGAGAGGTACTCCAAATTATCATCCAATATCCCTATAATAATTATTGGGGGTCTACCATGACATGATTAGCCTAAATCCATAATTTCATAATTTTCCTAGTTTACTTGATAATTTATTTAATTTCCTAATAAATCCAAATACCTTAGTTTGAACATGAAGAACCATTTTCAGGCATGAAAAATGCTCCACAAATTTATGACTAATATAAGATGACGATGTAATAACAAATTCAAAGTCTCCCAATTTTTCAGCAAGGTTTAAACCTCTAAACCTAATTTTAAATATAACCTACATTAATCATTTTAAAGAGACAAGTACTGCTAAAATACTTCCAAAAATTCTGAGAAACTCCAAGCATGTTTATAACGACCAATAAACAATCTAGGTCAAGTTTCATAATTTTTCAGACAGTAGAGAACTCTAAAGTTAATTTTGCACAATAATCTAAATTGATAAATTAAAGAACTAAATACATAAATTGTTTATCAAAAAATTAAAAAAAAAATTCCGCTTGAGCATATTGTCCTAGGAACACTACTGATCAAGTTTAACATTTTTAAATCAATCATAGGGCTCTGGGTCCATTTTTGAATATAATTGTATTTTTAAAATCTTGTGAACAAAGTACTGAAAATATACTTCTAAAAATTGTAATAAAATTCATGAATAAGTATATTGACCTAAAATACCCTCTACCCAATTTTCATAACTTCCTATTAAATAGTGAGATCATAATAATTAAAAGATTATCAAGGGAAATTCCATGTACTATAATGGAGGTGCCAAATGTCTTGTTCCAAAATTACAAATAAATTCATCAAAGGTTCTAATTAACTCTATGACCATACTACCCAAGTTTCATAACTTTTCATTAAGTTTTGGTGGCCTATTCTACATATATAAGGGTTGTGCCCTAATCTAGGGTTAGGGTTTTGAGGGGTTTACCCATCTCCAAATCCTATAGGATTTTTACCAAAGGATATTAGCTACCCTAGTATCCTCTCTACCAAATTTCAAGTCCATAAAAGAGCATTTGACCCCATGACCTTCTCAAACCCCCAAAGTTCAAACATAGGGTTTGAATTTGGGTCCTAGGGCAATCCTACCCCAAACCACCACATAACCCATATAAGGGTGTTAAATGTCATGTCAAATCAGTTGCCCAGATTTTAGCCTTTGTTGAGGTGATTTGTCTACCCAAACCACAAAGTGCACTTTTGACCTAAATACCATTATTATGGCAAGGCTAGGGTTTGTTCAATTCCCACCCAAACCAACTCAAAAAGAGGTGAAAATTTATATAGATCCTTATGATGACCCCAAAGACCACTCACCAAGATTTGGGAGGGTTTGGATATCATTAGGTCCCCTAATTAACTTACCCTATGATATTTAAATAATTACAAAACATTATAGAAAATTATCCCCAAAAATTCTCATTTTTGGGCAGTACCTAGGTATATATTATGGCGACTCCCTGTCCAAGTTTCAAGTCATTTGGACAAGGGATGAAGTGGGGGTACTCATTTTAATTCCTATCTAACCCTGGGTGTAGACCCCACCAAAATGAGTGACCTGGTCAAACCACTTAACCAAAACGGTTGAAATAAATTTTAAAATAAAGTATGAAAGTGAAGGGATAGATACTACTCTAGAGGGGGGGTGAATAGAGTTATCAAATTTTGCACAGACAAAACTTAATAGTCTACCCAACTCCCTTGGAGTGAAGTGCGGAATGAAAAGATTATAGATATAGATTTAACCCTAAAGCCTAACACAAGTGATGTGTACAAACACAAGCTAACTGTAATTACAGTTAAGCGTGGATAAACCTAATCAGCAACTAGCAACCTAGTTATATCTAATCACAGCCACAATACAGGAATTAAACAATGGAATCCAGACGACACAAGGAAATTTATAGTGGTTCCCCAAACAACTTGGGTACGTCCACTCTTCTACCCACACGGTAGGAATCCACTCAGGTTTTTGATCAGGTGCCCTGCCACCAACAGAATCTGCTTCAGGTAGATTCAGAAACCCTTTAGACTTTTGATCAGGTGTCTAAAAACCAAGCACAGGTTTTTGATCAGGTGCCCTGCCACCAAGGGATACTTTTGAAGGGAGTAATAACCCTGTACAGGAGGGGGAAGAAGGTTAAGATGTCTTCTCTATTTTACAATAGATTAGAGAAGCACAAAAACTTGCACTGAGCTAGAAAGCTCTAAAGAATCAAGGCTCTCCCTGGCTCAAAGATGTCCAGGTGAAGTCTTGCTTCAGTGCAGAAAACTCTTCAGAAAGTTCTGAAGGAAAAGCTACAGGAAGAAAATAAATAACAAAATCAAAGATCTTCAAGCAGCTATCTTCTTCTTCTTCTTCAAAGGAACTCTGAGTTGAACTTCCTGAAAGCAGGAGAACTCAGGTGAAGAAGAGATGAAGATCTTAACACTTCTCAGTTAGATGGAAATTGTTGAGAGCAGAAAGCTTTTTCTTGACGAAGGCTTGAGAGCTTGAATGAACAACTGGTTAGCTATTAGCTCTCAACTATTGACTGTTTTGAATCCTTCTTCAAAGGGTTCTTTATATAACATCAGCAAGCAACGGCTCTCTTCCATTTGAATTATTTGTCTTCTTCTGAGCCTTGAGACCTGGGCTGAAAATATCAAGAAGACAGAAACATCTCTGCAGCAAAACATTCTACAAAAGGAATAAACCTCTTTCTAAGAAGCTGCAGGTTTAAATCAAATCACAGAAGGACTAAATAAAGTCACATCAGAAATAATCTCTTTATAGCAAAAAGAAGACTTTTCAGTCCAACGGCTATAAAGGGCTGACAACAGATAAAGTAATTTATAATGACAGCTAATAAGACAAACAACTTTATCTTAAAAAGATTTGACTCAGGAAAAAAGAATAGAGCAAATAATGCCTGGAAATATTATCATACAGCTTGAAATAATGTGCCAGAAAATGTATTAAATAATTAAATATAATAAATAAATACAAAATACAAAGGCAGACAGAAAGCGTCGAACGACCCTCGAAGATCGTCGAACGACGCACGGAGATCGTCGAGCTATCGGGCAGATAGTCGAACGATCCAGATAGTCGACCTATCGAAGAAGATAGTCGAACTACCCCGGCAGATAGTCGAACTATCAGAGCAGATAGTCGAACTATCAGATAGTCGACCTATCTAGGACAGATAGTCGAACTATCAAGCACACAGAGATAGTCGACCTATCAAGCAGATAGTCGACCTATCTCAGAAAACAGATAGTCGATCTATCAACAGATAGTCGAACTATCAAAACAAACCAGATAGTCGATCTATCAGAACAGATAGTCGAACTATCAACGCAGACAAAGCGTCGACCAACTGATAGATGATCGTCGATAAGCCGATAGACGATAGTCGAACGGCGTTCGACTATAGTCGAACGAAAAACCTACTTAACCAAATTCTCAATCTGGAAAAGTGAGGACTCTACAGCTAGACTTCTAACCATTGACCATAGATATTTCTTGGGTCAAGGGGCACAAAGGAGAGGACTAAACTCAAATCAAACTAGGGTACCAACAATCTCCCCCTATTTGAGTTAAGTCTCTCAAAAACTAAAACAGCTAGCAATAGAACACTAAAAATAATTCAGTAAATAGACAGCAAATAACTAGCAGATTATCAAACAGATAAACAAATATAGCACAGCAGTTAATCAAACTATGGATCAACAGAGTCAGGCTTAGATACAGAAGAGCTAGAAACAAAAGATATTTTCCTTAAGGGATCATCAGATTCTTTCTTTGACATTTTCAGGTCCTGCGCACCAATGATCTTCAGCTCTGCAGTTCTTGGGACTACTGCTTCAGGATGTTTTTCCATGTATTTTGATGGATCAAAAATCTCAGGATTAACCTGGAACTTTTCAAACTCTTTCTTTCTGTAGGCAGACATGGTAGTTAGACCAGTCGTATCTTTTCCTTCTGCTCTAGCTTTTCTTATTTGAGCTGCTCCTACTAGTTCTTGAAAGCGAGCCATCCTAAAGTTAGGATCAAGCTCAGGATTTTCATACACAGGCTCAGGAGGAGCAGCATCAGCTATTTTATCTTGAGTAACTAGATAAGACATTAGAAGTAAACTTAGCAGAGAGGTTCTTGCTAGATATTATTAACACAAAGTGAACTATTTACCTTTCGAAACAGTTTCCTCAGACTGAACTGGTGTTGGAGATGGAATTCTTTTCTTTGGAGACGGAGGGGGGGGGGAAAGGTTGGTCTTTGAACCACAGCCTCCTTCATTTGTCTTTGAGAGCCAGAAAACGATTTGCCTTGCGAGCTATGATAACTTTGTCTTGGCTGGGGCTAAAAAGAAGCAGATCTTCCAGAAGAGGCAGCAGGATTGGCTGATAGGTTCCCAGAGGCTCCTGCACCTGGAGGTGGAGGAGGGGGACCTCTGGGAGTCCATCTTGAAGCAGGACTATCATACCTCTTAGTCCTTTTTCTTTCTTTCTGCTGATTCTTTGAAAACCACATCCAGTGCTGAAATTCCTTGGATTTAGGGTCAATGCCCTTCAAAATGTAATAGGGAATGTCATTATCTTTACTGGGAGGAGGTGGAGCAGCTTTCCTTTTCTTTTGGTCAACTTTCTTTTTCTTTGATTTCTCAGAAACATCAGAATCATCCTCATCATCAGAGTGAGATGATGGAGGATTTTCATACGGATCATAGGCTTCAGAAACAGCCTTTTCTTTAAGCTTAAGAGCAGATTTTTCTTTTTCCTCTTCCATGGCATCCAGAGCCAGAAGGGAATCTAAGTACAACCCTGGAGAGTCATCCCAGATGGTTGACTTTTCAACTTGCAGATCTTTTTCTTTCTCTTTTAAAGATTGTACTCTTAAATCCCAGGCAGCTCTTGCTTGAGCTTCTTCCAAATTCAGAACAGGAGAGTCATCCTTGACTTTATCTTGATTCTCAGATTCCTCTTCTCTATCATCTAAAAAGGATTCCAATTCAGGATCAACTTGAATATCAGGAATACTTGGGACAGCCTCTGAGACAATTTCTATTATCTGGGCAGATAAATCTTCTCTAATAACATCTGAAGAATTATGAATACAGATCTGCTAAATAACCAGAAATCATTCCTTCCAGGAATTCACAAACTATCAAATTAATCGACTCATCAACAAAACGAATGAATGAGTTACCTTCATACTTGACCATCTCCCATGATTCATCTAGATATGAAGTTATAATTCCTTCTAGGAATCTAGCAACCTCAGGAGTGGTGAGATCTTCCAGGCAGACTTTTACAGTAAATTCAGATAACATGATTTCATCTGCTATTTCCTTATCTGATAATACTGGAGCTATTTCTTTTTCAACTGGAGCAGACTCTTCCAGGGCAATCATGACTGTATCAGTTATAGCTATTTCTTTCTCAACTGGAGCAGACTCTTCCAGGGCAGTCATTACAGCATCTGGAACTATTTCTATCTCAGCTTGAGCAGATTCTTCCTGGGCAGACATTACAGCATCTGGAACTATTTCTATCTCAGCTTGAGCAGATTCTTCCTAGGCAGACATTACAGCATCTGGAACTATTTCTATCTCAGCTTGAGCAGATTCTTCCTGGGCAGACATTACAGCATCTGGAACTATTTCTATCTCAGCTTGAGCAGATTTTTCCTGGGCAGACATTACAGCATCTGGAACTATTTCTATCTCAGCTTGAGCAGATTTTTCCTGGGCAGACAAGACTGTATCTTTTATAGCTGGAGGGGAGGAAGGATGGTCTGAGGCATCTTCATGGAACATCTCCCCCTGCCTGATTTCAGTGGATACTGAAACTAGGCCCCTTGAGGAAGATGGCTCAACAGATTTTGAAAGGGGTTTGATGGAGGCAGTTAAGAGATCAATGGAGACTGCAAGGGGAGCAATTGCCTCTTCAATCATGGTGTTGATTGACGGGGTAATCAGCTCCACAATGCGGGAGATGAGTTCAGGAGTGATCTCAAAAGATGATGGATGTGAAGTGGATGGAGCTGCAGCAGATATGGTAGTAGTGCTGTGATGAAGAGTGGTGTGGACAGGGGATTGAACTAGAGATGGAGCTGGAGAGTTAATTGGGGAATTAATTGGGGAATGAACGGGAGATACAGGAGGAGTAGGAATCCTCTCAGAACCTAGCAAATCAAAGCTAGGAGCAGATATCCTAGCCAGATGAGCAGGTAGAGGAGAGGCTGGAGGGGAGAGAGGAACAACCGTAGTTGTTTCTGGAGCAGCAGAGGAAGAAGGTCGTACTTCAGCTGAAGTTGATGGAACTTCAACTGAGGCAGACAGCAAAGCAGAGGAGGAGGAAGGAAGAGCTGAGCCAGCTTCAACATGGTGAGGAGTGACTGATTCAGTCCTTGTGTCCTCAGATGTTGCTGGAGCAGGTTTCACAAACGTTCTCTTCCACTTTGAGAACAGGTGGGGATCTATCTTCTTGCTCGCATTGATTGTTGTTGCAGTTGAGCTCAGCAGCTGGGGGTACCTTTCCTTTAGGAAAATTCCGATAACCCTTCCTAGGGTGACTTCCTTCTTGCCATTCTTTTTCCTTATTAAATCAAACATCACTGCTGCCTTGTTATATTATCGTGAGCAGAGTGCTTACCCAGGAGCACTTTTCCTACCAACTCAGCGAGGAACTTGATCTTGAAGGGGAAATTTACTTTGAGCAGCTTGGTGGGAATGCCCTCAGCATGTCCCAGCTCAACTAGCATTCTTCCGAATTCCTGAGCATCTTGCTCAAAATCCTTGTCACCATTAACTAATCCAAAAACATCAGACAAAACGGCCGGAGTTAGGATTACCTCTTCTCCGCCGATGGTACCAGTCATCGATTCGTCTGTGGAAGACGACGTGAAAACCCATTCTTTGATTTCTGTGATGTTTATCTTAATCCTTGCAGACATTAGCTTCTCTAATCCCTGATCCTGGCATAGCTGTAGAACTTCAACGATTCCTGCATCGCAGCTGCTGAATGCGTCGAAATCCACGCTAAATCCTGCATCAAACTTCACGACGGCTAGAACTGCTGGAGAGACCGCCATGGATTCGCTGGAGAAAGCTTGAGAAAGCTGCAGAGAACGAAGAAGACGAAACGCTCGGAAATCGAAAGCGGGAAAGCAGAATGCGAAAGGGCACGCTCCGTCGACGATAAAGCAAAAAGATCTTTTAACCTAGGTCGAATATCGGCTTTATATTAGACCGGGAATAGTCGATCTATTAAAAAGATACTTGACCCGATAGTCGAACGGTCGTTCGACGATCGGCTCAGAAGCAGAGTAGTCGAACCATTGTTCGACTATTTCTGGCTTCTCAAACAACAGGCTTTCGTCATCCAGAGATCGACGATGAGCTCAACCTGTTCGACGGTGGTCGAACGTCGATCGACGATCTTCAAACAGATAAGCTATCATTAACCAGAGGTCGACGATAGGCTTAATCCGTTCGACGATCTTCGATCATCGTTCGACGATCTTCAAGCAGATTTCAACATAGGCAGATATAGTCACACTTAGTCTCGTCCATTAATCATGCCTAGTTGAACTAAAAAGAACAGATGCTTCTGTTCATCTAAAGGCTTGGTGAATATATCACCTCTCTGAAACTCAGTGGATATGAACTCAAGACAGATCTTGTTCTTTTCCACACAATCTCTCAGGAAATGGTGCCTAATCTCAATGTGCTTCGTTCTAGAGTGGTGCACTGGATTTTGTGCAATTGAGATAGCACTGGTACTGTCACACATGATCTTGGTGTTCTTGTGTGAGTAACCATAATCCACAAGCTGGTTTTGAATCCACAGGATCTGTGAACAACAACTGGCAGCTGCTATATATTCAGCCTCTGCAGTTGAAGTTGAGACAGAAGCCTGCTTCTTACAGAACCAAGAGACCAATCTCTCTCCCAGGAACTGGCAAGTTCCTGAGGTGCTCTTCCTATCAACTCTGCAACCAGCATAATCAGAATCAGAATATCCAAATAATTCAAACTCTGACTCAGCTGGGTACCAAAGTCCTAGATTTGGACATCCCTTCAGGTATCTCAGGATTCTCTTTAGAAGAATCAGATGAGATTCCTTGGGGTTGACCTGAAATCTAGCACAAAGGCATGTAGCAAACATTATATCTGGCCTACTTGCAGTTAGATACAATAGCGAACCAACAATGGCCCTATAATTCTTTTTATCAACTGGCTTGCCGTGATCATCAGAATCAATAACTACATTAGTAGCCATGGGTGTAGGCATTGCTGAAGCATCAGCCATCCCAAATTTCTTTACCAATTCCTTGGCATATTTGGATTGGGAGATGAAGATACCATCAGCATCTTGCTTAACTTGGAGACCAAGAAAGTAAGACAGCACACCCATACTACTCATCTCAAACTTGGAATGCATCAAGTTGGAAAACTTTTTGCACAGTTTGGGATCAGTGGAGCCAAAAATAATATCATCTACATACACCTGAACTAACAGGATTGTGTCCTTGTGATGCTTGATGAAAAGGGTTCTATCAACTACTCCCCTAGTAAAGTTGTGCTCTAACAGGAAACTAGCTAAGGTCTCATACCAGGCCCTAGGAGCTTGCTTCAGTCCATAAAGAGCTTTCTGCAACTTAAACACATGTGAGGGCTGAGTTGAAGAAACAAACCCTGGTGGTTATTGAACAGACACCTCTTCCTTAAGCTCACCATTTAGGAATGCACTTTTGACATCCATTTGGAACACCTTAAACTTCATGTAGGCTGCATAGGCCAAGAAGATCCTTATTGCTTCTAGCCTTGCAACAGGAGCAAAGGTTTGGTCATAGTCTATACCTTCCTCCTGTCTGTAGCCCTGAGCTACAAGCCTAGCTTTATTCCTTACTATAATTCCATTTGCATCGAACTTGTTTCTATACATCCACTTGGTGCCTATGATCAGTTGGGCTTTAGGTCTTGGAACCAAAGTCCAAACTTTACATCTCTCAAACTGATTGAGCTCCTCTTGCATTGCAATGATCCAGTGGGGATCTAGCTCTGCATCTTTAAAGGTGAGAGGCTCAACCTGTGAGAGGAAACAAGCATGCATCACATCCTGTCTTAATTGGTGTCTTGTTTGTACACCAGCTGATATGTCTCCAATCACTTGAGATGTGGGGTGATCTCTAAGTGTGATAATATCAGCAGGTGGGATGTGATCTTCAGCAACAGTTGGGATTAATTCCTCAGGAGGAATTTGATCTACTGTTGGTGGAACAACAACAGCTTCAACAGCTTCAGCAATGTCTTCATCACTGTCTGATTCAGTGATTTTAAGAGTTGATAGTTGAAGAATTTCTTGAGGGGCATCATGTACCTGCAAAGAACTGGAGGAAGGAGAATTTTCTTTCTCCTTGTAAAACATCTGAGACTCATCAAAAGTCACATGTACAGATTCTTCTATCTTACAGGTTGATTTGTTATAGACCCTATAAGCTTTGCTTACTTGGGAATATCCAAGCATGATTCCCATTGAAGCTTTTGCTTCAAATTTTCTAATATATTCTTTATTATTATGAATATAAACAATACAGCCAAAAACTCTAAAGTAATTAATTTTTGGTTTCTTTCCTTTAAGCAACTCATAAGGAGTTTTACACTTAAGTTTGTGTATCAAACTTCTATTCAAGACATAGTTGGCTGTACTAACAGCTTCTGCCCAATAGGATAGAGGCATGTTAGCATCTGCCAATAATGTACTAGCAGCTTCAATAAGTGTTCTATTCTTCCTTTCAACTACCCCATTTTGTTGAGGAGTTCTAGGAGCTGAGAAGCTATGTTTGATACCTTCTCTCTCACAGAATTCTTGCATGAGAAGAGAGTCAAACTCAGTACCATGATCACTTCTGATCAAGGCCACATGAGTAGAGTACTCAGTCTGCACACATAATAGAAAGTCTGTAAGGGCTTTGAAGTTATCAGACTTAGTTCTCAAAAAGAAAACCCAACTGAACCTGGAGAAGTCATCTACAATTACTAATGTGTAATACTTCCCTCCTAAGCTCTGTACATTTATTGGGCCAAAGAGGTCCAAATGTAATAAATACAGGATCCTAAGAGAATCACTTTTATTTACAGATTTAAAAGAATTCTTGGTTTGCTTGCCTAGCTGACAAGCCTTGCATAGGCTCTCCTTCTTGTAGGGGCAAGAAGGTAAACCTCTAACAAGGTTGTGCTTAGATAACCTAGATATATTTTTAAGGTTTACATGACTAAGCCTTTTATGCCATAGGGAATTATTATTAAGGGTTACTTCATTAAACAGGCAGATTTCAGAGTGAGATGAATTGAAATCTACTAAGTAAATATTACCTATTCTAATACCTACTAAAACAACATTGTTATTTAAGGTAATACTGCAAGAGGAGTTAGAAAATAAAACCTGGTAGCCAGCATCACATAGCTGGCTGACTGAAATCAAATTATGCTTCAGTCCATTGACATATGCAACTCTCTTGAAAGTAACTGCTCCAATTGTGATCTTGCCATAGCCTTCTGTCTGACCACAGCTGGAGTCTCCAAAGATAACCTTTGGGCCGAGCTTAGCTTTGAATTTTGACAGAAGATCTTTATTTCCTGTCATATGCTTAGAGCATCCACTATCCAAATACCACTTATTTTGAGTGATTGGATAGGCCTTCACCTGCAAGACAATTATTTAGACAGAGTGGACCCAGGTAACCTTGGGTCCCTTGTTTTTCACATAAGAAAAACTGGAAATATATGAGAATGCAGGCTGAGGGTGATAACCTAGTGGGTGAAATCTCCTAGGTGGGATTCTCCATGCAGATGATGGGTCAACAAACCTAGGGTTTCTATTATCATTTAGGTTTCTATGGAATTGATTGTGATTTTGAAAATCATATTGAGATCGTCGATCGACGTTCGACGATGGGCGCTCAGATCGTCGAGCTTCGTTCGACCATGGAGCTTCCGATCGTCGAGCGGCGTTCGACGCTCTTTGCATTTCTTTAAAGAACTTCTTTCTCTTTTCTCTCTTAGCTTTATTTAAGGTTTTATTAACCAGATTTACTTGCTCAGTGTTCTTCTTTCCACTAGCTGAAATGAAGTTCACTGGAGTTGAAAGATTATTTTTAAGAAGGACTGGGGGTTCACTGGGAGAAGCTCCTAAGCCTAGTTTGTCATTACCTAACCTAGTGTTAGTCATGCTGGTAATTTCTAACAGCTTAAGGCTTCTACCATTAAGTGATTCCTCTAATCTCTTAGACTTAGCTAACTCTATTTTAAGAAATTTAATTTCTTCACTACAAGTAGTGAGATCTTCCTTTAACCTAATGTTTTCAGAGGCTATTGATTCTGAGTCAGCTAACCTATTTCTAAGTTCTTTTATTTCCTTTTCTGAGCTAATTAAATCTAAACATAAAGATTTAAATTCTAACTTAAATTCTTCTGAAGTAAAATCATAAGAAGAAAGTACCTCATCTTCTGTAGGCATCTCTTCATCAGAATCAGAACTCTCTGCAGCAGAGTGGTTGCTACAGGCATCTATTGCCATCAGGCAAACTTCTTTTGCCTGCTTCTCTTCCTCATCTTCACTGGAGCTTGATGAGGAGGATTCTTCATCAGAATCACTCCAGGTTTCAGCAATGAAACCTCTCTCCTTCTTCTTGTTTTTGTAGGAGGATGGCTTGGAGTGCTTCCTGTGTTGTTCTTTTTCTTTTCTCTTTTCTTTGTTCTTCTCCTCTGGACACTCTGGCAAGATGTTTCCAGGCTTCCTGCAACCATAACAGATAATTTCTTTAGCTGGAGAGCGATCATACCTTGGTTTGTCTTCATAGCGTGAAGACTTCTTTTTGAACTCCTTTCTTCCCATCTTGAGAAACCTCTTGGCAAACAGTGCCATTAGTTCCTCATTGGATTGGCTGCCTTCAGAAACATCTGCAGCCTTAAGAGCTAGAGATTGCTCTTTTCTTGTTGGAGTGGGGGTCTTGGCTTCAGCTTCTGCTTCTCTGGTCTTCAGCACTTGCTCAAAAGACTTGAGCTTGCCGAGGAGAGCTTCAGTTGAGATCTCATTAGTACTTCTGGCTTCCTTGATGGGCCAGATTCTTAGATCCCATGTGCTAGGGAAGCACATAAGAATCTTATCATTGACCTCTGTCAATGATATGTCCTTGTCCAGGGTTCTCAGCTCATTGATGATTGAGCTGAGCCTGGTGTACATTGCTTCAACTGATTCAGCATCAGTTTTCTTGAAGTTCTCATACTGTGAGATCAGGTTGGACCTTCTGTCCTTCCTTTCATCAGCTGAACCAGCTACAATCTGGTTCAGTGTGTCCCACATGGCCTTAGCTGAGGAGCAGTCAGCCACCTTTTGGAACACCTCATCAGACATTGTCTGAGCCAGTATGTTCATTGCCTTGGCATCTGCAATTTTGGCCTTCTTGTATTCATCATTATAATCTGGAGGAGGCACTGCACTCATATCAGATGATGAGGCAGTAGCAGCAGCAGGTGCTCTTGGGGGACCTGACAAAATAGAAGCAAAAATACTTTCATCAATAGAATTCATATATAATTTAATCCTTGCCTTCCAGATGCCAAACTTAGCTAAGTTGCATGCTGGAGGTCTGGTGCTAGAATAATCCTTGGACTGGGCCATGATAGTGAATATCTATAAGCTTTGGTATCTATCAGGATCTTGTGACTTAGGTGTTAGCCTATTCAGTCAGTCAACCTCCCTCTGATACCAATTGAAAGTGAAGGGATAGATACTACTCTAGAGGGGGGGGGGGTGAATAGAGTTATCAAATTTTGCACAGACAAAACTTAATAGTCTACCCAACTCCCTTGGAGTGAAGTGCGGAATGAAAAGATTATAGATATAAATTTAACCCTAAAGCCTAACACAAGTGATGTGTACAAACACAAGCTAACTGTAATTACAGTTAAGCGTGGATAAACCTAATCAACAACTAGCAACCTAGTTATATCTAATCACAGCCACAATACAGGAATTAAACAATGGAATCCAGACGACACAAGGAAATTTATAGTGGTTCCCCAAACAACTTGGGTACGTCCACTCTTCTACCCACACGGTAGGAATCCACTCAGGTTTTTGATCAGGTGCCCTGCCACCAACAGAATCTGCTTCAGGTAGATTCAGAAACCCTTTAGACTTTTGATCAGGTGTCTAAAAACCAAACACAGGTTTTTGATCAGGTGCCCTGCCACCAAGGGATACTTTTGAAGGGAGTAATAACCCTGTACAGGAGGGGGAAGAAGGTTAAGATGTCTTCTCTATTTTACAATAGATTAGAGAAGCACAAAAACTTGCACTGAGCTAGAAAGCTCTAAAAAATCAAGGCTCCCCCTGGTTCAAAGATGTCCAGGTGAAGTCTTGCTTCAGTGCAGAAAACTCTTCAGAAAGTTCTGAAGGAAAAGCTACAGGAAGAAAATAAATAACAAAATCAAAGATCTTCAAGCAGCTATCTTCTTCTTCTTCTTCAAAGGAACTCTGAGTTGAACTTCCTGAAAGCAGGAGAACTCAGGTGAAGAAGAGATGAAGATCTTAACACTTCTAAGTTAGATGGAAATTGCTGAGAGCAGAAAGCTTTTTCTTGACGAAGGCTTGAGAGCTTGAATGAACAACTGGTTAGCTATTAGCTCTCAACTGTTGACTGTTTTGAATCCTTCTTCAAAGGGTTCTTTATATAACATCAGCAAGCAACGGCTCTCTTCCATTTGAATTATTTGTCTTCTTCTGAGCCTTGAGACCTGGGCTGAAAATATCAAGAAGACAGAAACATCTCTGCAGCAAAACATTCTACAAAAGGAATAAACCTCTTTCTAAGAAGCTGCAGGCTTAAATCAAATCACAGAAGGACTAAATAAAGTCACATCAGAAATAATCTCTTTATAGCAAAAAGAAGACTTTTCAGTCCAACGGCTATAAAGGGCTGACAACAGATAAAGTAATTTATAATGACAGCTAATAAGACAAACAACTTTATCTTAAAAAGATTTGACTCAGGCAAAAAGAATAGAGCAAATAATGCCTGGAAATATTATCATACAGCTTGAAATAATGTGCCAGAAAATGTATTAAATAATTAAATATAATAAATAAATACAAAATACAAAGGCAGACAGAAAGCGTCGAACGACCCTCGAAGATCGTCGAACGATGCACGGAG